>CM055123.1:195857124-196457124 GCA_029206835.1 Rana muscosa
AGAAATCTGGCCCTTTTATTTCAATCTTCCATTGTATGCAGTGTATGACGGCAACCACATTCATTATAACAAAACCATGTTCTTGCTTTGTTTAATTAAAAACAGATCTGTATTCATCATGCTCATTAACATACATCGTAGCATAAACACAAGATCAAAGAAAAGGTAGAAATAGGAAAAACTGACTGAAAAACAAACCAACTTCATCTGCAGCCAGATGATTCTTCTCTAACAGAACCCACAAAAGGCAATTCCCCGTTCACATAGGTCACTGTGATATACGAATACGAGCAGGACACTGTACTGTAAATCAGATGTTACCAACAGGGCTGTCTGACATTTCCCTAAATTCAATTCTAGGCAGAAAAAAAATAAGGATAAAAACTAACAAATAAAATGTCATCCATTGTGTAACACTGAAAAGGGTTGGTTTTATAAGGAAGGCACGGCATGTATAGGGTTTCAACCACAATTTGTTTCTAAAGTTTTCATAAAAAAAAAAAAAAAAAAAAGAGAAGAGTAAAAAAAAAGATACAGCATAAACATGTGGATTTTAAATTGTTTTTTTTTTTTAACAGTGTGTAGGATGTTTAGAACCCTGTCAGATTTGTATTGAAGTCCGTGTCCCTGCTAGGGATATGAACCCTCTCTGTTTGTCCTGGTGACTATCATCATCAGATTCAAGTTAGGACAAACTAAAAAATAAAATAAAAAAATATTTTTACTTCCTGCCCTCTCTATAGGACAGTGAGTAGAAATTTGCCCAACAGAAATACAGATGGCAACAAACGACAAGCTTTAAAAGCTGAACTTTAGGGGAAACAAAATACCTCTTAAATGGAGCACCCTCACATTGCAAGGGTAAAATGCTAATTTATTGCCTAGGACATCAGTAAAAAGGACTTTTACTTAGCTAATCCACAGTCCCTGCAAGCTCCCTCCATGCTATAAGACTGGACCCTGCAGCCTCTTCACTACGGTGCTCCATCAGTTTCCGGCACTATGACATCATCACATACAATTAGTGGCCAACATAGTCTTGTATTGTACATGTGGATGATGAGGGATTGCCCACATCACAGAGCGTCAGGAAAAAGAGTTGATCGCCAGCTACCAGGGAGTAAGGGATACGATATGTTAAAGTGTAATTTTAGTCAGACAATTAAATCCTGCTAGACCACCTAATGCTGGCTCCTTTTGCAGGTAAAGCTATGTAAAACATTAAAAATAAGTGCCTATACTGTTTAACCACTTCAATACCATGCACTTATACAGCTTCCTGCCCAAGCCAATTTTGAGGTTTCAGCGCTGTCACAATTTGAATGACAATTGCGCGATCATGCTACACTGTACCCAAACAAATTTTTTATCATTTTATTCCCACAAATAGAGCTTTCTTTTGGTGGTATTTGATTGCCTCTGCGATTTTTATTTTTTGCACAACAAATAAAAAAAGAGCGACATTTTGAAAAAAACAATGTTTTTCTTTGTTTCTGTTAATTTTTTGTGTAAATAAGTACCTTTTCTACTTCAATGACGGGCACTGATAAGGCGGCATTGACGGGCACTGATAAGGCGACACTGATGGGCACCGATGAGGTGGCACCAATGAGGTGGCACTGATGAGGTGGCACTGATGGGCACTGATGATGGGCACTGATAGGCGGCACTGATGGGCACTGATATGTGGCACTGGTATGCGGCACTGATTGGCACTCATAGGCGGCACTGATTGGCACTCATAGGCGGCACTGATTGGCACTTATTGGCGGCACTGATGGGCACTTATAGGCGGCACTGATAGGTGGCACGGACGGGCACTGATAGGTGGGCACTTATGGGCACGGATGGGCACTGATAGGTGGCGCTGATGGACACTAGTAGGTGGCACTGATGGACACTGATGTCCAGCAATGCCAGCCACCACACATTGTGGTGGTGCCATCATAGTGCCATTTGTGGGCACTGATTGGCATATTTTTTTTTATTTTATTACATGTGGATGGCCATGCTTGGGGCTTCCTGGGGCGTCCTGGGGGGCTTCCCTGGTGGTCTAGTGTGGGTATCCGAGGGGGGGCTGCGCTGATAAACGATCAGCGCGAACCCCCCTGTCAGGAGAGCCGCCGATCGGCTCTCCTCTACTCGCGTCTGTCAGACGCGAGTGAGGAAGAGCCGATCAACGGCTCTTCCTGTTTACATCGTGATCAGCCATGATTGGACACGGCTGATCACGTGATAAAAAGCCTCCGCCGGAGGCTTTTTACCGAGATCAGTGTAGCGGTGGGTCAGACTGACCCACCGCTCCACCGATCGCCGCGATGCGCGCCCCCCGGGCGCGCGCGGCTGTTATCCCGCAGGACGTCATATGACGTCCAGTGTGGATAACAGAACCACTTCCCGGACGTCAATCTGCTATTGACGGGGCGGGAAGTGGTTAATCCAGTAATACACCGTCTAACCCTGCTCTGCCTCAGCTGTTCTCTATTTTCAACACTTTGCCTAAAATCATAGCCACTAGAGGCTGATCTGCTGATAGCCTAAAGATTTACTGCTGCTCAAGGGCGCTGGCTGGACTTCAGCAAAATAGCAACCTCCAGCAAGAAGAAATAGGAGCAACGCTGGAACACTCGACTTTTGGTAGCAAAATTATTAATGTGAAATGTTTGTTCCTTGCTAAAGAACATTTTTTTTTTTTATCAAGCTGTCATGGGTAAAGTTCCGCTTTAAGACCCCTTTCACACTGAGCTGCCCATAGCGTCGGTGGTAAAACGCCGCCATTTTTACCGCCGACGCTATGGGCGGATTTGCGGCGCATTTCGGCCGCTAGCGGGGCGGTTTTACACCCGCTAACGGCCGAGAAGGGGTTATAGCCAAGCTGTCCCATTGATTTCAATGGGCAGGAGTGGTGGAGGAGCGGTAAACACACCGCTCCAAAGATGTGGCTAGCAGGTCTTTTTTTACCGTCCTGCTAGCGCAACGCTCCAGTGTGAAAGCCCTCGGGCTTTCACACAGAAGACAATGGAGCAGCTGTTTGAGGGCAGATTGCAGGCGCTATTTATAACGCTATAGCGCCTGCAATACGCCCTCAGTGTGAAAGGGGTCTAAGTGAAAGTCCTTTTTAGAACCCATGCACACTATGCTCTTCTGAAGATTTTTCTTATAACAGGAGAATAGCAGCATTAAAAACATGTCTAAAGGGGTGTTTTTCAAAAGTGTCTAGGTGCGCTTACATGCCTTAAGGCGTCGCAAAAGTTTGGGTGTTCATTAATTTCATTGGCCAGAATATAAATTTATTCTAGACACTAAAATAAATTAATGCTTAGACTCCTTTAGACGTTTACACGCGTTTAGATATGTCAGGTGTTTTTCTTGCCCAAAAGTTTCACTCTTGAACATGATTTTGGCAAGTTCCAATTTCTGCCCCCAAATGCTCCTGCCACCTGTAAACACCTAAGTGTGCATGGACACAGCTCACATAGAAGGGCGTTTAGGGGCAGAAAAAAAAAACATTAAATGCCTGCAAAACAAGCATTTGACAGCCGCAATGTGCATGAGGCCTAGGCATAAACAAGCATTGCTTGGTGGCCCTACTAAATGTTTGTTGCTTTTCCAGGAATTCGGATTTATTTATTTTCTTTCTCTGGGATGTTTTGGCTTTAGATATTCTACCACTGTAGATATGCCTACCACCAGTGTTAACTGTGTGGCCCACCTTGCATAGCTTATTGATATAAATAAGCATGTGCACCCATGTAACACAGCTTAAAATATATATATATATATATATATATATATATATATATATTGAGATCTAAAAAGGAAGGAAGGTAGGTTGCAGATGCAATTTTCTGTTCGTTATTGCAGAGGTATAAAGGTTAGGCATCTCACAGGAGCTCACACAAGTCCATAGATACAGCCAACCAGGATTTCTGGCTAGGGCAAGAGTTTCCAGATTACTAGATCAAGTCTGTACTAAATCCAAATGATAGTACAGTGCAATAACAGTATAGAGAGGCAACTTTTCCTTGTAACCCATCTATTTTATGTACGGTATATTGTCCTGTGACAATATTGACATTAGGGTTTACTGCTCTAATAGCCCATGACTTATGTCCTAACTAAACTGCTTACTCTATGCCCAACGCACACATAATGTTTACCATTCCCACACCAGGACAGTGTCACCGTATCAGAAGACTTGTGAGAAATAAGGTGATAATACGATTGGAGGAACACTAATAAACTATAAATGCTTTAATGTCTTACCACTTGTCTATTCAATATATTTTTAAGTACCTTTACCTGCACCAGGTGTGAGCGCCTTGATAATATTTTTCATATAGTTACTAGATGAAAGTGGAACTACCGTATATACTCGAGTATAAGCCAAATTTTTCAGCACATTTTTTTGTGCTGAAAATGCCCCCCTCGGCTTATACTCGAGTCACCTTTTTGCGCCTGATCTCCCGGAGTTTGGGGACCAGGTACCGGCCGGCCCTAGGTCCCCTGAACCCCAAACTTGGCAGGCATATAGCCCCACTCTTCCTCTACAAGTGTGCAAAGTTTGTTGTCTGGGGAACTACGGCCGGGGAGCACCGATTTTTCAAAGCCGGGCACCCCTTCCATAGACTCCCATGTTAAACTGTAATTTCTCCGGTAAATTACCGGTACCGGTCATCCCTAGGTCCCCTGGACCTGAAATTTGGCACACATATAGCCCCAGTTCTCCTCTATAAGTGTGCAAAGTTTTCTGTCTGGGGAACCTATGGCCTGGGGTGCACCGATTTTTCAAAGCCAGGCACCCCTTCCATATACTCCCATGTTAAACAAAAGTCTAGTCATGGACACAGTGAGGCATGGGCACAGTGAGGCATGGGCACAGTGAGGCATGGGCACAGTGAGGCATGGACACAGTGAGGAATGCAGATGGACACCCTAGGCTTATACTCGAGTCAATAAGTTTTCCCAGTTTTTTGTAATAAAATTAGGTGCCTCGGCTTATATTCGGTCGGCTTATACTCGAGTATATACGGTATACTCTCCTAATCAACATTGATTATTTTTAATACATTTTGCTAGGATTAGTAAATAGATGGGAAAGTACTGGTATATTATTATTACTTGTTTTAAACTTTTTTTATTCTATTTCTTCAGTTACTTCCTGGGTGCCATGCCTAGGCAAATGATGTCATACATCCCTTGAGTCTTCAGGAGGGAGCAGAGGAGGAGGGGTTTTGTCAACCAACACCTGTATGCATACTTGAGCTAAGGGCAGGAAATAAATGCCACCTGAATCATTTGCCCTTACTCAAGATGGCCACAGCCCGAAATGCTAGGGGTTTGCAAAGAGATTTCTCAACAAAACAACGAGGCGTTGATGGATGGGGGAGTTTCCTTTGAATATTAAAAAAACACCCCACTACATTTATCTGTGAACCATCTATTAGCCAATCACTAACAAACTACTAAAAGCAGAACCTTTTATCACTCTGTTTCACCAGCCGGGGTTGGTATGCCTATTGGCCCAGCTAAATGATAGTGAATGCAGACCTGTTAGCTCAGCAGTTGGGTAGTTGGTTGAATCAGCCAGGTGGAGCTCCTGCTACAAAAGGCCAATAATTTTATTGAAAGCTTATTTTAGCAAGAGCACTGAGATATATTGACAACAAGTCAGAGGCATATAGAAGAAACCTCTAGAAAAAACAAAACAAAAAAAAAAAAAACAGGAAAAGTTCTGCTCAAAAGGTGTCCTCCTAATCAAAGCTTAAATGAGTAGGGTTGACCCTTGAAATTGGTTAGCAGGTCTCTTTGTGGAGATTATTTTATACGGCAAGGCAAGTTTGTAAAATTTTCGAATTTGAGAGTCAGGGGCGGATCCAGAGTCTTTTCTCGGGAGGGGCACTGCCAAAAAATATGTTTCTTGTTCATACATCACGGGACACAGAGCAGCATAGTCATTACTATGTGGGTTATATAGAATTACCTTCAGGTGCTGGCACTGGCAACTTCCAAAACAGGAAGTACCGTCCCCTATATAAGCCCCTCCCATCCGGGAGTACCTCAGTTTTTTGCCAGTGTCTAAGGTGTTGGCCAAGGTTAACATGTATTCATCTGGGCTTGTGTACAGGTTCTCTGGGCCTTAGCAAGCTATTCCGGATCCGACCAAAAAAAGCTTCATAGCTAAACGGTCGGTACCCGGGCCTTGCAGAGAAGAGCAGGGTTTTGCCTGTAATGCCTCTCTTAGGAGGGCTGGACCCTGGGATCCAGAGCTCTGGTCATACCCAAAACCAAGAGGCTATCTGTGCAGGGTGCTATACAGGTCCAGGGGAGTGGAATCCTTGGGAACCCGGTCCCTGAAGGTCTAGTACAATGCCTGCCGTGAGAGGTGAAGTTTGGGCTTCTGTGGACCAAACAAAGTCCTGCGGCGGGGAAAAGGTAAGTGGGGGCCCCTCAGGAACTTGGTTCTATTGAGGGGACCCCCAAGCCTAATATGTCTTTCTGCCTGTTACCTAAAGGGTATTCCCGCTAATAGCTGTATATGCCTAAGAAATCCTAGAAATGTTTTTTCATAAGGGAAGTTTTAAAAAAAAACTGTAAACCTGGAAATGTTTTTTCATAAAGGAGGTTTAAAAAAAAAAGAAAAAAAAGACAAAGGTGCGGTACCTGTGTTTGTCCACTAGAGGCCGCTGTGGAACGTCTTTTTTCTTGGGACTATTCCTTCCATGGTGAAAGTCCAGGCAGATGAGTGAGCTCTCTATCAGGGAAGCTGCATTCCTCTGTCATGCTGCCAAGTAGTTTCCTTCCATCCCCGAGTCCTGGTGAAACAGGGACCCTGGCTCCTCTCCCTACATGGCGCCAAGAGCGCACACGTGCACGCGCGCGCGCGCACACATGCTTTCCTTTTATAAGGTTTAGCTTCAAAAAAGGGGGCGGAGCCTGGCGGATGACGCGCTCTGTGCGCCCAGCGCTTCTGCGCATGTGCGGGCGTCCCAGCAAGATAAAAGGACTCAGTCCACGCTGCTTGCTATGGACACAGAGCATGAAAAGGAGCTGGTAGCATGGTATAGGGGCTTACAGCGGGCGGTTGATACAGGCATCCCCAGAAAGACGCATTAGTAGACACCCACTGATGTACATAGCAGCAAATTGCATTAGACTATTTCAGTAAGGGGTGTATTGCGGCTGGAATACCTCAGCTTTGAACTAAGGAATATGCCGCCTAAAAAACTCAGAGATATACCTCTCAGGAAGTGTAGGGGGTCTCCATCGGGCTCTGAGGATCTGGAGCAGTCATCTGCACCCTCCTCCCCTGAGAAATCAGAGGTTAATACCCATAAGGAACCCCCGGGAGTGCCAGGTACTGCGGCTGTCCTCAGTCCACCTGCTCCTGCATATATAACAGAGGAGGTTTTTCGCTCAACTCTGGAGGGATTGGAGCAGAGATTGGCAGCATTGATCGCTTCTTCTCTACAGGAAAGAAAGCGCGCCAGATCTCCATCACCTCCATTAGAGTGCCTGTTGGCAGAGCAACAGTCCCAGGAAGGGACCGACCTACCTGAAGGGGATCAGGAGGAGGTTAGCTCTGTTTTTGAGGAATCGACAGTAGATGAACCATTTTCAGCATCGCAGACTGAAAGATTGTGGGTCCAGACCCTAACTGACATGGTTCGATCTGCATTTAAAATGCCTCTTGTTGAACCATCAACTACTGCTGTCTCCTCATTGGGGTCGCTAAAAGCTCCCCAGGTTAATTGCTCCTTTCCAATACATCCATTATTGGAAGGACTTATATACCAGGACTGGGAACATCCTGATAAACTATTTGTTCCGCCTAAAAGGTTTCCGGTGATCTATCCCATGGAGGAAAAGTTCACCCAGAGATGGAATGTTCCTACGGTGGATGCAGCCATCTCTTCTGTGAACAAATCACTGACATGTCCAGTAGATAATGTTCAAATGTTCAAAGATCCAGTGGATAAAAAATTGGAATCTTTATTAAAATCTGCTTTTTCCACAGCAGGGGCTGTTACACAGCCAGCAGTGGCAGCTATTGGGGTCTGCCAAGCTTTAAAGGATCAAATGAAAATGGTCCTGAGGGATTTGCCAGACCAGCAGGCCCAGGCTCTGGCTGATCTGCCTAGAGCATTATGCTTTGCTGACGCCATCAAGGATTCTATCCATCAGGCCTCCCGCCTCACGCTGTCTTTGGTACATATGCGTAGGCTTCTGTGGCTCAAAAACTGGTCTGCTGAAGCTCCCTGTAAGAAGCTCTTAGTTAGCTTCCCATTTCATGGGGAACGCCTTTTTGGCGAAGACCTGGATAAGTATATCCAGAAGATTTCCAGTGGTAAAAGTACTCTCTTACCGAGTAAAAAGAGGTCTAGGGGTCCATCTTTTAAGAGGACTACCTCTCCTATCCCTGCGACGTCTGCTACTAAGCAGTTCTGACGGCCTCCTCGGTCAAACTCAGGAGGTAAAAATCAGGGACAGCCACAGGGTAATAAAAAGCCCTGGATCCGAAGAGGTACTAAACCAGCCTCCAAGTCAAGCCTATGAAGGGCTGCCCCCACTCAAACGGGTGGGGGGAAGACTTCAGTTGTTCGCAGAGACCTGGCGGGAGACGATCAAAGACAGATGGGTGCTCTCCGCAGTAACTCTGGGATACAAGTTGGAGTTAAAAGAGTCTCCTCCGTCCCATTTTATGTGGTCAGGCATGCCAAGAGACCCTCTGAAAAGAGGGTCTCTCCTATTGGCGTTAGAACAATTATTGCTCCAAGGAGTAATTATGGAGGTTCCTATGGAAGAGTGGGGGTTGGGTTTCTACTCAAACCTTTTCACAGTCCCGAAGCCAAACGGGGACATAAGACCCATATTGGACCTAAAGAGTCTAAACAAATTTCTAAACGTCCGGTCTTTCCGGATGGAGTCGATCCGATCGGTCACCGCTGCCCTACAAGGGGAGGAATGGTTAGCCTCGATCGACATCAAAGATGCTTACTTGCATGTTCCCATCTTTCCAGGTCATCAAAAATTCCTACGCTTTGCAGTAGAAGGGCGCCATTTTCAGTTCAGAGCCTTACCATTCGGTCTGGCCACAGCACCACGAGTGTTCACAAAAATTCTGGCCCCTCTGTTGGCCGATCTAAGAACACGGGGTGTAACGATAATGGCATACCTAGACGACCTGTTGTTGATGGACCACTCAGTTGCCAAGCTAGAAGTGGTAATTGTCGATACAATCAAGTATCTAGAGTCTCACGGTTGGGTCATCAACCTGGACAAGTCAGCCCTACAGCCAGTGAAAAACCTGGTATATCTAGGGCTACGGCTGGATTCAGACCAGAGGAAGATTTTCTTACCTCTGGACAAGGTATCCTCTTTGAGGGCCTTGGTCCGTCTGCTTTGTGCAAAAAGACAGCCGTCCATACGCCTGTGCATGAGGCTGCTAGGAAAGATGGTAGCATCATTCGAAGCTGTACCATACGCCCAATTCCACTCAAGGAATTTACAAAGGGCCATATTGTCAGCCTGGAACGGAAAAGTTCAGGCTCTAGACTTCCCGATGGCTTTGTCCCCTTCCGTTCGGAAGAGTCTCTGCTGGTGGTTGATCCCCCAGAATCTCCAGAAGGGAAAACCCTTCAGCCCGATATCTTGGAAGGTGGTCACTACAGATGCCAGCCTTATAGGCTGGGGGGCAGTACTGGAGCAATGGTCTCTCCAGGGCAGATGGTCAAATGTAGTAAAAACCCTGCCCATCAATCTCTTAGAGATACGAGCAGCCCGGTACGCCCTAGTAGCCTGGACATCCAGACTCCAAGGGTCCCCTGTCAGAATTCAATCAGACAATGCCACAGCAGTGGCATATATCACTCATCAGGGAGGCACCAGGAGTCGTGCAGCCCAGAGGGAAGTAAGTCACATCCTGGAATGGGCAGAAAAGCATGTCCCATGTATATCAGCTGTCTTCATTCCAGGGGTGGAGAATTGGAAGGCGGACTTTCTGAGTCGCCAACAGTTATGCCCAGGGGAATGGTCCCTTCATCCCGAGGTCTTCCGAGCAATATGTCAGCGGTGGGGAACACCGGATGTAGATCTGCTAGCATCCAGATTCAACGCAAAGGTGGACAGATTTGTCTCCCGGACAAGGGATCCCCTCGCTTGCGGCTCGGATGCTCTGGTGTTCCCTTGGGATCAGTTCAGACTGATATATGCATTCCCTCCGCTACAATTGTTGCCTCGACTCCTTCGCAGAGTCAGGTTGGAGAAGAAGCCGGTGATCCTGGTGGCTCCAGCGTGGCCCCGAAGGGCCTGGTACGCGGAGATCATCAAAATGTCTGTGGGGAGTCCTTGGACCCTTCCACGTCGTCCGGACCTGCTTTCGCAAGGACCGATATACCACCCTTCCTTACTAACTCTAAGTTTAACGGCCTGGCTATTGAATCCCACATCCTAAAGAAGAGAGGTCTCTCTAACTCTGTGGTATCAACTATAATCAATGCCAGGAAGCCTGTATCCAGGCAGATCTACTATAGAGTTTGGAAGGCGTACATCACTTGGTGCGAGGCCAGAAAATGGCATCCACGTAAGTACGTTATAGGCAGAATTCTGGACTTCCTGCAGTGGGCTGTAGACAGGAAGTTTGCCTTAAGTACTATCAAGGGCCAGGTTTCGGCCTTGTCAATACTATTTCAAAGGCCCCTGGCTATGCATTCACTTGTCAAATCCTTTATGCACGGTGTGACTCGTATTATTCCACCGACATATGCCCATGGGATCTAAATTTGGTTCTGTCGGTTCTGCAGAAGCAGCCATTTGAACCTTTGCGGCACATTTCCTTGGTTCTACTCACCAGGAAATTTATATTTTTAGTAGCCATATGCTCGGCTAGAAGAGTGTCGGAATTAGCCGCCATGTCCTGTAAAGAGCCATATCTGGTTATCCATAAGGACAGAGTAGTATTACGTCCTCACCCAGCCTTTCTTCCTAAGGTGGTATCGAGGTTTCACTTGAACCAGGATGTGGTTCTTCCTTCTTTTTTCCCCAAACCAAGCTCGGTAGAGGAAAAGTTATTGCATTCTTTGGATGTAGTAAGAGCAGTTAAAGCTTATCTAAAAGCCACTGCTCAGATTCGTAGAACGGTTTCTTTGTTTGTTCTGCCGGAAGGCCCCAGAAAGGGTCAGGCAGCATCAAAATCTACTTTAGCCAAGTGGATTCGACAGGTCATAATACAAGCCTATGGCTTGAGAAGTAGACCGCCTCCGTTCAAAGTTAGGGCGCACTCCACGAGAGCAGTTGGAACTTCATGGGCAGTGCATCACCAGGCCTCCCTGGCGCAAATTTGTAAGGCCGCTACATGGTCTTCAGTACACACGTTTACTAGGTTCTACCAGGTGGACGTTAGAAGTCAGGAGGATGTCGCCTTTGGGCGCAGTGTGTTGCAGGCCGCAAAAGATCCTCATGCCTGATGGCGCCCAGCTTATGTATGGTGTATCCCCCCCCCCTCATGTGGCATTGCTTTGGGACGTCCCACATAGTAATGACTATGCTGCTCTGTGTCCCGTGATGTATGAACAAGAAAGTAGGATTTTTAAAACAGCTTACCTGTAAAATCCTTTTCTTGGAGTACATCACGGGACACAGAGCTCCCACCCCTCTTTTGGGGACACGTATTGCTTTGCTACAAAACTGAGGTGCTCCCGGATGGGAGGGGCTTATATAGGGGAGGGTACTTCCTGTTTTGGAAGTTTCCAGTGCCAGCACCTGAAGGTAATTCTATATAACCCACATAGTAATGACTATGCTGCTCTGTGTCCCGTGATGTACTCCAAGAAAAGGATTTTACAGGTAAGCTGTTTTAAAAATCCTACTTTTTTTTTGTGGGAAATTTATCGGGGAAATGGCTGGTGTCGGCGCTTCAATCATCCCGGCACCATGGTTGTTATGGTGTCAGGATGATTGAAGCGCATTATTTCTATTATTACATTGTAATATGAAATTAAATAGTTCAATGCAGAATCAGTGGGAGCCCCGAGTGTGTCACTTGCCACCGTCGCCTGCAATTAGTGGGAGCCCTGAGCGTGTCACTTGCCACACGTTGCGGATTGTCACTTGCCACGTCACCTGCCACATCTTGTGGATTGTCACTTGCCACACGTTGCGGATCGTCACTTGCCACATCACCTGCCACACCTTGCAAATTGTCACTAGCCATACCTTGCGGATTGTCACTTGCCACATCACCTGCCACACCTTGCTGATTGTCACTTGCCTGACACCAGATGCAGATTGTCATTTACCACGTCACTTGACACAATTTGCGGATTGTCACTTGCCACGTCGCCTGCCACACCTTGCGGATTGTCACTTGCCACGTCACCTGCCACACCTTGCTGATTGTCACTTGTCTGCCACCAGATGCAGATTGTCATTTGCCACGTCACCTGACACAATTTGCGGATTGTCACTAACTTGCCTGCTAAGGTGTAGTTTTGGTTGTCTCTTGCTGTGTCCCAGACTCCCAGAGTCAGGCAGCAGAGAGATAATGTAATTCCTCTGCTGCCTGCACAGTGAGGGCGGAAGTCACTGCAGGAATGCAGGGCAGGCACGGGCGGTGAGAGATGATCTCATCTCTCTGCTCCCCTGCTCCCGGCTAGCTGATTGGCCAGCTGCCACACTGTGCCTGCTCTCTCACTCTCACCTGCGCTGCCAACACACTGAGCAGCACGGTCCGCCCACGAACCGCACCGTCCACCCACAAACCGCGCCGCAAGCGGAGCTGCCTGCTTTCTTACCCGTCTGTGGAGCCGCACGCTAACGCACCTGCCCGCAGAGCGGCCCGACGTGACTCACTGACGTCACTCGTTGCTAGACGCCAAGCGGCCCAGGCGTTAGCAACGAGTGCAGGGAAGAGGCTCCACCCACCTCCTCCTCTGCTCCTGGTATCGTGTCAGTGCGCCGCGTAACTACATTAGACGAGTCTCTCTCTCTGCCCCGCTGATCGGCTGATGTGAGAAACTGAGAGAGCGACTCAGAGAGGCAGCGGCAGCCTCAGAACAAGTACTGTATATACTCGAGTATAAGCCGACCCAAATATAAGCAGAGGCACCTAATTTTACCACAAAAAAATGGGAAAACGTATTGACTCGAGTATAAGCCTAGGGTGTCCATCTGCATGCCTCACTGTCCCCATGCCTCACTGTGCCCATGCTTCACTGTGCCCATGACTAGACTGATGTTTAACATGGGAGTCTATGGAAGGAGTGCCCGGCTTTGAAAAATTGGTCCTCCCCGGCCGTAGGTCTCCCAGACACCAATCTTTGCACACTTGTAGAGGAGACATTGGGCTACATGTGTGCCAAGATTAGGGTCCAGGGGACCTACGACTGACTAGTACCGGGTCCGCAAATTCACCAGAGAAATTACTGTTTAACATTGGAGTCTATGGAAAGGGTGCCCGGGTTTAAAAAATCATTGCTCCCCAGACACCAAACTTTGCACACTTGTAGAGGAGACATGGGGCTACATGTGTGCCAAGTTTGGTGTCCAGAGGACCTACGACCGGCCGGTACCGGGTCCCCAAAGTTCGGGAGATCAGGCGCAAAAAAAAAAAAGAAAACAGCAAGCAAGGGAGTGTGACAAATGGTCTCGGGGGGGGGGGGGTAATTGCCCTGTTGCCCCCCCCCCTGGATCCGCCCCTGTTGAGAGTACAAGTCTTTACTACTTACTTTAGGCCCCATTCATTATTCAAATGGGGCCATTAAGATTTAGATGTGGGAGACGCAGGAGGGGTTCCCAGCGATTAGCTGCCAGAAGAAGCCCCATCGAAGGCAATAGGAAGCTAACAGCTTCCGCAGCTATTCGAGGCTGTTCACATGTAATCGCTCACACAGCAGTTACCTGCTAATAGATGCAGAGTGTCTGTTCCAGGGCCGATCATTTTCAGGTAATCGGTCCATGAGCGATTACATGCAAGCAACCTTGAATAGCTGCTGGAGCTATGATTCTCATATTGCTTTCTATGGGGCTTCTGCCTGCAGCTAATCGCTGGGAACTCCTGCTGGGTATCCTACATATAATCACCAATAGCTCAGTTCGCTAATGTGAATAATGCTTTAATGAAGGTTTTGTGAAGGTGCCACATGTTGCTTCTGTACAATTTGTTCTATAGTGTTTCAGAAAAATGTACAGTCTGGGGGAAGTAGCAAAGCTGGGGAAACTGCATTAGGAAACAGTGGATATTTTGTAGTACAATCACAATAACAAAAGAGAACATTTACCTAGAAGAGACATATTTCAATGTTTCCCTGGAGCAAGCCTGGATCTTTTTTTTTTTTCCACTTGAGTGCTCACTGTCCTGCCCTCAGGGCCGGATTTCCCACAAGGCCAACAAGGCCAGGCCTCGGGGCGGCACTGTGTGAAAGGGCGGCGCCGCGGAGGAGACAAGTCCTCCTAAAATTCATTTACTGTGTCCCCGGCCGCCTGAAGCTCCGGCCGCTATTTTTCAAAGTCCGGCGCCCTGTGATTGGGCCATGGGGGTCATGTGCGGCGTGGGGCTGGCCTGTCCGTGATCTTGAACTCCCCCCTCTGCACATGACCTCCATACGCCCAATCACAGTGCCCGGGACACTAAACAAACATGGCGGCCGCCTCCTCCTATCCTCCAGGCCTATGTCCATGATGCAGGACAAGCAGGTGAGGAGGAACACAGACTGGGGAGAAAAACGGAGGCAGAGACAGAGCGGCAGAGGCAAAGAGAGAGTGAGGCAGAGAGACAGAGGCACTGAGAGAGAGAGAGAGAGTGAGGTAGAGAGACAGAGGCACTGAGAGAGAGAGAGACAGAGGCACTGAGAGAGAGAGAGACACAGAGGCACTGAGAGAGAGAGACAGGCACTGAGAGAGACAGAGGCACAGAGAGAGCGAGAGACAGAGGCACAGAGAGAGCGAGAGACAGAGGCACAGAGAGAGCGAGAGACAGAGGCAAAGAGAGAGCGAGAGACAGAGGCAAAGAGAGAGCGAGAGACAGAGGCAAAGAGAGAGCGAGAGACAGAGGCAAAGAGAGAGCGAGAGACAGAGGCAAAGAGAGAGCGAGAGACAGAGGCAAAGAGAGAGCGAGAGACAGAGGCAAAGAGAGAGCGAGAGACAGAGGCAAAGAGAGAGCGAGAGACAGAGGCAAAGAGAGAGCGAGAGACAGAGGCAAAGAGAAAGCGAGAGACAGAGGCAAAGAGAGAGCGAGAGACAGAGGCAAATAGAGAGAGAGAGAGACAGAGGCAAATAGAGAGAGAGAGAGACAGAGGCAGAGAGAGAGAGAGAGGGAGAGAGGCAAATAGAGAGAGAGAGAGAGAGACAGAGGCAGAGAGAGAGAGAGGGAGAGAGGCAAAGAGAGACAGAGGGAGAGAGGCAAAGAGAGAGAGATCCAAAGAGAGAGAGAGAGGCAAAGAGAGAGGCATAGAGAGAGAGAGAGGCAGAGAGAGAGAGAGGCAGAGAGAGAGAGAGAGAGGCATAGAGAGAGAGAGAGGCAGAGAGAGAGAGAGAGAGAGAGAGGCAAAGAGAGAGAGAGAGACAGAGGCAAAGAGAGAGAGACACACAGAGGCAAAGAGAGAGAGAGGCAGAGACAGAGAGAGGCAAAGAGAGAGGCAGAGAGAGACAGAGGCAGATAGAGAGTGAGAGACGGGGGCAGAGAGTGCAAGTGACATTCCCATCTGGTGGCAGGCAGCGTGGCAAGTGACATTCCAATGTGGTGGCAGGCAGCGTGGCAAGTGACATTCCCATCTGGTGACAAGCGACTGTGGCAAGTAACATGCTCAGAGCTCCCACTCATTCTGCTTTATGGTGAGTTGAACTATTTCATTTTATATTACAATGTAATGATAGAAACAATGCATTTCAATCATCCTGGACACCATAACAACCATGGTGCCGGAATGATTGAAGCACTAACACCAGTCATTGTCTGCGAAAAATCGATTACCCCCCCCACGCGTCGCCCCCCCGCCCCCCCCTATGTGATGGTGGGGGGGGGGCGGCATTGAAGGACCCGGCCTTGGGGCGGCAAAGGGAGTAAATCCGGGCCTGCCTGCCCTTCAATTTATATTCGAAAACATAGCCATCTACATAGGTGTGTGCACAGGGTGTGCCAGGTGTGCCAGGGCACACCCTAATCGCCCCATGTGGCACATATTCTCCCTGTTTAGACCCCTGATATTTCAGCCAAAAAAAAAGTTGTACATAAAATCATTAAAAAAATAAATTTTAATAAATAAAATAAAAATAAAAACTACTTACACCAATCTCTGCCCTACTGGCAACATCCACTGCTCTACTGACAACGTCAGTATATATACACATACACGCCAATGTGTTTGAGCTTTGGGGTGCACACCCTAATGCAATAGGCTGCGCACACCTATGGCCATCTATGAATTGTAATGCTTACTGTTGTAGACATGCAAAGTTTTAAGACTAATGCCGCGTACACACGATCGTTTTTAATGACGAGAAAAATGCAATTTTTTAAAATGGTCATTAAAAATGATCGTGTGTGGGCTTCAGAGCATTTTTCACAACGTGAAAAATGCCCATATAAAAATTGGAACATGCTCTAATTTTTCTCGTCGTTTTTCTCGTCATGAAAAACGGCCGTGTGTAGGCTTCAACAACGTGAAAAAAAAAATGCGCATGTTTAGAATCAAGTATGAGACGGGAGCGCTCGTTCTGGTAAAACTAGCGTTCGTAATGGAGATAGCACATTTGTCACGCTGTAACGGACTGAAAAGCACGAGGCTGAAAAGTGCGAATCGCCGCTCAACAAACTTTACTAACATGAAGGGTGGCGCCATCCGAATGGAACTTCCCCTTTATAGTGCCGTCGTACATCACTGCGCTTTACTCAAGCATTTTTTTCCACGATAGTGTGTAGGCAAGGCAGGCTTGAGAAGAATCACGTCGAGAAAAATGCAGTTTTTTACAATGACATTAAAAACGGTCGTGTGTACGCAGCATTAGGATTCAAAGTATCTTGCTAAAGTACTTTGAGAAAATCCCAATCCACAAACTGCATGTAAGCTGATCCCACAACTTCACTGTTGCCTGCAATTTGCCTTCCAGGAGCCCCAATGCATTGCTGCCTATGGGAAGGCTAAAAGGATGGTCAACCACAACTGGCCATCAAGGTTCCTAAGCAGTTTGTTATATTCTTTTTTTTTACCTACACAACGTCAGTAAGTCCGATATGAATGGACATAGTCATGTTAAAATCGGAAACTTATTAAACACTTGTGAAGAAATTTGATGTCAAACAGCTGGATTTCTAGCGCTCTCCTTATTTCATTTATTAGAAGATGTCATTTTGGAGCTGACTGCAGATATGGTAAGTGGCAACAAGCAGCGTTAGTAAACGTAATTTAAAACTCCCATTACAGGCGGTAAAATGGACACAGAATACAGTAGCTGCTGGTTTGTTTCCATCCTTTGCCAGCAGATAAGACGGCTTCTCTTCCTCCCCCACTGACCTGAAATTGGCATCATTACATCTTGATTAAGTGCTCACAAACTGTTGGAATGGTTTAAGTTCTCCTCTAATAAAGCAGATCGGTAAGCAAATTACAGGTCTCCGTAGCGTTCCACTTCCTTGGATGGCGCCCAGAGCTCCATTACTCTACATTGTGCTGGAATTCTGGTCCTCCAGCCATCCATTCCTCTAGTCCATTGAAAATGATAAGTCATCTCCCTCCAGCCCCCTCCTAGAATATACTGAGGAACATAAAGGAAGATCACTTATCCCAGCAAGGAGCAGATTTGTGCCTTTAATTACTTCACACCAGAGAAAATGAATCGGACATCAGCCACCTTAATGCCAGCTAGACAATTTTTGTTTTTTAAATTAGCGGCGATTAAAATGTTCTCAGCAGCTTAATTCATTTTTATGCCATTCTGACTTCTATTCAGCCAGCAATGATCTCTATCTTCTTTAAAGTGACACTGTAGCTGCCATAAACAGCAGTTCCTCGCAAAGAAGAGATATTATACTGATATCTTCATTGTGTTAAAGAGCTACTTCCACATTCTTCAGCGTTTGACACTTCCTGGAGTGTTGGATCTGTCCTGCACCAAGTGCTGCGGATGTATCCACTGACCCCTATGCCACTACTGTGCCCTGGAGTGATGTAGAGATAACAGGAAAGAGCCCTGGAGCAAGACAAGGGGACATAGGAAGTGTCAAATGACGAAGATTGTGACAGAGGCTGTAGCTCTGAAAAATAGCAAACGTGGGAAATATAAGGCAGATAAATAAAATACTTCTTTTGATTCAAACTGCCTCTGGGATTTACTGCAGCATCACTTTAAAAGAAAGGTATTCATCCTCTGTGCCCATTGTACATAGAATATGTATACAGAAATCTAGCTAGTCCAAGATGATTAAGATATAGGCAACAAAATAGTGTATAGAATAATAAATATATCAAAATATGCCAAAAGTACTTAAAGCGGTGTTCCGCCCAAAAAACAAAAACAAAAAAAAAAAAACAGCAGCTACACATACTGCAGCTGCTGGCTTTTAATAAATGGAGACTTACCTGTCCTGGAGTCCAGGGATGTCGGCACCTGCAGCTGATGTTTCCATCAGCTGTCGGGTGCTGTCGCCGCCATTGCGGGTAGGGGTACCCGGCAGTGTAGCCTTTCAGCTTGACGCCAGGAACTCTACTGCGCATGCGCGAGGCCCGCTCCTCTCTCCTACTGGCCCGGCGGCCGGGGGAGGGAGGAAGGAAGGAGCCCCGCGCTGACGCCACAGGCCACAGCCCAGACTCCTGGAAGTGGGGAAGGATACCTGTCAAAGACAGGTATCCTGTCCCCTCTCTCCCCCTGGAAATGTTTGATCATTCTTCCAGAAGTGCATTTGTGAGGTCAGGCACTGATGTTGGATGAAAAGGCCTGGCTCGCAGTCTCTGTTCTACCCTGACTGGCCTGCACAGAGTCCTGACCTCAACCCGATAGAACACCTTTGGGATAAATTAGAGCGGAGACTGCGAGCCAGACCTTCTCACCCAACATCAGTGCCTGACCTCACAAATGTGCTTCTAGAAGAATGGTCAAACCTTCCCATAGACACACTCCTAAACCTTGTGGGCAGCCTTCCCAGAAGAGTTGAAGCGGTTATAGCTAGGGACTAAGACTGGGATGCCATTAAAGTTCATGTAAAGGCAGGCGTCCCAATACTTTTGACAATATAGTGTATATTATATTTACTGGTTTTAACTTTAAGTGCACCCTCCTGCCTGCATGCCTGAGCTAAGGGCAGGTGGATTCCAGGAAGTAAATGCTAAATTAATAATTTGCCCTTACTCAAGATGGCCATGGTTAGAATATCTAGGGGGTGTTTAAAGTGATTTCTCAAGAAAACAAAGCATGGAGACATGGATGGCTGGGTAACTTTGCTTTAAATATTAAAAATTAATTGAAGAGAGCCAAAGCATGGAAATCCCCAACTTTGGGATTGGCAGAAACAATTCATAGAATGAACACCACAATGTCACATGCCAAAATGATAGCCACTGACGGGGACCAAATCCCAAAAAATGTTGGCTCCCTTGGATAAAACACTATTTACCTCCTGATTTCAATGATGAGGTCCTTCTGCCATGGTAGCTGATTAATCGCTTCAATGCAAACCCCATATACCTAAGAAATGGTAATGATTACGCATCGTACTGGTTCTTGGATCGCCCTTGTGGACTTTCTCTCTCTCTCACTACTCTTTTCTTTACTCTCCCTATTTATTATATATATATTGTTCTTCACTACAAAGAGTTTAAGTTGTTAGGTCACAACTCATGTAGTTAATATGACGGTAGTTTAATTATACTTTAAGGCACGGTAGTCATGTATACAATGCTACTCACCGGCTATCTAGTTAGTGAAGATCTAATTAATTCTCTTTAAATATTCTATGTTATCCATTATTTATTTTTAAAAAACCTTTATGTAAAGTTCATTATCTGTATCCTTGCATAAATAACCAATGTATGTACTTAATCAATAAATATGTTTGACAAGGAAAAATTAATTGAAGAGCGTTTTCAGTTTGTGGTGTTCTGATACGGCTAAGTTCTGCTTGAAATATTTGCAAAACGAATATTTAATATGCATAAGAAGAAAACAATAAAAGCTGAAGAAAAAGTTTTTAGTGTAGATGTTAGCAGTCACTATACTTGTCTTGGGATAAACAGCTTACTCCAGGAGGACATGCTCTATTACCTACAGGATCCTAGAATTTAGAGATAGCCTAATTATTAGTAAATGGGAGCATCTATTAATCAATGCCTCGGAGGACTGGATGAATTATAATGGACAGAATCTGATAATGAATGTACTAATTGCACAAACTAATAATCCACGGTACTCAGTTTTCAGGTCAAGATAAAAGCTCTGCGGATTCTAGTCATGACAGTGACAAAGTCTTTGGTATTAACTGTAAACCATTAGAGGTCATGGACAACTGAACATTTCAGAGAACGCACTAAAAAACAGAAAAATAGAAAATACACTAGCGGGTTGTACACGATTAATGCATCCTATGCATTAAGGTGAAAAAAAAACACCTGGCGATGACGTCCCCCCCCCCCCCAGCCCCCCTGCTTTACTTACCTGAGCCCGTTCATCTGCTGTGCGTGTCCCCGGCGTCCTCTTCTCCACGGAGTCTGGCCGTTGATTGGCTAGATTGGATAGATTGATAGCAGCGCAGCCATTGGCTCGCGCTGCTGTCAATCACATCCAATGATGCGGCCGGGGGGCGGGCCGAGTGATACAGTCGGCTGTATCACGGGAGCGCACCCGCAGGCTAACCCCCTTGGGAGAGAGCTTCCCATGAAGGGGGTTAGCTCTTGCAGGGAGGAGCCGAGACAGCCACAGAGGGACCCCAGAACAGGAGGATCGGGGCCACTCTGTGCAAAACGAACTGCACAGTGGCGGCAAGTATAACATGTTTGTTATTTAAAAAATAAATTTAAAAAACGAAGCCTTACAACCACTTTAAAGTTTAACTGTGACCTTACTATAGACACTCAAATAAATATGTACATACTCTTAACAAGCAGTATATCAGCTGTACAATGAGCCCCCATTGGTCTATGTAGCTGGATGCACCTTGGAGCATTTATTCCTCAAGGTCCACAGAAGAACGTAAAGAATATGTTACCCAAACATTTTACATTCCTGATATGAGCTTGGTGTACCATGTCCATGTGCTAAAATGTATCCTCTAGTATTGCTTCCTTTGTGTTAAATATCTGGTGTTCCTGCCACTCCCCCGCTTTCCGATTACAAACTGACCACGCTAGGTATGAGAGCACAGCCATCTCAGCATGGTCAGTTTTCTGGCTGTGCTGTGTCATGGACCTCTTGCCTGTCTTCCAGTGGCCAAGACAAACACATAAGTACAAAACATAAAAGATGTACTGAAGGTGATATGAAATGGTGGGTTTTTCCGCCTCTCTTTTCAGCAGGGTCTGGCTTAGCTATCCTTCTAATTATTCCATTTTGGATACTCAATTCCTGTATGTATTTCTGACCATCAGCTGCTATGACTTGGAGAATATGTAAACCCAACATTTCATATTCCTGATATACGTCTGCTGTAACATGTACTTGTATGAGAAAGTATCCAGTTCTCTTTGTATGAAATCCCTGGTGTTCCTGCTAGTCTCCCTACCTTCCTAATAAAAACTAACCACAGCAAGCAGGAGAGCACATTGTGGTCAGTTCTCTAGTTATGCCGGTATGCCGGGAACTCTGCCTGCTCTCCTCCAATGATCAGACTTGCCCTGACACGCCCACCCTGCACAGCCTTTCACTGGAACCATCAGTGTACTACAGTTTCTCCTCCCCCAGCTCTTATGCAGCTGAAAACAGAGGATATGTGATCACTTCTAAAAAAAAAAAAAAAAAGGGGGAAAAAAGGTATTTACAGTGAGGAGGGAAAAAGTATTTGATTCCCTGCTGATTTTGTACGTTTTTCCCACTGACAAATGAATGATCAGTCTATAATTTGAATTGGTAGGTTTATTTTAACACTGAGAGACAGAATAACAGCAAAAATATCCCAAAAAGCGCATTTCAAAAAAGTTATAAACTGATTTGCATTTTAATGAGTAAAAAAAGTATTTGACCCCGTCACAAAACATGACTTAGCCCTCAGGGCTTTCACATTGAGAATGATGGGGCAGGATTATTTCAGGCGTTTTTACAGCCCTATTTTTACCGCGAAAACGAGGTAAAAACGCCTCAGTGTGAAAGGGGCCTTACAGAGGTCCTTCCTGTTCACCACTCGTCCCAAACACAAACAGTTCTTGCTAGAGTTCTACTTTACAATTCTGCTGGTCAGAAAATCAAACCATAGTCACATCTTGCAATCCTAAACCGATATATCCCTGGGCAGATGAGAACTGTGTCTATACATGTAATTATGTATATTACGTGGGACTATCATGGGACACGGCATTACGTGACTTGTGGGAGATGCAGCACCGGGTCTGCAACCCACATCATATGCTACAATTGTCAATTGTTACACTGTTACGGCTGCAACTGCAATGAGAGAATGGGGCTCTGTTCCAGGACACAGCAACAACTGTAGGCAGGACAGCTGTAGAATGACAATAGTTTTTACTTTATGCACAAATACGCAGAAAAACAAACAAACAATGAACAAGTCTGTTGACATGTTGCTGTACCTTTTAGATAGATGCACAAGCTTTAGAGCCCATTCACACAGGGGCAACTTAGGATCTGACTTCAAGTCGCCCCAGGTCGCCTCAAATCACGCTACATTAAAAAATCAATGTAAGTGAATGGATCCGTCTTAATGTACGCTACTGCAGTCGCTCCGACTCCAGAAAAGGTTCCTGTACTACTTCAATCTGACTTCCAGGCGACTTGTACCCATTGATTTCAATGGAAGTCGCCTCCAAGTTGGATCCCCTGTCTTAACTGAAGCAACTTTACAGGAAATAAAAATAGTTTTCTCGGCAAACCCCTCCCTCCCACAGGGCTGATTACTCTTTGATTGGCCACTAGTAAAGTCCCCTGTCCTGGAGGCGACTTCAAGTCGTGTTGTAAGTCGCCCCAAGTCACGATGAAGTTGCCCCAAGTCGCGATGAAGTCGCCCCAAGTCGCGCTGTGATTCATACTCAAGTCGTGTCCAAATTGCCTCCCAAAGTCGCGCTGGAAGTCGTGTTGCCCCTGTGTGAATGGAGTCTTAGATCGGTTCTCAGTTTTAGGTCTATGTTTTGTCAACAACCAAAAAGTAATTCAGAGTATAAAACTGTAGACTATGCGTGGGATGGCATTGTGTTCTCAGAAAGTAATTTTATATACAGCTTTGAAAGATGCATTTGGAAGAAAACTCGTATTTAATAAAGCCCAATACTTAGAAACCACACTATTGCGGCGTGTAAAAATATCAGGTATAAAATAAGACTGCCTTTTTTTCCCCTCTAAGCCAAGGAGTCTGAAAAGTATTATGAAATAAAAAAAAAAGGAAAAAAACGTTCTTGCTGCCCATAGCAAACAATTATCCTTTCTGCAGTATAGAACTAACAGAAAAACAAATGTTTCAGACTGGTTGCTATTTATAACAACACATTTTTGCTTGTCATCTACAGGCATACAAATCTAATGCCTTGTACAAACGATCGGAATTTCTGTCGGGATAAACTCTGACTGATTTTTCTGACGGAATTCCGTTCAAGCTGTCTTGTATACACACTGTCACACCAAATTCCAACCGTCAAGAACGCTGTGACGTACAACACTACAACGAGCCGAGAAAAATGAAGTTCAATGCTTCTGAGCATGCGTCGACTTGATTCTGAGCATGCATGGTTTTTTCTCCGTCGGAGTTCCCTACAGATGAACGGAATTTCCGATAGAAAAAAAGAGAACACGTTCTCTTTCTAAATTCCGACGGAAAAAAGTCTGATGGGGCACACACATGCTCGGAATATCCGATAAAAAGATTCCGTCTGACTTTTTCCATCGGAAATTTCGATCGTGTGTACAAGACATTACATTACAAAATGCAATGGCCTCAAATAAAACTAAAGAATAAAAAAATCTGTATATTTAGGCCTTTTAGGGTGGGGGGTAATTTATGTACATTGGCCTGTGTTTTACCTGGTGCTGAGCCTTTCACTCTGTATATTACACCTTCCTCAGCCCTGCACAATATACATTAGTTGTACATTTTATACTCCTGGCCACTTCACTTTGCACACTGACTGGACAATACAGTACATGGCATACTCCTCACCTCTGCAACCTTTATGCTACATTTTAAATTGCATATTTCTTTGTTGTACATTTCATACTCCTGGATTCCGAATGCTTGACTACCTATGGCAGACACCTGACCACTGCACACATTATGCTACATTTTTTGTTACATGAAAGTGTTTATTCTTGCTAAGCAGTCACTGACTATTTTATGAAGTCCTTCTTTAAGATATGCTTTTCAGCCTATGTCATGGAAGTTTTTCATAAAAAAAAAAAAAAAAAAAAAGACTGTTCTGAGTGTTGTGCTACACAGGCCATAGACTAT
The DNA here is from genome assembly GCA_029206835.1 of Rana muscosa. NCBI lineage: Eukaryota > Metazoa > Chordata > Amphibia > Anura > Ranidae > Rana > Rana muscosa. The sequence continues at coordinate 195,881,714 of CM055123.1, forward strand.
GCAAATTTCTTTCCTGCAACCAGGGTGGAAGCAGGCGGGGGAAGTCGTCCCTGCCAGGAGAAGACCGTGATTATCGCTAGCGACTATAGCAGCCGATTGCGATAATTGCAAGTGAATCCGGCAGGCTGGTTGTACACAAGTTGATTGATCAATCAACTTGGTACATTCAGACTGCTCAATATTGGTTCAAATCTCGATATGAACCATGTATGGCCGGTCTTAGACTCTCTTGTACCACAGCAATGAAAGCATTTTGTGCAAGTACAAGATTTGTGGCATTCCTGTGCAGTGCATACTCATGTTTTATTTAAAAGAGAAGTAAAGGATTTTTTTTTCCAGATTAATACCTACCTAGGTGGATGCTGCATGGGTCCAATGCTGCATCTGTCCCCCGGCGCCTCTACACTGAGAACCGAGCCATCGGTTTTCAGAGCTTCGTAAACAGAGAACTGTCAGTCACAGCTCCCTGCTCCCTTCTAGCTCACTGGAGCGCTGGGCTGTGGAGGGGGCGGCCAGCTCAGGCTCTCAGTCCAGGCACCTGGCGGATCCAGACTTTATTGACGTGATGACGCGGTGCCTGGACTGAGATCTGTGACATCAGCAGAGAGCGAACTTCAGACCGCTCTCTGCTGAAAAGGGGTCACAGGAGTACAGAACGAATTGCACTCCTGTGATCCATAGGAGAAGTACAGCCAAATGAGCTTGCCCTTTCCTTGTTATACCCAAGCAGTTGGATGGTACACTCCTGAAGCATCCAGTTTTCACTTTCCTCTGATAGACTAAAGAATACCTCCTGACTGCAGCCAATAGTGTAAATTATTACCAGCCCCATCCAGTACCAAAAATAGTGTCAACCATCCCTCTACAGTATATGTCAGCTCCATCCCGTCTCTGTATATTTACCCCTAGCCTCCCTTATTCTGCCCATTGACCCCTTCAACTCCATCCTCCCACTGTATGTCATCTGTACATGCACTGTATCTAGTGTACCATTACCAAACTCCATGTTTTAAACCCCCCAATGCCAACATCTTTCTTGCTTTTCAGAAAATTGTAGCAAAAAATGAAACTACCTTGAGGTGTCAACTTTCCAAAAAGAGGTCATTTAGAGGGGGTTTATACTGTCCTGACATTATTTGTGGTTTATAACAAAGTAAGAGAAAACGTAAAAAAAATAATAATAATATTAATCTCAGTGGTCAGCAAAAAAAAGCTCTATCTGTCTCAAAAAAGTATTTGAAAATAGTGTTGCATGAGCAAAAAATTGTGTCAAACTACCCGGACCCTGAAAAATGTACTTAAAGTGTAAGTAAACCCCCCTATCATTTTCAGCCATCTTTGCCTCTGTTTAATCTACAACTGCCATGATGCTGCACATGTGATCAGTTATGACACCAGCCATTGGATGGCTTGACAGTTTGGTTGAGAGCACAACCAATGGGAGTGTTACATTTCCGTCACGTTAAATGAATGAAACTGTTTTATAGATGGGTTTACTGCTTTAAATGGAAATCAAATTTGCTAAGAAATGCTCTGACAAAATTCTGCAGAAAATACAAATATTGATGAGGGTCAGACCAAGCAACTGCTTAATCACACAACTCATATAGCAGCTCCTCAAAGGTTTCAAGTGGTGCAACTCAAATTGTATTTACAAAAACAATGTCCATGGGTCTGCATAATATTCTGTTTTAGGCCCCTCACACACGGGGCGGGCTCCGTTGGAGTCTGCCTAAGCGGGGAATCTGCCCGCTCTTCTCTATGGGCAGTCGGATGTAAACGGACCGCCTGTCCGTTTACACCGAACCGCCATCTAATCCACCATCCGTCTGTTTTAAGCAGACAGGATCAAATCGGATGTCGGCGGGTTTCAGCAAACACATGTCAGTTGAAACCCGCCACTCCATAAAAGGAGACTGGAGGGTCTGATCATGTCCGCGTGAAAAACTGACAGGCAGACCCACAATCGGTCCGCCCGTGTAAAAGGGCCCTTACTGTACCGTTTCCCTTCCTGCAATATTACAAACAGGCGCTATGGGCTGTTAATACGATTCAGAAGTAGAGATAAGTAGGAGGATGTACAGGTTGGCGAAAATCATCAGACGGTAGTTTTGAATACAGTACTAAAGGATGTTTGACTTGCGATTATAAAAAAAAAAAAAATAAGTACATTACAAATTACATGATTTCACTGATAACAAACTGTATATCTCAGGTAATAAGAATGAGACATCTCTTAGGATTTGGAAACTTTTTAATAAAAGCAACATGCACTCTTTAGGGTGGTACAAACCTAGAAAAAATCCCGCTGTATGAAAAAATGCATAAAAATAAATTACCTCTAGTGAAAAACACAAATCAAATTGATCAGTGGATAGAGAAATGTAGATATTAAAAATATGTAAATCAGCTTTGATTTTTTAATACTGTTAAAAAATGCAAAAGCTGCTCCTCTAACCATGGGGGGTGTCTTGTACACAACCCCATAAATCATGTTTTACTTGTCAATCGCTCAACACTGATATCTACACAAAGCTACATTTCCTATCAAAGTCATCCCCGGCAGCAAGCATTTTGTTTTTGATGACATAGCTTTGCTTTTCAAAACACTGAGCTCAGTTACGGAAAATGAAGACAGATTCTCCCATTTGGAACTCACAAGGTAAAGTAAAGTTTTTCGGATTAGAAAAACAGTACAAATCTGTAATATGGTTTACTAAAACCTTGTATTGTGTATAGTTCAACTGAAGGGGATTGTCCCTTATCTAGTAAACCTAAAATTTCGGAACTGAACTGTGGTGGATGCTTTGCCCAAAATAAGGGAGGCCGAGGGCTAAAGACTAGTCACCAGTATTGTCTGTAGATTACCAGCTGATCTTACTCATTACTGACTTACCATACCTTGTTCTACATTGTGTCTCTGTGTATGGGTAGCCACCTTGGAAAAGCCAGGGTTTCTCGTGTCAGCGTCCATCAAGGAATAAAATGAACAGCACTGTGGTGACATCACCAAATCGGATTTCAAATCTCCTGAGATTAGCCGTCAGAGGCAGCAGTGCCCTGGATCTCACACTGCAGATATACAATACATCTATGAGGCTGTGGGCACAGACCTGTCTAGGCACCCTCACGTGCCAGGAAGTGTGCTCCAATGTTTCAAGGCGTCTGTACAGTTTAGAAATCTTTTCCTACAAGTCATTGACTCTGAAAATGGTTCATTGTACTAAGCAGGGTCCGGAATTTCCAATCCTAATCAGAGAACAAGGTTTTCTTCCTCTGCTTTCACAATCCTGGAGCTTTTACTATACATATTTCTTTGTTCAGAGTGGAATTGGCACTTCTTGTCTGGCACTTGTATAATACCTGTATACAGTCAACTGGAAGCATGTCCAGACTGAAATCATCAGTTCAGTTATATAACCACAATAGACTTCATTTTATGTTTTTTCAGATAATTCATCATTGTTTTGCAAGTTATTATGTAATATATGTACAGTATACTGCTCCGGGGCAGGTTGTTGGGGCATAAGGGATTTATAAATATCTGCCTGTCATTGTAAACTGATATTTCCTAATCTATTTATGTTCCAGAATAACTTTTAAAGAGACTCTGTCATCAGGTGGATACTTCCTTCTTTTAAAGCCCTTTCTAAATAAGCCAAACGTAGAAGTTACTAGTGGTTCTGCTTTCTCCCCAATTTACTCCTGCTTGTAGTAGGAATTTCACTCCGGTTAAAAAAATAAATAAACAGCTACAAATAGTGTAATTTCTGACTTTTAGGCTCCATTCACACCTAAGCGTACTGCAGCGACACTTGTTGCACTGCATGTTTTTTTTTAAGCTTTTTTGTGTGTTATGGCGTGTTTTTGGAGCAGCACCATTAATTTGAATGGGCCTACCTCTGCTCCAAAAACGTGCCAAATTAGCTCATGTACCAAATTTTGGCACAGAGCCAGGAGCGTTTTGCGTTGCGACTTTTGCCGCGATTTTAGCGCGTTTTGTCGCTCGACAAAATCAAACCGCGTTTGGGGTGCCATTAAGAAATATTTTACAGAATTATGGTATATTTACAGCTTTGTATTTGTGTTGTTGTTTATTATTTCAAAAGTTATCTAAATATTCAAATGTTCTATGGATATAATACTACACATTGTGCAATGGTTTGTAAACTTTTGCTTAATATATTTTTCAATAAACATCCTTTTGGAGAAAAAAAAAAAAAAGAAATATTTTACAGTTCCAGTAAGCTCAGATGTGAATGGAGATTTAAAAGAACAGGGACTTACCAGCTCAGGATTCCAGTGTGGTCTTTACCAGGCTTCGGATCCGTGGTGTCACAATCTTATGTGTGGAAGCTGCTGTGATATCATTGCCTGCTCTCCGCTGTCCACACACAAGATTGCACAGCACTGTAAGGCTGGTCCAGCAGTCTCCTGGTACGTGTGACATGTCCCAGGAGGCTGTGGGCTGGAGGGACAAACTGACCTTATCCTCAGCTAGGCAGGCAAGGGTTGCAGAGGGAGCAGGTACCTGTCAAAAGGAGATAACCACTCCCTTTTATTTTTGCAAAGGAGAAGGAAGGATGGATGAACAGTACTTTCAGTTTTTAGTGAAGGTCTTTCCTTTAACCACTTCCCGACCGCCCACTGTATATATACGTCGGCAGAATGGCACGGACAGGCATAATCACGTACCTGTATGTGGCCCTTTAAATGCCTGCCGTGTGGTCGCGAGCGCGCCGCCGGCGGCGCGCTCGCAACCCTGCCGCCTTCCCTGTGAGTCGGACTGCGAGTCCCGCGGACTCAATCGCTGCGGAGATCCCCGCGATCGTCTCACGGAGGTATAGAGCGGGGAGATGCTTGTGTAAACAAGCATCTCCTCGCTCTGACTAGTGACAATGACACTGATCTCAGCTCCGTGTACTCGGAGCGGAGATCAGTGTCATGTGACACAGAGCCCATCCCCCCTACAGTAAGAAACACTATGCAGGGAACACTTAACCCAAACAGTGGAGGAAAAAAATTATTTTATATATTTTTGGGGGATATTTATTATAGCAAAAAGTAAAAAATATTGCATTTTTTTCAAAATTGTCGCTTTATTTTTGTTTATAGCGCAAAAAATAAAAACCGCAGAGGTGATCAAATACCACCAAAAGAAAGCTCTATTTGTGGGAAAAAAAGGACGTCAATTTTGTTTGGCAGCCACGTCGCACGACCGCGCAATTGTCAGTTAAAGCGACTCAGTGCCGAATCGCAAAAAGTGGCCTGGTCATTGACCACCCAAATGGTCTGGGGCTGAAGTGGTTAAGAATCCAACAATTCTGGGAGTGCTGGATCCTTCTATCTTATGGGCCTTGCTGCTGTCCCATAACTACCACAATGGATAAAACGAGGGCACAAGATTTCAACCAAGAGGGCAGCCATCAGCACAAGGGACACTTCTCATTCAATGTAAGTTCTGCTCCTTGTGCGTATTTGTAAAACTAAACTTGGGCTTTAGGTTTGTAACAAATCCTGTCATTTGACCTTCAGCAGTCACATATCAGGAATGCAATGCATAACAACTGTGCGTGCATACCTCTGGCACTTCTGAAAGGAAATCTATGGCTTAAAATTGTAACAGGTATTAAAATAACGGGTATTTTGGGGGGAAAAAAAGCACGTAACAAATGTGAAATATACAGGTCCTTCTCAAAAAATTAGCATATTGTGATAAAGTTCATTATTTTCTGTAATGTACTGATAAACATTAGACTTTCATATATTTTAGATTCATTACACACAACTGAAGTAGTTCAAGCCTTTTCTTGTTTTAATATTGATGATTTTGGCATACAGCTCATGAAAACCCAAAAATCCTATCTCAAAAAATTAGCATATTTCATCCGACCAATAAAAGAAAAGTGTTTTTAATACAAAAAAAGTCAACCTTCAAATAATTATGATCAGTTATGCACTCAATACTTGGTCGGGAATCCTTTTGCAGAAATGACTGCTTCAATGCGGCGTGGCATGGAGGCAACCAGCCTGTGGCACTGCTGAGGTGTTATGGAGGCCCAGGATGCTTCGATAGCGGCCTTAAGCTCATCCAGAGTGTTGGGTCTTGCGTCTCTCAACTTTCTCTTCCCAATATCCCACAGATTCTCTATGGGGTTCAGGTCAGGAGAGTTGGCAGGCCAATTGAGCACAGTAATACCATGGTCAGTAAACCATTTACCAGTGGTTTTGGCACTGTGAGCAGGTGCCAGGTCGTGCTGAAAAATGAAATCTTCATCTCCATAAAGCTTTTCAGCAGATGGAAGCATGAAGTGCTCCAAAATCTCCTGATAGCTAGCTGCATTGACCCTGTCCTTGATAAAACACAGTGGACCAACACCAGCAGCTGACATGACACCCCAGACCACCACTGACTGTGGGTACTTGACACTGGACTTCAGGCATTTTGGCATTTCCCTCTCCCCAGTCTTCCTCCAGACTCTGGCACCTTGATTTCCGAATGTACTTTGGACCACTGAGCAACAGTCCAGTGCTGCTTCTCTGTAGCCCAGGTCAGGCGCTTCTGCCGCTGTTTCTGGTTCAAAAGTGGCTTGACCTGGGGAATGCGGCACTTGTAGCCCATTTCCTGCACACGCCTGTTCACGGTGGCTCTGGATGTTTCTACTCCAGACTCAGTCCACTGCTTCCGCAGGTCCTCCAAGGTCTGGAATCGGTCCTTCTCCACAATCTTCTTCAGGGTCCGGTCACCTCTTCTCGTTGTGCAGCGTTTTCTGCCACACTTTTTCCTTCCCACAGACTTCCCACTGAGGTGCCTTGATACAGCACTCTGGGAACAGCCTATTCGTTCAGAAATTTCTTTCTGTGTCTTACCCTCTTGCTTGAGGGTGTCAATGATGGCCTTCTGGACAGCAGTCAGGTCGGCAGTCTTACCCATGATTGCGGTTTTGAGTAATGAACCAGGCTGGGAGTTTTTAAAAGCCTCAGGAATCTTTTGCAGGTGTTTAGAGTTAATTAGTTGATTCAGATGATTAGGTTAATAGCTCGTTTAGAGAACCTTTTCATGATATGCTAATTTTTTGAGATAGGATTTTTGGGTTTTCATGAGCTGTATGCCAAAATCATCAATATTAAAACAAGAAAAGGCTTGAACTACTTCAGTTGTGTGTAATGAATCTAAAATATATGAAAGTCTAATGTTTATCAGTACATTACAGAAAATAATGAACTTTATCACAATATGCTAATTTTTTGAGAAGGACCTGTATAGCACAGGGTCTACCACATAGGCTGAAATACCTTCATCCCAAAAAAACACTTTCAAAGAAGTCAAAGAACAATTGCCCCTAGGATTTTTTGGAGGTCATAAAAAACTACATGTATAAAATACAAAAATCCACCTCTTTATTATTACATTAAGATAAAAATAATTTAAAAGCAGAAAAGGCAGCAGTACAGAACACGGTATGTTACAATTTTTTTCTTCTTAGTACAATCACGTTTCTTCATACATATATTCAGTATATGGTGTGTGAATCAGCAGCAAAAGATGGAGATCATCATAATCTCAACGCATTTCATGAAACATACTTCACTTCATCAGGAGTTTGATGTTGCTGATGGGGTGTCTGTAATTATATCAGAATATTACTCCAAACAAATACAATAGACTACCTCCAACAAGAAAGAAAAAGAAAAACTACTGTTCCCAATGTCAAAAAAAATCTACAATGGACAGGTCTATCCTGGGGGCTGTGGAGACAGGGGAGCCAGTCCATCAATAAACCAGGGCGATGATGAGAAACAATGGGTAAGGCTGAGGCACAAACACTGAATTTACTCACCCATATAAATGAAAATAATTAAATAATCCCAAAGAATTCCTTAAACGGGTCGAAAAAAAAAAAAGGGTGGAAAAAAAAAAAATATATTGTGACCAAGATATTGAGAGCCAATAAGCATCATAGGGGCATAAAAAGTAAGCCCAATATTTTGTTTTAAACTCAGAGAAAAAAATATAAAAACCATATTCACGCCTATGACTAAGTCCAGGTGAGAAAGGCCAAACGCATCAAGAGGTGTGGTCTAGTGGAGACATGTAGGCTGAGGGCGGCTCTTTACTGTTTATCCACATAGGCTGGTCGGGAGTAGCGGTGATCCTTCCTACACATTTGTCTGATTTCTGAATTAGTATTAGGATATGCCGGCACCCTGTCTTCTGGGATCCAGGGATATGTCTCTGCTTTTTGCAGCGCTGCAAGTATCATTCTTCTTGATGAAGTGAACTATGTTTCACGGAATGTGTTGAGATTATGATATTCTCCAGCTTTTGCTGTTGATTCACAAACCATTTACTGAATATCTGTATGAAGAAACATGTGACTATATACTGAGAAGAAAAAATTGTAACATACCATGTTCTGTTGCATTTCCTGCTTTTTAAAAATAAAGACAATAGCAAATAAGAAAAATATATTTTCTTTTTCGTACATCACGGGACACAGAGCGACATAGTCATTACTAATGGGTTATATAGTTACCGTCAGGTGCTGGCACTGGCAACTTCCAAAACCGGAAGTACCCTCCCCTATATAAGCCCCTCCCATCCGGGAGCACCTCAGTTTTTTTTTGCCAGTGTCTAAGGTGTTGGCCAAGAAGAAACATGTGTTTTTCACTGAGCTTGCGTACAGGTTCTTTTGGGCCTCAGTAAGCTATTCCGGATCCGACCAAAAAAGCTTCATAGCTAAACGGTCGGTACCCGAGCCTTGCAGAGAAGAGCAAGGTTCTGCCTGTAATGCTTCTCTTAGGAGAGCTGGACCCTGGGATCCAGAGCTCTGGTCATACCCACGACCAAGATGTTTTCTGTGCAGGGTGCTATACAGGTCCAGGGGAGTGGAATCCTTGGGAACCCGGTCCCTGAAGGTTTGATTACAATGCCTGCCGTGATAGGTGAAGTTTGGGCTTTTGTGGACCAAACAAAGTCCTGCGGCGGGGAACAGGTAAGTGGGGGCCCCCAGGAACTTGGTTCTATTGGGGGACCCCCAAGCCTAATTTGTCTTTCTGTCTGTTACCTAATGGTATTCCCGCTAATATCTGTGCATGCCTGTAACTACTAAAAAAATGTAATAATTTTTAATAGTGGTCAAGAAAAAAAAAAAAAAAAAGAATGTTTTTTTATATATGTTTAGTATATTAAACTGCGGTACCTGTGTTTGTCCACTAGAGGCCGCTGTGGAATGTTTTTCTTGTCATATGGACTAGTTTCTTCTCAGAGAGCAAAGTCCAGGCAGCTGGTGAGTTCTCCTATAGGAAACTGTTTCCTCTGCCATGTTGCAGTGTTCGTCTATCCCCCGGCCTGCGGCAAAAGGGGCCCTGGCTCCTGTCCCTGGTTTCCATGTTTGAAAATTAGCGCCGAGGCGCACGTGGCCGCGCGCGTGCGCGTGCACGCGCCTCTATATATAGAGGTGGCCGGAAAAAGGGGCGGAGCCTGGGGGATGACGCTCTGTGCGCGCCGCAGCGCTTCTGCGCATGTGCGGGCGTCCCAGCAGGTTTTAAAAAGCCACATTATTGCAGTAAGCTGGCTATGAAGTACAGAGACAGAGCTGACAACATTTAAAGGCATACAGCAAGCGGTTGATACAGGCATCCCCTAGAAAGGCACATTAGTAGACACCAACTGTTTATTATAGCAGCATTTATGCTAGACTATTATCAGTAACTGGTGTATTTTCGGCTGGAATACCTCAGCTTTGTGGCTTAGGAATATGCCGTCTAAAAACTCCGGGACTAGAAATTCCAGGAGGAATAGGGGGTCTCCATCGGGCTCTGAGGATCTTGGGCATGCTTTGGCTGCACCAGTCTCCCCTGAAGAATCAGAGGTTAGTGACCGTAGGGCACCCCCAGGAGTACCTGGTACTGTGGCTGTCCCCAGTTCACCTGCTCCTGTGTATGTAACAGAGGAGGTTTTTTCCTCAGCTCTGGGAGGGCTGGAAGAGAGATTGTCAGCACTAATTGCTGCTTCCCTGTCACAGGAGAAAAGTGCTCGATCTCCGTCTCCTCCCTCAGAGTGCCTGTTAACAGAGCAACAGTCCTATACAGAGGTCGACCTACCTGAGGGGGATCAGGATGAGGTTGATTCAGTTGTAGAGGAATCAACAGTGGAGGAGCCGTTCTCAGCATCACATGCTGAGAGGTTATGGGTTCAGTCCCTGACTAATATGGTCCGATCAGCATTTAAAATGCCACTTGCGGAGCCATCCTCCTCTTCTGTCTCCTCGTTGGGGTCGCTAAAAGCTCCCCAGACTGTTTGTTCTTTCCCGATCCATCCTTTATTGGAGGGGCTCATTTACCAGGATTGGGAGCATCCTGACAAAATATTTACTCCCCCCAAGAGATTTCCGGTGGTCTATCCTATGGAGGATAAGTTCGTCAGAAAATGGAAGGTCCCTACAGTGGACGCAGCCATCTCTTGTGTGAATAAATCACTGACATGTCCGGTGGAAAATGTCCAAATGTTCAAAGACCCAATAGATAAAAAATTGGAGTCCTTATTGAAATCTGCTTTTTCTACAGCAGGATTGGTGACACAACCAGCAGTGGCAGCTATAGGGGTCTGCCAAGCAGTGAAGGATCAGTTGAAGCAGGTCTTAAGGGACTTGCCAGATCAGCAGGCTCTTGCCCTAGCTGATCTACCTAGAGCCTTATGCTTTGCGGTGGACGCTATAAAGGATTCAATCCATCAGGCCTCCCGCCTTACGCTGTCTGTAGTACATATGCGCAGGCTTCTATGGCTCAAAAACTGGTCTGCTGAAGCTCCCTGTAAAAAATTGCTGGTCAGCTTCCCATTTCATGGGGAGCGTTTATTCGGGGAAGACCTGGACAAGTATATCCAGAGAATTTCCAGCGGTAAAAGTACACTCTTGCCGGTCAAAAATAGAGTTAGAGGTCCCTCTTTTAAGAGGCCGGCTTCTCCAGTCCCTAGGACATCGGCTGTGAAACAGTTCCGACGGCCTCCCCGGTCAAATCCCGGAGGTAAAAATCAGGGACAGTTGCAGGGTAACAAGAAGCCCTGGAGCAGGAGAGGTACAAAACCTCCCCCAAAGTCAAATGCATGAAGGGTTGCCCCCACCCAATCGGGTGGGGGGAAGACTTCAGTTGTTCACAGAAACCTGGCGGGACACGATCCGAGACAGATGGGTGCTCTCCGCAGTAAATCTGGGATACAAATTGGAGTTAAAAAACTCCCCTCCTTCCCGCTTTATAAGGTCGAACGTGCCAAGGGATCCCCAGAAGAGAGGATCCCTCCTGTTGGCACTGGAACAATTATTGCTTCAAGCAGTAATTATAGAGGTCCCCCTGGAAGAATGGGGGTTCGGGTTTTACTCAAACCTCTTTACAGTTCCGAAGCCAAACGGGGACGTGAGGCCCATATTAAATCTAAAAGGGCTAAACAAATTCCTGCATATCAGGACTTTCCGGATGGAGTCGATCCGATCGGTAGCCACTGCCCTACAAGGGGAGGAATGGTTAGCCTCGATCGACATCAAAGATGCGTATTTGCACATCCCCATCTTTCCAGCCCACCAAAAATTTCTACGCTTTGCGATAGAAGGGCGCCATTTTCAGTTCAGAGCCTTACCCTTCGGTCTGGCCACAGCACCAAGAGTGTTCACAAAAATTCTGGCCCCATTATTGGCCAATCTAAGAACACGAGGTGTAACGATAATGGCATATCTAGACGACTTGTTGCTGATAGACCACTCAGTGGAAAAACTAGAAGTGGTTGTTCACGAGACAATCAAGTATCTGGAATATCACGGTTGGATTATCAACCGAGACAAGTCAGCCCTAGAACCAGTCAAAAGTCTGGAATACTTGGGGCTAAGGCTGGATTCAGACCAGAGAAAAATTTTCTTGCCTCGAGAAAAGGGGTCGTCTTTGAGAGATTTGATCCACTTAGTGGGTTCAAAAAGACAGCCATCCATACGCCTGTGCATGAGGCTGCTGGGAAAAATGGTGGCATCATTCGAAGCAGTACCCTACGGTCAATTCCATTCAAGGAAGTTGCAAAGGGCCATACTGTCAGCCTGGAACAAAAAAGTTCAGGCTCTGGACGTACCAATGTCCTTGTCCCCTTCCGTTTGCAGAAGCCTCCGTTGGTGGTTGGTTCCCCGGAATCTGGAAAGAGGGAAATCCTTCAGTCCGATTTCCTGGAAGGTGGTCACTACAGATGCCAGCCTTTTAGGCTGGGGAGCAGTACTGGAGCAATGGTCTCTCCAGGGCAGATGGTCGGATGCGGAAAAGGCCCTGCCCATCAATCTCTTAGAGATACGAGCAGCCTGGTATGCCCTAGTAGCATGGACATCCAAACTCCAAGGGTCCCCTGTCAGAATTCAATCAGACAATGCCACAGCAGTGGCATATATCAATCGTCAGGGGGGCACCAGGAGTCGTGCAGCCCAAAGGGAAGTAAATTACATCCTGAGATGGGCAGAAAGATATGTCCCAGCCATATCTGCGGTATTCATTCCAGGGGTGGAGAATTGGAAGGCGGACTTTCTAAGTCGCCAACAATTATGCCCAGGGGAATGGTCCCTTCATCCCGAGGTTTTCCGGACAATATGTCAGCGGTGGGGAACACCGGATGTAGATCTGCTAGCATCCAGGTTCAACACGAAAGTGGACAGGTTTGTCTCTTGGACAAGGGATCCCCTAGCGTGCGGCTCGGATGCCCTAGTGTTCCCTTGGGATCAGTTCAAGCTGATATATGCATTCCCACCGCCACAATTGTTACCTCGATTACTCCGCAGAATCAGGGTAGAAAAGAAACCAGTGATTCTGGTGGCTCCAGCGTGGCCCCGAAGAGCATGGTACGCGGAGATCGTAAAAATGTCTGTGGGGAGTCCTTGGACCCTCCCACATCGTCCGGACCTGCTTTCGCAGGGACCGATATACCACCCTTCCTTACCAGCCCTAGGTTTGACGGCCTGGCTATTGAAGCCCACATTCTAAAAAAGAGAGGGCTCTCTAATGCTGTGGTGTCTACCATGATCAATGCCAGGAAACCGGTATCCAGGCAGATCTACTATAGAATCTGGAAGGCGTACATCGCCTGGTGTGAAGCCAAGAAATGGCATCCACGTAAATACGTAATAGGTAGAATTCTGGACTTCCTACAATGGGCTGTAGATAGGAAACTTGCCTTGAGTACTATCAAAGGTCAGATTTCGGCCTTGTCAATATTTTTTCAAAGGCCCTTGGCTTCGCATTCACTAGTCAAAGCCTTTATACAAGGAGTGATGCGTATTAGTCCTCCGGTTAGTATTCCCATATGTCCATGGGATCTAAACTTGGTTCTGTCGGTTCTACAGAAACAACCATTTGAACCATTACAGCATATTTCCTTGGTGCTTCTCACCAGGAAATTGATTTTTCTAGTAGCCATTTGTTCGGCTAAAAGAGTATCGGAATTAGCAGCTATGTCCTGTAAGGAGCCATATCTGGTTATCCATAAGGACAGAGTAGTGTTACGTCCTCATCCAGCCTTTCTTCCTAAGGTGGTATCGAGGTTTCATTTGAACCAAGATGTGGTTCTTCCTTCTTTTTTCCCCAAACCTACTTCGGTAGAGGAAAAGTTATTGCATTCTTTGGATGTAGTAAGAGCAGTTAAAGCTTATCTAAAAGCCACTGCTCAGATTCGCAGAACGGATACTTTGTTTATACTGCCGGAAGGCCCCAGAAGGGGTCAGGCAGCGTCAAAATCTACTTTAGCCAAGTGGATTCGACAGGTCATAATGCAAGCTTATGGCTTGAGAAGGAGACCGCCTCCGTTCAAAGTTAGAGCGCACTCCACGAGAGCAGTTGGAACTTCATGGGCAGTGCATCACCAGGCCTCCCTGGCTCAAATCTGTAAGGCCGCAACATGGTCTTCAGTACACACGTTTACTAGGTTCTACCAGGTGGACGTTAGAAGTCAGGAGGATGTCGCCTTTGGGCGCAGTGTGTTGCAGGCCGCAAAAGATCCTCATGTCTGATAGCGCTCAGCTTATATATGGTGTATCCCCCCCCTCATTTGGCATTGCTTTAGGACATCCCATTAGTAATGACTATGTCGCTCTGTGTCCCGTGATGTACGAAAAAGAAAATAGGATTTTTATAACAGCTTACCTGTAAAATCCTTTTCTTGGAGTACATCACGGGACACAGAGCTCCCGCCCCTCTTTGGGGACACTTATTGCTTTGCTACAAAACTGAGGTGCTCCCGGATGGGAGGGGCTTATATAGGGGAGGGTACTTCCGGTTTTGGAAGTTGCCAGTGCCAGCACCTGACGGTAACTATATAACCCATTAGTAATGACTATGTCGCTCTGTGTCCCGTGATGTACTCCAAGAAAAGGATTTTACAGGTAAGCTGTTATAAAAATCCTATTATAGCATATATAATTGCAACACAAGAAATATTGCACTTGAATGTTATTAAAAATTACTTTTCCTTTTTAATCTGCAGCGCTGTAATTTTCTGCAATGCAATATGGCTACCTGGACCCCAGAAATGTTATTTTCTGCTTGTGCGATTGACTTACTAAATTTCCTAGAAGTCTGCACTAAGATAAAAGTCAGATTTTGAGCATCCCCTGGAACAAAAATTCGATTTTTGAAGCGATACGCTCAAAGAAAAATCACGTCTAAAGGGATGCAGACCCTGCAGCTTTCCTCATTAGAGCCCTGCAGGTGCAGCAGCGGATTGATATTTATAATACTCCCATACAGATTCACTCTGAAACATGGACACAGACAAACAACTATATCTTCAGAACAAAAGGTAGGAGTCTGCAACTAAGTTTGTTAAAATCCTTGCAATGTACATAGATCACCCAGAGTGGAATTTTTTTTTCGCAACAAAAGTGGAGTTACTCTTTAACCGCTTAACGACCGCTCACGGCATATATACGTCGGCAGAATGGCTCGTACAGGCACAATCACGTACCTGTACGTCCCCTTTAACTGCCTGCCATGTGGTCGTGCGCGCGCCGCCGCCGGCGCGCTCGCGACCCTGCAGTCATCCCCGTGAGTCGGACCGCGGGTCCCGTGGACTCGATCGCCGCGGGTATCCCCGCGATCGTCTCATGGAGGGATGGAGCGGGAGATGTTCGTGAAAACACATCTCCCCTCTCGCCTACTGACACTGTCGCCAATCTCCGCTCTGTGTAATCAGAGCGGAGATCGGTGATGTGTCACTCGTAGCCACGCCCCCTAACAGTGAGAATCACTCCCTTAGGCACACTTAACCCCTTCAGCGCCCCTAGTGGTTAACCCCTTCACTACCAGTGTAATTTTTACAGTAACCAGTGCATTTTTATTGCACTGATCGCTGTAAAAATGACAATGGTCCCAAAAATGTCCGCCATAATGTCGCAGTCACAAAAAAAAAAATCACTGATCGCCGCCATTACTTGTAAAAAAATGTATTTATTTTTTTATAAAAATGCCATAAAACTACCCCCTATTTTGTAAACGCTATAACTTTTGTGCAAACCAATCAATAAACGCTGATTGCGATTTTTTTTTACCAAAAATATGTAAAAGAATATGAATCGGCCTAAACTGAGGAAAAATAATTTTTTTTAATATATTTTTTGGGGATATTTATTATAGCAAAAAGTAAAAAATATTGCATTCTTTTCAAAATTGTCGCTCTATTTCTGTTTATAGCGCAAAAAATAAAAACCGCAGAGGTGATCAAATACCACCAAAAGAAAGCTCTATTTGTGGGAAAAAAGGACATGAATTTTGTTTAGGAGCCACGTCGCACGACCGCGCAATTGTCAGTTAAAGCGACGCAGTGCCGAATCGCAAAAAGGGGCCTGGTCTTTATGCTGCATATTGATCCGGGGCTGAAGTGGTTAAACTATTTGTATCTTAATGTTTCAATAAAGTGGTTGATTTTTTGTTTTTTCACATACAGTTTTTGTATGACACAACAAATGTGATTGCTGCAATGGACCACCTAAGAATAGGTTCTCTTTACATCCTTTAAAGCCACCCGAATCCACTGCAGCAAACATTTTCACCGCAAAAAAAAAAAAAAATTACAGTCAGTTCATCCTCGGAGATCAGTTGGCAAGGGGCTGGCCGCACAAGCCACGGCAGGCCAATCAAAAAATCAAAGACCTCCTTAAATGCGAAATTACATTTTGAAAAAGTTGCATTTCAGTAAAAGCGTTGGTTTCTAACTGAATATTTGACTCATGGTTTATTCTTTTTTATCCCATTTCTGGGGGAAATGTATGGAATAATCTCTTGGGTAGTAAAGCATTCAATCTTTCAACCAGTTGGTGGACTAATTATATCAAAGTAATAACAAATTGCTCTGCTTCCCCCAAAACGCTGTAGAACAAAGCTTAGCTCCGGAGCTGTGAGAAGTGCATTTGACCACCAGAGCTGACCCCCCGCTATTATATAAAAGCACCTTGCAATCTGCTGTGAAACAAACCAGCTATCATCCCAGCTAGAAACACTCAGCAGAGTTAAATTATTGCTTTGTAAAAAGGTTTCAAGCTAAACAAGAAAAATCCATCTTTGGTACTGCTAAAACTTTCATTTTGATTTGTTCCCCAGCCGGGGAAATCAACTTACATACTGCACAATGCCTTAAGGTTTTTATGAAGGCTCATCAGATATATATTACACGATCAATGTTTAGGGCGATACAATTTTGGGGTCGCAATATTGATTTTGAGTCAATTTTATTTTGCGTTTTTTGCATCTTTAAAGCGGAAGTGAACCCATCGATTTAACAGTTTCAAAAAGCAGTTACATTCCCGGCATGCCGGGAATGCCAACTGTCACATTGGTTGTGCTCTCAACCAAACTGTCAAACCATCCAATGGCTGATGTCATAACTGATCACATGTGCAGCATCATAGCAGTTGAAGATTAAACAGAGGCCAAGATGGCAGCTTCATTGCCTGAAAAGGATAGGAGGGGTTACTTCCACTTAAACCCCATCCATACCGGGCCATAGCAGAATGACGCTGGCAGGAACCCCCTCTCCCTCCGGGTGGACGTCATATGACGTCCTCCGCTTTGAGGGGGGATATCTGAATGATGCCTGCAGCTAGAGGCATCATTCAGATATCCTTGTTTGCAGCCAGCGATCCTGCGCACAATAAGAATGATCATAGCAGCGGTTCCGCCGCTTGATCGTTCTTATAGGCGGCGGGAGGGGACATCCCCCCCTCCCGCCGCCATCCGGTGCTTCTCCGGGCTCTCCCGTGCGATCGGGGACCCGGAGAGAATCGTCGGCGCCGTTGGTGGGTCACGTGATGAGCATAGAGATGACTGGTGACCAGATGGTCACCAATCATTTCTATGATCGTCGGAGGACCCGGGCGCGATGTGATGACGTCACGCCCGGGTCCTCAAATGTAAACAAAGCCGCCATTGCGGCTAGTAAGTATGAGATTGGTGAAAAAAAATTCACTGATCTCATGCTTTCCAGCCTGGAGGAGAGATGTGGGGTCTTATTGACCCCGCATATCTCCATAAAGAGGACCTGTCACACACCATTCCTATTACAAGGGATGTTTACATTCCTTGTAATAGGTATAAAAGTGATCAAAAAAAAAAAAAAGTGTAAAAAAAATAGTAAAAATAAAAAAAAAATAAGTAAAATAAAATAAAAAAATATATATATATTTTTTTTTAAAACGCCTGTCCCCAATAGCTCAAGCTTAGAAGCGAACACACACGTAAGTCCCGCCCGCATATGTAAACGCCGTTCAAACCACTCATGTGAGGTATCGCCACGTGCGTTAGAGCGTTAGAGCGTTAGAGCGTGTGCAACAATTCTAGCACTAGACCTCCTCTGTAACTCTAACCTGGTAACCTGTAAAAATTTTCAAAGCGTCGCCTATGGAGATTTTTAAGTACTGAAGTTTGGCGCCATTCCATGAGTGTGCGCAATTTTAAAGCGTGACATGTTAGGTATCTTTTTACTCGGCGTAACATAAGCTTTCATATTTTACAAAAAAATTGGGCTAACTTTACTGTTTTTTTATTTTTTAATTCATGAATTCGTTTGAAAGATTATTGCACAAATACCGTGCAAGATAAAAAGTTGCAATGACCGACATTTTATTCCCAAGGGTGTCTGCTAAAAAAAACATATATAATGTTTCGGGGTTCTGAGTAATTTTCTAGCAAAAGAATGATGATTTGTACATGTAGGAGAGAAGTGCCAGAATAGGCCTGGTATTGAAGTGGTTAAACAATGTTTTCAGTTTCATTACTACCACCACCATTTCTTTGTTTCACTGTTTGTGTACCATTGTGGATATTTCCTTATTTAACAGGTTTGCTTTACAAATAAACCATAAAAAATGACAGTGGATCCCCATAATTCTATAGGTTATCTTGTAAAAAAGCATATCCAATTTGTATGCCCTGTCTGAATAAAGCCTAAGGCCTCATGCCCACTGGCGTTTTTACAGCTGCGTTTTTTGCAGCTTAAAAACGCCTGTCCATGTTATTGTAAATATTTAAAAAAAAAAAAAAAAAAAAAAAAAAAAAAAACGTCGGAGCTAAAAACGCGACCGCGCGTTAGTGCGCGTTTTTTGCGCGTTAGTGCGCGTTAGTGCGCGTTAGTGCGCGTTTTTTGACGCTCGCGTTTTTTCCTGCCTAATTCTGACGCTGAGGAACGCACTGGCCCTGGGTTTTTTTTACAGCTTACAAACGCCTATGCTCTTTACAGCTCAAAAACGACTAGGTGGGCATGAAGCTATAGACTAACATGGACAGGCGTTTTTAAGCTGTAAAAAACGCTCAAAAACGCGGCTGAAAAAACGCCCGTGGGCATGAGGCCTAATGCCGCATACACATGACCGTATTTCATGACGAGAAAAATGCAATTTTTTAATTTGGTCATTAAAAACGATCGTGTGTAGGTTCCAGAGCATTTTTCACGACGTAAAAAATGGGCATTAAAAATTTGGAACATGCTCTAATTTTTATCGTCGTTTTTCACGTCGTCGTTTTTCTCATCATGAAAAACGTCCGTGTGTAGGCTTTAACGACGTGAAAAAAACGTGCATGCTCAGAAGCAAGTGATGAGACGGGAGGGCTCGTTCTGGTAAAACTAGCGTTCGTAATGGAGATAGCACATTCGTCACGCTGTAATGGACTGAAAAGCACGAGGCTGAAAAGTGCGAATCGTCTCTCACTAAACTTTACTAACACAAGGATCAGCAAAAGCAGCCCAAAGGGTGGCGCCATCCGAATGGAACTTCCCCTTTATAGTGCCGTCGTACGTTTCTTACGTCACCGCGCTTTGCTCGAGAATTTTTATTCATGATCATGTGTAGGCAAGGCAGGCTTGAGAAGAATCACGTCGAGAAAAACGTAGTTTTTTTCAATGACATTAAAAACGGTTGTGTGTACGCGGCATTATACACACAAGCTTAATGTCAGACGGCTTCGGCTGGTTCAATAGAAACTGGCCGACATTCAGCCCGTGTGTACCACCTTTCAGTTGGAGGGTCATGATTGAAAAAGTTCTGCGGGCCGACACCCGATCAGCGCTCTCAGACAATTACTGAAAGTGCTGTCACGAGTATCATGGCCGGGGGGGGGGGGGGTCCCCCTGTCAGAACACAATAACACAGCAGGGGAAATTGCTGTACTAACATTGGATTGTTAGGACAGCAGTTCCGACCTTAGCTGTCAGTTTTTTTTTTTAACCTGCTGGGTTGATTGAAAAAAAATAGTAGTGTGTACAAGGCTTAAAAATTTTGCAGGAGGTGCCTAAAAAAGCAGAGAGGAAGGGGAGGAGTCATTTATTTTTCTCAGTTGTGTGTATATTTTTCAGTCTGAGAAACTAAGCTCTGTAAGCAACAGATTTTTTTGCAAAGAAGAAAACAGAGTAGCCTAGAAACATAAAAAGAAGCATAAGGCTCCACCTGCTGCCCCAAAATATTAACATGCAATACTTCATACCTGCCTTAGGGCCCGTTCACACTACCGTGACTTGGGATCCGACTTGTGTCGCCCCAAGTCGCCCGTCATGAGAAATTACATTAAAGTAAATGAGAGCCGTCTTAATGTACACTACTGAAGTTGCTCCGACTTCAGAAAAGGTTCCTGTACTACTTCAAGGCGACTTCTAGGTGACTTGTACCCATAGATTTCAATGGAAGTCGCCTCCAAAGTCGGATCGTGTCTTAACTGAAGCAACTTTACAGGAAGAGAAACTAGTTTTCTCAGGCAAACCCCTCCCTCCCACAGAACTGATTATTGTTTGATTGGCCACTGGTAAAGTCGCCTGTCCTTGAAGTTGCCTCGAAGTTGCCTAGCAAAGTTGTGCCAACTTTCATGTCGCTGTAGTGTGAACCGGCACTTACAATTTTTTATTGTAAAAAAATAAATATATACAAAACTACAATGCATGTAAATCATACTTCAGAAGGTACTGACAAACAATGCAAGGAGCTAAGATTAGGGCAGATTTAAAACATCTATACAGAACACAGGCCTCACACATAGCAGAAAATTTGCATTTTTCTTTTTTTTTAAAACACTGGGAACAAAAAAGCTGAACCTAAAGCATTTGTTACCCAAACACTTTATGATCCTGATATGTGCCTGCTGTACCATGTACTTTTATGAGAAAGTATCCTGTTCTCTTTGTATTGCTTTCTTTGTGTGAAATCCCTGATGTTCCTGCTAGTCCTCTTGCCTTCCTATTAAAAACTGACCACACAAAGCAGAGGACCACATTGTGGACAGTTCTCTAACTATGCTGGAAAATCAGTGTGTTCCCCTCCAATGATCAGACTTGTCCTGACACCCCCCCCCCCCCCCCACGTGCACAGCCATTCACTGGGAAGCTCAGTGTGCTGCTACTTCTCCTGCCCCCAGCTCTTATGCAGCCTAGAACAGAGGGAATGTGCTCACTTAAAAAGGCAAAAAGGTATTTATCATTTTTTTAATATATATACAAAAATGTTTTGCCTTTAATTTCTATTTTAAACCAAATGGGTTGTTTTACAAGGTGATAATTTACAATCACTTTAAAGGTAGCTATAATTAACAAAGATAAACACAAATCTTGTCTTCATAAATACATCACTGAATGTAATTTGTTTATTGTAAGCAGAGTATGTACCTAAATTTGACTTTATATCCTCCTCTTGATGTCTCTGTACAGCAGCAGACAGAGAGAGAGAAGCAGCACAAGGAGCCAATCGCATTGCTCAAGTCCTAACAAGGGGCATGCTGACCATGATAAGTTCTGTCTGTTGCTTCAACTTTCACGGTCTAGTTTAAGGCTGGGCAAGGGACAAGACCTGTGTTACATAACTAATCTAGGCTCCTACCCTGCCAGACAGGGCTGCGTTGTGTAGCAGAACTGTGTCACTGAATAAACAGAATTACACATCCGTTGGCAGATAAAACAGATCCTTTTATGTATCTCATCTGCTGATTTTGCCATTTGACTTGAGTTCAGCTTATACAAAGAACCAGATTCATTGATAACGGTTTATTTTCCCAAAGAGGGGCTTGCTTTTCTAAATAATAGTGTATGTATAGCCAAAACCATTTTTTTCGGGTTGATTTGGGAAGAAGAGCTCAAATCCCGGTTAGGCATTTTTCGCTGTCTGTGTACCATTGGGGGGCATTTACTTTTACTTCATGTCCCAGAGACACAACAGGAAGCTGAAAACCCTCTCCCACAGTAAGGGGAATTTGCACTCCTATACAGATGTCCCTAGAAAATTTCCTGGTTGGAAGATCTTCAATCTTCTGGTTTTCTGGCCCCAACTTAAATTTTGGCTTTCCTCCTACTTTCATTCTTGGTAACAATAGTCACCAGTACAAATAAGAGGGTTGAATCCCCCTCAGTGGGGACACAGGCAGCTTTAAAAACTTGACAGGGGTCTCTAATTCTTCCACCTTCTGTCCAAAACAATACAAAAAAAAGTTTTGCCAAAGATACACTTAAAAAACATTTTTGATGGAAACATTCTATTATCAACTTTACAGTGTCTTTTCACCATTGCAAATGCACATTCTAGTAACACTTGAATTAGCTGGGATTACAATCAAATTTTAGACTAGCATTTATAAACTAAGCAACTGTTAAAAATAAGAGGACTGTATTCAAAAATATTCAGATCCTCAAGTAAGCCCTCTGTCAAGCGTCTGTGGTAGTGAGCCCTTGTAGATCACCAACTCAGGGTTCCCCAGGCCACAGAGTCTAAGCATCAGCCTGCTTCTTCACAACAGCCCCTGGTGGTGGGGATGGGCTTGTATCAAGCTGGAACCTGGTCGTGGTCCTCTGGTATGCCCAGCTAAGGATGCAGAGACCACTCACGTTTGTAAAGTACAAACAGCAGGAGACGACAGGAAACCCAGGAAACAAGCCGAGGTCAGGATTGGCAGCAAACAAGCACAGATGGTGAACGAAGCCGTGGGTGGATACACGGGTAGTCAGGCACAGATTACACAAGTAACAAGTGAATGGGAGCTCAGAGAACTGTGAAGTTGCACAGGCTACATTGAGCAATAGGCAAGAAAACTAGGAGGCGGGCCAGGAAGTGATGGAAGGAAAGGAAATAAAAGTCCACAGAATAGCAGGTGATGCCCATAGGTGAGCACAGCCAAATCACACAAGTGAAAGGAATCAGGGTAGAAAATGCACTGTAGCAAGGAGGTACGAATACAGAGGTGGGAAACTGCAACCTAACTTGTGACACTCATTCACACTGGAGGGTTTTCTGCTGACTTTCCAATGCCTGACTACACCTGACTACGCAGAATCTCATTTCTTCTATTTGTCCCTGTTCACTCTTACTTTTTTTTTTTTTATTATAGAGCGTAGGGCGACTGAGCATACATGTGTATGAGTGAGTATTCCTGGAGTGCCTAAAAATGCATGATACATGCATTTTCGCATGCGTTTTTTATGCCTGAAGTACTACTCTCCTGCTGTAAAAAACTGCTCGCCTTCCCTTGCCCAGCTTAACCCGGGAAACATATCCTGAAATTTGATAAACGTGCAAAAATACAATGTTGCACAAGAGCTTCAGCTGTCCTAGACACTCTCTCCTGATTGGCTGAGACACAGTAGCGGCTGTTATTGGCTCCCACTGCTGTCAGTCAAAGCCAGGGAGAGAGAGTGGGGGCGGGGCTGAGTCATGGCTCTGTGTCTGAATGGACACACAGGGCAGTGGCTCGGGTGCCCCCATAGCAAGCTGCTTGTTGTGGGGACACTTGGCAAGAGGGAGGGGTCAGGAGCGCTGGAGGGGGACCCGAGAAGGGGAGGATCTGGGCTACTCTATGAAAAACCACTGCACAGAGCAGGCAAGTATAACATGTTTGTTATTTTTAAACAAAAATAAAGCAAGACCTTATTATCACTTTAATATCTAATACTGTTATTAGTTAATACTAATGTTTTCCATTTGCAAAGCCATACCTCCTAACACATGAACCCCATCCCCTACACCAGGGATATGCAATTAGCGGACCTCCAGCTGTTCCATCATGCCTCTGCCTCTGGGTGTCATGCTTGTGGCTGTCAGAGTCTTGCTATGCCCCATGGGACTTGTAGTTCTGCAACAGCTGGATGTCCGCTAATTGCATATCTCTGCCCTACACCATCTTTAATTACTCAGGAAAATCAAGAAAGGTCAACAATTTTTAGAATCCAGCCTCGTCCTTTAAATGCTTTTTCCCCATACAAGGTCTGAAAAATGACAGAGCCTAGATTATTTTGCACATGACCAAATCATACAGCTAGATATCATCACAGCCTAATGATATTATGGGAAAACCTAAAGATAATTTATGAATTCACTGCCATAATGTTAACATCTTCTCTTCTCTCATTATATTCTGCAGCAGAAAATGCCTTTATAAAGCAATTACTCAACATTGAACAGAAAACTATGAATATGACCCCTTTCACTCTCTTGCAAGCACACAGCTAATATTTCTCACAGATGCCCCTGGCGGTTTTCCTCCTTGAACAATCTTTTTCTGATACGGCCAAGTATTTTCCTTGGTTATATTTAGTTTCTGGTTAAGGCTGTAAATCACACTCCAAATGGGAAGCAAACTGCACTGCCACAGACTGCATGATGGCATTCTGTCACACGTGCCTGGGTACGATGCCCTAGAGGTCCTAAACAGGGTAGGGCCAGAGCAACAACAATAAAGTCCTATCAGGGGTGTTGAAGAGCATTCAGCCAGATCATGCAGTTTTTGGGTATCAGAGACAATGTAGTGTAGTGGTTCCACCTGCCCCCAGACAGTACAGCACCAATAACTGGGCTTGGTATCCTGGCAATTGTGGGCATCCTTACACACATTGCCAAGTACAGCTTGCTGGCCCTATACTAATTCTCTGTAATGCTAAACAGGAATCTACAGATGCATCATTTGCTCCTCATAAAAATGATTTGTGAAGCTCGTAATTACCTCTTCTCTAAACGTCTGAGGAAGTGTACAGTGCTAATTGCTTGATTGACGGCAAGTTCACTGTCCTCATTAGCACCTTCATGAATTGTTCCATCTGTTTTGTTTCAATAAGGTGCCAAAATAACTCAGTCTGCTCCCAAGTAAATTATATTTTCTCCCAGGTTTGTTTCCCCAAGAGGAATTAATCATTGAAGTATCAACCTGGAAATTATACTGTAGGTGTGATATCAATAGTCTGGTTAATGGAAGCCCAACTTGGTGAATTGTTAATAAAGAACATAATATACCAGGATAACTAAGAGCAACACATGCCATTGCAGACCTATTCCATTTTAATGCAGTCCGATCAGGGAACAGTATGTTTGTCTGAATATTGCTACACCTGAGCCTTGGGTGTTGTTCAAGGTGAAATACATCTTTCATGGTAGAATAATGGGGGCTCTGCATACAACCAGGCAACTAGCACTTATAGAATGAGAAGCCAGCATTCACAGCCTCCATGTTGCTTTCAGTAAAGGATTACTTTACAATTAAAGAGCTGTTAGCCATCACTGGCCAACAACCTCACCTCCTTCATAGGGTCAATGGAGAAAAGTAGATACTCTACTTAGGAGCCAGTGACAGCTGATTGGCCCCGAGGATAAATTGGTGATGTCAATAGTGATGGCAATGGGCAAAACATAGGAGTATTAACGTTGACCACAATCATAACCCACTTTGCAGTCTAATGCCGCGTACACACGACCGTTTTTAACGTCATTGAAAAAAACGACGTTTTTCTCAACATGATTCTTCTCAAGCCTGCCTTGCCTACACACGCTCATGAAAAAAATGCTCGAGCAAACCGCGGTGACGTACGAAATGTACAACGGCACTATAAAGGGGAAGTTTCATTCGGATGGCGCCACCCTTTGGGCTGCTTTTGCTGATCCTTGTGTTAGTAAAGTTTGGTGAGAGACGATTCGCGCTTTTCAGCCTCGTGCTCTTCAGTCCGTTACAGCGTGACGAATGTGCTATCTCCATTACAAACGCTAGTTTTACCAGAACGAGCGCTCCCGTCTCATCACTTGCTTCTGAGCATGCGCGTTTTTTTCATGTCATTAAAGCCTACACACGGCCGTTTTTCATGACGAGAAAAACGACGAGAAAAATTTGAGCATGTTCCAAATTTTTCATGCCCATTTTTCACGTCGTGAAAAATGCTCTGGAGCCCACACACGATCGTTTTTAATGACCATTTTAAAAAATGGCTTTTTTCTGGTCATGAAAAATACGTCATGAAAAATACTGCATTTTATAAAACCTTACTGTCCTATTATCCTTGCAGTCATGGGCTGACATTCAGACTGCTCCCTTCTTCCCAACAAGCTTGCAATATCCTGTTGCAATATGGATGTGCACTGGGACTGTGCCCTTGTCATATGTTCTAGTTGCAGAGATGTATCCGTAGCGCTGAGTGCCAGTTTAATAGCGGGTACGTAAAACACTGCAGACAAGGCACTAAAGAGAAGCCATCACCATACTAGAATTCACCCTGACAGCTTTATATATAAAAAAAGATAATTACGTTTCAGAAGAATTTGTACTCATTTCCGGAAAGGTATTGGGTAACTTTCTATTTCATATCGTTTCCTTTTGTACATAAAGAGAGAGAGCTTGAACACTTCATCTTCTGCCTTCAGATTTGTACAGGAATAATTTCAGATGTCCAGAGCACACTTTTAATGATGTGTCTACAAGGGCTGCAAAAGTCATTCATTTGAAGTGAAGGTTTGCCTTATCTAGCCCTGACACAGAGGATCAGCATCACTGATGCCAATACTAGCTTACTGCCTTAAAGGGGTTGTAAAGGTTTGTTTTTTATTTTCTAAATAGGTTCCTTTAAGTTAGTGCATTGTTGGTTCACTTACCTTTTCCTTAGATTTCCCTTCTAAAGGTTTTTTTTCTTTGTCTGAATTTCTCACTTCCTGTTTCTCCTCACTAAACTTCACACCATCATCTGAGTGGTGTGGAGTCAGCCAGAACAGCTTACTGAACAGCTTACTGAGGAGGAACAGGAAGTGAGAAATTCAGACAAAGAAAACAAAGAAAAAAAATATTTAGAAGGGAAATCTAAGGAAAAGGTAAGTGAACCAACAATGCACTAGCTTAAAGGAACCTATTTAGAAAATAAAAAACAAACCTTTACAACCCCTTTAAGCTGTTTAAAAGCCAAAAATACAATACCTGTACACACTCACTGGCCACTTTATTGGGTACACCTGTTCAACTACTTGGTAACACAAATTGCTAATCAGCCAATCACATGGCAGCAACTTAATGCATTTAGGCATCCAAATGTGGTGAAAACGACTTGCTGAAGTTCAAACCGAGCATCAGACTGGGGAAGAAAGGGGATTTAAGTGACTTTAAATCTGGGTTCACACTGTGTGCGGATGCAACTCACAGCAGGGGTCCGGTGCGTCCCGGTTTTCCTTTTCGGACCTGAAACTGAGTCAGAGACTCACAGGACCCCCTGTGCAATCCGCTCTGAGGCTGCCCCAGAGATGTGTGAACCGGCTCCATTGGGAGCCAGTCTGAAGCCTCGTACACACGGCCGAGAATCTCGTCAGGAAAAAACACATCGTTTTTCTTGACGAGATTCTTGGGCAAGAAACTTGTCCCGGCCGAGTGTACACACGCTCGATTCAAAGAACCCGCGGTTCTTTGAATGGAGAGAACGCGGTGACGTCATCGACTACGGCGAGCGTGCGCTCGTCACATTCGATGCCGTCGCCGCCATCTTGCTACACCCTACCTAAGCCTAGGAAGCTACCGCGCATGCGTCAAAGTCATTTCGAGCATGCGCGGGTTTCCACGGCGACAGGTAAGTGTACACACGCTCGGGTTTCTCGTCGAGAAACAGGCCGACGAGAAACCCGACGAGAAAATGGAGAATCCTGACGAGAAAATAGAGAGCAGGTTCTCTATTTTTCTCGTCGAGATTCTTGACGAGAAACCTGAAAGCCGCGTACACACGACCGAGTTACTCGGCAAGAAAGCTCTGCCAGCAGTTCTGAAGGCACCGGAGGGGGAGAAGACACGGATAAGCGGAAGTTCCACTTTTGGGTGAAACTCCGCTTTAAACAGGGTTTTTGGTTTGTGGTGCTCAGATGCAGTGAAGTTCTAATCTGTAAAACCTGGAAATCTACAATTTTCATTCTTTATATGCTTAAAAAAAACGAAAAAAAAAAAAAAAAACACTCTGGGGAATATTTCTTCCCACAAGAGTTAAAAGGCGACATGAGATCATATCTGCTTATTAACAGAAGATACAGAAGTCCTTACCACAAAAAATATGCAAGCCAGCAGGTTTGATGGGGAAAGCTGGTCATTTCTGAGCAAAGTCTTTTTTACTGGTGAGAACCACATTCACATCAATAAAGACTCAGCAAACTTAGATAAAAGCTGCCCTGTCTATTAGAAGAATTACAGATAATGTATATTTATAAATGAAAGGAGCCGTCAGAATTTGTTCTAGTAAGAGCACCATGTACACACCAGGCCGATGGGAAAATAAAGGGCCATTTACAATGAAAAGAAACAAACTTTACTTTAATACATAATTTTCTTATTCAATTTCCTTTAGATTTACCGTATATACTCGAGTATAAGCCGACCCGAATATAAGCCGAGGCACTTAATTTTACCACAAAAAAATGGGAAAACGTATTGACTCGAGTATAAGCCTAGGGTGTCCATCTGCATGCCTCACTTTGCCCATGTCCATGCCTCACTGTACCCATGCCTCACTGTGCCCATGCCTCACTGTGCCCATGCCTCACTGTGCCCATGACTAGACTGACGTTTAACATGGGAGTCTATGGAAGGGGTGCCCGGCTTTGAAAAATCGGTGCTCCCCGGCCGTAGGTCCCCTAGACAGCAAACTTTGCACACTTGTAGAGGAAAAATGGGGCTACATGTGTGCCAAGTTTCGGGTCCAGGGGACCTACGACCAGCTGGTACCGGGTCCCCAAATTTACCGGAGAAATTACCGTTTAACATGGGAGTCTATGGAAGGGGTGCCCGGCTTTGAAAAATCTGTGCCCCCCGGCCGTAAGTCCCCTGGACAAATAACTTCTCACACTTGTAGAGGAAGACTGGGGCTACATGTGTGCCAGTACCGGGTCCCCAAAGTCCGGGAGATCAGGTGCAAAAAGGTGACTTGAGTATAAGCCGAGTGCTGAAAAACTCGGCTTATACTCGAGTATATACGGTACCTTCAACTGTGTAGTAGAAGGGCCTGCCTGATTGCATACAAATTGAAAGTTTTTAGATTTGACCGTCTATTATATGGTTTTGTTAAATCTATAGAAGAAAATTGTATAATGTATGGCCAGCCTTACTACCATATCAGGCAACAGTAACAATTGTGTTTTGCCGGCAGGGAAGGCTCCAAGCTGGCAGACCCTAAAAGCGCTGTGAGAGGGATTCCTAACAGGTTGGAAGGAAAGAAAACTGCTTGATTATCCCATCAACACAGTTAGTGCTCATGGGGTAATAAAGCAATTTTCCTTCCTTCCACCCTTGGTGGAAGAAAAGAAAACTGCATAACCTATGGCCTGCCTAAGGCTACTTTCACACTGAAGCGCTGGATGCGCTGGCGGTATAGCGGCGGTATTTTTAGCGCCGCTATACCATCATTTTTGCCGCGATTTGCGGGCGCTAGCGGGGTAAACTTAACCCCCGCTAGCGGCCGAAAAAGGGTTAAAAACGCCCACAATAACGCCTCTTTGCGGCGTTTTGCGGGCGTTTGAGGCGCTACCCCCATTGATTTCAATGGGCAGGGGCGCTATAGGAGCGGTATTTTTACCGCTCCTATCGCGCCTTAAAGATGCGACTTGCAGGAGTTTTTTTACCCTCCTGCAAGCGCACTGCTCCAGTGTGAAAGCCCTCGAGTAGCAGCTTTTTGCGGGCGCTTTGCAGGCGCTATTTTTAGCGCATTAGCGCCTGCAAAGCGCCTCAGTGTGAAAGGGGCCTTACAGTCTAGGAAAGCCCCCATTCTCTTCCAACATGGCTGTACCCCTGAGCACAAAGCCCATAAAGACATGGTTTGATGGGTTTGGTGCAAATCAAATCTATTGGCCTGTACAGAGTCCTGACCTTAACCCTATTGAACACCTTTTGGATGAACTGGGAGGTTGATTGCAAGCCAGGTTCTGTCATGTAAAATAATACTCAATATTACACATTCCAACAGAAACACTCCAAAATCTTGGGGGGTGGGGGGGAAGAAAGTCCATATTAATGCCAATGTTTCTGGAATGGGATTTCAAACAAGCTAATATACTTTAGATATTGAGATGAGGCTACACATTGTAAGGAGAATCCAACGAGCTCAGTCTTTTCCCATGACACACACACCATTGACATGTTTCATCCGGAGAGGGCTCTGTGATTAACCCCTGCCCGTGTGAAACGCATCAGCGAGGTGTGTAATATGGGAGGAGATTGAGCTGAAGACAGTCTTTGGGTTCTTGAGTGAGATGTACTTTGCTAGAAGACTGGCACTTAGCAGCATTGTTTAAGCCGGCGGGTTAAGTGTGCATGGCATTTGAGTGGTGCAATTTCCACTATGCATTGAAGCTAATATAGGCATCACAGGTCTACAAACTTTTGACCATACTGTATAGTGCAGTTTGTAAATTTGTTGTATATCTGGTGAGAGTCACAATAAAAGAGACAATGCCTTAAATAACCAAAATGATAAAAATCATACACCCTATACTTTTTTAGGAATATCTTTGAAGTATAAGTTCACAATTCAGGAATAAATCAATACTCATTGTACTTGGGTGTGAGCTGTCAATGTAGTCCAGGGATTTAAAATCCCCACTCTTCTTCCCCTTCATTCTGCAGTGCTTCTGGGGCCAATCAGAGCAATTCTGACTACACAGCACTGGCACAGAGCAGTGTTAGTTCACCTTGTCATTTTTCCAAAAAGGTGAACTAGCCCTTTAAATGGCTCTCAGGACTGTCTATACACACTATATGAGAATCCATAGAGCGTTTGAAGTAGCGCTACAACTAACGATTATTTTGTCTGTCGACTAATCTAGCGATTATTTTTTCGATTAGTCATCGACGAGAACGATTATTTTTATTTAATTTTTTTACTTAATCTAGTGTTCTTTTTTTTAATTAATAAGTACAAAAAAAAAAAAAAAAGGTAAGATAAAAGAATATAACTACATACATATATATATTACATATATGTATGTAGTTATATTCTTTTATCTTAACTTTTTTTTATGTACTTATCATTTTTTGTAAAGTTAAGATAAAAGAATATAACTACATACATATATATATATATTATATATACATATATATATTATATGTATGTAGTTATATCCTTTTATCTTACCTTTTTTTTATGTTCTGTTTTTCTTTTCTGTTCAGAAGTTCATGAATGTTTATAATTTTATTTTTATTTTTTACAATGCTTTCTTTTTTTAAGGGGGGGGGGGATGTGGGGACAGTGTCAGTGTGTTTTTTTATTTTATTTTTTTTTTACAATTTTTTTTATTTTTTATTTATTGCAATTTATTTATTTTTTAGCAGCCCTGTTGGGGGGCTATGGTGAGATATCAGGGGTCTTGACAGACCTCTGACATCTCCCATTTGAGACAGGGAAAGGGACTAGGGACACAGATTCCCGAGTCCCTTTCTCAGCAGCCTCAGTTGCACTGATAATGAATGGAGAGAAGACAACGGCTTCTCTTCATTCATTAACTGAGACATCGTAATCACAGGAGGTTCCAATTTTTCAGTTATGTGAATGGACAGAGTCAGTGATCACTGACTCTGTCCATTCAGAAAACTAAGGAGCCGGGTTTACCGGCTCCTACCTCCGCTCTCCATCCTGAGATACCGAGGGGGACGGCAGCACGGAGGGGGAGAAGAGAGGGGGACAGATGCACGAAGAAGAGAGAGGGGGAGAGCAGCATGGAGGGGGACACGGAGAAGAGAGGGAGACACAGAGCAGCATGGAGGGGGACAGCAGCATGGAGGGGGACACGGAGAAGAGAGGGATACATGGAGCAGCATGAAGGGGGACAGCAGCATGGAGGGGGACACGGAGAAGAGGAGGGAGACACGGAGAAGCAAGGAGGGGGACAGCAGCATGGAGGGGGACACGGAGAAGAGAGGGAGACACGGAGCAGCATAAAGGGGGACAGCAGCATGGAGGGGGACACGGAGAAGAGAGGGAGACACGGAGAAGCATGGAGGGGGACAGCAGCATGGAGGGGGACACGGAGAAGAGAGGGG
The DNA here is from genome assembly GCA_029206835.1 of Rana muscosa. NCBI lineage: Eukaryota > Metazoa > Chordata > Amphibia > Anura > Ranidae > Rana > Rana muscosa. The sequence continues at coordinate 195,913,499 of CM055123.1, forward strand.
GACAGATGCACGGAGGAGAGAGGGAGACACGGAGCAGCATGGAGGGGGACAGCAGCATGGAGAAGGACAGATAGGGACTGGAGGAGGATAGGGGACAGTCAGCGGTGATCGTGTGTGAGAGAGAGAAGCACCGCGCTGAAAGCCGCGGTAGGGGTGTATTGACCTGCAACTCGCAACTTGTGACGCATCGACGCCTTTCACGCATGTCGACGTATTTCCGTAGTCAACGTAATCGATTACGTTGACGCGTCGTGGCAGCTCTAGTTTGAAGTTACACCTGTCATGGAAACTGGAGAAAAATATGGTGCACACACATACAAATAATAAGCAATTAATATTTATCACAAGGCAGATTGCAGATGCCATCAATATAAAGTGGAACAACAGTCAGAACTTTTGTCTGGTATTTCGGATAAGGGGGGAAAGGTTGGAACCTCTGTCCAGTTTTTCTTGCAGTCTGTATCCCCATTGGAAAAAGAGATCTATTCACTAACTGTATAGCCACAAAGATGGTAATTCAGACGACTTTCTCCAAAGGGGAGAAAGGGTTGTTATGCTTCTCTACTACACCAGAAAACAGTAAAAAGTTAGGCCCGGATCTCCAATGTAGCTTGAAGCACGAATGTGCATTTTTTTTATCACTCATGGATCTATGCACACACAGCCACTAATACTGGAAGCACACAATGAAGCAATCGGTGTGCCAACAAGATCTGTACTTTGATCAATCAATCATCCTGTTCAGTCAACAGGGTGTTCTGTGATAAATTAGAAAAGATAATATGAGGTAGTCAGTTCTTAGAATCTCATCATTTGATCTGGTTGTCTAGTATACATTTCAGTGCAAATTATAAAGATGTTTGTCCATGTGTTCAGTTATGGACACTTGGAATTCTGGAATCCAACAAGCAAAAAGAATTGAAATTAAAATTATTGAGACAGGAAAGCTACAAGCTGGTCTCAAATTTGAGTTTTCAATCACAGGGAGGCTTAGCATTGGTTGTTGCTGATACAGTAGAAGGACGTATAGACCAGCAACTGTCATCTTCTGCTCACTATGAACTTGCAAGCCTTCATGGTGCAAAATACAGACTGTAGCCCTGTTTTCTCAACGGGATTCCTGGCAAGCTTTTCTTGCCAAGCCCTGTGTACACACACACATTCAAAAGAACCGCCGTTCTTTTGAATGGCAAGAACGCGATGACGTCATCGACTACGACGAGCATGCGCTCGTCACATTCAATGCCGTCGCCGCCATCTTGCTTTGCCCTACACTACCCTTGTAAGCTACCACACATGCGTCGAAGTCTCATCGAGCATGCACGGGCTTACCTGGGGACAGGTAAGCATGTAGCCTCGTACACACGCACAGTTTTCTCGTCGGGAAACAGGCCGACGAGAATCCCGACAAGAAAATAGAGAGCTGGTTCTCTATTTTTCTCGTTGAGATTCCCGGCAGTTTTCCTGACGAGAAACCATACACACAAACGGTTTTCTCAACAAAAAGCTCTCCCAGCAGTTTTCTTGCCGAGAAAACCGGTCGTGTGTACGAGGCTTCAAACGTCATAGTTAGGCTATCATTCTTGAACCCCAAATCTGAGATAGTTTGGAGGAAGAGAAGCTGAACATTTTAAGTTTCACAATAAAAAAAAAACAATACAGTAATTATCTAGAAGAGGCCCAACATATGTGTGAACCCCAACAATGAATATCTCATTGGCACACTTTTGGTCTGTTAAATATAACATGAAAAGAAAATTGTCAAATCTTTTTAGTAAGTACAAAAATATATTTTGATCCTATCAGAAAATTGGGTGAGCTGGTGAGTTTCTGTGCACTCAGCAGTGTTATCAGCCCTGTACAGGTTATTTCTCTAAACTACAGAACTCCTCCCCTTATGTTATGGAGATGAGAGGAGAGTTATCCTATATTTGTGTCCTAGGGGGACAACCCTGCTACTGCTACTCTGTAAATACAGTACAGTGAGTGAGCTTTGTCACCCTATAGAAGATGGCAGTCTTGAATAAAAAATGTAATAAATAAAAGCCTATTGGTCTCTGGTCTCAGCTGCGGATGAAATGTTTCTTAAAAGTGGATGTTGTACTGCAGTCAGACAGACATTGGTCGGACACTGAACAGTCTGGTCGGTAGCAAGGACATGTTAGGTGCTCCTACATGGCAGCAGTCTTTTTGCACAAGTTTCCCATTCAGAAGAGGAAAGCACATTTCAAGTCGACTGGTAAATCCGGTATTCCTTGGGCAGAATTTCACTATTTGTACTCTAGTCCACCAAGCAAACCAAATTGGAAACTTACATTTTACAGCCAATCAAGACTAACCAAATATTTTCCTAAATACCAATTATAAACTTGTTTTTGTTTGCCACTAGCAGGGACTTAAAGCAGAGTTCCACCCAAAATTGGAACTTCCGCTTAATCCACTCCTCGCCCCCCTTTTTTTTTTAACAGAAAACTCCTCTCCCCCTTACATGCCACATTTGGCATGTCATTTTTTTGGGGGGGGGGGGAGTGGGGGCTTCAGTAGGAGTGGGACTTCCAGTCCCACTTCCTCCTTCCGCCCAGGCCCCTCCCTGTAGGTAATCACCTGGGACACGTGACAGGTCCCAGGCGGTCACCTGGCCACTCAGATTGCGCATCGCCGCTCGTGCATGCGCAGTGAGTGCCCGGCCGTGAAGCCGAAAGCTGTTACGGCCGGGTGCCCACAGTAGGAATGGAGGCGCCAGCGGAGAAGGGGGACAGTGGAGCAGGTAAGTGTGTTTAATAAAAGCCAGCAGCTACACTTTTTGTAGCTGCTGACTTTTAATAAACATAAAAAAAAGGCTGGAACTCCACTTTAAATGGTTCTATTCTATGCATTCAGTTAAAAAACAAACCCAGCCCTAAATTATACTTACCTGAGCCTAATCTTGTTTTAGCAATGGGCACCAGAGAAGAAGCTCTCTCCCTCTTCATTGGGTCAGAGACAAAAGCGGAAAGCCATTGGCTCCTGCTGGTGTCAATCACAGCCAGAGAGGAGAGAGCAGAGGCATAGCCACGTGGCGCTCTGTATGTCTTATAGATACAGAGAAGAGGCTCTGGAGCGAGCATGCACAAGTGCCCCAATAGCTAGCCGCTTGCTATGGCGGGGCGACTGGCAGGCGGGAGGAGGCAGAAGCACTGGCGGGGGACCCCAGAAGAAGAAGATCGGGGCTGCTCTGTGCAAAACCATTGCACAGAGCAGGTAAGTATGACATGTTTGTTACTTTAAAAAACAAAACAAAAACGGAGCCTTTAGAATCATTTTAGTTCATCCAATGCAAACAAGCTATTTATTTAGCAGAACATGATGGGTGTGTTCCGTGTTTTCATGGGTGTATCATTACAACGCATCTTCGTACAGGAGCTTCTCATCATTACCAGCACTAATTCATTCTCCACAAAGACGATCTGCTGTTTTAAGCAAGTACCATCGCTCCCATGCTCATTAAGCAGTCAATAATGTCTGATGGATGCTAGCGATAGAGGCATATCTATAATCAGCTCATCAGCATACAGGATACAAAATGTCTCTTGGCAAAACGATTATCAAAATGTTTCATGAGGAGGAAAAATAATAAAAAATTACCGTTATACGTTACAGTTTTCCTGGGAGTCGCATCCAAATCAGCAGCTGACCTCTTTGATGTATATCCAATTGTTATTGCGCACAGTGCCACAAAGTAACAAGCCACGTGCCTCTTCATCTTCTCTAAAGTAAATCCTGTGTTCACTAGTCGTCACCCAAGAGATCTGAGATTGAAACAAGGGGCGTTGGCAATGTCATCCTGAAAAGTAAAAAGAAAAACATGAATGCTATATTAAAAACGGTTTCCATTTTGGTTCAATGAGGAAGGGTTAGAAAACCAGTTTACTGTGCCTTAAGCGGCGTACACAGGATCGTTTTTCATGCCGGTAAAAATGGCATTTTTTAAAATGCCCATTAAAACCGATCGTGTGTATGCTCCAGAGCATTTTTAACGGCGTGAAAAACGGCCATTAAAAATTTCGAACATGCTCTATTTTTTCACGTCGTTTTTCATGTCATTTTTTTTTAACAACGTGAAAAACGATAGTGTGTATGCTTTTACGAGGGGAAAAAAAACGTGCATGCTCAGAATCAAGTATGAGACGGGAGCGCTCGTTCTGGTAAAACTAGCGTTCGTAATGGAGATAGCACATTCGTCACGCTGTAACGGACTGAAAAGCACAAGGCTGAAAAGCGCGAATTGCCGTTCAACAAAGTTTACTAACATGAAGTGTGGCGCCATTCGAATGGAACTTCCCCTTTATAGTGCCATCGTACGTGTTGTACATCACTGCGCTTTGCTCGAGCGTTTTTTTTAATGATCGTGTGGATGCAAGACAGGCTTGAGATGAAACATGAAAAACGTCTGTTAAAAAAATGGCATTAAAAACGTACGTGTGTACGCCGCATTACAGTCTCAGTGACAGAGAAAAGAATTGAGGGAAAATCTCCCTCCTGACCGAGGAGGCAATAAAAATCTGACAGAAGTCAAAACCAAGAAATGTCAAACTTGTGCATTTGGGCCAAATGCCTTCATCTCGCTCCTTCTGAAGCCTCGTACACACGGCCGGTTTTCTCATCAAGAAACGACAAGAAAACTGCTGGTAGAGCTTTCTTGCCGAGTAAACCGTGCGTGTGTACGAGGCTTTCAGGTTTCTCCTTGGGAAATCTGGCCAGAATCTCGATGAGAAAAATAGAGATCCTGCTCTCTATTTTCTCGTCGGGATTCTTGTCGGCCTGTTTCCCGATGAGAAACCCGAGCGTGTGTATACTTACCTGTCTCCATGGAAACCCGTGCATGCTCGAAGTGACTTTGACGCATGCGCGGTAGCTTCCAAGGCAAAGGTAGGGTGAAGCAAGATGGCGGTGACGGCATCGAATGTGACGAGCGCATACTTGTCGTAGTCGATGACGTCACCGCGTTCATGCCATTCAAAAGAACGGCGGTTCTTTTGAATCGTACGTGTGTACACTCGGCCGGGACAAAATTCTTGTCAAGAATCTCGTCAGGAAAAACGACGGGTTTTTTCCTGACGAGATTCTCGGCCGTGTGTACTAGGCTTTAGTGGCCCCGAGTCAGGAATGGACTGTAGACCTGGGGCCCACCAGAGTAAGGCCCCCAATAAAGCGGTGTGTGTGATGGCAAAATATTGTCAGGGCTTACTGTGACAGGTCACGGGTTAAACAGGTGAAGTTTATACTAACGCTGTATAGAAATGTATGTTCAGTCTGAACAAAATAATTTAGCCACTTTCAGCATTCAGCAGCTGGTTTACCAGTAATCACTTACTGACAGGGTAGATTTGATTTAAATCAAGTCCATTTAAATCACGATTTAAATCACTAGTAAAAAGGCTTGATTTAAATGATACATTTTAAAGAGCAACTGTCATCTCTGTCCCACAGCAGCTCCACCTCTGACCCGCTGTTGACTCACCAACAGTCCCATTCACTTTAATGGGACGACTGGTGATGGGGCAGTGACACAACAAGGTGAGGGACGTGGCGACATGATGGATCTGAAATGACAGGTGCTCTTTAAATGTAAGGACTTATTCTTGCTGGTAGTTAGAGTCTTTAATATTTGCAAACACAATTAAGGTTTCCTATTTAGAATAATAAGCTGTTCGGTTAGTAAAACAGCGATATCAGAACCGATTCAATCATACAGTTTGTAGTATACATAGATTCGCAAAACAATGGGATAAAGGCATATTCCTGAACTTTGTTTTACCTCATGGTTACTGAACCATTGTGTGAATGCATCAATGCAGTGCATGTTATCTCCGCTTGCAGAGCTTGGATTCATTGATAGAGTTTACCAAAAATGTAACTATTACAGAATATACAGCCTCATGCTATATAACCAAGCTCCATTTCATGCTGAATAAACTAAATGAATAATGCATCTTAAATAAAAAACTATCTTTAGATAGATTTTCACTCCAAAAGCATGTTATTAAAATATATATATATTTTTAAAATCATTGATTCATATCCACCCTGCTTACTGAACATGCTGCAGCTTCTTTATCTTTTAATCTTTGCCCATGTTTTAGTTTAAGTTGTGCCATGATCACTGCCCCAGGTTTCCTGATTCAGGGCAGCTCCTTTCTCTTGCAGCATCCTATAGAGCCACCCCAGCACGCAGGAACTAGAATTGTGTCTCCCTATTTGTGTGCGTCAGCAGAAACACACAGCTCCCTACCCTGCTCCTTCCTCCTCCTCCTGCTTTCCTGCGAAGACAGAACACTCAGAGAAGCAGCACTGAGTTATCAGCATTAAAAGCTGTATTGTTCAAGTGCTGAGGTAAGAATTTTAACAACTGGTTTACTAGGGAATTTTTATTTTATTGTGCTCATTATGTCAATCTTAAAATCAATTGAGCAAGGGCCCAAAGGTTGTTCTGGAGAGTCTGGGCTTGCCCTCAGTGATATGAGAATTTAAAGTGGTTGTAAAGGCAGAAGGTTTTTTTCTCCTAAAGATAAAAAACCTTCTGTGTGCATCAGCCCTCCTAATACTTACCAGAGCCCTATCTCGATCCAGTGATGTTGCACGAGAAACTTGGCTGTCCCTCTTTTTTGGCTGAGACACAGCGGCGGGCGCCATTGGCTCCAGCTGCTGTCAAAGTCAGTGAGCCAAGAGAGGGGGCAGGGCCGAGGCGCGGTTCTGTGTCTGAATGGACACAAACAGCAGCAGCTCGGCTCAAGTGCCCCCATAGCAAGCTGCTTGCTGTGGGGGCACCTGGCAGGAGGGAGGGGCCAGGAGCGCCGGCGAGGGACCCCAGAGGAGGATCTGGGCTGCTCTGTGCAAAACAACTGCACAGAGCAGGTAAGTATAACATGTTTGTTATTTTTATAGAAAAAAAAAATACTTTAGTATCGCTTTAGATTAAACAAGGCTTGAATGCTCTCTAGTTGAGAAAGTCTATAGTTCCATTTTTGCTGTTTACGCGGGTAAACTGCATTCCTCCCTAACATTTTCGTTCCGTTTTGGTTTGTTGACAAAAATTGGAATTGATTTTTGTCATAGTTTTTTTTCGTTTAGTATTGATCACTGGAAACATGACTAAAATGAATACGGCCTACCTGCAGTCCCTAATCCTACCTAAAATGCAAAGTGTTTCAGCACAGCAGCATTTTTTATTATTTTTTTAGCAATGGAGCAAAAGCCCATCAGGGGATCTTCCAGAGGAAAGTCTGAGCCTGCCCTCAGTGATGTGAGAAATTAAATTGAACAAGGCTTGGCTGCTCTCTAGTTGAGAAGTCTATAGTTCTCTATTTTTGCAGTTTACCTCAGAACAGCGTCATGTATATGTTGCAATTTAAATAAAATGTTTTAAGGGCTTATACACAGAGCCATACAAGAACCTACTACTGCTGTATACAGCTGACCATTGAGATGAATCAGAAGATACAGACAGTGGGCTTGATTTACTAAAGGCAAATTGTCGGTGCACTGTAATTGCAATTGCTCTAGATCTGAAGGGAACATCACAAGGAAAGTGTAAAAAACAGGATTATTGCTTGCACATGATTGGATGATAGAAATCAGCAGAGCTTCCCCTCAGATCTACCGCAACTGTACCTGCAGTACACTTACAGCGCACAGACTATTTGCCTTTAGTAGATCAACCCCCGTGTGCGTATGACATCATATTAAGTGGCTACCTTATGTAGTGGACCCCCCAAAAATGGGTCGTTATGCCTTAAATTTAGGGGCAGCCTGAGCAATAGTTTGGCTCAGGTTATCAAATTCCATAGTTTGGACTCTGCTCTGCTGTGGTGTTGCCTGGAGTATGGTTCCCCTTGGCCTGTGGGTGGCGCTGTCGCTCAGGTCTCGGGTTGAACCACAGGTGGCATTGTGGTGTGATTGGGTGTCCTCTCTCGGCTGCCGTGCGGTGGGCAGGTTTTGCCTGCGGTGCATGCCGGAAGGGGGTACATAAAGGGAGATGCCATGATCTGGTGGGGTGTGCCAGGAAGATTCCAAGGAGGACCCCTGATGGCGAAGTCGCGCCCTTTGGCTCTGCTGGCCCGGGGGCTGTGTGAACTGGTTGAGGAGTCTCGGGCACCTTTAGCCCGAGGCTACAGAGTTCCAGGTAGGCCCAGTACCTTCAACTGGGTCTACAACCAACCACTGGAGTCCCAGGGAGCCCAGGTGAGGGTGGCCCACTCTGAAAAAGAGGAAACCGGGGGAGGACCTGTCCGATGGATCAGTGAAGGAAGTCACGGTCCCGGTAAGGCCTGGTTGCCTATCAGGGGGAAGGATTCGTGAGTTGCAAGATAGCTCCTGTAGTGTGCCCCATTGGCACCTATGGTCTCTATAATCTACAAAGGTTTCAAAGTTCTAATTCAGTAATTAAAGGATTCTGTGGCAGAGGATCTCTTGAACTTGTCCGTGAAGGGGACGAAATTAAAGTAACTGTTCGTGCTTCACTCCGGCTGCTAGAACCGTGAGAGGGGACTATCCGGGTGAGCAAAGCCCACTCAGGGTTGAGTGGCAAAGTGTAACGATAGGTGTTGTGTGCCTGAATCTACCTCCCTATCCAACTTCTTTCACTGTCTGGACATTGGCCTTTCTAAAATAGGAAAGATAGACTTTTCCCTACACTCTAGGGACTAGAACCAGTGGAGGGGGGTAACTCGCCGCAGGACCCAAAATTTACAAGAACACCGCTCAACCTCTTATACCAGGAGGATACGGGCATGTGGCATGGTGTGCCTTTAACCTGCGAGTGAAGGTAAGCAGAAAAAAAGGGTCTGTGTGCTACACTTACAGAAACTGCTTGATTTCCACACCATGTTGTAAAATGCATGCATTTTTTGGCATTTATAACAAGTTATGGCATGTGGTGTTATTGCATGCTTTTTGCCTAAAAATAATAAAACAATTTCTCTTGGCTGTTGGTAATATTGCACTAAACCTCAGTACATGTACAGTTTACGGGGTTACCATTTATTTCAAAGTGCACACTGTTGCAAAAAAATTGATGCAGACAGCATTTAACGCAACGCTCTGCCGCACAGAGATATAATAGTCAGAACTGATTTATAGGACAATCCTACAATTTTAAGATATCCCTGAGATAACAGATTGCATTACACTGCTTTGAACAGCTTCAATGTGAACACAGCCTAGCAGAGGGTTTTATTTTCTGTTTAAGTCTAGGGAAAACCCTTGAGATATGCAGATATACAGAGTCATGCTTATTTTTGTTTTGGCTTTGAATTGTAAATGGCTGGAAGGTACTGTTTGGTCAGCCTACAAGGAACATACTCTACATATAAACAAACAAGGAATGCCAGAGGCAGCAGATGCTCCATGAATGATCCCAGAAACGTGTGACAAGATTCAGGAGGAGAAAAACTTTCTATGAACGCTGATCACAAGCTTGCATTGAAAAACTGGAAAATATCCTTTGGTAAAAGACTATTTAAAGAGACACGGTCACCTGTGTCTGTATAAAGGCCCCCCCCCCCCCCCCCCCCCAACAACCACTTTATACTCACCTTACCAGCATTCCTTTTGCCTTTCCATCCTTCGTTGCAGATGGCACTGAAATCCCCAGTAACGGCTGGTGTAAGATGCTAGCGGGAGCAGTAAAGTCGCTACCCATGTCATACAACAGTCCTCGGGTCTAGAGATTGGCTGCTAGACCCAAAGACAGCACTTATAGCCAAAGATTTTCAATAAAAGTAATCAGCCACAAAGTAAAAAAAAACACCGGAGAAGGCTGCGATTAACTCATCCCTCCAGATCTGGGGCTAAGCTGAAACTGAAGTCACTGCATTGAATTAGTATGTGAAAATGGGACCCGCCAATTCAATTCTCTTCATAGATGACATAATTATATTATATTATTTCAATGAACTTAATTTCTTAATTACTTGTCGTCAAAATAGCTGCCATGAAGCTATGATTATGACACTTCATGTTACATAATCTTATCCTACAATCCGCTAGGTTAACTATTTTTATTTACATTTATAATAGTTACTTTCCTGAATGATTACACCCTTTTCTACTATAATATTGTACATGTTCTGTTAACGCAATATCTATTTCTATTATATTATTGTACATGCTCTGTTAATGGAATTTTGTTGATAATTATAAAATTCAATAAAATATTTGAAATGGAAAATGGGACCCGCTCTTCCATTTCAGCCCCCTCCCACCAATACACCAACATAATTATTGCTGTGCATAAAATCTCAATATGCAGCTTCTATCAACTTCTAAAACTAACAAAACTTTTCAAAACGTCACATCCTTGTAGTTTTAACCACTTTAAGACCAAGCTTTTTCTGGCACTTTTTGTTTACAGGATGAAATTAGTATTTTTTGCTAGAAAATTACTTAGAACCCCCAAACATTATTTTATTTTTTATTTTATTAGCACAGACCCTAAGAAATAAAATATCATTTTTTTTATAAAAAACTGCAAGGATAGCTAAGTACAGCACTTGCAACTGTGCAAAAATACAAAATGACAAAATCAGATAAAAAGTCCAAAAAACATCCAATAAAGAAATTAGGATGCAAATATTGTCAATATAATAAAGTACTCTTGTGCTCCCCAATTTCTTGGGGAAATTGGCAACAACCGGTATGGTATCTCATTATCGGCAACTTTTGATTTAGAAAGTGTTCATTTTTTTGGACCTTGTCATATATAAAGAAAACAACCAGCCACTCACCAAAACTTATTTTAAAGAAGTTGATATAATGGGTGTATCCCACTGGGAAGTTGCCATCACCCCAGAGGTCCCCAAAAGCCAAATGATGAGGGTAAGATGAAATTGTAACAAAAAGAGAGGATTATGATGCGCAGGCAGATATCTTAATAGAGAGGTTTCGTGAAAAAGGTTATAATTCCAAAGATCTAGAGAAAACCAAAAGAATGGTAGGAGACATGAATAGAGAGGACTTGTTTAAAAAGAAGGATACTAGAAGAAAGAATTTTGGAGTCGCCACCAGTATAAACATATGGAGAAAATCATCAGAGAGCAATGGCCTATATTAAAAGATGTTGAATTACGAAAAATACTGCCCGATAGACCCCAGTTCATCTATACCAAACCCCCCACCTTATGTCTAAAATTTGCCCATAATGTAGTTGACCTGCCTAAAAAGACGTGCATGTTTTTAGATCGAGTGGGATTCTTCAGTTGTGGAAAGTGTATGATTTGCAGAATTTCTAAATACAGAAAGAGGAAAATCACACATTTTGGATCCCACTCACGTGGAGAGTCCTTCAAAATCAAGCCGCTCGGAATGCTTTCATGAGAAGGCAAGCCTCCGGCTGAAGAAAAAGATACCGGGGTTATGGCTGGTAGCTTTAGCCATAACCCCGGTAAACCACTTCAATGTATATATACGTATTGCCGTCTTGCAGTGGCTAGAATATAGGGTTCATTTACTAAAGGAAAATACACTGTGCATTACATGTGCACTTGCTGTAGATCTGAGCGGGACATGCAAGGAAAATAAAAAACTGAATTTTTGATTGGATGATGGAAATCAACAGAGTTTTCCCTCATTTCAGATCTTCCCCTCAGATCTAGAGAAACTGCGCTTGTAGTGTACAGTGTATTTGCCTTTAGTAAATCAACCCCAATGTTTGTGTAGCACTACCCCCACAGAAGCTGCTGGTTTTGGGCCTTTGCACGTTACCTTACTGTTCCACCGTGTCCGTCATAGGGGTCCCAATGAAGAGTTGTTCACAGATGTCAGCACCAACACACAGTCTTTTTTTCAATGGTTTTATTCAACAAAGTCAGTTAGAGGGATAGAGGGTTAGGAGATATTCAGGTACCTTGTATTTGCGGATCACGGGTACTTCTTTTATCCAGAGGACAAACAATTTCCACACTGGATCTAGCAACCACCGGATAGGCCTCTCTCACTGGCCTAGCAGCCTGTGCGGTGCTCGGTCATAGTCTCTGCCACAGACTTGAAGAATACACATAGTCTCTGCACAATCCTCTTCCACAGGATTGTATAATCCAGAACTTTTGCAAAGTCTAAGTAAAGTCACACAGTACCAGTTTATTTCAGCTAAGCCGGCAACACTGTGAGGTAGATGGGCCGGGATGCGTCCTCCAATTGAGTTCTCCAATTGTTCGGCTTCTTCCCACAGGCAAGACAGCACGGGACCACCCCTGGACCAGTAGGCCCAAGAAACTCCTGGGCCTACTATCAGTAACGAGGCCTCGGGCCAGCCGGCCCCGAGACAGAAGAACTGTCACGGCACACCTTAGGCCAGGAGGAACATCAGGTCAGAGAGACCCAGACAACGGTGTCTGTCCCATAAGTACCCTCTCCCAGAATGCACAGCAGGGGGGACCATTCCCGCTGGGTGGCTTCTGGGCAACGAATACCCAATACACCCAGCCTGCTGCATTTCCAACCTTGACCTGTGGTGACAGCGACACCCACAGTCAAGTGAAAAAAATGCAACACAACTGGACTGGAACAGAAGCCAGCAATTTAATACAAATCTTTCTGAGCCAAACTACAGCTCAGATAACTTAAATTTAACATAGCGCCTACTCAATAGGAGCAGGGCGCTACATTGGTATATGGAACGCCCCAAGAAAACGTATTTTCCACACCTGTGATTGGTGCAAACATAAGACTGCTGCAGTGACCTTTTCATCTTCAGTAATATACAAGCCCAGAGTATTGTATGTAGCACACACAACTCTTCTGCTTCATCCATTTGCAGTAAGGCACACCTGCTACTTGCCCGGTATCCAGCTCCTTTAATGGAGAGGGCAGCAGTGTTAGATTTTGGGCCTTGCGGCGAGTTACCTCTCCAGAGTGGATCCCTGGTCTCCGTTGTCTAGGCGAAAGTCCCTTTGTAATAAAGCCAATGTTCACACAGGTGTAAAACCTAAGCAGCAAGGTTTTATTCTTTTCTTGAGGTAAAACTTGGAAGAGAGAGAGAGAGAGAGTAGAACGACAGAGTAGGGAAAGGTTCAGGCACGCAACACTCAAAGAACACTTTCGTCGCCACTCAAGCCTGAGTGGGTATAGCTCACCCAGATAGTCCCTTTAGGAGCGGTCCCAGCAGCTGGAGTGGAGCACGGATTAGAGCTTTCCTTCCCTTTTTGATAGTATGCGATCAGGAGGATTCCTCTGCCACAGGAATGATTAATGTCCTGAACCTCCACAAATAAAGATGGCGGATCCCTCTTTAGGTTAGTCTCCAGGCCTCTCCCCGAGACAGCAGTACCGTCGCTGTCTCCGCCAGGACCGATCCTCCTCTGGACTCCTTTCCCAAACTTGGGCTCTTAAATGATGGGCAGCCTGGGATCCCTCTGTAAGGTATAGGCCTCAGCCAGCCGAGCCAGGCCTACCAAACAGCGATGCAGCCTCGGGCTGAAGGTGCCTGAGACTGAAGCACACGTATGCAACCCCCTGGCCATGAGGGCCGCAAAGGTGGGGTACGCGCCACATGTCCTCCAGGACCAAGGGGTCCCCTGTAGTCCAACCACGCCTGATGGCGTCTGCCCCTTAAGTACCCCCTCCCAGCAGGCACAGCGGATTGACCACGCACACCGCACCACTGCCGAGAGAGGACACCCAATAATGTTGCAATACCTCCCGTGGTTCAACCTGAGCCGGAAATTACAGCGCCACCCCCAGGCAACAGGGAACTGTACTGCCAGGCAGTATCGCACCCAGAGCAGAAGCACAATTTGTTCTAATCAACAGGTCCAAGCCCAACTATTGGCTCGGACCACCCCTAAATTTACACATATAGCGTCCCATAAATTGGGATGGGCGCTACATGTACATCTACAGGGAGGTAAAGATACAGGTTTTCCATTTTAACAGCATCGGAATTGCACATGTAAATAACCACCATCCCCCACCCCCAATGTGTTCTCTCTCAATTTAATGTTCTGGATGTGGATAATGCAAATCGAAAAATTACCCCTTTTAGGTCAAGAAGGGCAAGATCCAAGGTGGAGATAAGCCAGAATTGTGGCAGGAGACCCCAGAGCTATAAATGTGGGATGGACTCGGGCCACAGACCCAGGATAGTTCTTTTAGAAAAAGGGACTGGAACAATTAAGCTGAATGATGAACACACAGCTTTGAGGGCCACATGGAGCACTGTTCATCTGAATTCCTGCCATGCTCACCACACTTCAGCTTTGAAATTAAAATGTCAAGTAGCTTTATGTAGGTGATCTCTTTACGCTTAGAATTTTTGTACACTGAACAAGTCTATAAACTTCCAAGCTGTCACATGGCAGACAATCTGTTAAAGGTTACCCTTTCACAGCTTTTTATCAGAGGATTAAATATGGACATGCCCTTTAAAGTGGTTGTAAAGGCTAAAGGTTTTTTTTTTTTTTTACCTTAATGCATTCTCAGCATAAAGGTAAAAATCCTATTAGGTGCAGCCCCCCCTTAAATTCTTACCTGAGCCCGATCTCTTGATACAGCGCTGTGCCCGAGAGCAGTGGTGCTGCTCTCTGTCCCTCCACATTGGCTCCTGCTGCTGTCAATCAAATCCAGAGACATGGGAGCAGGGGGTGGGACCGCACAGAAAATTGAAAAGGAAGGGTGATTTTTATTACCATTAAGGCCTCATGTACACTGCTGTTGGTAAACGGACGTTTAGCATACTAGCTCATTATGCCTTTTTCTTGCAGGTGTTATTTTTTTTTTTTTTTTCGAATAGTGGGTTTACAACCACTTTAACATGCAGTTCTGTGCGGTGCGATTTCAGCTAATTCAATTTTAAATGGGCTAAAATCGAACTCTACCACACAAAAGTAGTGCATGCACTACTTTTAAATACGCACTGTAACTGGATTGTATGATACAAAAGTACTATGCAATCTGGTGTGGGAAAATGCACTGCGTTTGCGACCTGTGTTTGGGGTGTCGTTAACAGTTGTGACCCAATATAGATTACCAGCTTAAATTATTAATTCTTCTTTGCAGGAAAAAATATGAAATCATTATTTTTGTTTCCCACAGGAGCCTGGAAAGCATTGCACCTATGATCAGAGAATCAGGGGTGTAATGTCAGGCCTCTGCAGACAAGCTGGGCTGCTTTCAGCCTGTACATGCATATGGCATGTCTGTTTAAAAACTGCAGGGCTTGTGGATGAACTAGGAGATCGCTCATAAGCACCTCTGCAGTTAATTTGGGACTACAAGTCATCAGCCACAGTAGCTGACGGTAATTGTAGTTCATTCAAAACTGTGAATAAATGACGCAGCTGTGTGGGTGGAGCCCCACATGGATGTGCATTTTTTAAATTGTGACAGCGAGTGCAGGGTGTAGATCCCCTGCCGCTGTCACACTAAGGGGGGTGGGGGGGGAATTAGGGGAACTGGCGGCAGCGGCTGGACCATGTTACACCTTAAATATGGGTGGAACAAGTAACATGTTTAATTTTAGAAAATTTACAATTTCTTCTGTAAGGGTAGATTTAGACATTCGTCTAAATCACCCTTACCTCTGAAGTCCAATCCACGCTTAGATCGCACTCCGGAGGCTACGGACAGACCGTGAGGAAGCAATGCGACGCCTCCTCACCGCCTGTTTTAACCTCATTTTTTGCGTGGCATTTGCGGCACTTCCCTAAGGGCATGAATGTGTTGCATTAAGCAAGCTTGTTGCCCCCCAATCGCTACAAGTCAGGTCTACTTTGCTGCAGGGACGAAGCATCACAGCCGCGGCATGTAAACACCCTATTACACTGCCTATTGCAGCTTAAGGGGAGGCGGTTGGCAAGTGTCAAAAACTTGGCTCAACCGCACATTTTTACCGCCCTCCAACTGCAAGTCTGAATGATGCCTAAAACAAAAATGTGCTTTTGATGTGGTGCCATTGAATATGTGACCAAAATACTGTATATGGGTCCTAAAAAAATAAGAACAGAAATACCCCATTACTAACAAATGTATTTTCTAGGAGGCTGCAGGTTGACCACTCTGTGGTGATTCTTCTTTTCACGGTTGGAGCCGAATACCGATCTTGGACTGATGGTTAAAAGAGTGTGCCAATACTATTCTCAATCTTCTGCTGTTAGACTTGCACTAATTGCTCCATGTGTATAAATACCGGTACTTCTGACTACCCCTGTATAATTGATGTTTTTTATGACGTTTAAAGGTATTTCTTTATTCACCAAAGTGCCTCAATTTTGTACTGGTTTTTATTATTAAAATAAAAGATTAACAAAATATTCAAATGACGTATTTTCTTTCTGCCCTGAAGTTTATTCATACATTGTGGCTCAGCTGGAATTATAAATAAGTGCCGCGGAGATTACTCCTGAATAATGGCGCACGTCAGGTAATGTCTGTACATACAGGAGATCTTTCTACAAAACTGGCACGTATTTAGCGTATTGCTGATGGAAATAAAGAGCTCTCCAGGAAATCATTGGAGCACTGCATATCAACAACACCGTCCACGTCATATTACTGCATGCAGCACAGCTTGCTGCGGTTAGCTGATATTTTACAACCAAACAGTTTGCACTTTGCATAACCCTTAAAAAGGAAATGCAGAATAATTGTAAGCAGGGCTGCTGTTAACATTATTAACTCCATGCACTAGAGACCAGTGACATCAAGGAGAAAACAGACAATATTAAGGACCAATGGTTTTACTAAGCACGTAAGCTATGTACTAAACACCAGGGACCTTAAAGCAATATTAAACCCAAAAGCAAACAATGTATCTGGTGATCCAGCCAGCAAGTCTGTTGTTTTTCTAAAGCTCGCCAGCAGAATATATCAGTTTACAGGGAAAAGACAAACCACTTAAAGCGGAGCTCCCCTGAAATTTTTTTTAAATTAAAAGCCAGCAGCTACAAATACTGCAGCTTCTGACTTTTAATATTGGGACACTTACCTGTCCTGGAGTCCAGCGACGTCAGCAGCAAAGACGAGCAATCGCTCGTCACTCTGCTGCCCCCACCGCCATCCTCTGTGAGGGAACCATGAAGTGAAGCCTTGCGGCTTCACTGCCCGGTTCCCTACGGCACATGCGCGAGCCGCGCTGCGCCGTTCTCACTGGTCCCTCTTGTGTTCTGGGAGCCGAGTGTCTCCCAGAACACAACGGGTATTCTACGGGAAGTGACGTACTACCCGCAGAATACCAGCAGAGAGGACTCCCAGAAGTGGGTGCAAATACCTGTCTTAGACAGGTATCTGCACCCCCCTCCCCCCTGAAAGGTGCCAAATATGACACCAGAGGGGGGGAGGGTTCCGATGAGCGGAAGTTCCACTTTAGGATGGAGCTCCGCTTTAAAGTGATATTAAAGTGGAATTAAACTCCACTTTTGAACTTGTACCTACAGGTAAGCCCATTATGTGACACTTACCTGTAAATTAATCCAGCGCTGTCCCCTGTGCAGGCTGCGTCCATCTTCTCGCCCCTCTTCCTTCCAGGGCCTGTGATTGGCCAGAGCCGCCTGACGTCACTATAGTACATATTAATACATTATGACTTAAACCTGCATGGGGGCCCATT
This sequence comes from Rana muscosa, assembly GCA_029206835.1. Classification (NCBI taxonomy): domain Eukaryota; kingdom Metazoa; phylum Chordata; class Amphibia; order Anura; family Ranidae; genus Rana; species Rana muscosa. Next base: position 195,931,077 of record CM055123.1, read on the forward strand.
GCTTTTTATTTTCTGGGACTTTACTACCGCTTTAAGCCCAGGTTCACACTGGACTGCGGGAGTGAAGCCATGAACTCGCACGATTTCACTCCTGCCTGTCAGTCCCGATTTCGGCCGCGATTACAGGGACATCTGTGCAGGTTTCTGCACAGCTGTCAATGGAAATCGCGGCCCGAAATCGCAAAAAGTAGTACAGAAACTACTTTTTGAAATCGGCGTCGCACCGATTAGGACGGTGCCATTGCCCACAATTGGCGGCAAATATCGCCGATTTGACATGTCAAATCGCACCAGTGTGAACTAGGGCTAAAGGCAATTATTATTTCTTAAGAAAAAACAACATACCATACTTAGAGTGGGGAGAACAAGTATTTGATAAACTGACGATTTTTCAGGTTTTCCTACTTACAAAGCATGTAGAGGTCTGTATCATAGGTACTCTTCAACTGTGAGAGACGGAATCTAAAACAAAAATCCAGAAAATCACATTGTATGATTTTTAAGTAATTAATTTGCATTTTATTGCATGACAAGTATTTAATACATCAGAAAAGCAGAACTTAATATTTGGTACAGAAACCTTTGTTTGCAATTACAGAGATCATACGTTTCCTGTAGTTCTTGACCAGGTTTGCACATACTGCAGCAGGGATTTTGGCCCACTCCTCCATATAGAGCTTCTCCAGATCCTTCAGGTTTCGGTGCTGTCGCTGAGCAATACGGACTTTCAGGTCCCTCCAAAGATTTTCTATTGTGTTGAGATCTGGAGACTGGCTTGGCCACTCCAGGATCTTGAGATGCTTCTTACGGAGCCACTCCTTAGTTGCCCTGGCTATGTGCTTGATAAAGCGCATGCACGTGAAACATGTAAGCCACGGTCGTCACGGCAACATTGAGCTTACGATCCGCCTAACATCCGAGTATTCCTCGCTTCCGGTTCTGACCCTTACTTCCGCATTCAGGTGCGCATCACTCAGAGCGCCATTCAAGACGCCAGGTCTCAGCCCGCCTGATCAGCTCGCTTGAATGTTAAACATCTAGTGGCGCGTACTACAATACAGCTCTCGCAGCACAGTGAGTCGGATACCCTGTACCAAGCTATCAATGGCATCATAGAGAGCCGTGTCTCTCCACCTTGATTTTTTTTCTGCAGATTGAGTCATCGGGCTATCCATTCAGGATCGGGACTTGGAGCATACTTGCTGATGTTAACCCTTTGTCATCTGGGGTAATGGTGGTATCGTATACACTCATTTTTGGCGTACTTCAACCATGACAATGAGCTCTAGATCATGCGTCTGCTCAGATCGCCATCTTGGACACGCCCCTCAACCATGACAATGAGCTTTCTTTTATTATGTTTATTTTTGATCATCTCATTCTCATCTGACAGTTGTTTTTTTAATTCAAGCGTGCATCCAATAAATGAACTTGATTGAGCACATTATTTGCTAAAGTTCTTTTTACACTGGTCCCACTGAGCGCTGCATGTGTTGTTTATATCTTGTTGTCACTTTTCTCCAGAGGTTGGCAGCTGCACTGGGGTCCAGCTATTCCTACATATCCTTTATGACATGAACATGTTTTTTAATGACTGCCAGTTTTAGCGCTCAAGGACTCTATTGTTTTCTCTTCAGGTCATTGACCAGGTCCTGCCGTGTAGTTCTGGGCTGATCCCTCACCTTCTTCATGATCATTGATGCCCCACGAGGTGAGATCTTGCATGGAGCCCCAGACCGAGGGAGATTGACCGTCATCTTGAACTTCTTCCATTTTCAAATAATTGCGCCAACAGTTGTTGCCTTCTCACCAAGCTGCTTGCCTATTGTCCTGTATCCCATCCCAGCCTTGGGCAGGTCTACAATTTTATCCCCGATGTCCTTACACAGCTCTCTGGTCTTGGCCATTGTGGAGAGGTTGGAGTCTGTTTGATTGAGTGTGTGGACAGGTGTCTTTTATACAGGTAACGAGTTCAAACAGGTACAGTTAATACAGGTAATGAGTGGAGAACAGGAGGGCTTCATAAAGAAAAAATAACAGGTCTGTGAGAGCCGGAATTTTTACTGGTTGGTAGGTGATCAAATACTTATGTCATGCAATAAAATGCAAATTAATTATTTAAAAATCATACAACGTGATTTTCTGGATTTTTGTTGACGAGTACCTATGATAAAAATTACAGACCTCTACATGCTTTGTAAGTAGGAAAACCTGCAAAATCGTCAGTGTATCAAATACTTGTTCTCCCCACAGTACCTGCTCTGTGCAGTGGTTTTGTACAGAGCAGCCCCAATCCTCATCTTCTCTAGTCCCACGCCAGCGCTCCTGGCCCCTCCTTCCTGCTTAGATCATGTGTACAGGGCTTTAGAATGGAGATGAGAGAATATTTAGGCTTAGTTAGAATTTGGCTGAAATTCAAAACGTAAGTTCCTGTGTCACCTATATACCCCTCAGGGCTTCAAGTCCTTTCTACATATATAGTAGGAATTTATTCTCCTGCCCATCTTTTTATTTCATTACTATAAACTCTGCCTTGCTGCCCAAGCACAAGCACAATTTGCTGCCCAAGCACAATTTGTTATCAGTAACCCGATTTTGAATACGCCCCATGAGAAAATATTGAAGAAGCTGGATGCCACTAAAGTTGATTTTTGTATATTACTCTGCACTTAAAGTGGAGTTCCACCCTGAAAAAAAAAATTACAGTAAAATGCTGCAATAAAAAAAAAAAAAAAATAATAATAATTTTACTCAACCGAAATACCTTTTGCTATGCGGATGTTCCTAATCAGCCTCTTCCTAGTCCGTGGCTGGTCTTCTTCCGCATCCTCCTTCTGATGAATGGGGCGCGCTGCCTTCTGGGAACTGTGTGTATCCCAGAGAGCAGTCACCCATTCACAAAGCAGCGTGAGCCTCGCGCATGCGCAGTAGGAAACAGGCAAGCTTCACTGCCTGCGTCCCTTACTGACGATGGTGGCGCCGGGACCTGCAATGATCCGGATCGGCATCGGGGGGCCCATCATCGCGGGCGCCTAGGACAGGTAAGTGTCCTCATTAAAAAGTCAGCAGCTACAGTCTTTGTAGCTGCTGACTTTAGAAAAAAAAAAATCACGGGTGGAATCCCGCTTTAAGGCAGACTCCAAATCCAGTAGTCCAGCTGAAGACCTTCAATTACAGCCACCTCACAGCGGCCTGGTTCCACAAAATGGGCCTGTGACCTACTGCCGATAGGGTCTGGACATGTCCCTTAGTCTAACTTGTGGATGGAGGTTACTACTTTTATTCTCCTTGGCATTAGGTCCCCCCCAATAAATCATATCCTAAGAACTGTTTGTTAGGTGTTTTTGGTGATCTTTCTATATCTAAATATGCCATGTGGTTTAAAAGAGGAAGTAAACCCTGATGAGTTTTACTTCCACTTTTGCTCACTGCAAACCCTGCAAATTAAAAGCATAATGGGCTAGTATGCATCGCAAACGAATCCAGCGCTGTCCCCCGTGCAGCCTGCATCCATCTTCTCGCCCCTCTTCCTTCCAGGGCCGCGGACTCCGGCTCTGTGATTGGCTGGAGCCGCCTGACGTCACACCTGCGCATTCGCGCGGGAGCCGTCAGTAATGGCACACGCTAGGGAAGAAACGGACAGAGGTCCGTTTCTTCCCAGCGCATGCGCCGATTACATCATCGGCGCACTACAAGTGAAATATCTCCTAAACGGCGCACGTTTAGGAGATATTTCCACTACCTATAGGTAAGCCTTTTTCTAGGCTTACCTATAGGTAAAAGTCACACAATAGGGAGTATACAACCACTTTAACACATCCCATCGGGATACTGTAAGAAATGTATATTAAAAAAAAATGTAATTTTATATATTTGTGCTCATGAGTTTACATACCCTGGCAGAATTTATGATTTCTTTGCCATTTTTCAGATAGTATGAATGGTAAAACAAAAACTTTTCTTTTACTCATGTTTAGTTTTTGGCTGAAGCCATTTATTATCAATCAACTGTTTACGCTTTAAATCATAATGGCAACAGAAACTACCCAAATGACCCTGATCAAAAGTTTACATACCCCCGTTCTTAACACCGTGTATTACCCCCTTTAACATCAATGACAGATTGAAGTCTTTTGTGGTATTTGTGGATGAGGCTCTTTATCTTGTCAGATGGTAAAGCTGCACGTTTCTCTTGGCAAAAAGCCTCCAAGTTCCTGTAAATTCTTGGGCTGTCTTGCATGAACTGCACGTTGGAGATCTCCCCAGAGTGGCTCAATGATATTGAGGTCAGGAGACTGAGGTGGCCACTCCAGAACCTTCACTTTATTCTGCTGTAGCCAATGACAGGTCGACTTGGCCTTGTGTTTTGGATCATTGTCATGTTGGAATGTCCAAGTACGTCCCATGCGTAGCTTCCTGGCCGATGAATGCAAATGTTCCTCCAGTATTTTTTGATAACATACTGCATTCATCTTGCCAACAATTTTGTCCAAATTTCCTGTGCCTTTGTAGCTCACACATCCCCAAAACATCAGCGATCGATCCACCTCCGTGTAGGAATGGTGTACCTTTCATCATAGGCCTTGTTGACTCCTCTTCAAATGTAGCGTTTATGGTTGTGGCCAAAAAGCTAAATTTTGATCTCATGACTCCAAATGACTTTGTGCCAGAAGGTTTGAGGCTGGTCTCTGTGCTGTTTGGCATATTGTAAGCGGGATACTTTGTGGCATTTGCGTAGTAATGGCTTTCTTCTGGCGACTCGACCATGCAGCCCATCTTTCTTCAAGTGCCTCCTTATTGTGCATCTTGAAACAGCCACACCACATGTTTTCAGAGAGTCCTGTATTTCACCTGAAGTTATTTGTGGGTTTTTCTTTGCATTGCGAACAACTTTCCTGGCAATTGTGTGTAAAGGTATGTACTTACCGAGGCCGAGATGCCGAGAGTGGTTCACCTTTGCGACTTGACGCACTCCACCCCCTGGAGTTGAGACAGGGAGTGGATGGCGAGAAGCGGCACCGGCTACCGGCAGGTGGTGGGTACTTTTAGACGGTCCGGTAGTGTTGAGTAGACTGAAGAAACAGGCTTCAAGCGGGAACTAGTCGGATTGGTAAAGTTCAAACAGCAGGAGATAATGGAAGCCGGTGCAGGTTGAGTCCGGGTTGCAATTGCAAGGTAACAGTCCCGGCTGGGGGTCTAGCACAGTAAAAGGCAACAAGTCCAGAGAATACCGGGAACCAGGCAGGAGTTCAAAGGAAACGCGGAAGTCCAAAAGGTACAAGCAGGAGGTCAAGGATTGTAGACAAGCAGCAGATCCGAGTCACAGGCCGAGGGTCAAACACAGGAGAAGGCAGAAGTCCGTATAGCAAGCCGAGGGTCAGGTCCAGGAGAGAGATCAGAGGAGTCAAGCCAGTCCGGGTCACAAGGAGATTTTCAAGATAGTTTTCCAGAGTCTTGGGTATACAGGAAAGCTGACAAACCAGCAACTTGTCAGTGCAACTGGATCTCTTTAAATAGGCCCGCCTGGATTCCTATTGGTGCGCCGCCGCGCATGCGCGCGCGCCGCTGCGTCGGCGCGCGCACCCGAGGACGTAGAAGCGCCGTCCCGCGCACGCGCATGCGCATTGGGCGCTGATTGGCGCCGTTGGACGGATTTCCCTGACAGTGCCCCCCTCCTAGGGGCGGACTCCGGACGCCCAGACTAGACATCAACTCGGGATGTTCCTGGTGAAAGACTCTAATTAGGCGGGGAGCATGTAGGTTCCTAGATGGTTCCCAAGAGTTGTCCTCTGGGGGATACCCCTTCCATTTGATTAAATACTGCAACTGCCTGCCTCTTTTCCTGCAGCCCAAGATAGATTCCACCACATACTCATCTTCACCATCAACCTCCACAGGTGGAGGAGGTGGCTCATCCCTTCCCGGGAAGGAGCTGGAGACTACTGGTTTCAACAGAGACGTGTGGAAGACCGGGTGTATCCTGTAGGAGTCGGGCAGTGCCAATTCAAAGGCCACAGGGTTGATTACTCTCTTGATTTTAAAAGGGCCTATAAATCTTGGTCCCAATTTCCGTGAAGGGATCGGTAATTTGAGGTTGGTGGCGGAGAGCCATACTTCCTCCCCAACTTTGAAGACTGGATTTTCCTTCCTACCCTTGTCATAGTATCTCTTGTAAGACTCCTGGGCGTTTTGCATCATTTCCTGGAGTCTCAGAAAATTAGATTGAACAAAGGCTATCCGATCTTGAACAGCAGGAACAGAGCTCTCCGGAATGTCATCAGGGAGGAAGGAAGGATGGAAGCCAAAGTTGGCCCAAAAAGGAGTTTGACTGGTGGCTGAATGCACCGAGTTATTATATGCAAATTCAGCGTAGGATAATAGGGAGGACCAATCGTCCTGTGAGGCTGAGCAAAAACAACGGAGATATTGTTCTAGGGTTTGATTGGTTCTCTCTGTCTGTCCGTTGCTCTGGGGGTGATATGCCGATGATAGGCAAATCTTGACTTCTAAAGATTTGCAAAGTTCCTTCCAGAATTTCGACGTGAATTGAACGCCTCTGTCAGAGGTGATGCTCTTAGGCACCCCATGGAGCCTGATTATCTCCTGAAAGAAGGCTTTGGCTGTATCTGCAGCAGAGGGGGTACCGATCATGGGCACGAAGTGTGCCATTTTGGAGAGGCGGTCAATTACGACCAGAATCGTGGTAAAACCTCCAGAGGGCGGTAGATCTACAATGAAGTCCATGGACACATCTGCCCACGGACGTTCAGGGATAGGCAAAGGTTTGAGTAGTCCCCAACTCTTGGTTTTGGGTCCCTTATACCGTTGGCAACGGGTACAGGAGGCAACATAGGACTTGCAATCTTGTCTCCAACCAGGCCACCAGAAGGAGCGAGAGATTAGTTCCATGGTTTTTTTTGTTCCAAAGTGACCAGCTAGTTTGTGGTCGTGGAAAGTTTTCAGAATCAGTTGCCTTGTTTCCAGAGGCACGAAGACTTTACCTTGGGACCAGAGCAAGTCATTATGCTTCTCTAGGGAAGAGGTTACTTGGTCAGGACAATGCTTAGAGGCGGCTTTTATGGAAGTTAGTAGATCAGCCTGTGGAATGAGCAGAAAGTTTTGTGCTGATAGGATGGTACTTGGTTCCTCTGCTTGAGGGGTCTCGGGAAACATCCTAGAGAGTGCATCCGCCTTCACGTTCTTGGAACCGGGCCTATAAGAGATATGAAAGTTAAACCTGGTGAAGAAGAGGGCCCATCGGGCTTGTCTGGGTCGAAGACGTTTTGCTGTTCTCAGATATTCTAGATTCTTATGATCCGTGAATATCATGACAGGGTGAGGGGCTCCCTCCAGAAGGTATCGCCATTCTTCCAGGGCGAATTTGATAGCTAATAGTTCCCGGTCTCCGACGTCATAATTACGTTCTGGAGAAGTTAATTTACGAGAGGCAAAGGCTACTGGATGAAGAAGGGATTTGGGGCCCTGCCTTTGAGAGAGGATGGCCCCAGTGGCTGACTCTGAAGCATCTACTTCCAGAGTAAATGGCAGTAGCGGATCTGGATGCTTCAATACAGGTGCCGATGTGAATGCATTTTTTAGTTTATCGAAGGCATCCTGAGCTTCCGGTGACCAGTGAAAGCGGTAGCCCTGGCGTGTCAGTTGGGTTATAGGTGCCACAATAGAGGAGAACCCCACAATGAACCTCCTGTAGAAGTTGGCGAAACCTATAAACCGTTGTACCCCTTTCTTGTCTGTTGGGGCTGGCCATTCCTGGATAGCTTTGACTTTCTGCGGGTCCATTGCGACCCCATTGGTAGAAATAATAAATCCCAAAAATTGCACAGTGGTTTTCTCAAAGTCACATTTCTCGGCCTTGAGGTAAAGTCTATGTTCTCGGAGAATAGTGAGGACCTTGATGACATGGATTCGGTGCAGTTCAAGGGAGGACGAAAAAATAAGAATATCATCTAAGTAGACTACTAGGAAGTCGTCCAAGTGTTCACGGAAAATGTCATTGACCAGGTGCTGGAAAGTAGCTGGGGCGTTGCAAAGCCCGAATGGCATGACCAAGTATTCAAAATGACCGAACCTAGATCTAAAAGCCGTCTTCCATTCGTCTCCAGCCCTGATCCGGATGAGGTTGTATGCCCCTCGAAGGTCCAGTTTAGAGAAGATCCGAGCTGATCGGAATCGTTGGAACAACTCCGGGATGAGAGGAAGCGGGTATCTATTTTTAATAGTAATTTTATTTAATTCCCTATAGTCAATGCAGGGCCTCAGAGTCCCGTCTTTTTTTTCAACGAAAAAGATACCGGCACCGGCTGGGGAAGAAGAGGGGCGAATGAATTTCTTTTCCAGATTTTCCTCAATGTAAGACTTGAGGGCCTTCAACTCAGATTCGGACAAGGGAAAGATGCGGCCGAATGGAATTTTGGAGCCAGGCAGAAGGTCAATGGGACAATCGTAGGGACGATGTGGAGGTAGGCGGTCGGCCTGCTGTTTGTCGAAGACGTCCTGGAATTCTAAGTATGCTGATGGAACATGTGGTAGGTTATCCGGTTGAGGGGTTAAAGTAGCACAGACAGTGGGAAGTGCAGGAAGACAGTGTTGGGAACAATATGAAGAAGTGAAGTTAACTTCCCTTTTGGCCCAGTTTATATGAGGCTCATGTGCTTGTAACCAGGGGAGGCCCAGGATGATGGGAAACATGGGAGATGGGATGAGGTCAAATCGAAGGTATTCTTGGTGGCCTGAATCCGTGATAGCAAGGATGGGTTTTGTTTCTTGCGTAATTACCCCTGAACGAGGCAGGGATCCATCCGCCAGACGAACCTGAAGATAACGGTCCTTGGTTTGCAGAGGAAAGTGAAGTTGGGAAGCAAGTGAAGAGTCCAGAAAGCAGCTGCAGGCTCCTGAATCAATAATCGCCGGTAGGCGGGTTGCTCCTGTTGGTAGCTGTAGAGAAATGGAAAGAACAACATAAGTCTGTGGTAAGCCAGAAACTTGGTAGTTCAAAGTGTCTTTGAGGGTACACTTACTAGGTCTCACTGGGCAGCTCCGAAGGAAATGGCCAGTACCCCCGCAGTAAAGGCACAGATTGGCCTGACGTCTGCGCTGTTTTTCCTCAGGAGAAAGGGGAGGACGAACCAGACCAAGCTGTATGGGTTCAGGCTCGGGAGGAGAAGATGCTGTAGGAACTTGGATGGGTGGGTAGGCAGGAGCTGATCGGGGCAAAGTCCAGTTTGGACGGGTAGTCTGGAAACGCTCGGAACGCCGCTCCCGCAGGCGTCTGTCAAGCTGAGTGACAGACTGGATCAAATCTTCCAGAGTAGTTGGAACGCCAATCCTGGCCAGCTCGTCTTTAAGAGCCTCAGACAGTCCTTGGCGATATTGGTATTTAAGGGCCGTCTCATTCCAGCCAGTGTCAGCTGACCATTTCCGGAATTCGGCCGTGTAGTCCTCCACCGGCCTTCTCCCCTGGGTTAAACTGTGGAGAACAGACTCAGCTGTAGCTGATCGCTGAGGATCGTCATACAGCTGCGCCATACTCTCGAAGAAGGTGTCCACGGAATCTAGTATGGGGCTGCTTTGCTCCATCAGGCCATGGGCCCAGGCCTGGGGTTCGTCGGTTAGAAGGGAGATGACGAACCCCACCTTTACCACTTCTGAAGAGAAAGTCCTGGGTTGAAGGGCGAAGTAAAGAGAACATGCATTTTTGAAAGCCTGATATTTCTTACGGACGCCAGAAAATCGCTCAGGCAGGGGGACCCTGGGTTCAGGGGTAGCCATTACTACGGTGGGATTTGCCTGATTTTGAGACGTGGAGGCAACATTGGCAACGGTAGCAGCTGGTGATGCTGGTCCTGTAGCTCCAGTAAGTAGCTGAAAGCGGCCATCCATTTGGACATAACCTTCTTGTAATTTCTGAACCGCATCGGTTAGTGCGGTGACTTGCTGACATAGGGTCTCGAACGGTGAACGCACCCTGTCGGCCTCAGACATCTGGCTGGTTTGTACTGTAAAGGTATGTACTTACCGAGGCCGAGATGCCGAGAGTGGTTCACCTTTGCGACTTGACGCACTCCACCCCCTGGAGTTGAGACAGGGAGTGGATGGCGAGAAGCGGCACCGGCTACCGGCAGGTGGTGGGTACTTTTAGACGGTCCGGTAGTGTTGAGTAGACTGAAGAAACAGGCTTCAAGCGGGAACTAGTCGGATTGGTAAAGTTCAAACAGCAGGAGATAATGGAAGCCGGTGCAGGTTGAGTCCGGGTTGCAATTGCAAGGTAACAGTCCCGGCTGGGGGTCTAGCACAGTAAAAGGCAACAAGTCCAGAGAATACCGGGAACCAGGCAGGAGTTCAAAGGAAACGCGGAAGTCCAAAAGGTACAAGCAGGAGGTCAAGGATTGTAGACAAGCAGCAGATCCGAGTCACAGGCCGAGGGTCAAACACAGGAGAAGGCAGAAGTCCGTATAGCAAGCCGAGGGTCAGGTCCAGGAGAGAGATCAGAGGAGTCAAGCCAGTCCGGGTCACAAGGAGATTTTCAAGATAGTTTTCCAGAGTCTTGGGTATACAGGAAAGCTGACAAACCAGCAACTTGTCAGTGCAACTGGATCTCTTTAAATAGGCCCGCCTGGATTCCTATTGGTGCGCCGCCGCGCATGCGCGCGCGCCGCTGCGTCGGCGCGCGCACCCGAGGACGTAGAAGCGCCGTCCCGCGCACGCGCATGCGCCGAAGCATCATTCCGCCGCGCGTGCGCATTGGGCGCTGATTGGCGCCGTTGGACGGATTTCCCTGACATTGTGGCTGAAATTTTAGCTGTTCTACCTGACTGTGGTTTGGTTTCAACAGAACCCCTAATTTTGCACTTCTTGATTAGAGTTTGAACACTGCTGATTGGCATTCTTAAAAGAGAAGTATGTTTTTTTGGTTTTTTTCTTGGCTAGTCATACTTACCTCGGTGGATGCAGCATCAAACTGATGCTGTATCTGTCCCCTGGCATCTCTGCACTGAGAACCGAGCCACCGAACATCGCAGATGGCTCGGTTCTCACTCCTCCCCGAGCAGAGCGATGCTGACTGTCAGTCAGCATCGCTTCTGCTCTACTTCTCCGTGCTCATTGGAGAGCTGAGCTGTGGAGGGGCAGGGAGTGGCCGCCTTAGCGCCTCGCTGAGACGCTGAAACTGCCATCAATCAAGGCAGCTGGCGAATCCAGACTTGGAAGTCGCGCTGCCTTAACTGATGGCAGTGACGTCAGCGAAGAGCGGACTTCAGACCGCTCTCCGCTGAAAACGGGTCACAGGAGTGCAAAACTAATTGCACTTCTGTGACCCAGAGGAGAAGTCCAGCCTAAAAAGCTCAGGCTGGACTTCTCCTTTAATTCGTTGGAGTTCTTTTAATATCCCTTTCCTGTTTTATACAGTTCAACTACCTTTTCCCTGCAGATCCTTTGTCAATTCTTTTGCTTTCCCCATGACTCAGAATCCAGTAACGTCAGTGCAGCACTGGATGAAAGATGCAAGGGTCTGTCAGGAGTCCGGAAACTCATTGACCTTTTATACACACACACACACTAATTACAAGCAAACAGATCACAGGTGAGGATGATTACCTTTAATAGCCATTCAAACCCCTTTTGTGTTAACTTGTGTACATGTTATCAGGACAAAATCACCAGGGTATGTAAACTTTTGTTCAGGGTCATTTGGGTAGTTTCTGTTGTGATTATGATTTCAACGGAATAAACACAGTTGATTGAAAATAAATGGCTTCAGCCAAACACTAACCATGAGTATGATGCCGCGTACACACGACCGCTTTTCTCGACGAGAAAAACTGCATTTTTTTTTTTCGCCGAGAAAAACGATCGTCTGTGGGCTTTATGTCGTTTTTCTCGTTGAGAAAAACGGCATAAAAAACGACGAGAAAAATTAGAACATGTTCTAAATTTTCTCATCGTTTTTTCCAGCATTTTTTTCCGCGGCAGTTTTCCCATAGGGAGACACTGCCGCGGAGCCCACAGACGGTCGTTTTTCTCGTCAAGAGAAAAAATGACGGGAAAAACGACCGTGTGTAGGGAACCAAGCGGTTCCCTCGTTTCTCCTGTCATTATTCACGGCGTTTTTTTAACCGCCGTGAATAATGATCGTGTGTACGCGGCATAAGAAACGTTTTTGTGTATTCATTCATAGTCTCTGAAAAATGCACTACATAGCAGGAGGCAAATCAAAAAGAGATTGTACAGAAATTGTACAAGAATATTGTATAATGTATGGCCAGTTTAAACATTTGATATGTTTTTTTTTATTTTCTATTGTGAATAAATATGGGTTTATGAGATATTTTGTAAGGATCTGTCATTTACAAAACATTCAGAATATCAAGCATGAAAAACAGGACCGCATGCTCTAAATTACTAGAAAAGTACAGAGCGTATCAGATAAACTGGGGTGTTTCTGACGTTACAGTTGGAAGTAAGCTTCAAAGTTCTCAATTATACTTTGTGCTTTTAAAGTCTTTTCATGTTGTTACATGTTATCTGGTGTCACAGACAGGCATTCTTTTTAGAAAGATCTCTCAGATACATCTATCTAGATCATTTTCACACGCACAGTGTAGCATCCTTTCACAGGTCCTGTACAAAGTGCTGGTGTAAACAAGCCAGCAGTGGTAGACTGGGCAATTCACACATTAATACAAAGTGTTACGTTTGCTTTCCAGGCTGCATGTAGGAATGCTACATTTTACTCAAAGCTGAAGAGCAATGATGCATGGGAACCCACTGCAAAGGTCTTTGTTATTTGTTGTCCTTGATTTTATTTTGTACTATAAATATCCCCATGGGAGAAATTTGCATCTATACGCACCATACAATATTAAGCTGAGTAGATATACTAATTGCAAAAAAACACACACAAATCCATTTAATCCAGCCTATGAATTCAAAATATATTAAAGCGGAGTTCCATTCAAAAATGGAACTTCCGCTTTAACCACTCCCCTTACATGCCACATCTGGCATGTAATTTTTTTTGGGCTGGGAGTGGGGGCTTCGGTAGGAGTGGGACTTCCTGTCCCACTTCCTCCTTTCGTCCAGGGACCGCTTAGGCGACTCGTCATATCGCTTAAGGCGGCCCCTCCCTGTAGGCGATCACCTGGGACACGTGACAGGTCCCAGGAGATCGCCTGTCCACTCCTAGGGCGTAGCGCAACTCGCGCATGCGCAGTGAGTGCCCGGCCGTGAAGCCGAAAGCTGTCACTGCCGGCTGCCCACAGTTTGAATCAAGTAAGTGTCTGTTTATTAAAAGCCAGCAGCTACACTTTTTGTAGCTGCTGACTTTTAATAAACATAAAAAAGTCTGGAACTCCCCTTTAGGATAAGCCCGTTGGGAAGGGGTGAAAAACGAAGTTATCATTACATTATCTAGCAGGCATTTCTATATGTCTGTATGCTGCCTCTGACCGTAGAATCCCCAAAACCTAGGATGCTCGATGCTGCAGAACAATAGGCCAACTTAGCTGACCCTATCCCTTACCGTCAGATGCATTTTATCATTGATAACAAGGGGAGAAAAGGGATTTTTACGGTGCTATATGTGATAATGAGAAGTCCAAACAGGAAAAAAAGAAATAATAAAATTCAAATTTTTAATATGCTTCAATTTTAAAATACAAGGAACCGCATAACAGTAGTTACTATTTAGAACAACAGACAGCTGGATGGTCAATTGGCGGAGGTAACGGCTGGTTGTATACAGTACAAAATTACACGTGAAGTTCCGACATGTTTCGCATTATCGCTTCATCAGGGGACATACGAGTACAGAGAAGAAGTTGTATGATACTAAACATGAATACAAAATTAAATGAATTTGATACGTGTTTCTAAGAAAAAACGTTTTCACAATATAAAATAAAACACATGGTAGGGACATCAGGTAATAAAATGCATGGGGTGGAGGGTACCCAAGTTGCAGTCATGCAGTAAATATGACTGGTAACAAAAAAAGAAAAAGTTTGTTTTAAACTTAGATTAAAAGTTAGAGAATGAAAAGTGTCAAAACAACAAAGCAGAAAGAGAGAAAAAACCTTATATGCATAGGATATAAACAATACATAGCAAATGTAAAAGAATATATCATCTGACAGCTGCAAACTCAAATTAGAGTTTAGGCTCAGAGAAAGGGAACTGTGGGTTACCCTAAATATATATATAACATAATAATATTCCATAAGGTGGAGATATAACACATACATTTTATGCAGCATCAGTCTTATTACCCTCTACTCCTTTTTTTGAGCTGTCCCCAGCCCCCTCCTTTTTCATTTGTATTTCTATTTAGATAATTCTTATCTTTTCCCCTTTCCAGCCGGTCTTGTGTGTGCTCTCTGTGGCTGCTCACATAGCTCCCATATTTGGGCCCTCGTTTGCCCTGTGCTGGACAGCGGTCCTTCCTTGGAGGTTTCTTTCGGCTGGGTATGTGCTCCTGCCTATGGGGAGGGCGGATGTTCTTGAATATTGGCACTCTGTCCCTACCATGTGTTATTTTATATTGTGAACATTTTTTCTTTGATACGTGTTTCTAATTCATTTATTTTTGTATTCATGTTTAGTATCATACAACTTCTTCTCTGTACTCGTATGTCCCCTGATGAAGCGATAATGCGAAACATGTCGGGACTTCACGTGTAATTTTGTACTGTATACAACCAGCCGTTACCTCCGCCAATTGACCATCCAGCTGTCTGTTGTTCTAAATAGTAACTACTGTTATGTGGTTCCTTGTATTTTACGATTGAAGCATGTTAAAAATTTGAATTTTATTATTTTATTTGTTTTCCTGTTTGGACTTCTCATTATCACATACAGCACCGTGAAAATCCCTTTTTTTTTTTTGTTTAATGGCACACAAAGAATAAAAAAAGCCAGTCGTGATCAAATACCACCAAAAGAAAGAAATCTAATTTCTTCGTTCATTTAGGCCAAAATGTATTCTGCGCCCCCCCCCCCCCCACCCAGAAATGCAGAATCACGTATATATAAACACGTGATTCTGTGCAGCCTGTCCTCACTGTAGCAGTAAAACTACAGTGCGCTGTCTGCAAGTGGTTAAACAACGCTGCTTCTACAGGAGTTTTGTGTTTTTCCTGTAGAAGCAGCTCAAGGTTATCCTATGTGTCCATGCATATTAGGACATTTAGAGGCTGATTTTAAGCTCAGCGTTTAGAGGCAGAAAAAAACCCTTCTGCTTTGCTATTCTGATTGGAGCTTTCTGGCAGAAAAAAACGCTAATTACTCCTAAACTCTGTACAAAAACGTTTTTTTTTCTGCCAAGGGAACTAGTGTTTTTTTCAAGCCCAGTGTGCATGGAGCCTTTATCTCTGGCCAAGGATGAAGAAAGAGTAGCTCCAGACTACTGCATACTCCAGAAATATTTTATTTATTATATCTCCTCTTTGCCTGGGTTCACACTATTGTGATTCAGGAACCAGCGCGATTCCAGTGCGGGTTCCCGTATCACATCTCCCCCGCAGCCAGTTCACACTGCCCTCTGCGAACCGCTGCGGGTGTCAATACAAAGTTAATGACACCCCCAGATCGGTTCGCAGAGCGCAGTGCAAACTGTGAATTCAGGCAGGAATCGGATCGCATGGGTGTGAACACCCATACGATCCGATTCCAGTGCGGGGAAAAAAAAAGGTTCCTGCACCTTTTTCGTGCAAATCCAATGCGAGTTCAGCCATACAAACTGTATGGCTGAATTTGCATTGCACAGCAATGCGGTTTGATTTACATGCAATGTCTGTGTTCGCAATAGTGTGAACCGAGGCTTTAAATCCAACATGTTTTGGACTTTCAGGGACCCTTTCATCAATTCAGTTTGGGAAATTGGTGAAGACTTTTCGCCAAAACTTAGCACATTGTAAATTCTTTAGAAACTTCTGACCTTTACTTATCAAGATTTCCTTATTTCTAGAGTTGCTTAAACCCTGATGAAGGGGGCACTGAAATGAATTGGCTTTAATGGATGCTACTAAAAAAATATGTCTGGACCTTGCAATAGTCTGGCCCTCTGCTTTATAGAACCTTGGTACACATTACACACAGACACTAATGCCGTGTACACACGACCGTTTTTAATGTCATTGAAAAAAACGAAGTTTTTCTCGACGTGATTCTTCTCAAGCCTGCCTTGCCTACACACGATCGTGAAAAAAATGCTCGAGCAAAGCGCGGTGACGTACGAAATGTACGACGGCACTGTAAAGGGGAAGTTCCATTCGGATGACGCCACCCTTTGGGCTACTTTTGCTGATCCTCGTGTTAGTAAAGTTTGGTGACAGACGATTCGCGCTTTTCAGCCTCGTGCTCTTCAGTCCGTTACAGCGTGACAAATGTGCTATCTCCATTACAAACGCTAGTTTTACCAGAACGAGCGCTCCCGTCTCATCACTTGCTTCTGAGCATGCGCGTTTTTTTCACGTTGTTAAAGCCTACACACGGCCGTCTTTCATGATGAGAAAAACAACAAGAAAAATTAGAGCATGTTCCAAATTTTAAATGCCCATTTTTCACGTCGAGAAAAATGCTCTGGAGCCCACACACGATCGTTTTTAATGATCAAATCATTTTTTTTTTTTCCTCATCATGAAAAACGGTCGTGTGTACGCGGCATAAGCTCCTACCTTAACCAATGGAGATACTTGATCTATTTAAGGGAGTCAAAAGGTTCCACAGATTGACTTGCCTGTATGTTTTGCTGGCATTAATTTAATGCCAGAGAAACGATCAGGATCAGTACATACACAATGTGCCACAAATGCCATCTTGTCAAACATACTACAGTGCACTGGTGCAGACATATTTTGCTGTAATCCAAAAAAAGTAGGCTGCTAATGTTATCCAGACATATAATCCTGCAATCCTTTCATAGAACTTTGGGATAGAACAGCGGTCTCTTAGAACATGATTCTGTGCTGTACAACCTCCCACTCATGCTTCAATTTCTTGGGCTCAGAGCGAGTGCAGTGCAGGAACATGGATCACAGAACC
Organism: Rana muscosa; assembly: GCA_029206835.1. NCBI lineage: Eukaryota > Metazoa > Chordata > Amphibia > Anura > Ranidae > Rana > Rana muscosa. Next base: position 195,948,132 of record CM055123.1, read on the forward strand.
AATCAGAATATTCGGGGGTCAGAGCAAGGGGAAGGGGATTTTCCGGACCGCTCAGAAAATACATTTACTGTAACTATATAAATGTGCAGCTTTAAAGTTTGCCCAGCACCAAAAATGAAAATGTGAAAAAAAAGGCACACACTGCAAGTAAACCAGGTTAAGTTCTCCCTTATGTCACACATGTTTGGACCCATAAGGTTCTAGCCATTATCCACATAATGTGGCAGGCACCGACTGAGTTCAGCATGCATTTTCACAGAATCTTATCTCATAGGATTCATTCAGACCGTGCACAAAGGCATTTCTTTTTTATTGCATTGCAGAGAAAAAACTAAGATGTACTTTCAATTTTACAATGTTTTAATGACAATTTAAAGACTTGCAATCCCAGGAGACAAGGGACGTGTACGCAAAACTCCTAATATACCATCACCCTGGTGTCATGCTCTGGATGCAGGCTGCTATGGCAACAGCATCTCCCTGTAGTCCTTATTGATGGCCCTGAGCAGCATCTGCAGCCTGTGTGTATAGGCCTGCCGGTCGCCCTACACACTGCTTATACTGTTGCTTACTAAAAAGAACACAAGGGATATACAACACAGAGAGGCAGAATTGGCAGAGCTTTCATATTTGCACACTTCTGTGCACATAAAAGCATGTGACGCTGGACATAAAATTAGTTCTGTTCCAGGTGAATACAAATGAATGATTTAAAAAAAAATAAAAAATTCTTATTATTTTTTATTTAAAGGGGTTGTAAAGGTTCGCTGTCATGGGCCTCCCCAGCCCCCCCGTTTTACTTACCTGAACCCGTTCACCTGCTGTGCGTGTCCCCCGGCGTCCTCTTCTCCACTGAGTCTGGCCGTTGATTGGATAGATTGATAGCAGCGCAGCCATTGGCTACATCTGCTGTCAATCACATCCAATGACGCGACCGCCGGGGGGGGTGAGACCGAGTCATACACTGTATGACATGGGAGAGCGCCCGCAAGGTAACCCCCTCGGGAAAGAGCTTCTCAGAGGGGGTTAGCTTTAGCGGGGTGAAGCCGAGACAGCCGCCGTGGGACCCCAGAACAGCAGAATCGGGGCCACTCTGTTCAAAATGAACTGCACAGTGGAGGTAAGTATAACACGTTTGTTATTTAAAAAAAAAATCAAAAAAAAATCGAACCTATACAACCCCCTTAAACCTGATTTTTTTTATTTCAAATCGATTTTTTTATTTTTATCACATTTATTTTAATAAAATGCTTTGAGTAAAAATCTATCTAAAGATAGTTTTCTATTTAAGATACATTAACAATTTAGTTTATTCAGCATGAAATGGAGCTTAGTTATGTAGCAATGAGGCTGTATATTCTGTAATTTTACGGTTTGGGTAAACTCATTCAATGAATACAAGCTCTGCAAGCTAAGATAACATGCACTGCATTGATGCATTCACACAATATCACAGTAACCATGAGATAAAACAAAGTTCAGGAATATTCCTTTATCCCATTGTTTTGCAAATCTAGGTACACTACAAACTGTATGATTGTATCGGTTCTGATATCGCTCTTTTACTAACCTGACAGCTTATTATTCTAAATAGGATATATATTTTTTTGCAAATATTAAAGATTCTAACTACCAGCAAGAATAAATTTACAATCCTTACATTTAAAGAGCACCTGTCATTTCAGGTCCATCATGGCAGCACCTGTTAGCCGGCATTCACTCACCTGCTGCCGCCACATCCCTCACCTTGATGTGTCACTGCCACATCACCAGTCGTCCCATTAAAGTGAATGGGACTATCGGTGAGTCAACAGCGGGTCAGAGGAGGAGCTGCTGCGGGACAGAGAAGACAGTTGTCCTTTAAAGATTATGATTTAAATCGAGTTGAATTAAATCAAGCCTTTTTACTAGCGATTTAAATCAATGGCATATTTTCCATCTGTGTATTTTCTTCCTGGATCTTTAATGCTCCACTTACATATAAACTACACAAGAATCAATACAGCCTAAACATTCACTGCACAAAAGGTGTTCATCTCCAAGCTAGGAAACTAGGGTGCTACTGCTATTTTCACAGAATGTAAGCCCTTTGGAAGATGTGTTCAGCGATTAGTGCAGGAAAAACCCTACATATTTCACCTATATATTTATATTCCTTGCGTGTAATAAACCAGACAGGTATTTTCATCAGCATTTTTTTTTGTTATCCATGTGAACACAACCTTACTCCCCCCTCTTTCCTTCCTCGTATTGCCACGTATGTCTATTACTGTCAATGGGCAAGGACAAACTCAAGGATTTCTGAGACAATGCATTCTGGGACATTACCATCCAGATAGGCACAGCATGTGTGACATCACAGATTAGAAAAGGTAGGAAGATTTCTACAAATGACGTCACTTTGGAAGGTATCAGTGAGGGATTTCGGAGAAGAGGCCAGAGTTGGGCAGATCTTACAGGTCAGAAGGAATCTTATATTTAAAACATGCTCTTCTTTTCATTTGGAAAAAGATCATTTTTTAGATCAGTTAGAAATTTTCCAGCACAATGATAACATTTTCCAACCGTCCTCATACTCTGCATTGGTCTTGACAACCTAAACACTGCACAGATGTCAGTATTGATGCTTGAATTAAATCATGTTTGGCCGACTCACATTACAAAAGCGATAACTGGCAGAATCAGATAACTGGAATTGAGGGCATTTATCTAGTAAACGAGTTCTGATCTGCTAAGAGCCAAGGTGAACTTGTGTTAAACGGGACTTGGGATGCTTTTCGAACACAGTCTGATTCTGTAGCTGTCACATCAGTATGCACTCTGCCATTCTGCAGCCGATTCTTGCTCTGTTCACATCTCCAGGTTACAAGAAGCTCCCAACCCCACGCTGAGGTCATTAACCCTTACACATTAAATATAACCTCAATGCTACACACTATAAGATATGGAGAGGCGAGGCAGTGATAATCGCATCTACACCTTATACATATGGATCTTTGCTTTGGCAAAAGTACAAGCGGAGACGGAAATGTTTTATTCAAAGTAGCTCAACAATTAGGCAAAAAAATAGGATTTTTGTACTCACCGTAAAATCCTTTTCTCTGTCGTCCATGGACGGACACAGCTCCTTAATTCTTGACAGTTGGGTTATGTTCCGTCTATTAGGAGAGGACTAGGCAGAACATGTTAGATATTTAATACATTTTACTCTAACAGAGTTGAACAGCCCTCCGGACATAACTCTCCAACCTGAAGTCAGCAGCCTCAGTTCGTAAAAAGCAGTACAAACTAAAAAAGGAGGGGTGGGTGCTGTGTCCGTCCATGGACGACAGAGAAAAGGATTTTACGGTGAGTACAAAAATCTTATTTTCTTTTTTCGTCCATGGACGGACACAGCTCCTTAATTCTTGACAGTTGGGACATCCCAAAGCAGTGTCAAAAAACGAGGGGTGGGAACAGCAATCAAAAAACAAAATTTCACCCCAAACAAGCAGAGCTCCTCAAAAGAGGAGTTGCAACCTCAAACAGCCACCTGCAAAACTTTGCGGCTGAAGCTAGCATCCGAAGATGCACTCACATCAACCTTGTAAAATTTTGAAAAAGTGTGAACGAACGACCAGGTCGCCGCCTTACACACTTCTGAGACAGACGCTTGATGTCGGAAAGCCCAAGAGGCACCGATAGCCCTGGTCGAATGCGCCGTGACAGGAAAGGGAGGCGCTCGCCCCTTAAGGGCATAGGCCTGGATGACGGTCTGCCTGATCCACCGAGAAACGGTGACCGACAAAACCGCCAGACCCTTCTGCGGACCAGACACTGACACAAACAGCGAGTCAGACCAGAACGGAGCCGCAGCAGACAGATACACCCGTAAGGCACGTACCACGTCTAAAGAGTGCAGCGCAACCTCTTTGGGATGCGATGACCGAGGACACAAGGATGGAAGTACAATGTCCTCATTCAGGTGAAAGGCCAAAACTACCTTCGGAAGGAAGGAAGGCTGCGAGCGTAGCACCGCTTGGTCCTTATGGAGGACCAAATATGGGGACTTGCAAGACAAGGCCGCCAATTCAGAAACCCTCCTGACTGATGTTATGGCTACTAGGAAGGCAACCTTCTGAGAGAGCGTCAAAAGAGGAATTTCCCTGATGTCCTGAAATGGAGGTTTCTGAAGTACCGAGAGCACCAGATTCAAATCCCACGGAGGTAGTGGTGGTCGGACCGGAGGAGCCACATGTCAGACCCCTTGCACAAAAGTGCTCACCAAAGAATGAGCCGCCAGGGTTCGCTGAAAGAAAACAGCCAAGGCTGAAATCTGCCCCTTAATGGTGCTTAAGGCAAGCGTCTGATCCACTCCACGCTGTAAAAACAGCAGGATCCTGGAAACCGAATATGCCTGTGGACGCCATTCCATCTCCTCACACATAGAGATGTAGGCTCTCCACGTGCGATGGTAGGTCTTCCTAGAAGAAGATTTCCGTGCTCTCAACATGGTTGAAATGACTGAATCCGACAGGCCTCGGTCCCTCAGTACCTGGCTTTCAATAGCCATGCCGTTAAAGCCAGCGACTGTAAAGCAGGATGAAGAATGGGACCTTGCGAGAGAAGGTCCTCCCGCATTGGCAATCGCCAAGGTGCATCCGCCACCAGGCGCACAAGGTCGACGTACCAGGGACGCCTGGGCCAATCCGGGTCGATGAGAATCACCGGAATCCTCTCGGTCTCTACTCTGCAGAGCAGACGAGGAAGCAACTTCAGTGGAGGAAAGGCATAAATTAGCCGATACTGACCCCACGGGGCCACAAACGCGTCTGACGCGTCTGCCCAGAGATCTCTGGACCTGGCCACGAACCTCGACACCTTGCGATTGAGTTGAGAAGCCAGGAGATCCACGTCTAGCGTGCCCCATCTCCGGCAAAGGAATTGAAAAACCTCCGGATGTAAAGACCATTCCCCTTGGTCCAGCATCTGGCGACTCAGATAGTCCGCCTGCCAGTTTTCCACGCCCGGAATGTAAACTGCCGATAGAGCCGTGCAAGAAGTGATACTTGCACGCTGATGCGCGTTAGCCCGTCCTTGCCCATGCCGGTTTGCCAACCTTGTGGCATTGTGCACAGGGAAGTGCCTGTTACCCTGACACTGCCGTGGCGTTGTCTGGCTGGATCCTGACTGGACGCCCTTGTAGCCTCTGTGACCACTTGGAGAGGCACAGCCTGATCGCCCCAGAGTTCCAGGACGTTGATCGGCAGGTGGGATTCGTCCGAAGTCCAGCGGCCCTGGGCTGCCTGAACCCCCAGACTCCCCCCCCCCAACCAGTCAGGCTGGCGTCCGTCGTGATCACAGTCCAATGAAAGGGGAGGAACGACTTCCTGGACCAAAGAGCCAGGGAGCTCAGCCACCAACTCAGAGAGGCCTTGACTAGATTACTTATCTGAATCTGACGATCCAGAGTCAACAGAGATTTGTTCCATTTGGAGAGAATCTCCCTTTGCAAGACCCGAGTGTGGAATTGGGCATATGGTACTGCCTCGAAAGAGGTTACCATGAGGCCCAGGACTCGCATGCAAAAACGGAGAGACGACCATTTGCGTGATGTCAACAACCTCACCGCAGTCTGGAGTGTCTGCAACTTCTCCAAGGGAAGAAAGACTCTGGCCTCCGAGGAGTCCAGAATCAACCCCAGGTACTCTAGGCGCTGGGTCGGTACTAACACCGACTTCTGGAGGTTCAGTATCCAACCAAACTCCCGGCGGGTCTGACTGGCTATAGACACGTCCTCCTCTAATTCTGAGCTTGAAGCAGCTCTCAGAAGAAGGTCGTCCAAGTAGCCTACAATAGCAATGCCTCGCTGTCTCAGCAAAGCTAAAATCGGGGCGAGCACCTTGGTGAAAACTCTTGGTGATGCTAGGCCAAAAGGAAAGAGCCGCAAACTGATAGTGGTCTTCGCCGATCGCAAAGCGCAGGAGCCTCTGATGCCTGACGCAGATGGGGACATGCAAGTATGCATCCTTGATATCCAAGGACGCCAGGAAGTCCCCCGGATAGAGCGCAGCCACCACCGAACAAATCGATTCCATCCGGAATTTTTGAATCTTTATAAAGGCATTAAGGGCCTTGAGGTCCAAGATTGGATGGACTCCGTCCCTCTTTGGGACCACAAACAGATTTGAGTAGAAACCCTGAAACCTGTCCTGTGGTGGTACGGGTATGATCACCCCGCACCGCAACAAGTCTCGCACTGCCCCCTGGAGGGCAGCCCGACGAGCCGGAAGGAGAGGCAGATTTGAGGGAAAAAATCTGTTTGGTGGACAAGAAAGGAACTCTATCATGTATCCCGAGGTGACCACCTCGCAGACCCACTGGTCGGAGAGCAGGGAGGTCCACCGAGCTGCAAACCCGCAAAGCCGTCCCCCCACCCTGGAGTCGGGCGGGGGCAAAACTTCATGCGGTAGCAGGTTTGTTTGCTGGCTTGTTGGGCTTGTGAACCCAGGGCCGCTTCTGTCCCCCAGCTGGGCCTTTGTCCGCTTTGGAGGGTCTGCCAGCAGGTCCTGACTGACGAAAATACCGCTTCTGTGTGGGAAAGGAGGGCCCCGGCTTACGGCGCGGCTCCTTCCCTTTAGTGGACTGAGGGAAAAGTGTGCCCTTACCTCCAGTGACATCCTTAAAGTGGTTGTAAACCCAACCACACAACTTGCACCTACAGGTAAGCCTAAATTAAGGCTTACCTGGAGGTGCAAGAAATATCTCCCTAACCTACACGGTTAAGGAGATATTTACTATAAAGCAATGCGCCAATGGCATCACGCGCATGCGCACTAGCGGGCCGGCTTCAATGCCGGTTTTCTGAATGGATCTTGCCGGCCCGAGCACGCATGCACGTGACGTCATCGCCGCTCTGGGCCAATCACAGCGCCGGAGCGGCAATAACAGGAAGAAGATCGTCGGAGAGATAGCGGCGGCGGGGAAGGCACGGAGGAGACCTTCGGGGGCTTCGATCTCAGGTAAGTCAATCATAATGAGCTAGTATGCTATGCATACTAGCTCATTATGACATTCTCTTGCAGGGTTGATTTAAAAAAAAAAAAAAAAAAATGAATGAGGGTTTACTTCCTCTTTAATGATGTCGTCCAGTGAGGCATCAAAAAGCCTCCCACCTTTAAAAGGCAAATCTGCCAGAGTTTTCTTAGAAGCTTGGTCAGCGGACCAGCATTTCAGCCATATTAGGCGGCGCAATACCACCGCAGATGCGGAGGCCCTGGAGATCAAAGGGGCTGCATCCAGGGTTGCATCACAGACGTACACGAGTCTCTGTACCAACTGTTCGGCCAGTGACACGCATTCTGGAGGGAGCTGATGCTCCTCCACAGTCTGGTGCAATATTTTTGCCCATTCAGTGAGTGTCTGGGGCACCAAGGTAGCAGCCAATATAGGCCGCAATGCTAACCCCAGCATGGTGAACATGGAGCGGCTCACGGCTTCGGACCTCCTATCAGTAGGGTCCTTTTAAAGCAGGGGTCCCCTCCATCACTATAAGCCCTCGGCACGGAGGGAGGGCTTATAGTGATGTCAGAACAGCCACCTACCTGTTTTTTTATTTATATGTACTTCATACCGTGCACTAGGTCATAGTGCCATGTTTGTGAGTATTTTACTTAATGGAATAAATGTGTCGCTTTTATATATGGAGAGCACTATGTGTTTCCTTTATTTTTACATGATCCACCCTTTATGAGCGAGTTTTTGGAGACCATTTACTGATTAAGGAGTTTAAAGAAGGACTTCACGTGAAGACATCACCTTACCATTACCCTTGAGAAGGGACAGCTTGATTGACCTTCTGTTCACTCAGAGGTCCATTCATTCAGGTGAGCGGTTTGTGCTTCAGGGGGAGGAGACGTTTATGTTGGGATGTATAGTGATTGACTACAGCACCCCAGTTTCCGTCTAAGAAGTTCATATCTCCATTGCCTTTTCAACATTCTCTGGCCTCATCTTGCTACATATTGTTTTTGGACTGTTTTGTGATACTACTTTTAGTTTAAATTTTAACGCTGCACTGCTTTTTATATGTACTCTGCCTAAGGATTTTTATATTGACCTTTCAGTGTTCAGCTGCTTTCATTGGGGTTCTTTGGGTTTGTTTTTGCGCTGTCTGATTTTTCTTTTAAATCCCTGTGAGACGTCTGGCACATAGATATGCGCATGCGCATGGTATTTCCCGAACAACGGCTAACCGGCGAGCGCATGTGCGCGGGAATTCACGATTGCGAATACGCACGTGCGCGGACTCAATTCCTCTTGGCGCCAGATGGGCTATTTAAAGGGAACTCATTCTCGTATCCTTTGACCCTGGCTTCCGTTAACCTCCAAGTGTTGGCCCGGCTGTCTGCTGCACCAGCTCTGCTTACCGTATGCTCCAGCCTCCAGAGTCCTGACAAGCTGCCAGCCCAGAACCATCAACATGAGCAGAGTGCCCCTTTAACCTGGACCAGGCCTTCTAACATTACCACTGTTCCTGTTTCTCTGGTTCCACGGTCTCCTTGGAGTCCCCCTCTCCGCTACAGGTTCTGCAATCAACATCAGGCACTCATGTCCCTTCTGTCCCTCGGCTTCCTCAGTCTCATTTTCAGTGGGGACAGGGCGGAAGATATAAGAGAGACCGACTTCATTAACTCAGTCTCCTTTCAGGTACATGACAGCAGGGAAGTAAAACATGTTTGTGATTTTTATTTACAAAAAAATCAATTTTTTTTATTCACTCTCGGGCTTTACTAACACCTGTGCAGGTGTGACAGCTCATCATCATTTTTATATATTCAGGGCAGAACATTCAATTTTATGGGCTGCCCTATGTGCAACAATCACACACAACGTTTTTTTTTTTTATTACGCTGTACCAAAATCATGGTAACAAAGCCATTTGTCACACACTTTAGCAAGATGTGTTGTAGGGCCATTAAGAATAAAAATAAAAATGTAATTCCCTATATTAAGGTAAAAAATGGCCCATTGATCACCTCCCTAAATGCTTACCCGAGTCCTATCTCGAACCAGCCATGTGCTTGAGCGCAGCAGCACTGTTCTCTTCCTCTCCTCACATGACTGCATGAGAGCAGCAGGCACCTGCTACTGTCAATCAAATCCTGTGAGGAGAAAGTGGGTGGTGAGCCCCAATAGAAAGCAGTTTCCAATGGTGGTGCACCGAAAGGAGGGGGAGCCTAGAGCACCAGTGGGAGGAAGAGGAAGTTCAGGGCTCAGCAAGAACCAGCTGAGATTCGAACCGTGCATGGGCATGCTAAATGTGTCTGTGTTGATGGGGGAATCGGGCAAATGTATTTCTTGCCATCCGTGGTGGCAGGAAAGAAATTTGCACCATTTATGGCCTTATTACCAAAGACGCACTGTTTACTCCCACTGATGCTGGGACAACTTCTACCCCCAATGGCCACCGCTGGCCCCCCTAAAGTCTGAAGGATAGTAAACTGGCTCTTTGTTTAGAAAGTATTTAGAACATTATGCTACTTATTAAACACAGTGAAAAGCACAGTCAGGCATTCACTTCTCAGAGTGAGATCAGTATGTCCTCCTTGTACATGTGATGCTTTGGCATTGAAGGGGCAGATATAAAACAGGCTCAGAGAGACGCAGCACTTTGCCCTGGTTGCTACAACAATCCCCATAGTGTTGTTCACAGACATAATTAAGCCTTTGCTTTGATGATGAACATTTTCCAGTTGGTGCTTAATAATCTTTGGCTGTTCTAGGTCAGTCATCACAAGAAGACCTGGACTAGTGAACAGTTTCAAGATTTACAAGTTTAATTTTGTGTCTACAGAACAGGATTAAAGATTAGCTTGAAAAAAGTAAAAGCGCAGGACACGTAGATGTGAAAGCATAAATCACGTTTTCCCATCAGCAATCTATCAAATAACCTGTCATAGTTTAGGAACCCATAAAATGAGGAGAAATAATCGCTGGTCAGCCGCCAATCGGTTGGTTATTTTATATGGCCCCTCTTTTGACAGATCTAGATCATGGAATAATAAGGACCTGGGACTTCTTTTATTGTTATGCTCAAATACGAACAGCAAGGTGTTAAAGAAAACCTACCATGAGAGAAATGCATAGACTTCTGTCATGCTGATCGCCTGACCCTACACAACAAGGGAAATCAGACTATAGTTAAAACTCCTGAGCAGCATTTTTGCTCCAGGTTAATAATTCAGATGGGCACACCATGTTTCCTTAAATACGCAATTCCTTCCAACCATCTCCCGTCACCTCCTAGAATAATAAATAATCAGACTTTATTTCTATACACCACATATGTCAAAACACAAGGCCCATGGCCGAATCCGGCCCGCCAGGCCCGTTCATGTGGCCCTCATAACCAGTTTTGCAGTCAAAACATGGCGGAACTCCATTCCACCACCTCCAGCTCTCGCCCTCCGCTTCAGCTCTCTGTTGTCAAATGTAAAAGCAGAGATCTTCCGTGTTTACAAGGGACAGCTTTGTTCTTAGTGGCTCCAAGAACAAACAGATCCCTGCATGTACTCAAGACCTTCAGAATCAGAAACGATCTCCCTTCAAGGTGAGACAGAGCCACCTACACAGGGAGGTACTAGAGCTGGGCCATGCAGAAAAGAGGGATGTGAGGAAGGTTGGGGGGGTGTGGGGATATTGTGGTTGCACATTATGCATAGCGCACCCCTAAACCCTGCACAAAGCACACCAGTGAACTCTGCACTTTGTAAGTAATTCACTCCTGTACCCTGCACTCCCTATGTAGCGCTGCCCTAAACCCTGCACTCTGTACATGGTGCACCCCTGAAGTTTGCAATCTGTGCATAGGGCACCCCTGGAACTGTACCATGTACTTCGTGTACCCATGAATGCTGTACCTAATGCACTCCAGAACCCTACAGTCTGTATGTAGCGCACCCCAGATACAACTGTCCCTTTGAGGGCAACCATACTGCTGATGCGGCCCACAATCAATTTGAGTTTGACACACCTGCTATACTCTATACACAGAGTGAAACAAGAATTTTCAAGTAGTTTGACAGGAAGTCAATTTCAGATTTCATCTGAAAAAAAAAAAAAATTGGATCTTACCTTACCAATTTGAATATAAGGAGCCATACACATGGGCTCAATATCAGGCAGCATGGGGCGGTTCAATAGAAAACAGCCAACATTCGGCCTGGGCAGAAGACGACTAATCGGCCGGCTTCTGTCACAGGGGCATGACAAAAAAAGGTCTGCCGAAAGGTACCGGTGTGTTCTGGCGGGGGTCCACCCCCCTGTCATACAATAGCAAAGACAGATTTACCCTTTTTTTTTCTTTGTGACCATTGTCTCCAGTACAATGAAAGGAAGATTTTACAGGAACAGAAGGTAAGGAAGAAGATCTTCCAAATAGGAAACTTTTCAGTTTAAAGCTGACCATACACTGGAAGCTTCCTCTTGTTTAGCCCCGTAGATGTAAAACAGAGAATGGAGGACTCTCTACTGGCAGTTTATGTAATCTGACATCCAGCACCTGCAGCAGTCAGAATACTCAAACAGTGGCTGCATCTGGTTGGGTGCAGCCACTGTTAAGAGGACAATATTCTGCCTGGCCTTTTAATTTTCAGATTGAAGTATTTCGAGAGGGAGGGTACCAAAAAAAACACCCACAGCTTGAATTTCTGCCAGTTCACCAGGAACCATACAAAATTTGTTTCGTATACAACCAGCCTAGAAGAGGATATTCCCTCGCTTTGGAGAGATCTCATTTTACTTCCTGCTCTGCGTCTGGAACAGGAAACAGAAGTCATGGTAAAACCTCCCCAAAAGAGGACAGGGGTCGTAACCATTACATATGCTATACAAAATTATTAAAAACATTTTAGCTTTTTGTTAAAAAAAAACAACACTTTAGCTTTGCAAACACTTTAGGGGGCGATTTACTGGCCAAGGAGGTGTGTTCCTTATAAAAATCTGCAACGTGTCATCCATTGCCTCCAAAGCAGATTTTCAAATTAAAAAGGACTATACTGTATGTTAGACATACTCTATTCTCTAGTTTCTAAAACTAATACATGTTTTCTTCTGAAGCGTGAAGTATTGTCTTCCCCAAAAATCTAGATACAGAAGCGGTACATCTCCCCACAATACTTCTGTAGAAAATCTCATTGCTGCTGGCAGAAAACCAACGTTGAACTTCATTGATTGTTTAATTCACTTTATAAATTATTCTCAGCAGATAAAAAGAAACTCAGCGTTATACCAGAGGAAACAAATACATTTTTATAGTTCTATAAAAAGGACCACACGTGGTGTGTCAAGTGCAGTAACCCCCAACATCCATCCTTTTGACTGCTACATACAGATGAAACAGTCGGCTGTAACAATAATTCCATATTATTTGAAGGCCTCTAAATAGAATCTTCATAAACTGGCTATTGTTAATGTTTGTTTTTTTGTAGCATTGACAGGTATGGGTCTAAGGCCCAAAGCATTTGGTCATGTGATTTCAGCTTCACTTTTGCAGCCCAATAAGGATAACGCCTACTTTATACTTGTCGCTTTTCAAAGTATAACTGAATATTTAAAAAGTGCAGCTTACCTTTTCAGATGCTCTGTTCTGGACCCTTCAGCATGAAAAATCCTACTAGTTCTTTTTGTTTATAATGGGTATGGCAGCTGCTTTTGTCATAAATAAAATGGTTGTAAACCCTTATCTATGCCCAGTGAAGTGACTGGCCTCAGATGATTCACAGAGATGAAAACAAATCCTCCTACATAAGTTGTACCTGTTTATTTACAGCCATTTTTCCTGTACATCCTTGTAAAACTTAGATGAAAAATATTTTTTTAGGGATTCACTAAGCAGGGGGCGGAGACTTGCAGTTACACACTATACAACTCTGATAGCTGACTGGAGGGAAGGGACATGTCCTCCTTCACACCGCACACAGGAACAGAATCAAGGCTGTCAATCAGCTGGGAGTCCCTCCCCTGTCACCTTTTTTCTCTTGGTGTCAGAAGTGATTCATGCTGATAGAGGAACAGAACAGCAGAGAGAAATTATACTTTGTGCTTAGGAGACAGGCAAGTAAACACTATAGAATTAGGTGCTTGGTTCAGATTTCATGTCCGAGATTTACAACCACTTTAAAACCGGCCAGACAGCTCGAATCGCAGTCGGTTCAGTAGGAACTGGCCAAGATTTGAATCTTGTATGGACAGGATGAATGTACCCAAGTTGATCAATCAACTTAGGTACAACCAGCCTGTCAGATTTTGAGCACTGTTCTCTCCCGGTGGGGACAGCTTCCCCCACCCCCTGTCAGGGAATCAAAAGCAGGAGAAGGGCTATAGGACCCAGCATCTCTACCAGCACTTATGGCAGGAGAAGGACTTTAGGACCCAGCATCTCTGGCAGGAGAAGGACTTTAGGACCCAGCGTCTCTACCAGCAGGTCACATGGGCCTATATAAGGAAGTCTGCTAGTGTCTGCATTTGCCGGTTGATCTTCGGCTCCTCCAGTGTGTTGTCTCCATGATATTCCTGTTCCTGTGTCTCCTGTTACCAATCCGGCTTGTCCTTGACCTGTCTGCTGTTTGCTTCCTGTGTTCATCCTCGGCCATCCATCTGACCACGTCTGCTCTGATACCAACCCGGCTCACGACCTAGGCTTCCTTCTGACTACGCTCCAGTCGCAGCATTATGCGAATCCTGCAACACCTCATGGGTGCCACCTGTCTGCTGATTCTACGTCAGCACACCAGCTGTACTCTGGAACCTCCTGCATACAGTCCAGCAGGGGACCCGTGCTACTTTGGGCCTGACCTCTCCTGTTTTCACACTCAGGGGGTCCAGGACTTAGCCACAAGGGAAGCCCCATCTCTCCATTGGCCTCCAGCACCAGGTACAAGATCCCCCCCCCCCACACACACAATGGCTCCATGTGAGGGATTTCCCCATCAACACAGTTGATGGCGCAATCAAGCACTTTTCTTTCTCTGCAACCTGCCGCTGCAGAATAAAAAATAAAACAAATAAAAAATCACTTTGTTTATGGCCGTTTATGGATCTTTATTATCAGTTGTAACTAGACTTGCACATTGTCTGTCCTAACAAAAGGTAAAGGTTTATAGGCTAGGCTTCTTGTATTGTATGTTAAGAAGGTCACACTAAAGCAGGCCATAGATGAAAGCCTTGTACACACTGCTAGTTGTTTTTTTGTTCAACCCGAGTTGAACGAAAAAAGAACTGACAGCTCAGACTGGGGCTGTTTTAACAATCCAATGTTAGTACAGCGATCTCCCCTACTGTGCTATTGTGTTCTGACAGGGGGACGACCCCCCCTCAGAACACGCCGGTAAGTGCTCCATTGGCTGAGAGAGCTAATCGGGAGCCGGTTGTCAGACCTTTTTTGTTCATGACCCTTCGACAGAAGCTGGGCTGCCATACACATGGGCCGAATGTTGGCCGTTTTTTTATTGAACTGATCGGTGATGCCCGACATTCGGCCCGTGTGTACTAGGCTTAAGCAATTGTCTTTCCTGCAAAACAAAATTGCTCAATTCCCACATCAACGTGTGTTGATAGGGGATTCTGTCTCGCAGGGCTTTGGTATTCTGGTTGCGTTGAAGTTGATCGAGCAATCAACTGCATTTCAACCAGCTTGCCCATATATAGATCAAAATTCAGCCAGTTCCTGCTGAACTGGCCGAATTTTGATCCATCTATGGTCGGCTTAAGGCTTCCCTGCCAGCAGAATACATCAATCATTGTTGTTGACTATAGCCAGCGGCACTGATCGTTGGGAAAAACCCCATAACGGCTGGTTGTACACAATTCGATCGATAGAGCAACATGGGTACAACCACCTAGCCCAAACATGGATCAAAATTTGATTGGCCCCTGCTGAACCAGACAAATTTCCATCCATGTATGACCAGCTTAGCTCTGACATTGTTCAACAAATCTGGCAGTCAGCCACGACACCTTCTCCTGAGAAATTTCTAAAAAAAAAATTAAAAAATAATAATAATTTTTTTTTTTTACAAGTATCCTACGTGAATGAGACACATAACAAACATAGTGGGGTTTTCCCAAATTTGACTGCAAGAGTGGAAATACACTTTAAGGGAAACCGGTACTTAGAGAAACAAGCAGAATGCCATTGCTGACCTCTTCTTCTAAAAGGGCAAGATGTCTGGCTCTCTGGCTGATCCAACAGATCTATTCTCTGAGCCATTAACCTGGAATAAGTATACAAATTCAAAGTTCTGGCTTCACTTGGTGCATGTTGATGCCAGGCAACTGACTAAAAGGTATTAAAAGTGATATTTAAGTAATTTTTTTTTATTAAAAGTAACAAACATGTCATACTTGCTTGCTCTGTGTAATGGTTTTGCACAGAGCAGCCCCGATCTTCCTCTTCTCGGGTCCCTCATCGGGGCTTCTGGCCCTTTCCTCCTGCACCCACAGCAAGCAACTTGCTATGGGGACACCTGAGCCGCAGATCTGGGTGGCCATTCAGACAAGGCGCCACGGTTCAGCCCTGCCCCCTCTCCTGATTGGTTAACTAACTTTGACAGCAGTGGGAGCCAATGGCGCTGCTGCTGTGTCTCAGGAGGGAAAGTCCCGAACAGCAGAGGCACCTGTGCACATCGCTGGATCGAGATGGGGCTCAGGTAAGTATTGGGGGGGGGCTGAGGTGGGCTGCTGCACACTGAAGTTTTTTTATCTTAATGCATAAAATCAAGGTTCAGACAGACCTGATTTGTTTAGAAAATCAGTCCCCAAAGCCCCTTGACAATTCATAACCAATGTCCAGACATATGGAAACACCCCCCATGACGAAGCATTTTATGCAGGAGGGTATTTCACTTTAATATGTTTTTTATCTTTTACTATTGTACGGGAGAAAAATAGGATTTTTATAACAGCTTACCTGTAAAATCCTTTCCTTGGAGTACATCACGGGACACAGAGCGACATAGTCATTACTAATGGGTTATATAGATACCGTCAGGTGCTGGCACTGGCAACTTCCAAAACCGGAAGTACCCTCCCCTATATAAGCCCCTCCCATCCGGGAGCACCTCAGTTTTGTAGCAAAGCAATAAGTGTCCCCAAAGAGGGGCGGGAGCTCTGTGTCCCGTGATGTACTCCAAGAAAAGGATTTTACAGGTAAGCTGTTATAAAAATCCTATTTTCTTTCTCGTACATCACGGGACACAGAGCGACATAGTCATTACTAATGGGATGTCCTAAAGCAATGCCAAATGAGGGGGGGGATACACCATATATAAGCTGAGCGCTATCAGACATGAGGATCTTTTGCGGCCTGCAACACACTGCGCCCAAAGGCGACATCCTCCTGACTTCTAACGTCCACCTGGTAGAACCTAGTAAATGTGTGTACCGAAGACCATGTTGCGGCCTTACAGATTTGAGCCAGGGAGGCCTGGTGATGCACTGCCCATGAAGTTCCAACTGCTCTCGTGGAGTGCGCCCTAACTTTGAACGGAGGCGGTCTACTTCTCAAGGCATAGGCTTGTATTATGACCTGTCGAATCCACTTGGCTAAAGTAGATTTTGACGCTGCCTGACCCTTTCTGGGGCCTTCCGGCAGAATAAACAAAGTATCCGTTCTGCGAATCTGAGCAGTGGCTTTTAGATAAGCTTTAACTGCTCTTACTACATCCAAAGAATGCAATAACTTTTCCTCTACTGAAGTAGGTTTGGGGAAAAAAGAAGGAAGAACCACATCTTGGTTCAAATGAAACCTCGATACCACCTTAGGAAGAAAGGCTGGGTGAGGACGTAACACTACTCTATCCTTATGGATAACCAGATATGGCTCCTTACAGGACATAGCTGCTAATTCCGATACTCTTTTAGCCGAACAAATGGCTACTAGAAAAATCAATTTCCTGGTGAGAAGCACCAAGGAAATATGCTGTAATGGTTCAAATGGTTGTTTCTGTAGAACCGACAGAACCAAGTTTAGATCCCATGGACATATGGGAATATTAACCGGAGGACTAATACGCATCACTCCTTGTATAAAGGCTTTGACTAGTGAATGCGAAGCCAAGGGCCTTTGAAAAAATATTGACAAGGCCGAAATCTGACCCTTGATAGTACTCAAGGCAAGCTTCCTATCTACAGCCCACTGTAGGAAGTCCAGAATCCTACCTATTACGTACTTATGTGGATGCCATTTCTTGGCCTCACACCACGCGATGTACGCCTTCCAGATTCTATAGTAGATCTGCCTGGATACCGGCTTCCTGGCATTGATCATGGTAGATACCACAGCATTAGAGAGCCCTCTCTTTTTTAGAATGTGGGCTTCAATAGCCAGGCCGTCAAACCTAGGGCTGGTAAGGAAGGGTGGTATATCGGTCCTTGCGAAAGCAGGTCCGGACGACGTGGGAGAGTCCAAGGACTCCCCACTGAAATTTTACAATCTCCGCGTACCACGCTCTTCGGGGCCACGCTGGAGCCACCGGAATCACTGGTTTCTTTTCTACCCTGATTCTGCGGAGTAATCGAGGTAACCATTGTGGCGGTGTGAATGCATATATCAGCTTGAACTGATCCCAAGGGAACACTAGGGCATCCGAGCCGCAAGCTAGGGGATCCCTTGTCCGAGAGACAAACCTGTCCCCCTTTGCGTTGAATCTGGATGCTAGAAGATCTACATCCGATGTTCCCCACCGCTGACATATTGTCCAGAAAACCTCGGGGTGAAGGGACCCTTCCTCTGGGCCTAATTGCTGGCGACTTAGAAAGTCCGCCTTCCAATTCTCCACTCCTGGAATGAATACCGCAGATATGGCTGGGACATATTTTTCTGCCCATTTCAGGATGTAATTTACTTCCCTCTGGGCTGCACGACTCCTGGTGCCCCCCTGATGATTGATATATGCCACTGCTGTGGCATTGTCTGATTGAATTCTGACAGGGGACCCTTGGAGTTTGGATGTCCATGCTACTAGGGCATACCGGGCTGCTCGTATCTCTAAGAGATTGATGGGCAGGGCCTTTTCTGCATCCGACCATCTGCCCTGGAGAGACTATTGCTCCAGTACTGCTCCCCAGCCTATAAGGCTGGCATCTGTAGTGACCACCTTCCAAGAAATCGGACTGAAGGATTTCCTTTTTTCCAGATTCTGGGGAACCAACCACCAACGGAGGCTCTTGCGAACGGAAGGGGACAAGGACATTGTAAGTCTAGGGCCTGAACTTTTTTGTTCCAGGCTGACAGTATGGCCCCTTGCAAATTCCTTGAATGGAATTGACCGTAGGGTACTGCTTCGAATGATGCCACCATTTTTCCCAGCAGCCTCATATACAGGCGTATGGACGGCTGTCTTTTTTGTACCCACTAAGTGGATCAAATCTTTCAAAGACAACACCTTTCCTCGAGGCAAGAATATTTTTCTCTGGCCTGAATCCAACCTTAGCCCCAAGTATTCCAGACTTTTGACTGGTTTTTAGGGCTGACTTGTCTCGGTTGATAATCCAACCGTGAGATTCCAGATACTTGATTGTCTTGTGAACGACCACGTCTAGTTTTTTCACTGAGTGGTCTATCAGCAACAAGTCATCCAGATATGCCATTATCATTACACCTTGTGTTCTTAGATTGGCCAATAAAGGGCCAGAATTTTTGTAAACACTCGTGGTGCTGTGGCCAAACCGAAGGGTAAGGCTCTGAACTGAAAATGGCGCCCTTCTACTGCAAAGCGTAGAAATTTTTGGTGGACTGGAAAGATGGGAATGTGCAAATAAGCATCTTTGATGTCGATCGCGGCTAACCAATCCTCCCCTTGTAGGGCCGTGGCCACCGATCGGATCGACTCCATCGGAAAGTCCTGATATACAGGAATTTGTATAGCCCTTTTAGAATTAATATGGGCCTCCCGTCCGCGTCGGGACTGTAAAGAGGTTTGAGTAAAACCCGAACCCTCATTCTTCCAGGGGAACCTCCATAATTACTCCTTGGAGCAATAGTTGTTCTAGTGCCAACAGGAGGGACTCTCTCTTCCGGGGATCCCTTGGCACGTTTGACCTCAAAAATGGGAAGGAGGAGAGTCTTTTAACTCCAAACTGTATCCCAAACCTACTGCGGAGAGCACCTATCTGTCTTGATCGTGTCCCGCCAGGTCTCTTGCGAACAACTGGAGTCCTCCCCCCACCCGACTGAGTGGGGGCCCCTTCAATGAATTTAACTTTGGGGGAGGTTTTGTACCTCCCCTGACCCAGGGTTTCTCATTACCCTGCTACTGTCCCTGTTTTTTACCCCCGGGAATTGACCGAGGAGGCCGTCGGAACTGTTACACAGCCGATGCCCCAGGGACTGGAGAAGCAGGCCTCTTAAAGAGGGACCTCTAACTCTGTTTTTAACCGGCAAGAGCGTATTTTTACCGCTGGAAATTTTCTGGATATATTTGTCCAGGTTTTCCCTGAATAAGCGTTCACCATGAAATGGGACGCTAACCAGCCATTCTTTACAGGGAGCTTCAGCAGACCAGTTTTTGAGCCATAGGAGCCTACGCATATGTACTATAGACAGCGTAAGGCGGGAGGCCTGATGGACTAAATCATCTATGGCGTCAACCGCAAAGCCTAAGGCTCTAGGTAGATCAGCTAGGGCAAAGCCTGCTGATCTGTCAAGTCCCTCAAGACCTGTTTCAACTGATCCTTCACTGCTTAGCAGACCCCAATAGCTGCTACTGCTGGTTGTATCACCAAGCAGATTTTCATAAGGACTCCAATCTTTTATCTATTGGGTTCTTGAACATTTGGACATTATCCACTGGACATGTCAGTGATTTATACATACAAGAGATGGCTGCGTCCACTGTAGGGACCTTCCATTTTTTTTTTTTTTTTTTTTTTTTTGATGAACTTATCCTCCATGGGATAGACCACCGGAAATCTCTTGGGGGAATAAATATTTTCTCAGGACGTTCCCAATCCTGGTAAATGAGCCCTTTCAGTAAAGGGTGAAGTGGAAAAGAACAAACAGTCTGGGGGCTTCTAGCGACCCCAACGAGGATACAGTAGTGGTTGATGGTTCCGCAAGGTGCATTTTTAAATGCTGATCGGACCATGTTAGTCAGAGACTGAACCCATAATCTTTCAGCTTGAGATGCTGAGAAAAGGTTCCCCCACTGTTGATTCCTCTATAACAGAATCAACCTCATCCTGATCCCCTTCAGGCAGGTCGATCCCTGTATGGGACTGTTGCTCTGCTAACAGGCACTCTGAAGGAGGAGACGGAGATCGGGCGTGCTTTCCCTGACAGGGAGGCAGCGATAAATGTTGACAATCTCTCTCTAATCCTCCCAGAGCTGAGGAAAAAACCTCCTCTGTTACATACACAGGAGCAGGTGAACTGAGGACAGCCACAGTACCAAGTACCCCTGCGGGGTCTCTACGGTCACTTACCTCTGAACTTCAGGGGAGACTGGTGCAGCAGAAGTATGCCCAAGATCCTCCGAGCCCGATGAGACCCCCTTCACTTCCTGGAAGATTCAGTTCCGGAGCTTCTGGACGGCATATTTCTAAGCCTAAAGCTGAGGTATTCCAGCCGTAATACACCACTTTTACTGAGAATAGTCTAGCACAATTGCTGCTATATCACAGTTGGTGTCTACTAATGTGCCTTTCTAGGGGATGCCTGTATCAACCGCTTGCTGTATGCCCTTTTTTTAAATGTTGCCAGCTCTGTCTCTGTACTTCATAGCCAGCTCACCACACAAAACTGTGGTTTTTACATGCTGGGACGCCCGCACATGCGCAGAAGCGCTGCGGCGCACACAGAGCGTCATCCCCCAGGCTCCGCCCCCTTTCCTGGCTCACCTCTATATATAGAGGCGCGTGCACGCGCACGCGCGCGGCCACGTGCGCCTTCGGCGCTAATTTTGAAAAATGGAGACTAGGGACAAGAGCCAGGGCCCCTCTTTGCCGCAGGCCGGGGGATGGACGAGCATTGCAACATGGCAGAGGAAGCAGTTTCCCATAAGAGAACTCACCATCTGCCTGGACTTGCTCTGCTGAGAAGAAACTAGTCCACATGACAAGAAAACATTCCACAGTGGCCTCTAGTGGACAAACACAGGTACCGCAGTCTAATATCTTAAATATATATAAAAAAATATTTATTTATTTATTTTTCTTGACCACCATTAAAAATTATTAAATTTTTTTAGTAGTTACAGGCATGCACAGAATTTTGCGGGAATACCATTAGGTAACAGACAGAAAGACAAATTAGGCTTGGGGGTCCCCCAATAGAACCAAGTTCCTGGGGGCCCCCACTTACCTGTTCCCCGCCGCAGGACTTTGTTTGGTCCACAAAAGCCCAAACTTCACCTATCACGGCAGGCATTGTAATCAAACCTTCAGGGACCGGGTTCCCAAGGATTCCACTCCCCTGGACCTGTATAGCACCCTGCACAGAAAACATCTTGGTCGTGGGTATGACCAGAGCTCTGGATCCCAGGGTCCAGCTCTCCTAAGAGAAGCATTACAGGCAAAACCTTGCTCCTCTCTGCAAGGCCCGTGTACCGACCGTTTAGCTATGAAGCTTTTTTGGTCGGATCCGGAATAGCTTACTGAGGCCCAAAAGAACCTGTACGCAAGCTCAGTGAAAAACACATGTTTCTTCTTGGCCAACACCTTAGACACTGGCAAAAAACTGAGGTGCTCCCGGATGGGAGGGGCTTATATAGGGGAGGGTACTTCCGGTTTGGAAGTTGCCAGTGCCAGCACCTGACGGTATCTATATAACCCATTAGTAATGACTATGTCGCTCTGTGTCCCGTGATGTACGAGAAAGAAATGGCTGTTACTTTTTCCCAGGTCTGCTTTATTATTTACACATTTAATAATGGTCCATACAACTGCCTTGAGATTTAATTCCACAACAATTTTTAAAGCTTTTAATCGACTGCAATTCACGACTGACCACAGCTCTGGAAAGCTTGTCAGTCCTTTCATAAAATGATGACTTATTGACAGAGGGCCTTATTTATGAACCCCTTGTCAGAGTTTCCAGTCTTATGACTGTACTTACTGGAAGAGTTTGTGTATGTAAAGCACAAAGACCCCATGTATGGAAATAGGCTTGGTGCATTTCAATTTACTGCTGTTTGCAAAGTAAAAAAAAAAAAATTGTTAATGTTCTAAAATTATAAATGTAAAAAGTCAGCATTAAAAGATGAACACACTGGGGGTTATTTACGAAAGGCAAATCCACTTAGCACTACAAGTGCACTTGGAATTGCAGTCGCTGTAAATCTGAGGGGTAGATCTGAAATGAGGGGAAGCGCTGCTAATTTTATCATCCAATCATGTGCAAGCTAAAATGCTGTTTTTTTTTTTTTCGCATTTCCCCCTTGGATCTACAGCAACTTTACCTCCAAGTGCACATTCAGTGCACTTTCAAGTGGACTTGCAGTGCACTTGTAGTGCAAAGTGGATTTTCCTTTAGTAAATAACCCCCAATGTGTTCCTTATGGAAAATTCATGTACGCTGGCAGCTGCTAATCTTGAGTTTAGGAGCTTTTTGGTGTTTTTGTTTCCAAAGCTCCTAAACTCAACTCCATAAAAGCCCATGCACACATAGGCTTTTAGCAGAGTTTAGGAGCTGCTGCAGTTAGGGGAAGTTAAACCTCCTTCTCCGGAACGCGGAAGAATCGCATTCAGGATAGGAATGTTTTGACCGCCGGCCGTGGGAAACTGCAAAAGGCGGCAAAAACGAGTTTAGCATTTTTGCAGCATTTTGCGTTTTCTTGCGGCCGCGGTCAGGGTAGGCTAGTGTACATGTAGCCTAAGATTTTGGTCTTCCAGGGGATGGCCTCAGGCAAACCCACTTCTTACAATACATTAAAGTGGAGATAGAGTACATTGGAATAAACTGCTGACAATTATCCGCATTCAAGATGTTGCTCTGCTCCACTAGGTACATCTACTGATATAGCCTGCATTGCGGATCAATGTATTCTGACAGTGAGGAAGTCTCCCCATTGTGAGAATACAATAGCTTAGCAGGGAGGATTCCCCCCATCTACTTCAAATGAGTTGATGGGGAATCAGGAAAGTCACATTTTCGTTCAACCCACTGGTTAAAAAAAAAAAAAAACAGATCCATCTATGGTCTGCCCAGTCTGTCCTTAGGGCAGACTCACTGACATTGTTCAGAAAACCTTGATGTCCTCCATGAGGCCTTCTGAAAGGCTCATTTACAGACAAACTAGGTTGACCGCCAGCTACAAGAAAACACAAATGTTTTGCAACCAGCATTCAAAACGTTCCTATCCCGAACGTGATTCTTCTGCATTCAGAAGAGGGAGGTTGAGAGAGGCTGAACCTCCCCTAACCGCAGCAGCTTCTAAACTCTTGTAAAAGCCTATGTGTACATGGACACGTAGGCTTTTATTGAGTTGAGTTTAGGAGCTTTGACAAGAAAACGCAAAAAGCTCCTAAGCTCAAGTTTAGAAGTTGTAGTGTACATGAGCCTCAAGGCTGATGTCACATGGAGGAGAGCCTTCAGACTATTCTGTGGAATTACTCTTGCTAGTCCTGAATGCGGTCCCAATTAAACCCTACATAGAGACTATAAAGCATTTTCTTTGTGATGCTGGTGAGTTGTTGCTAGCATCAAAATAACCTGTGTGACATGTCCCTAACTCAAACCAAAATACTGCCTGTATGTATAGGTAATCACATCGTCATGTACCGTGTCATGAACTGATCTCATCACAATTACGAAAGTAATTCTACTCCTCCTGGTACCTGTATATTAAAAATATATAAATATTGATTGAATCAGCTCAAGACTTGATGACTACATGCCACCAAATATTGATGGAATATCTTAGAACATGAAAACTCCCTCTACATACCTGGAGCAATGTTGAAGCTGTTTTTCCAGTATTCTGATTGCTTTCACTTTAAAATCTGAAGGTCTCCATTACAGTTCACATAAATTTTCTTAGGAAAGTCCATCAAGCTCTTTCAGTGCCAGTTGCAAAAAAGCAATCGAAGAACGTTAACGTTTGAAGAAAAATGTTGCACATCATTATCACATATCAATATTGTGATGTGACAGACTATTGTGGTGACTGTTCTGCCCAGCAGGACTGCCACAACATATATAAAACTGCACAGCATAGAGGTAAGATACTACTGCCTCAACACCCGGTGTGGCTGTAATTACATTTCACCTGCCAAAAGCTGACGATTCCCTATGAAGAACGAGCCCAGACATACGGTAAATATAAAACCAAGCACAGTCCCCCTCGCTCCCTGCTGTGATGACAATTCTCAGATCTCCATCCCACAGTCATGGCTGCTCCGACAGAGGATTAGCCATGGAATGCACTGATGAAGGGATTCTAGCACGAAGCATTCCATCAAGCAGGCAAGAAAGTGGCAGCTTCACACCAGCGTAAAATGGACTTAGGAGTGGGATATATTGGTAATACAGTATGTACATAATTTGATTCGTTGATACAAAAAACAAGAAAGACAGGGAGAAATTTGTAAAAAAAATTTTTTACAAAATTGGGCGTACTTCCTCAATTTAGAGAGAAGTCTTCATGGCAAACAATTAGATATGCAGCTCAAATTTACAGAATGCCATTTGACTAAGCAGTGACAAAGTAGGTATGTGGCATTTAGGTAAGTCTTAGTATGGTTTGGATTATAAAAAGGCCAGGAGGTATGCTGCTACTGAAGACATGGCACCTAGGCCCCGCACTTTGAAAAGGCAGAATTTAAATCCATATCAAAAAACAGTAATCATCTCATCACAGTATTGGTCAAATAGAAGTGTGTGTGAGGGGAGCAAGCCAGCTCTGAGGTTATGAGAAAGTACCATAGCTTGTTCTTTTAGAAAAAACAGCTTTGGACTGTAGGAAGAGGAAATGCTCCAAGTATGTGAAGATGCTGTGCATGCTCTTTAATTTTATACCTACTAGTAGGGCTGGGAAAAAAAAATCGATACGATTTAAAAATCGAGTTGGTAGGTCAAATCGATTCATATTTTCAAAAAATCGATTTGTTAGATTTTTTTTCTCCCTCTCTTTAGTATAGCGTACGCGTACAATACATTTTGCAGTCAGTCAGCCGCGATCCCGGGAAAGGGCCGCGAGGCCGGCCGTCATGGACTAGGCCAAAGCCGCGACCTCGCCTAAAAAATCCTGCCCACAGCTCCTCAGGACCGGCGCTAGAGTCCTCCTGCTACCGGGTGCGGACCCTCACAACTGACCCTCCTGTGTCCCTCCTGCTTTGGTGGCCTCTCCGGGGTGTGCAGGGGAGAAGTCAATCCGCCGCGATCTTGGGAAAAGGCCACGAGGCCGAAGCCGCGGCCTCGCCTAAAAACTCCTGCCCACAGCTCCTCAGGACCGGCGCGGTGTCCATCATTTTCCGGGTGCAGACATTTCAACACACCCTCCAGTTATTTTGTTTTAAATGGGGGGGGCGGGGGAATCGATTTGAATCGTAAATCAAGTTTTTTATTTTAAAAAATCGTAGATTTTTTTAGGGGGAACAAAATCGCCCAGCTCTACCTACTAGCAACGCTACTTTTTTTTTTTTTTATAACAGTGACAATGTTATTTAAAATGTAAGCTTTTCTAAGGCCCCTTTCACACTGGGGCGTTTTTCATGCGGTTTAGCGCTAATAATAGCGCTGTTATACCGCATGAAAAAATCCTGCCCTGTGCCTTCAATGTGAAAGCCCGAAGGCTTTCACACTGAAGCGGTGCGCTAGCAGGACCGCTCCAAAAGTCCTGCTAGCCGCTTCTTTACAGCGGTAAAGGAGCGGTGTGTTCACCGCTCCTTTACCGCGGCTGCCCATTGAAATCAATGGGACAGCGCGGTAATACCGCCCGCAAACCGCGGCAATAGCCGCGGTTTGCGGGCGGTATTAACCCTTTTTCGGCCGCTAGCGGGGGTTAAATTAACCCCCCTAGCGACCGCATACCGCGGTAAGAACGACGGTATAGCAGCGCTGAAAATCGCGCTGCTATACCGCCACCGCTCCTGCCCGCCCCAGTGTGAAAGGGGCCTAAGAGAAACTGTAATGCTGCCACGTCTATACTTGACAAAGTCTTGCTGGCTGGTGGTCATGTTAGCTTTCTGACTTTCCATACTTGTTTCATATCTGTGACTCAAAATGTTAAACCTTGTGGATGAGTATGATAGACAAGCAGCCAGAATTTTTTGGAATCACAGCCCCCCTATCTTAGGAAAAGTATAGTTTACCCTATTAGTTTTAAAATAATTCTGAAGCTTTTTTAAATCTGGGATGTTTGCATAGGCTTGATTTCATTGCAGGTTTTTGGTACAAAACTAGACTATTATAATAAGATTAATAGTGTGCACGTGGACTTGATTCTTTAGACCAGTGGTCTCCAAACTTGCTTGCTTTTATACGGCGCTTGGGGCATTATTACCCCCATTGTCAGAAACAGTGAGGCATAGTTCCTGTCACTGACACCAAAAATAGGGCACTATTCTTTCCACGGACACCAATGATGGCGCACTATTCCTCCCATTGGTACCAACTTTGGGCACTATTACTCCCCTAATACTAATCATGGGGCACTATTTACTTCCACTGATGCCAGGACATTTTCCACTCCCACTGGCCATAGTGCCAGCACCATAGGTTTTGAAGGACAGTAAACTGGCACTAATGCCGCGTACACACGATCGATTTTCTCGATGGTGAAAACACCGTCGAGAAAATCGACGGGAAAAACGAGGAACGGCTTGGTCCCCTACACACGGCGGGTTTTCCTGACATTTTTTCTCTAGGTCGGGAAAAACGACCGTGTGTAGGCTCCCTGGCAGTGTTTCCCTATGGGAAAACTGCCGCATGTTCTAATTTTTCTCGTCGTGATTCTTGCCATTTTTCTAGTCGGGGAAAAATGATGGAAAGCCCACACACGTCGTTTTTCTCTTCAAAGAGAAAAAATGTCATTCTTCCCGACGAGAAAAATGGTCGTGTGTACGTGGCATTAGTTTAGAAAGTTTGGAGACCCCTGCTTTAGACTGTAGGCTGCTTCAGCAATCATAGTGAAGCTTTCCTTCTACAACTATCATATGTCTGTTAAGGTTTGAGGGCAGGCAATACAGAGTTTTTATTAAAAAAAAGACACCTTGACAAACAAAGGTCATTGTATTTTTGTTCTGTAAACACTTGTGCTTTAAGGCCCCATGCATACTGGGCATGCCCAGTTCTTCTAAACTGATTTTAGCTTGTTTTACAGCAACCAAATTCAGACCTGCATTGTAAAATGGCAATTGGGAATCAAAGATTTGCTTTCAGGCAATACAGATAATTGGGCCTTCAACCACTTTAATAAAGCTCATCTAAAAAAAAAAAAATTCATGCGTTTAGGCTTCAGGCTTTTTTTTTAGGAGCATTACTCTCCTTTCCTGAACATGCTGGCTCTGGCTGTTTTTGTTTTTCAGCCTCTAAGTGCCTGTAAATGCCTATGTGTGTATGGACACAAGCCAACATTGAGGGGGTTTAGAGGCAGGGAAAAAAAAAAGAAAGCAAAATGCCTTAAAAAGAAGCATTTTTGATGCCCAGTGTGCATGAGACCTAAAGATCTTGGCGTTTTTGGAGAACGAACCGAAAATAGCCTGTTTTAGCCCTGCAATGTAAAATGGCAGTTGGGAGACCAAACTTTGCTTTCAGGCAATACAAACTGCTGTCTCTTCAACCACTTTAATAAAGCTCATCTAGACGCAAAAAAGAAAAATACTACATTGCAGTTTACCAATTATCAGATGTGGTGGCTATATCAAATTTTATTTTCAACTGGTTATCATAAAAAAAAAATGAAAAAAACGAAAAACTAGAAAAACAAATCCCCAAGTGCCCGATGGGATGGTGTTAAACCAAAGTAAAAAAATGCTGCTCAAACCATTAGATAGACTCTAATGATACTTAAAAAAAAATCTAACAAAGGAAAAAACGCAAATGAACGAACTGGTGTTACACCTGAAGGACATAAAATAATAGTATTGGTCACTGCTTGGTAACAAAAATTTTACCACAATAGAATTACCATTAAAGTGGTTGTTAACACACTTCTTTGAAATCTTCTTATCCCCTCTGTACCTTAATAAGATGTGTCCCTGTGCCTGTGTTCTGTAAAAAATCTGCCGATCTGTACCGATATAAGCTCCGCTCTGGGTGCACAGCTGATTCCTCTCCAACTTCTCTCTCTCTCCGGTTCACAGCTGCAGTGGGCGGGGCCGAGCCATCCTGCTAATGTCAGCCGGGGAGGAGGGGCAGAGAGGAGAGAGAAAGCCGACAATCAGCTGAGCGCCCGGAGCTGTGCTCATACAAGGTACAGATCAGCGGATTTTTTTACAATAAACAGGCACAGGGACATATGTTAAGGTACAGAAGGGATAAGAAGATTTCATAGCAGATATGAAAGGCGCAGGAGCGTAGGGGGGGGCGGGTGCTGGTACAAGCAGGGAGGGGAGGACAGAGGAGACACAGAAACAGGGAGAGCTGTAGAGAGCAGGGCTGTGGATGACGGAATCTCGCAAACAGACCACGATGTCAGGGCTCAGCAACCAAGATTATCGTGGTCTGTTTGCAGAGGGGAGGGTATAGCGAGGCAGGAACAGCCAGGTTTTTTAGGTGTTACATGGGGCCAAATGACACAGCACAAGCACTGTGCCGTATAACATGCTTTAAAGGAACAGTATCTGTTTGTTTTTTTGGGTTAACAAATGCTTTGTTAACCCTCATGTTTTTTTACCTTAAAGCGTAGTTCCGTAGCTACAAATACTGCAGCTGCTGACTTTTAATAATCAGACACTTACCTGTCCCAGGGTCCAGCGATGTGGGGGAATGAAGCCCCACTCCTCTCCCCCTCCTCTCCGCGGCGCCGGAATTGTCACTGTGGCTGCGCACTGTGACTGGCCGGACAATCATCTGGGGCCTGTGACGTGTCCAAGATGATTTCCGAGAGGGAGGGGGGAGAGGTGAACTTCCTTCTGGCGCCCCGGGAGGAAGAGGGAGCTGGAACCCCCACCAAAAAAAATGACATGCCAAATGTGGCATGTCAGGGGGTCACCTTACCTTAAAGCGGAAGTTCAATTTTTGGGTGGAACTCCGCTTTAATGCATCCTATGCATTAAGGTGAAAACTTTTGGCAGTGACCGGCCCCCCAGCCCTCCCATTTTACTTACCTGACCCCCGAATTATCCCTCGGCTGAGACACGTTGTCTCTCTCTGCACGGGGTCACATCTGTTGGATAAATAGATTGATAGCAGCGTAGCCATTGGTTCCCGCTGCAATCAAATCCAATGACGCAGGCGCCGGGGGGGGGGAGAGCGCTTCTCCTAGGGGGGTTATCTGATGCGGGGAGGAGCCGCCGAGGGACCCCAGAAGTCGAGGATTGGGGCCACTCTGTGCAAAACGAGCTGCACAGTGGAGGTAAGTATGACATGTTTGTTATTTTATTTATTTTTTAAAGAAAGCTTTACAATCACTTTAACATGTATATCATCATGAGGATTATCTATATCACACTGTCCAGTAATGATTATTTGGTCATTTTAATGCAACATACGGTAATTAAATGAATTATATATTTATTAATTTCTTGAGTTGGATTTCCTTACTGGTTCTTTCATTATCATGATTATGATTTGTCTTTGGATTACTGTCCTGCAAACTTCAAAATAAAAAAATATTTTCTAATTTTATTCTAATATACTTATTTATATAAATTATTTATGAATCAGTTGTTTGACTTTTTTGATCATCTTGACTATTGCTTGTCAAAAGGATGATTTATTTTATTTGTTTTCTTACCTCTGCCAGGATCCTCTTCAAAAGGGACATAAAATGTAATTTTAAATGGTATTCTTTTAAACACGTGTATAATTTCAATAAGTACTTATTGCCTTTATAACTGGCTTTACTGTAGAGCATACATATGGTGGGGCTCATAGGTTCCTTTTGTGCATATTTGGTCACCCTACATACTGCCAGGTTGTGTAAGAACGTGTCTTTGGTGTGTCTTCTTCATTCTTTTTTTTACCCCCTATTATTTTGCTATTGGCAATAGAGCCATGTCTTTGTTAAGCCAAATGGAGAGGTGACCAATAGGCTGGAACCTCGAAACGCATCATCATGGAGACTACCTGGACGCTATTCTAATCTGAAATCACTTAGGAGCGTGTTCTATGGTTTTTATCCATTGTACCCGCTGTTACACTGCGTGCTGGTAACTCGCTACCCACACAGCTTGTAGTGGTTTTTCAGCTTACGAACTTGTTCTTTCTTCCTTCCGACTGGTGGCCACAGGAGGAGGAAAGAAGGCAATCCATACACTGCTTGGTCAGCGTTTCTGGATTTAAAGACACAGTCTTGCATGTGAGTTACTACGGTTTTATTAAAAGTTATTTTATCCTATCATTGATGAGCAATTTGTATTCCTTCCTTACCAGTGTTGGTCCCGATATCAAAGCAATATTATTGTAGAGCTTTTACACAATGGGGTGGTTTTCCTGAAACTGGAGGGTGCAAAATCTGGTGCAGCTCGGCATTGAACCCAATCAGCTTTCAGTTGTGTTTTTTTGTCAGGGCTTAATTGAACAAGCTGAAGTTAGAAGCTGATTGGCTACCATGCAAAGCTGCACCAGATTTCGCACTGTCCAGTTTTAGTAAATCAACCCCACTGAGTTTTGATCAACTCTGGATTGAACTGAGGCCGATTGCAAGAGATGTTCCAGGTTATATTTTTATTTCATTCAGGTGCATCACCAATTGGTTCATTTGCACCTAATTTTGTTTAATTTTTTTCATCCTGCTAATAACACTCTTCCTGTTCCCGTGCAACTAGGCTCACTCCCTCTATGGTATGTATGGGAGCAGTCATGGTTGCCACCCTGGCTGGACTACAACCATCTCTTCCTTTGTTCATGTCCAATACATGGGAGATGGAGAGATTAGTAGTTCACGAAACAAATATGACAGGTTTTATGCTTCCAGTTTAACTCACTGAGAACACTGTGAAAGTGAGAACACTGGCAAGATCAGTAGATATTTTCTTTTTTTGCTGAAACTTAAAAATAAATAGTAATGCAACCACCACATCTAAAGGACTGTTAAGCCCCATACACACTATCAGATTTTCTGCTGATTTTTGTCATCAGATTTACCAAAACCATCTAATATAAGGGCAAACCTTAAGAGTTTCAATTTGTATGCAATCAGGCAGGCCCTTGCACTACATGGTTTTGGTAAATCTGATGACAAAAATCAGCAGAAAATCTGATAGCGTGTATGGGGCTTTAATGTGGTATTCCACCCACGATTTTTTTTTTTAAAGTCAGCAACTACAAACACTGTAGCTGCTGACTTTTAATAAGGACACTTACCTGTCCTGCTCGCCCGCGATGTCGGCCCCCCGAGGCCGATCCTGGCAGCTCCCAGCGCCGCCATCCTCACTAAGGGAAACAGACAGTGGAGCCTTGCGGCTTCACTGCCCGTTTCCTACTGCGCATACGCGAGTCTCGCAGTGTTTTCTGAATGGGCGGCTGCTCTCTGGGAAGGCAGTGCGTACCATTCCCCAGAAGACAATGCGAGGATGAAGAGGCAGATTAGGAATATCCGCATAGCAACCGCTATTTCTGGTAAGTAAAAAAAAAAATTTTTCTATTTATTTGTAGATTTTTGGTGAAATTATTTTTTTTTTAGGGTGGAACTCCACTTTAAGCTGCAATATACTAAGTTTTTGTGCGTAGGTTTAGCTGTCCTTTAAATAAAGCCATGTAGTCAGTGTTTTGGTTGGATTTTCTTTTTGTTTCCTTCATGTATTTTTTTAATCTAAAAAGGTAAAGCCCAAATTGTGGAGTCACCATGACTGGGTCATTATGACCTTACTTCTAAAGACAACATTGAGAAACATGATACATACATGAAAATTAATCAATCAGCAGGTCTGCCAGATACGATGGAAAAACATTTCATACCCATTACAGGACTAGTAATTTAGCTATTCATCAACATTTCAGCCTCAAGAATTCATTGATTCTTGCTGCTGAAATCCAGTGTTTGCTGCCAAGCGGCTATGTGAAGGAGGCCTAACTTAACTTTCCCCTCCCTCCAGCAGGCTTCTGAATGTTCACCTCTACCTGACTCTCCGGATGGTTCCCCAATGTTATTATGTACAATAAAAATGGAAAAAACCACGCTGACTCAAAATAGGTTAATACTCAAAGGCAGCAGCTTGAGTGAGATAGACACAAAAAAACTAATGAAAAAGAAAAAGCTGCACCAAACATTAAGTCTATGGAAAGTCCTCAGATGACGGGAGGATAAATATAGTGGTTGTACTCCAGACAGAGTAAGATGCCAAACAACAGTCTATAATCATATTATGGTCCTTAAGTATTGATGAAACAACACCGCAGTGACTCCATAGACAATCCATAAATAAGTGAGAATCCCACCACAGAATATAAAGGCCGCTTACCAGAGGGTAGGCCCAATTTAGCAATCGGCTGTAACCCAACCGCGGCCTTTAACCTCCAGGGGAAGAAGACACTGATGTGGACTCACACAGGATGGAAGTTCCGGGTCCTAAGCTTCTTCCGTGCTCATGTGGTCAACACATGAAGACCTTTTCTCTGCTGTGACCCTGAACTGCTGCCTGGGTCACAGCAGAGAAAAGGTCTTCATGGGTTGACCACATGAGTACGGAAGAAGCTTAGGACCCGGAACTTCCATCCTGTCGCGGTTGGGTTACAGCCGATTGCTAAATTGGGCCTACCCTCTGGTAAGCGGCCTTTATATTCGGTGGTGGGCTTCTCACTTATTTATGGATTGTCTATGTAGTCACTGCGGTGTTGTTTCATCAATACTTAAGGAACCATAATATGATTATAGACTGTTGTTTGGCATCTTACTCTGTCTGGAGTACAACCACTATATTTATCCTCCCGTCATCTGAGGACTTTCCATAGACTTAATGTTTGGCGCAGCTTTATCTTTTTCATTTATTATGTACAATACAGGTCATTGGATTTTAAGGAGGCAGGCATGCCGCCAAAGCCAGGAGAGGAGGCTTTGCAGGACTGGTCCCATGGAGTGAGCTTACAGGAGTGTGGAGTAAAGTATTACTTCTTATCTGTGTACCCCCGAGATGTAAACAAGCAACCAACCCTTGCAGTGTAGAGGGGTCCAAAGTTTGGCTTTAAGGAAAGGTTTTTCAGCTATTTGTCAGTCTGAAAAGGGAGGAGCTACGTACACACGCTACTGCACATGCGTGACCGATGTTCTGCCATTTTATCTGACGGAAACTGACCAGTTTTGGATATAACATGTTTACACGCTCATTTTTGCCATTTAAATGTAAGTGCATTACTTTTTTAATAAATTGGAGATTGCTACAGTATTGCGATGTGTGGAGTTTTTATATTTCATACTCCAGTATCAAGCACCGGTTTCTGGACGCTGCTTCCGGGTCCGTCTGACTCCTCCGTCACTCTCCACCCGCAGCTATCAGAGAGGACATCTGGGTTTCCACTGAGTAGGTCTAAGATCTGATTGAGCGTTATCTGACACCTTGAGTAAGAGTGGTTGCTGGCTCTCTGGTAAGCCTCCAATTGTGATCGTGTGGTGGGTGTCACATTTGTGCTCTCTTGATTTACATTCTCAGCACAGAATCTCCTAGGGGACTCTTTTTATGGACTCTAGTCTGATTATTTTTTCAATATATTGATTTAAGCACTTTATTGCACTTTATTTGTATGCATTTAATATGTGTTTAGCACTGTACTTTATTTACTTAGTCCCAAAAGGTTTGCTAATATAGCTTTCTGCCAACATTGGAGTGGAGGTCTAGCTAAAGGTAAATTGGATCAGTCTAAGACTGGCATGCTGGCATGCCCATTTGGGTACCTGCAAACAGCAGACATCAATGGCTCACCCTTATAAAAAAAGTATAAAAGCTGTGTTGGATTTCTAGGCCAATAACCCATAGTTTATACGAGCAAATGCACACCATGGTCTGATATAATAGATTCTTAAATTAAGTTTATTTAAAAATGGTACACTCATATACTTATGAACATGTACTATACATTATTCCCATGTAAAAAGAGCATTGTTCAGCCTGGATATGATATTGCATATGTGGCTGTTGGGAAAATGTGGTCTGTCAATCTGCAACCACCATCTACTGTCTATGGCCAGCTTTACAAAGATGGTGTTGCAGCTACCTGTTCCCTTGGGACCTCAGTCTCCATGGCAACTGCTGTGACCTTGGTTTCTGCATTACCAACCCTAGCCTTTACTGTATATAATAACTACTGGAAAATGCTCTCATTTCATAAGCAAAGACAAAATTCCTAGACCACCGCTTCCTGCAGTCAGTAGCTGAAGAGTCATATGTACCTCTTAACGCTCTCTCAGATGCCTTTGATGTGGCTCTCAGCAGTTGCTCAGCACCCGTCTATCTGAACACCTGGTACATTAAGTATTTTGAAAAAATCTCAAAGACATGACCTAGCTGCTTCATTTACAGTATATCATTTAACTGCAAACAAAAAGATTACCAAATATTTGTATATCTGAATATGGCTAATCGTGCGGGAAAAGGTTAGAAAACCAAGTTATAAAAGTATGTTAACCAGTAAGCTTTTTTATGAAGTGTCATCACAAAACACAATTAAAACTACTCAACCCTGTAATCCAAGTGCCATATTTATTCTACAAATGATATCTGATAAATGATACACATTGCTGGAAAGTACCAAACTCCACAGCGTGGAAAACAGTATGCTAAGAGGCTGCCAGGGTGGTGGACTATTTATTTAGTTGAAGTGGTTGTAAACGATCACCTTGTAAAACAACCCATTCAGTTTAAAATAGAAATGAAAGGCAAAACAATGTGTAAAGATAAATATATATATATATATATATATATATATATATATATATATATATATAGAGAGAGAGAGAGAGAGAGAGACAGACAGACAGACAGATATATTTCTTTTTTGTAAGTGATCACATCCCCTCTCTTTTCAGCTGCATACATTTAAAAAAAAAAATATTAATTTATTTGCATTTTAATGATTGAAATAAGTATTTGATCCTCTATCAATCAGCAAGATTTCTGGCTCCCAGGTGTCTTCTATACAGATAATGAGCTGAAATTAGGACCAAAGAGCTGTCCTAGGATGTCAGGGACAAGATTGTAAACCTACACAAGGCTGGAATGGGCTACAAGACCATCGCCAAGCAGCTTGGTGAGAGGGTGACAACAGTTGGTGATTATTCGCAAGTGGAAAAAAAAACAAAATAACTGTCAATTTCCCTCGGTCTGGGGCTCCATGTAAGATCTCACCTCATGGAGTTTTAATGATAATGAGAACGGTGAGGAATCAGCCAAGAACTACACGGGAGAATCTTGTCGATGATCTCAAGGCAGCTGGGACCATAGTCACCAAGAAAACATTTGGAAACACACTACGGGGTGAAGCAGGTCCGGACTGGGACAAAAAATAGGCCCGGGCATTTTAGACCGAGCAGCCAATCTTTCCAGGGACCCGGGGGGGGGGGGGTATAAATATAAAGAGGACTGCACGGTAATGATTACAGGGTCCCTTTACAGTGCCGTTCTCTTTTATATTACAGTGTCCCTGCAATCATGCCCCCTCCCCTTATACTCTCTGCTCACTGTGCAGTTCTCCAGCTCCTCCCACCCCCTGCTTCCTTACCTTCCTTAGAGGCAAAGATGGCAGCTTCCTTGGCTGAAAACGATAGGGGGGGTACTTACACTTTAAGGGATAAGTAAAATAAATCAAAGAGCCATTTCAAACCAGGAATTACAGCAAAGGTGCCAAAGTGAAGTCTACTGAATTCATATTTAAAGCGGAGCTCCACCCTAAAGTGGAACTTCCGCTGATCGGAACCCTCCCCCCCTCCGGTGTCACAATTGACACCTTTCAGGTGGGTGCAGATACCTGTCTAAGACAGGTATTTGCACCCACTTCCGGGAGTCCTCTCTGTGGGAAATCTGCGGGAAGCACGTCACTTCCCGCAGATTCCCTGTTGTGTTCTGGGAGACACTCGGCTCCCAGAACACAGGGGACCATATAGAACGGCGCAGCGCGACTCGCGCATGCACCATAGGGAACCGGGCACTTCACTTCCTGGTCCTCTCACCGAGGATGGCGGTGGGGGCAGCAGAGGGACGAGCGATTGCTCGTCCTCTGCTGCGGACGTCGCTGGACTCCAGGACAGGTAAGTGTCCACATATTAAAAGTCAGCAGCTGCTGTATTTGCAGCTGCTGGCTTTTAATATTTTTTTTCTGCGGCACCTCCGCTTTAACATGAGTTTAAACGATCCCTATCAGCCGAATTTAGGTGAATTGTCACTGTGCATTCAGGGACTGCAGCCTCTCGTCACACGATCTTTTGCTGTGCAACCTCTAAAAAGGACAGTGCTAGGTGCAGGAAACACACTGACTTGTATCTCTTAGCCCTGGTTCACACTGGTGCGTTTTGACATTAGATTTGGCATGTCAAAACGCATGTCAAAACGGCGTTATTTGCCGCAAATTGCCGGCTATGGCACCGTCCTAATCGGTGCGACGCCGAATCTGCAGCGCTGCACCGATTTCAAAAAGTCATTTCTGTAGTACTTTTTGCGATTTTGGCCCGCGATTTACATTGACATCTGTGCAGAAACAGATGTCTCTGTAATCGCGGCCGAAATCGGGATTGACCAGTGGGAGTGAAATTGTGCGAGTTCAGCAGAACTCGCATGGCTTCACTCTCGCAGCCCAGTGTGAACCTGGGCTTAGGCTGCTTTCACACTGTGGTGCTTTGCAGGCGCTATTGCGCTAAAAATAGCGCCTGCAAAGCGCCCTGAAAGAGCCGCTCCTTTATCTCCAGTGTGAAAGCCTGAGGGCTTTCACACTGGAGCGTTGCGCTGGCAGGACCCTAAAAAAAATCCTGCCTGCCGCATCTTTGAGGTAGGAGCGGTGAATATACCGCTACTAAAGCGCCCCTGTCCATTGAAAACAATGGGGTAGCGCCTCCGAACCGCCCGCAAAGCGGGCAGGTTTAACCCCTTTTTCGGCTGCTAGCGGGGGTTAAAACCGCCCCGCTAGCGGCCGAAAATCACGGCAAAAACTACGGTAAATCGCCGCTAAAAATAGCACCACTTTACCGCCGACGCACCAAGCTCTTCAGTGTGAAACTACCCTAACAGCTGACTATAAAACATCTTGATTTTTCAAAGTTCTCCTCCTGACCCCTAACACACACACACACATTGGAAATGTCAAGCAATGGTCAACCACTTTCCACCAGGTTTTGACCCCATAAATGATAACGTGATCAAAGCACCATCCTGTCATATAAACTCCTATTAGTATGGTGCCTTGATTCATAAAAATGGTTTTTGAAAATAAAAATTGATTGAAATAACTAGACAACTACCCTGTGTGTGTCCACAATTAGAGTCATCTAGCAGCATTCATGATAGCGGTAAATTGTTCACGCTTTAACTGGGGTGGAACTTTACAAAGAAAAGTTCTACAGATTTAGATTACAGATTTCCGTCATGTCTTCAGACACTGCACATTAAGACAGGCCATACATTATGGAAATTTCTTTCCTTAAACCAAGGGTTGAAGGAATGAAAATCGCTCAATTTCCCCATCAACGCAGTCAGTGCTGATGGGGGAATCTCTCCATTAGAGCTATTGTGTTCTGCCGATGGGAATACAATGATCAGGGCGAAAAAAAAAAAAAAACAGACAGGCAGGTTGTACTAAAATCGATCAATGGATTGACTTCAGTACAACCAGCCTGCCCATAAACGGATCGAAATTCAGCCAGTTCCTGCTGTACCGGCCCAATTTTCGATTTGTCTATGGCCGGCTTAATTCACCACTAATGTAAACAACAGCCATAACAGCACGGGTATGACACAGAGCAATAGATCTCTGCTATAAAATATCTAAATTCAAGGAAGAATGGTTAAACACATGGCATGTTTTAAGTCATTATTTTGTCTTTATAATGCAATTAGTTTTTTACATTTTCTTCATACACCATCTCCCATGTCTAATGAGAAGTTTAGTGAAGTGGAATAAGGAGCACACATCATTAATTGTTTTTTTTATTTAATTAGGAATGCAAGCACGACTATAGGGCAGAGAATCTGTTTATTAAAGAGCAACTGCACCCAAAATGTTCTGTGTGTTAAGAGAAGTTGGGAGAACGGTTGCACAGCCGAATGATCAAGGTTGGCCTGGCTCATGTGCGACACCAGTGAGGAAAATATC
Source organism: Rana muscosa (assembly GCA_029206835.1). Lineage (NCBI taxonomy): Eukaryota > Metazoa > Chordata > Amphibia > Anura > Ranidae > Rana > Rana muscosa. Next base: position 195,986,506 of record CM055123.1, read on the forward strand.
TTGAGATGTAAAAACCAGTAAAGACCTGGTTGAGATCTATCTAACCCAATCCCACGCTAACAAAAAAAAAAAATGACTGTGCCAGTTTTGGGGGGCTTGGCAGTGGAAAGTGTCAGTTTAACCACTTCAGCCCCGGAAGATTTTACCCCCTTCCTGACCAGAGCACTTTTTACAATTTGGCACTGCGTTGCTTTAACTGACAATCGTTCGACGCTGTACCCAAAAAAAATTTGCGTTGTTTGTTCCCCACAAATAGAGCTTTCTTTTGGTGGTATTTGATCACCTCTGCGGTTTTTATTTTTTGTGCTATACACAGAAAAAAAAACTATATTATTTACTTTTTGCTATAATAAATATCCCCAATTTTTTTTTTTTTTTTAAACAAATTTCTTCATCAGTTTAGGCCAATATATATTCTACATATTTTTGGTACAAAAAATAAAAAAAATACCAATAAGCGTTTATTGATTGGTTTTCACAAAAGTTATAGTATCTGCGAACTATGGGAAAGTTTTTTGGCATTTTTTTTTTTTACTAGTAATGGTCGGTGATCTGCGATTTTTAGCGGTACTGCGACATTGCGACGGACAGATCTGAGACTTTTGACACTTTTTTGGGACCATTGGCATTTATACAGCGATCAGTGCTATAAAAATGCACTGATTACTGTGTAAATGTCACTGGCAGGGAAGGGGTTAACACTAGGGGGCGATCAAGGGGTTAATTGTGTGTTCCCTCAATGTGTTCTAACTGCATGGGGATAGAATTGACTAGGAGAGGAGACATATCGTTTTTCCTACTTGGTAGGAACAAAACGGTATGTCTCCTCTGACAGCACAGGGATTTGTGTTTACACACACAAATCCCCGTGCTGGCGCTCGTGCACGCGATCGTCTCCTCCGGACACGCGCATCGGGACCACCGCCATTGCATCAAGGCGCACGTGCCCTCTAGTGGCAAAAAAGGGTAGGACGTACCCTTACGGGATTTCGCTCAGGAGAGCCATTGTGTCGCAGTATATCTGCGTAACATGGTCAGGAACCGGTTAAATAACCACTGCATTTATTTGTAAATTTTCAAAAATGAAAAGGTGAAATAACACCCTATAACCTCCCCACCCCATCGATCCCTGCTGCCAGTCACGTGTCAGAACTGCTCTGATCTGGCCTAGTATTCCTATAGCCTCGTACACACGGTCGGACTTCCATCGGACTTTTCCGTGGATTTTTGTCCGAACGGAGTTGGCCGGGCACACCCATAGCATACACACCACAGGACTTTTCTGCAAACTTTCCCAAAACTTTTTGCAACATCACATGGTTTTTCTGCTCTTTACCGCCACCCTTTGGTCAACTTCTGCTATTGTTGGTTGATTTTAACATTAGTTGTTTTGTCCATCGGACAAAAGTCCTATGGTTTTCTGTACACACGGTAGGACTTTGCTCCATCGGACTTTTGTTGGGCAAAAGTTTGTCCGTTTGCAGACCCAACTTTTGTCCGATGAAAACAAAACCAAACGAAAAAAAGTTTGTGCGATGGAGCGTACACACGGTCGGATTGTTGGTCCAACTTGCTTAAAACGAAGTTTGTTGGGCAAAAGTCTGTCGTGTGTACGGGGCTTAAGAATGGCTTTACATTATTGTGTAGTGGTAAAACTCGCGTTACCACAAAGCACAAGTACAGCAGGTGCAGATATAGTATTTCAGTGCGCCACAAGGCACATGCAGGTCCAGTGTTGACTGTGGTGTACTGGCAGCTCACTGTAAATGCCTGCCTTATGCAGAACTAAACTCTCTCAATCAACCATTTTCAATCCTTATGTTACTAACTTTAGTAAATAGACAGGAAGTTATATTATATTTACTTGTTTTCATTTATTTATTTTCTTCCTTCTCATTTCTTTAGTTGCTTCCAGGTTTTTTGCCTGGGCCAAAATGATGTCATACATCCTAGGAGTCTGCATGGCATTTGTTTTTCGTTCACCTGGAGGAGGGGCTTGCTCAGCTAATCACACCCTCCTGCCTGCATACCTAAGCTAAGGCACATGGATTGCATGACGTAAATGCTACATGAATCGTCTGCCCTTACGCAAGATCGTCACGGCTAGAAATGCTATAGGGATGTTTTTCAAAGGTATTTGACAATAAAATAAAATTTGGAGACATGAATGGATGAGTGACTTTGCACCATTTTTGTTTTATTGCACCTGGATGTAATGCAAGTATAAGTTCAGTATATAAATAAACCTCATTTTTGCCTGCTGGGCTTCAGGTGAATTGTCCATCCACTGGATATGTAAAGCCTCACAACTCTTTAGCTCAACCAGAAAACTAACCAGTACAGTAATATTTAATTCTCCTGGCTCTCATCATCCTATAGGTGGTCCCATTCAACAGCTGAAGCTCAGCAACCGTGACTGGGCTAGTATATTGAGTACAAGTAAGGATACTTCAAGTAGTTGTAAAGGCTGAAGGTTTTTTGTTTTTTTTTACCTTCATGCATTCTATGCATGTGTTGCTCGCCCCTCAGCTCCCCCAATACTTACCTACAAGTAAGCCCGATCTCGATTCAGCGATGTGATGTGCATGAGGTCTATCCCTTCTCACTGGCAAAGATGCAGCAGCAGAAACCATTGGCTTCTACTGCTGTCAATCACAGCCAATGAGAAGGGAGCAGGGGGGCTTATGGACACAGAGAGTGGGGCTCGGGAGAAAGTACGCATGAGTGCCCCTGTAGCAAGCGGCTTGCAATGGGGCACTCAGCCGGGGGAGGGGCCCAGAGTGCCAGCGGGGGGACCCGAGAAGAGGAGGATCGGGGCTGCTGTGTGCAAAACCACTGCACAGTGCAGGTAAGTATAACATGTTTGTTTTTTTTTGTTTTTTAAATGCCTTTACAAGCACACTGCCTAGAAAATGTATGGAAATAAGCTTTTATGGAAGGTCAGATAGTTGCAGCTACAGGATTAACACATTAACACAGCAGCTTTTTAGCCAGGTAATCATATCAATGAAAAATTATTGAAAATTTATCATTTTAATACTAAAAGACCTTTATTACTATCTATGGTTTTAGCAGGGGGAAAAGGAAAAAATAAATGAAGACATTTCTTGCTCTTCCGGAAAGCAAACAGCAGACATACAGTATGAAACAGAATAAAAATACATAAGTAATGCCAAGATTTTCCGCCAGCTGAACATGCATCGTACGGCTTCTCACTTGATGTCTCTAATAAATGTGTGATGTTCTTTATTGCGTCAACAAATCCTGAGCTTCACACAGCATGCCAATCAAACATTCATGACTCTTTAATCTTCTTAGCATTACAGTGACAAGGCTGCAACTATCCAACAATTCAATTACACCGTAACATGTTTACAGCCTAAATAGAACGCACAAATATTAGAACAAATAACAGAGAAAAGAATGCATTAATAAAACTAGAGTTCGCTACTTTTCTCTCCGATTCATATTCTATCACAATAAGGTCTCTCCATGTATTTAGTATAGAAAGAACAATGTGCACCATGCTGGGTGAAATCTGGGGTATGCATCCATCATCATTTCCATTTGCATTGATTTACTGAAGAAAATGAGCATGAAAAGATGTGTGTAAGCTAGCATTGCCGACTTCTCCTTTATTCTTATCCTTTGGATTCAATGCTTTTGGTAATGCCAATAAAAAAAGTATGGAGGACCAAAAATTGTGACTTCTAGCCTCCTACATAACAGTTTAAATCCCTCTTGGTTCAGCCAGTTAGCCTGCATTCACACTTTGCGTTTTGCGAATGTACACAAAATCGTGCACATATGCAAGTTTTTGTGCATTTTTGCACCACATGCACAGGGCAGCCCATTCATTTGAACAGGCTGCCCTACACATGGCAAATTAGCTTATGCACCTTTTTTAACATCAAGATTTGCACATTTGACTGCATTTAAGGTGCTACATTATTACCATTGAATGGCAACACAATCACGTCAAGCATTTTTGGACATTTACAGAACACTGAGTGCAAGTTCAGTCTGTTCTTTTTGTTTTTGGCTTTAGATACAGTAAGTGGGGTGACCAAAAAAGCCTAAATACCGTATTTATCGGCGTATAACACGCACCGGGGTATAACACGCACCCCAAGTTTAGGAGGGAATTTTAAGGAAAAAAACTTTTAGGAGGGAAATTCAAGGAAAAAAAACTTACATTTAAATGCAGCATGCAGCCTTGCCCAGTGTCCATCTGCAGCCTTGCCCAGTGTCCATCTGTCCATCTGCAGCCGTGCCCAGTGTCCATCTGCAGCCGTGCCCAGTGTCCATCTGTCCATCTGCAGCCTTGCCCAGTGTCCATCTGTCCATCTGCAGCCGTGCCCAGTGTCCATCTGTAGCCTTGCCCAGTGTCCATCTGTCCATCTGCAGCCGTGCCCAGTGTCCATCTGTCCATCTGCAGCCGTGCCCAGTGTTCATCTGTCCATCTGCAGCCTTGCCCAGTGCCTTTGCGATCGTGTCAGTCCCGGCGGTTTTTAAAATTTGGCGCCGATTTCTGTGGAGAGGAGCGAGCGGGGCCGAGTGTACTTCGGCTGGACTCGGCTCCTCTCGCAGTCCCGCCCATCTCCACTGACTGCGCCGCTGACGGAGAAAGCCGAGTGTACTTCGGCTAGACTCGTGTTTGCTCACAGTCACAGGCAGGACTGCGAGAGGAGCCGAGACTAGGCGAAGTACACTCGGCTTTCTCTATGTCAGCGGCGCAGTCAGAGATGGGCGGGACTGCGAGAGGAGCCGAGTAAAGCCGATTGTACTTCGGCTTCAGCTCCGCTCGCTCCTCTCGCTCGTTTTCAGCAGGGGAATTCGACGGAGTATCGGCGTATAACACGCACCCACGATTTTCCCCTGATTTTAAGGGGAAAAAAGTGCGTGTTATACGCCGATAAATACAGTAACTCATTGTTGCTTAAAACCACAATGAAGTCTCATAACTGTTTATCTCTTTATAGTCATGTAGGCAGGTGGTAGAGTAGGTCCCCTTTAAGGTGCCTTCTCCACCTGGGAGAAGGTTGGGAGTTTAAGCAGGACCAGGGAGGGAGGAGGGTCAGACTGGTGAGGAAGGATAAGAGGCAACATCTAACAGCTATAAAAACAACAGAACTGGCGCTGAGAAAAAATGTAATAAAAAATTCTAATGAAAGAAAAAAAGTGATAAATAATTGTAGCCGCTGAGCAGCAAGTGCTAAAACGTAAAAAAAAAAGTGAAAAAAGTAAATTAAATTGCAGCGCTAACAATATACCAGATGAACAGTGTAGGACAACCGTTGGCGCAATCAATGGTGAAATTGAAGGGTCCAAAACAATTAAAAGTGCAGTAAAAACAAGTCTAGGTCAAAAATAGACATAAGTGCATAATAAAAATTAGCAAAAAAAAAACATGATAATATTAGAGGCAGCAAATTCTTCAAAAATCTGTCTAACAGCTGTTCTCCTGCTCTTCCCATTTCAGGGGAAGGGCAGGGTGCGCCAGGGTTCCCCACCATAGCCCTGAGAGAGAAGAGCTCCAGTGGGTCAGTACAGGTCCAGTTCCCACCCTCCTAGCCCAGGCAGAGAAGAGTAAAGGAGCTACATGGAGGGAGTGCCCTTTGCAGAAGATGCAAGCAGCCACTGGCAGGGCCCACTATCAACTGTTCCTCACCGGGGAGATTGTTGTACTAACATTGCATAGTTAGTACAGCAGCTCCTCCCGAGCGCTTCCGTTTTTTTCTGTTTAGCCCGCTGTGTACTAATGCTTTAGGCTTTCTGGGTAAAATAATTACCCTTTAGCTGTTTAGGATCCTCACCCAAGCAATATAGACTTTTCATTGTACAAAAACTTCTTACACTGAAAGAAGTACAGTATATAGACTCCCGCTGCTGACTTAAAAGAGACTTAGTTGGCTCGCTGTTCTCTGGCTCCAAAACGTTCAAGTTACATATCAAGGGAAGTCATAGTGTAGTCTGAACTCCCAATTTGCAACCCAATGCTTTGAAGCTACTGGATTTCATTTTGTTCCATGTAAAATAAACTTTAGCGTTAAAATCTTAAAAAGCATACTATTTTCAGGGGTGATATTTATGTACAATGAATGGTATTTTCACTTTCACTGAATATATACACTTGCCTGTAATCTAAACACATAGGAGTATACCTGAACATGTAACCTGGGTACACACGGGATATGCGTATCTTTATAACACCTGACTGTTAAAAGGACTATGCCCAAAAGGAAAAAAAAAAATAAAAATCGACCATTTCAAGGCTGTGTTGGTTTTTTAAGTTGCTCTTTGTTCAGCATTGTTAAATATTAGGTCATATGGGACAAAGTGTCAACCAATCAGAAGTGGCAGATCTGCTCCACCCGGTTGTTCACTCTAAAAGAAGGTCAGGTTTAACGCAACAAGTAATATTTCACTTTCCTGGTGAACCTCATCACAGACGACATTCTTCTCTCAAATAAACCAGATGCTTTTCAAGGAAGGGCCTTTAAAATGTTCTGACAGCACCTGCCCTAAAACAGACATATCCAGAGGCAGCTGTGAACTCAAAGACTATTGAAAGAATGCCGATATTGGTAACATGTTTTCTGCATTTGCTACATACCCCTCAATATAAATAAAGTAATTTGGAGAACAATAAACTCCAATATACAACATTTAGGCCCTGTTCACATCTGGGCATAGCGGAAATGGGAGCAGAAACACAGGTTTCTGCTGGCGTTTGCACAAATACCTTAAAAAAAAAAAGCTAAAATGCACAACACACTTCCATAATTGCCTTCATTTCTTACTGGCACCCCAAATGCACGTAGCAATCGCCCATCTTATTGCGCAAAAAGCGCTTCGCTGAGTGACAAAATTTGGTACATGAGCTTCTTTGGCGCATATTTGGAGTGGAGGGAAGCCCATTCAAATGAATGGAGCCACTACAAAGACGTGCAAAAAACGTGATGCAGGAGTGTTGCTCAGATGTGAATAGGGCCTACTATAAAGCTTCATAAAATTTGGTCCCATTCAGCTGCTACGTGATCATTCCTAAGAGCCCATTCACACACGGGCAACTTTGGTATCGACTTCAAGTCGCCCCAAGTCGCCTCAAGTCGCGGTGGCTGAGAAAATCAATGTAAGTAAATGGAGCCATCTTAATGCACACTACTGCAGTCGCTCCGACTTCAAAAAAGGTTCCTGTACTACTTCAATCCGACTTCTAGGCGACTGCTAGGCGACCTGTACCCATTGATTTCAATGGAAGTCGCCTCAGAAGTCGGATCCCCTGTCTTAACAGAAGCAACTTTCCAGGAAGAGAACATACATCTCAGGCAAACCTCTCCCTCCCCCAGAGCTGATTCTTGTTTGATTGGCCACTGGAATGTCTTCTGTCCTAGAGGCAACTTGAAGTTGCCTTGTAAGTAGCTTCATGTCGCGCTGTGATTCATACTCAAGTCGTGTCCAAGTTGCCTCTGGAAGTCGTGTTGCCCCTGTGTGAATGGAGTCTAAAGCCTTTATAAAAGGGGGAGTTTTGTGGCCCCTGAAACACATTGGCTTATGCCCTCTATACTCTTGGAACAAAATTCTACTCTATGGACTCTAAAACCCCAGTGTTGCAATTCGATTTTTAGACTCAAACATTGATTACACATCCCGAGGTTTCGGTGACAGCTCCTTGACATTTGGAAGCAGCCTAAACCCTTATGCCTTAGTGGGTGACCATTAGTGGTGCAACGGATCGGTGGTGATCCGTGATCCGAACGGGTCACCCTGTTCGGATCGGATCACCACGCGATCCGCGGAGCGCTCCGGAGCCTCGGCCGTAGGAAAGGCAGCGGCTTCGGCCTAGCTCCGGCCATCTTGGTACACCCGGCGGTGGCCACTGTAGTGACGTTTCGCCGCCATCTTGCTCCACCCCACACTCCTGCACAGTAATGACAGAGAAGGGGCCAGGCGGACATCTTGTTACACCCAATGGAGTTTTAGGATTTCAACACAAAAACTGAGCTTATCAGCTTTAATACATTATTTGGAAATCCATCGGACTCTTTACATTTTAAATTTTAAAAGCAGCAGCAAACCTTACATGATTGCTAATGTGACGGAACACCTCTGATTTTCACATTTAACATTTAGTTAAATGTAAAATTCAGAGGTGTTCTGTCACATTAGCAATCATGTAAGGTTCGCTGCTGCTTTTAAAATTTAAAATGTAAAGAGTCCGTTGGATTTACAAATACTGTATTTAAGCAAATAAGCTCAGTTTTGTGTTGAAAATAACTGTGAAATCGAAAACTCCGGTGGGTGTAACATTATTTTTTTTTTTTTTTAGCCGATCTGAAAATGATACGATCCGTGGCTCTGATCCGAGGATCGATCCGATCCGTGAGTTTTTAGATCCGTTGCACCCCTAGTGACCATGAGTATAGTTTTGATAAAACCAATGTCAAACAAAAAATTTCACTTAAAGTGTTACTAAACCCAGGAGCCTTCACTATATCTGGTCTCCCCCAGTACACAAAACATGGAAATGCAATTACCGGTATTCTATAAACTGCTAAATACCTTTTCTCATCAGCAGTATATAGTAAGTAGTCTTATGACTTCTATTAGTGCCTGGACAAGCACTGGTTAAAGCTTGTAGGAGGAGTTAACTTAACCCCCTTTCCACAGTGAGTATAACAAGCATGCTTTACTGTATATACAGACTGATTTTACGGTTGTGGGTTTAGTAACACTTTAAGGTTCCAGTGCTATCAATTTACTACTTCAAGCATGCTGCTTGCAAAAGCACTTAAAAAAAAGTGCAATTTATAAATTAAAATACAGAGCATTCACCTCCTAACTTTATCCTGATAATCCAAAGCCACCTACCACCTGTATTGGTCCAGCGCACCATATACTAGTTTCTCCACTTGACATAATATGTATAACTTCCTTAAAAAGTCCTGGAAGTTAAAATACAGGCCATTCGGGACAGTGATTTTGCACAGGTGCCACCCAACCCACTGATACTCACCTTTCCAGGGCTCCCCCACTACTTTTTCCTCTATTACAGCTGTCAACAATACTTAGTGATTCTGGGTATAGGACAGCATATGACCTCCTCCCAAGTAACAATGCGAATGCTTAGTATACACGATGGGAAAATCCGATGAAATATAACACTTTTGAAGCGATGGTACGATAATCTGATCGTTAGTACACAGCTTTCGACAACCGATCGCGACACTTCATGCAAAATTATCCAAAGAAACAAAACACAAAAAGTTTTCTCGCACAAAACCAGAATGAACGATTTTCAGTTAATCAGTACAGTATTTTTAATCTTAAATCTTACTTAAACAGATCACCATACGGGGGACAACCACCTAAGCCACCGGTGCTCAACCTGTGGCCCTCCAGCTGTTGTGGAACTACAAGTCCCATGAGGCATTGCAAGGCTAACAGTTACAAGCGTGACTCCCAAAGGCTGAGGCATGATGGGAATTATAGTTCCGCAACAGCTGGAGGGCCACAGGTTGAGCACCCATAACCTAATCCTTGGCTATGCTCCACTAATCCATAAAATAAATATGAGAATTAATGAGCTTGCCAAGCCCATACACACTACAGCGTTCAGCAGAGGTCTGATAAACCAGGCATAATGAGGATGGTAATTGCAATGAATCTACCAAATGGATGCAAATGGATACAAAATGTGTAGAAAATTGAAAGTACCAAATAACAAATAAGGGATGAAAATTGTGGAAAATGATTAGTAAATGAGAATACTAGTGATATGTATCAACATTAATATTAAAAGGTTTGTGTTGGATAGCCCAGAGTGCGAAGTATAGCTAAAACTAAGAGCTGCAGCTAGAAGACCAGAGAGGGCGCTTACTTTCCAACCACTAAAAAAAACAACAGTGCAATCCCATAGTGTAGCATAAAAAAATAAAATAAATGACACTTTTATTGAAAAATAGAAGTGCACTCACAAAAAGGTATGCATTTGTTGGGCATGACATAAAGGAAACTTAGGGCAGCCAGAGAAACACCAGCCTTGGCCATTGGCTGGGGATGAAGCGTGCTGAAGATGGAGAAATCCACCGACAAGGCAACTGCAATCTGCGTTCAACCCAGGACTGGAATCTCTGTCATTGTAAACACATGCATTGTAGACATGTAGAGGATAGCCCAGCATAGACAGGCTGATGACGAAGCCAAATGGCTTAGAAATGCGACCCGTGTCTACAACACGTGTCTTCAGTAACGTTGGAGATTCCAGTCAAGGGTTGAACACCGATTGCAGTTGCCCTGACAGCAGCTTCCTCCATCTTCAGCAAGCTTCATCTCTAGCTGGTGGCCAAGGCTGGTGTTTCTCTGGCTGCCCTTCGGATATTTTTGGCTGCCATGCCCTACAAATGCGTACTTTCATGAGTACATTTCTATTTTTCAATAAATTGTCATTTATTTTATCCTACACTATGGGGTTGCGCTGTTTTTTTTGTTTTCTTCCACTAATCCATGGACCAGAAAACTGTACGATAATGAAAATATGGAAGTCCTGCGAAACAAAGTTAGTAAAAAATGTTAAACAATTAAATAATTAAAAAGCATTTTAATAACATAAAGAACAAGTTGTATAAACATTCACCAAATATAAAACTACACAAAAGGCTTCACTGAGCGGTTTTGTAACTGGACATTGCAATATAATAACTGCATCAGATTCCAGGATCCTGGCCAAGATTTTCACATCCAATTCAAGCAAGTCCTGCGAGACCGAGCAACGGAGATTTCCATTTAATTAGTACATCAAATAACGTGCAAAACTTTCAGCCTATGCGAGTGGCTGAATCCAATACATAATTACACAAAGATCAGCTGGTAAAGCCCAACTCTGGACACAAAGATTTCACCAGTATTACGTTGGTTATACATTCCGTTGGCAGAAAAGAAACCCCCCCTCATGCTGCCTTCATTCTACAGCTGTCAAATCAGTTTTTTTAAATGCCGAGGGGGAAGCACAGCTCCTGCTGTACTTCCATGCCAGCTCCGAAGCACACACTGCACTGACCTCAGCAGTCTGATCCCTCTCCTCCTGGCCATTCACAAAATGAAGCCTGGGGCTCAAAGACTGCTTTTAATTAAAAAAAGATATAGATTTTTTTTTTTTTTTAATCTGTTGCTCTATATTTTGACACATCAGAATTGTATTCATTCATACAAAAATACAGAAATGTTCATAGGCATCAGATGCAGATCAGACCCACTTCTCATTCCAACCTGCTAAATTAAAAAAAAAAAACAAGGTGAGTCATCATCAGTGGGCATGAACAACTCCCATCATGGGCACAAAGAACTTCTTCACAATCCCAAAAAGGCAGTAACAGCTGTTTTAAACATCTTTTGCTTCGTCTTACCTGCATTAATGTATGTTTTTGTGCACTTAATACACTTTGATTATTCTTTTGGGCAATATCAGTTACAAGCATTCAGAAGAGGGATTCTTCCATTGTGAATAACATTCACAAATGCATAATACATGCATTTACCATTATTTTTAAAAGATCTGCTTAAAGCCTTTGTAAGAGTTGTTTGTCATTTTAATTAATAAAAAAATAAAAAAAACATATAACAGTAAAACCTTGGTTTGAGAGTAACTTGGTTTGAGAGTGTTTTGCAAGACAAGCTAAATTTTGTAATAAATTGTGACTTGATATACAAGCAATGTCTTGATATAAGAGTAGCGTCATGTCATAATTGAGTCTAAAAGAGAAGCGAGGCGCCTCTAAGTGTAGCAATATGGTTACATTTAATTAAGGTACAACATGTAGAAAACTCACATGGTTTATTAGGAGGCACATCTAAGTATGCCAGGCATCTGGGGTAAAACTGTCCACATAGACCATCCTCCTCACCACCATCGACGTCATCCCTTTCACTCTGCGCTCCACAAGCGTTTCAAGCCTCGCTCTCAGATCGCTCTATTGCAGGGTAGTCATTCCGGGCACCATTGCAGACATTTGGACATTTTATGGTTACACAACCTGGTCAAATCTTTTTATATGGACTATATATAGACTGAAGGACTGATGAATAAATAATTGTGGAACTAATCATTTTAGTTTCCATAATTTCTTATGGAGAAATTCACTTTGATATACAAGTGCTTTGGATTACAAGCATGTTTCTGGAACAAATTATGCTCGCAATCCAAGGTTTTACTGTATACTTACCTGCTCTGTATAATGGTTTTGCACAGAGCAGCTAGGAACCATTCCTTTTGGAGTCCATTACCGGCACTTTTGGCTCCTCCTCGTCTTGGTTTGCCACCAAGAGAAGCTGCTTCCCATGGTGGCACACCTGCAGGTTTGATCCAGGGGTGGGCTGTGTGCATCTATTCACACACACGCTCCACTCTTACCATTTATAGGCCATCTAAACTGCCAATCAACCAGGTCAAAGTAAAAAAATAAAATAAAATAAAAACAGTTTTTATAATTATTGATTTATGACAGTTCATGCCCTTAATGATCCAGTACTTGCTGCATGTGGTCTTTTCTCCTCTCTCTACTAGAATTTATCCAGTAAGGATAACAAAACCATTCCAAACACATTCTGATTCTGATTCCGCTCAGCGTGGTATCATCTACAAATGTGTAAGCTGTCATTCATTCCCTGCCTGTTTCCAGCAGGCTGCGCTGACGGCTCTTTACAAATGCACAGTAGGAACAGCTTAGAGAATAAATAGATCACATCGGACACAAGATCAGGACCAAACGCATACAGCGCCCCCACAACAGTCTATGCAGACCTGATACAACACTTGGGCGCAGAACGGGCCAATTTAGGGTTACCCTAATGAGGCGATAAAAGGTGTTCCCCCACTCACATTTGCACAGATTTTATCCAACTTGCAATCAGGTTGATCTATCCCTCTTCTCAATTAAAAAAAGGGCAACTATGGTGTTACTGTGTGTGGCCCAGTGCCACAGACAATGGGCAAATGTTGGAAGTCATCTTCCTCTCTTGGTTTAGCTAAACATATAACAAAAAATATAAAGGCAGCGCTATATCCTAAAATCTAGTGAAAGTACATCCACCAATCTTAAATAATCACTAATCTAAATAAAGAAATGTATATACAGTATATTCACATAATACGCAAACATGAAATATTAGTCCATAGATAAAAGTGCTTGCAGTTCATCTGATAAATAAGTAGTGCTCCAAAAAAACAAAACAGAAAGGGAATGTCCAAATAGAGCTGAAACAGAACGTGTCTCCCAGAAAAAAAGACCACTGTAAACATCCACCATGTGTGTGAAAGATCTCCAGAGCAGCTATGACCCTCTGATTAAGAGCAGTCATCGTGAGTACAATCCTGAGGCTCCTTTAGACAGCTGTCAGATTCTTGGTATCACAGACTCCAAGGTTCTTTATGAGGTTTCTCCCTCATAGAGATTATATATATATATATATATATAGCTGTGTAAAATAGCGTAAAATCCTCAACACAGGTTTAAAGTGAGTAAAGTATTGCACTTACACATAGTCAGAATAAAAGCAATAAGCATCAAACATCAGCCAGTATCGGAACAGAAACCAGGCTGTGCATGCTGACGCCACGCTCCCACGCATTTCGTCATAAGGCAAAGTCATTAAGGGACCTGTAGCTAAACACATAGCTGTGAAGTTCCATGACCTTGGAAAATGAGTTGCTGAGAGGAGAGCCTGAAGATTATGGAGGATTGCACATAATAGCAACTCCCAGAGGAGGCCAGAAGAGGACAAGGGAAATATTTGGGCCCTCCTTTGCCACCTACCATTTTTACTCTGAACCTAGTAGAGAGAAGATGTACCATCAAAATAAACTATATGACGTGTACAATGACACTGACTTAAAGTGGTTGTAAACCCTTTACAACCACTTTAACCTACAGGTAAGCCTAGATTAAGGCTTACCTGTAGGTGCTTGAAATATGTCCTACATCTACATGGTTTAGGAGATATTTACAAAAATCACGGGCGCCGATATCTACGGCGCATGCGCCATAGACAACGGCGCAGGCGCACTTTAGCAACCGCAATCGTGCCGTTTTTAATGGAGAAAGGGAGTTACCGCTCCAGGTGAGTAGATTCTGTTAATCACTTGAATGTTCAGGAAACCGTGGGTGCTGGCGATGCACAAGGCAGGCAAACAATGGATGAATGAAAACAGACAAGTGCACTACAGGTCACAGCAAAGCAAGGAATCAGCTGACGCTTTTCACACTGTAATATCAGTGCTTACTCATATGAGTAAGCACTGATATTACAGTGTGAAACACGTCAGCTGATTCCTTGCTTTGCTGTGACCTGTAGTGCACTTGTCTGTTTTACAATAAAAGGCAACCGTAAAAGTTTTTTTGGAGTGCGGCTGTCCATTTTCATTCATCCACCGTTCCTAATGGAGGCCGTGCCGTGACTGGCGGCTGCCGCGCGCATGTGCGGGAGTGACTAATCACAGCGCCAGAGCCGCGATACTTGGAAGTAACAGCCGGGAGAAATGTCGGCCGCTCGAGCGGTGAACGAGGGCGGCTGCAAGTGCTTCGATCTGAGGTGAGTATTACATAATGAGCTATGCCAGGGATATGCAATTAGCGGACCTCCAGCTGTTGCCAAACTACAAGTCCCATGAGGCATATCGAGACTCTGACAGCAGCAAGCATGACACCCAGAGGCAGAGGCATGATGGGACTTGTAGTTTTGCAACAGCTGGAGGTCCGCTAATTGCATATCCATGAGCTATGCTATGCATACTAGCTCATTATGCCTTTGTCTTGCAGGTGGTGCTTTTTTTTTTTTCCTAGTGGGTTTACTTCCTCTTTAATAAAGCCTAATCCAACCAATATTTTATTTTATTTTGTATAAAGAAGTGCTAAAGCATCTATCAGGTTTTTTTTTTTGCCACTCCAATTCCTTATCTGTATACCTCTTCCAGAATGTTGCAAATGAAATGCAGAACTCATTATCTGTATTCCTCTTCAAGCCTGAAATCCAAAAAAGGTATTAAAGAAAAATAATGGATGTATCTGTGACTACATCTAGCACTTGCAGAAGCAAGCAATGGTTAGCAGTTCCTTTAAACAGTAATTCACAAATTTTACTTCACCATGTAAACCTCAATATAAACTTAAAGAGAAGGCGAATGGGCTGGTTTTTCCAGCTATTCTGCATGCCACAAGTCTTTGTACCGGCCAGTTACAGATTATAAGGGAACTAACTGCTGTCTATGCATCAACCAAATGACCAGCACCCAATAAATCCTGCACTCTATATAATTAAAGCATTAGCAAGGAAGGTGAAGCCAGTTATACTGTATATATTACACTGTAAACAGTCATCTGCAATACACCATTAAACTTTTCTATAGCTGCTTGGAAAATAAACGATCCTCGCCCCCCCCTCGATGTCAGCATCAATTTTTACTTTTAATTTGTTTTTGTAGCGAAACTGCTTTTTTACCCCTGTAGAGATACCCCCAGCTAAGGGAGCCGCTGATATGATTTTCGGGCCTGTAACAGACCGCTGTCAACCTCCAGCAATTGGCTCTACCCTCCCTTGGCACAGCTAGTAGGGGATGATAAGATTGTGAGGCCTGCAACTTTAGGCAACACAATCCAGCAACAAAAAAACACACAGTGATATAGCGAACACTGACTGTTTCTTCTGCACCATAATAACACCAACAACTAGTCTGCTTAATCCTGGTACTTTTACTAAAGGAAATGATTAAACAGATTAACACAGTATACTTTAGTATATGCAGAGCCCTGCAATAAAAGGTGTTCAGCAATAGACAGATATACAATCCTGTACAAAGTATGACTAACGAGCCCCCTTGCAACTCTCCACCCTCGTGGGCAAGATGGCGCCCAGCAATGTCTACACTGATAAGTCAGGCCAGACTGTAACTATGTGTAAGTTCCGTAGGGAAGAATCTTCGCTAGCAAATGGTGGTGCACTTTTGAAGACAAATTGTAATCCAAGGGAATAACGGTTGACAAGCTTGGTGAACAAAGATAAAGTTACTAACGCTATTCAATGCACTGTCCCTCCGGTGTGCATATGCAAACTCCAACGGGTGAGTCCCGAACAACAACCACTGGGCCTAGAGATCCTGTACTAATCTCTGAGCAGGTGCTCTCTCACCCAACCGGACCAGTCCACGTCTGTATCTTCCGTTGCTGTGTCTCGGTACACAGGTTCCACGACACCTGGGTCTTCGGTCCTCCTGGAAGCAGCAGACGGATAGCAGGATGCGACGTCCCTCAGGCTCCTTGGTGGAAATGGAAGGCTCTTTGGAACACAGGGCCTAGGCTTCAGGCCCTGTCCGGAACAACAGACTCAGCACAGAGTTCCACTTGCTGGGCGGGCGATGTCCAAAGAGAGCGTACTCCGGTCCGCCCCTCGGTTAAATACCCCGCCCCAGCAGTCCTTGCGCGGGGAAATGCATCCTGGGTATGGTAGTCTCTGGGTTCCTCAAACAACACCCCGCTACACCCCTGTATGACATCAGGTTTGTAACGTTTTGCAGGGACAGCTGCAGGAATGACCAGCAGTTCCCAATGATGTAGACGTGACCACAGAACAGAAGTATTACCTTACTGAGAAAAAAAACAAGGAATGCTTGGTAAGAGAGACATGGGGGTAGGGATGGGCACAATAAGCAGGGATGACATTACTGACTAGGATTTTAGTGCAGCAAAGGCAGAGTTGTCAGCTCAGACAGTAAGAGCTTACTACATTTCCAAAGGGATCAACAGGTAACAGTTTTCCGACATTAAAATGTTAATAAACCCACAACAGTAAAATCAGTCTGTATATGCCGTACAGCATGCTTGTTATACTCACTTTCGAACCTAAGGGTCCATTGTGTAAAAAGGCTGTTTGATCGGGTCTCCTCTGATCCTTCCCTTTTTTCTCCCCAGAGTCCCCAAACCATCTCCAGATAGTACAGGGGCTAGGGGACAAGCTACACATGCTCAGTTTGGTGTATATTGCTGGAAAGTTGTTTTTTTTTCTTGGGAGAGTGCATGTGTTCAGCACAGGGCCAATCAGCACTGTCCAGAGGGTCAGGGTCCTGCATCCTAATAGGTCAATCATGGGAGAATGAAAACTCCTCCTATAAGCTTTAACCAGACACTCATTGAAGTCACAAGACTGCTCTAACTGCTGATTTAGGTATTTAGCAGTTTATATTTACTAAAACTATTGAATTCCTATGTTTTGTGTACTGTGGGAGACCAGATATAGTGAATGCAGAGTCCTGGGTATAGTAACACATACATATGGAAAATGTGCATATTTAGATATACTGCATATGTTTTTGTTATGTTTTCTAGACACTTTAAATACTCTTGACTTTCTTAGTGGTCTTTTGTGAAACAAATTATCCCTTAGGCCCCTTTCACACTGAGGCGTTGAAAAAACGCAAAAAAATTATGATTTTTTTACCGCGATTTTACCGCGTTTTTGCTGTAAAAATGATTATTTGGTATCCCACAATCCTCCACTCTACTGTGGTCATGTGACCTTTCCACAGCATCTGGGTGTTTTTTACCACGTTTTTACAGCGGTACTCATTCATTTCAATGGGGATAGGCGTTTTTACAGCGCTATTTTATGCGCCCCAAAGATGCTCCAAAAAAGCTGTTTTTCCAACGCACAACCAACAAAACACCTCAGTGTGAAAGCCCCCAGGGCTTTCACATTGAGAATGATGGGGCAGGATTATTTCAGGCATTTTTACAGCGCTGTTTTTACCGTGAAAACGTGGTAAAAACGCCTCAGTGTGAAAGGCTTAAGCAACAAGAACCATGTTGAAAGTGAAACAGATTTTTATGTCTATTGCCTAGCTGCATTGTACATCCAAGCAAGGCATTTCACTGCTAGGAAAATGATCAAACAATACGGTTCCAAGTACTGTCCCCCCACTAACTACAGATATTAAAACAAATGAATTAAAAAAAGCTTCTGTTTACAAAAGCAAGGTTGGTTTGAGGTGTGGAATATGTGACTTGCCGAGCTCATAAAATTTTACAGTGCAAGGGCGTCCTGTACAACCCATTTCACAGCCAGGGGCAAAACACAACCCAGGCCTTCTGATTCAGTTGTATGCAAAATAAACTTAATAAAAGGGATCTACAATCACTAATTTGATGACCCAGCGCCAAGTCATTCCTGTTTATCTGCTTACTGCACATAAAACATATCCAACAAACTGTCTGCTTCATTTATAAAGCTGCAATGTCAACAGAAAATTATCAATTAAAAAAATGCTGTCCAGACATCATGGATGTTTTATCCTTTTAGTATCACTGTGTTCAATGGAGGAAAAATTGAAGCTAGTAAATTTAAAGGACTTCTTCAGTGTGATTTATGGTATTCAGAAGGTAGAATCCTTTAGAGGTGATTAGGATTTGATTGTCCAAGTTAAAGTTTGGGACAAAGGTAAGGAGGTTAAAGCAAAGGTCCACCCAAAAGGTTTCGTTTGACAGGGGTTCGCCACAGCAAACTCACCCGCAAGTTCAGCCCTCGCCGCAGCCGGCCCATTGAAGCACGCATGCGCAGTAGGAAACTGTCTGTGAAGCCGCAAGGCTTCACTGCCAGTTTTTCCTTACCCAAGATGGCGGTGCCAGCTGCCGAGTCGATTCAAGAAATCGGCTTGAGTGAGGACACCGCGGGATCCCAGGACAGGTAAGTGAACTAATAATAAAAGTCAGCAGCTACAGTATTTGTAGCTGCTGACTTTACATTTTTTGGAAGGTGGGGGCAGGAGCTCCGCTTTAAGCAAGATTTTAAAGCAAACCTGACACCTCAGTTTGCAAACTAAAAAAAAAAAAAAAAAAACTCAAACTGAAGGTCACCTAAGTTTACAAACTAAAATCTGTCCCCAACCATAGCACAGCAGTCATCCTTCAATGTCCTAACATTTAAAGCCGATTGCAGTGCATATTGCAGTGTGTGTGATCATAGAGGTACACTGCAGCACTTAGCACACATAGCAAAGAATGCGATTTCTTTTTTTTTCCTTGCATTTAGGTGGAATTCACGAAAGCAGCCTTATAGTAAACAGCGTAAAAGTCATGATTTTTTTCCTGCAACAAGCCCCTAGATAAACTAGGTATGCCCATGGATTGGAGAGGTAGGTAGGATAAATTATGGGACCAGAGGGTGACTGCTCCGCTCCGTGGGAGTGAGGTGGTAAGCAAATGGAGGAGACAGGTTTTCTCTACCTTTTAGGATTTATTTTTAAATTAGGGTTAGGCTGAGGTTAAGAATTACCGTATATACTCGAGTATAAGCCGACCCGAATAAAAGCCGAGGCACCTAATTTTACCACAAAAAAATGGAAAAACGTATTGACTTGAGTATAAGCCCAGGGTGTCCATCTGCATGCCTCACCTTGCCTCACTGTGTCCATGCCTCACTGTGTCCATTCCTCACTGTGTCCATGCCTCACTGTGCCTCATGCCTCACTGTGCCTCATGCCTCACTGTGCCCATGACTAGACTGGCGTTTAACATGGGAATCTATGGAAGGGGTGCCCGGATTTGAAAAATCGGTGCTCCCTGGCCGTAGGTCTCCCAGACAAAAACCTTTGCACACTTATAGAGGAGAAATTGGGCTACATGTGTGTCAAGTTGCGGGTCCAGGGGACCCACGACTGGCAAGTACTGGGTCCCCAATTTCA
This sequence comes from Rana muscosa, assembly GCA_029206835.1. NCBI lineage: Eukaryota > Metazoa > Chordata > Amphibia > Anura > Ranidae > Rana > Rana muscosa. The sequence goes on from CM055123.1 coordinate 196,006,232, forward strand.
CTGGAGAAATGACCGTTTAACATGGGAGTCTATGGAAGGGGTGCCCGGCTTTGAAAAATCGGTGCTCCCTGGCCGTACATCCTCTGGACAACAAACTTTGCACACTTATAGAGGAAGAGGGAGGCTACATGTGTGCCAAGTCCAAGTCCAGGGGACCTAGGGCCGGCCGGTACCGGGTCCCCAAAGTTCGGGAGATCAGACGCAAAAAGGTGACTCGAGTATAAGCCGAGGGGGGCATTTTCAGCACAAAAAAATGTGCTGAAAAACTCGGCTTATACTCGAGTATATGCGGTAAGTGAAATAGTTAAAGCGGTTGTATACCCTCATATACTACATGCACCTACAGGTAAGCCTACATTAAGGCTTACCTGTAGGTGCTTTCAATATCTCCTTAACCTACATAGTTAAGGAGATATATGCAGAAAAGCGAGCACCAATGTCTACAGCGCATGCGCGTCGTAGATAACAGCGCAGGCGCACAGAGCGCGGCGGCTCTTGAATGGGAGCTTGCCGGACACTGCCGGAATGCGCGCATGCGCGGGGATCGCGCCCTTCCTCAAGCATGCACGGGAGTGACGTCATCGCCGCTCCGGCCAGTCACAGCGCCGGAGCGGCGATACGCGTAAGTCACTCCGGGTATCATGGCGGCAACAGAGGATGTGTCCGAGGACCGCTGCGGGGGCTTCGATCTAAGGTAAGTGATTGATAATGAGCTAGTATGCTAGTCATACTAGCACATTATGCCTTTGCCTCGCAGGTTTAAAAAAAAAAAAAGTTTTGCGGTATACAACCGCTTTAACTAAGAGTGGCCATATATTGTACAATTGTTCCTCGGATTTACCAAAACCATATAATATGAGGTAAAACCTAAACACTTTCAATTTGTATGCAATCAGGCAGGCCTTTGAACTACATAGATGAAGGTAAATCTAAAGGAAATTTAATAAGCACATTGTATTACAGTATGCATGGCCAGCCTAAAGATTAGATTTAAATGGGCTACCAATGCACCTTTTTTTTACCCAGAGTACAACACACAGAAGATTCAGATGGTTGTGGTGTGCTAAATAGCAGATCTGCCATCATGCACTGGGGATGTGCATTGGGATGCCATTCCAAACTAATGGTACAACAAATACTGTATGGAGCTAGTTGGAGGATTAACATTATGGTTTACTTTGGGTGAAGCTCCAACCAAATTTTTAGTTCTGTGTGCGGAAAGCATTAGTACATCTCTCAAATTCTTAGGCCCCTTTCACATTTGGGCATCCGTGGTAAAGCACCGCTTTTCTTAGCGGCCCTTTACCGTCGTATTTGCGGGGGTATTCGGCCGCTAGCGGGGGGCGCTTTTAACCCCTGCTAGCGGCCGAGAAAAAGTTAAAAACCACCGCAAAGCGCTGCTCCAGCAGCGTTTTGTCGGTGGTATAGCCGCGGTGCCCATTGATTTCAATGGGCAGGAGCGGTGGAGGAGCGGTATACACACCGCTCCTTCACCGCTCCAAAGATGCTGCTTGCAGGACTTTTTTTTACCGTCCTGCTAGAGCACCGCTCCAGTGTGAAAGCCCTCAAGGCTGGAGAGACAGCAGTGGCTGTTTCAGGGCGCTTTGCAGGCGCTATTTTTAGCGTTATAACGCCTGCAAAGCGCCCCAGTGTGAAAGGGGTCTTATTGTCGTCCACTGGGAAATACTGTCACTATTCTTATCTCAAAGACTCATCAGGAAGGGATAAAGAAATCTCTCCAAAAAATTCCAACTTTGGCAGCTCTTACTGAAACAAGTGGAAGAGGTTTCATGAGGGCAACAATTGTCAGAACAGAAAGTGAGAATGAATCTCCACCGGGACACTCGGCAAGAAACCTGACAGAGGTGCTAACTCCTCCCTAGACCAAACTACAGTCAATGACACTGAATAATCAGAAATGCTTTCTTTTTCACTTCACGATCTTTACAAAGATAGATGGCAGGGCAGCCAGTGGAAAAAGTGTTTGTACTCAAAGGTCAACACACAAAGAGGCATAACCTTGTGTAAGAAGCACAAAACCTGGAGCCCTAAGCTATTGGGTAAAATAGGGTGTGATGAGCGAGTGAGTGAGAACTTGTATAGCGCTGCAAATGCAAACTCAATCGCCTCAAGGCGCTTGTCATCCAGTGTCGTTAAGATCCTTTAGAAGAGATGAGTCTTTAGTTTTTTCCGGAAGGCCCGATGGTTTTCTTCCATGCGGATGTTCGTGGGTAGCGCATTCCATAGCCTTGGTCCTTGGGCAGCAAACCTTCGTTCTCCCTTGGCTTTGTAGCGAGTCTTGGGGATGTGGAGGAGGTTTTGGTTGGTTGATCGGAGGTCGCGAGTAGTGGTGTAGTGTTTTATTTTCTCGCATAAATATTGAGGTGCGTTTCCTTGTGCGCATTTGTGGGTGAGGCAGAGGGTCTTGAATGTGACCCGATCCTTTACGGCGAGCCAATGGAGGCTTCTCAGGGACGGTGCAATTGATTCCCAGGGTTTTTTCCCCGTTACCAGTCTGGCCGCTGTGTTTTGGATGACTTGTAGACGTACAATCTGGTATTTGGGTAGTCCTAGGTAAAAGGGAGTTAGCGTAGTCAAGCCGGAAATTGATGATGGTTCCGACTACTACTGCTCTGTCTTTTTCCGGGATGAAGGGGATAAGTCTTCGTAGCAGGCAGAGAAGGTGGTGAGATCCGCTGACTACTGATCCTATTTGTGCGTCCATAGTCATGTCTGAGTCAAAGATGACTCCCAGGCTTTTAACTTTGGGGCTTGGGGTTATGTTTTGTCCAAGGATGGTAGGTGGCGTCCATGTGGTCCTAGCGTTTTTCTTTCGGTTAGCATGGAAAATGAGCAGTTCTGTTTTGGATCCATTAAGCTTCAGGGAGCTCTCTGTCATCCAATTGTCGATCAATGTAAGGCATTTTTCCAGTCCGTAATATTGATCTTTTTTGTTGTTGATGTGAAAGTAAAGTTGAGTATCATCTGCATAGGAGTGATAGCGCAGGTCCTGTTCACTGATGATTTGTCCTTCACCTTTTCTCCTATATCAGGATGGGTTCATATTTAGTGGCAGCAAAAATTGTCCTTCTAAACACCTGGACTGTAGATGGCCAGTACATCTGCTGGTGGGCCTGTCCATGTCATTAGGGGTTGCCAGCATTATCTTAGGGGTGCTAGTATCCACAATCTCCAGATTTAAAAAGCACTAAACTTTAGATTTTCTGATTAATTTCAACAGATTTTCAAGTTTTTAGGACTTATATATCTGCACCCACAGCAATGAATGTAAATCTATTTTATGATTACAAAAGGCAAAGTAACACTGTACAGTAGACACCTATCTTACCATATCCCCCTTCCCCAAGCAGTAGTGTATTTAGGTATTGTGCTGCCCTAGGCCTGACTAAACTCGTGCACCCTCTAATTTAAATATGACCCACCCCTTCCTGTCAAGACCACACCCCTTTCTGTTTAAGACCCGCCCTGACATTTTCGAGTGGGGACACTAGTTCTGAGGGCCTGGGGAATGGATTCCCTTAATTTGCATAGATTTCCTCTAACTTCCTGATTGGCTATGGGACAGGAAGTGAAGGGAAATCTCTGCAATGGGACAGGGATGGTAAAAAGTAAAATGACAGGGGCTCTAACCCTCCCTTACCCTATACAAAATGAAAAAAAAAGTGTTGCCTATAGTTCTACTTTAAGCACAAATTTGTGATAAATGGTGCAGCAGAAAACATATAGCACAGTGAGGACGGTTTGTGGTCCAGGATGATAGGACAGTCAAAATTAGAAGCAGCGCCCCCACACACAGACACACAGTTGCGGATACTAGAAGCAGTGCGGCCGCTTTATGGGGGCGCTAGACTAATTTGCCTCTCAGCCCAGTCCGCCCCATAAGACTGGCGCTACACTAACAGTGTAGCGCAAGCCGGCGGGGACTCTTTCTGTGCTGCCCCCCTGCAAAGTGCTGCCCTAGGCCTGGGCCTTGTTGGCCTAGGCCAGGATACAGCGTTGTCCACAAGTCCATCCTCAAATGGTATGGTATATACACACACTTCAGTCTTTCATGATACAACGGTCAGGTACAGGAAATAGCACTGGTTTGTGGGTGGGGGGGAGTAGAACCTGAAGTTCGTGGTTTTTTTTAGGGACTTCAGGGTGACTATCAGGAAGGGGGAAGATTCACAGTAAAACCAAGAGCAGGCAAGCCCAAGCTATGTTAATTTGACCTACATGCACATAGTCCAGATTTACCAAGGGTTTGTCTATTCCTCAAAATGTCCTAGGTATTCCTAGATTTTTCTGCTACTTGTTTATCCCCCCCTGTAAACACAATCTGACAATCCAAACTAAACACATCTGGTTGACTATCCCAATGACTTTTTGGGGAAAATTTCCCAAAACTGGTGCACCAGGTTTTATTGTCAAAGCTTAAATTGAACAAGCAGAAGTCAGAAGCTGATTGGTTAGCATGCACAGCTGCACCAGTTTTAGTAAATCTCCCCCCATTATATCCTCCAGGAACTTTGGTGGAAAGATTTACCAAGAGAGTAGGTTGTTCCATCTAGATGCATGTTCCATAATGTAAAATAATAAGAATCCAGCGAGAAATGCTTCCTTGAAATACCTGTGTCTGGTGGTCAGATTTAGGCCCCTTTCACACTGAGGCGTTGCAAAAACGCGCTAAAAATGATTAGCGTTATTACCGCGTTAGCGCTAACGCCTATGCGTTTTTACGGTAAAAAGGATTATTTGGTATCCCACAATCCTCTACTCTACTGCGGTCATGTGACCTTCCCCATTTTACCGCGTTTTTACCGCGGTACTTGTTCATTTCAATGGGGATAGGCGTTTTTGAAGCGCTATTTTATGAGCCCCAAAGATGCTCCAAAAAAGCTGTTTGCAGGATTTTTTCCAACGCACAGCCAGCACAACACCTCAGTGTGAAAGCCCTCAGGGCTTTCACATTGAGAATGCTGGGGAAGGATTATTTCAGGCGTTTTTACAGCGCTATTTTTAGCACTAAAACGCCTGAAAAACGCCTCAGTGTGAAAGGGGCCTAAGGAAGTTGGATTGGGAGATCTCGCTTTTGAATCACTGAGAGATAAAAGACACCAATGAATGATTCAACCAAGGATTCACAACTGATACAGCACTGAGTGACCAGTTGTTGAATCACACTGATAAGAACTGTGTCACAGTATGAACTTACATCTGTAATGTAGCAATCTTGAAAGTAATAACTTAAACAATTATGTTTGTCACATGAAATTGCATACATGATGGACAAATAGAGTGAAGCAAGAGTTGTCAATGTGATGTACCCAAATAAGCCGAGCATGTACAAATGTCACAAGCAGTTCTCTAGCCCTAGCTAAGTGCAGGAATTCTGTAATAGCTTATCTTCCACTATACCTCAGGGCAACCAAAACACCGTCCAACAGAGAATATCAACCATACAGGGCTCTGCTAAAGGGCCACAATTCACTCTTTCACTTATCAGAAGTGCTCATTATTACACTCAAGGCAGTGCGGTGTAATTTTGGTCAGCTTGGCATGGCACAGCCATGCCAAGCTGACCAAGATTTTCCATAGATGTCAATGTTACTGGAGCCGTGCAATGCCAAGCTGGCCAAGAATTTACATAGACGCCATGCCACGCAGAACAAGATCTCCCAGGAGCCAATGCAAAACCAGAAATGACGTTTGGCGCCACGGCCCCCTAGAGGAGGCATAAATCAGGTAAGTGAACAGAAAAAATAAAAATAAAGTTGCCAATTAATTTTAAGGATGCCTATTAGTGCTGCATGGTGAGGAGTGAAAAATGTGGGTGGAACTCCACTTTAAAGTAATTTTTGATGTGACTTTCACACTTTTACATAATTCTTTGTACTTGTATTGTAAATTCCACCCCATTCCCACCTCTACAGAGTCTTTTCCACTAGTGAAGCTGGTGATCCACCACCACCTCAGTGAAGCCACAGGTATAGTCTTGACCGATGGACACAAAGGGAAGTGCCCACCTCATTGGGCAGTGATATGGATACCCAAAGGACCCTCTCACTTTAAGGCTGGGTTCACACCATTTGCAGAGCGGCTTGCAGCAGGGGGTCCGGTGCGTCCCTGTTCACCGTTTCAGGGGTGAATCAGGTCCAAATTTTTGCCTGAATTCTGACCTTTAAAAAACGGAGCCAAAGACACACAGGACCCTTCTGCAGTGCAAACCACGGCTGCCCCGGAGATGAGTGAACCGGCTCCATTGAGAGCCGGTCAGACTCTCCTGTCATAAGAATTGGATGTGGGGAAAACCGCATCCAATTCGCATGAGTGTAAACCCAGCCTAAAGTTATTATTATACAGGATTTATATAGCGGCAACAGTTTGCGCGGCGCGAAAGTGAAAAAAGAACAGGGATTGGAAACCCAGCATGTCAGCGGAACGTTGATTTAGGTACATATTTGTGGAATTTAGCTTACATTTTTTTATTTTTTTTAACATAATTGGGAAATTTATAGAGGAGGGTGGGTGGGCGGTGGGTGTCCCTACTCCAACAAGAACTTTAATCATAGGGATTGTTCACACCACATGCATGTCCTAACATATGGAGACGGCAAACAGCCTTAGGCTGGCCCGTGGCCATACACGTTTCGGATCTCGGAAGGTTTAGCAGGCTGAACGTACCAAGCTGATCGATCAATCAACTTGGGTACAACCAGCCTGTCGGATTCTCTTGCGATTATTGCTAGTGGCTGCTATAGCCACTAGCAATAATCACTGTCGTCCTCCGGCAGGGACAGCTTCCTCTGCCCCCCTAGACAATTGCTGATTCCCCTGTCCGCAGTGTCTGTGTTGATGGGGGAATTGTGTGAACTTCTTTCCTGCAACCCATGGTTGCAAAAAAAGAAATTTGCACCAAAAAAAATAATAATTTAAATCAGTTTCTACTAATCTAATCATACCTTGAAATCCAGGATCTAGTTATGCAGGAATTGGAAAAGACTTCTGCACACTGCATTAATGAAGTTATTGATCATCTACTCTTGATCTTACTGGCAGTAAAGCGCTAGCAAAAAGGTGCCCAAAATGCAGCATTTTAGGGCCGGCAGCCTGGGTTCACATATGCAATGTCAGACATCGTATGTGATTCACACGCAATGCTGTCCTGTTCACGTGCGATGTCTGTGCAATGCGAGTTCAGCCATACACTTGTATGGTTGAACTCTCATTGGATTCGCACGAAAATAGTGCAGGAATCTTTTTTTTCCCTGCACTGGAATCGGAATGCATAGGTGTTTCCACCCACGCAATGCGATTCCTGCCCGAAATCACAGTTCACACTGCGATCTGCGAACCAATTTGGGGCAGGGGCATACCTACAGCATTTGGCACCCGGGGCGGATCCTATATCTGGCACCCCCCCCCACCTTAGAATGTAAAAACACCCCACTGTGCCCCCTGCATACCTCTGCATCCTTCAATATCTTTTTGTCACTACTGTGTACCCCCTCTCCACAACTGCACCTCTGGACCCCTTTACATTACAAAGCACCGCACCCCTGGAACCCTTTACATTACACAGCACCCTGCACCCCTTTACATTACACAGCACTCTGGACCCCTTTACATTACACAGCACTCTGGACCCCTTTAGAATACACCGCATTGCACCTATGGACCCCTTTACATTACACAGCACTGCACCTATGGACCCCTTTACATTACACAGCACCCTGCACCTCTGGACCCTTTTACATTACACAGTACCCGCACCTCTGAACCCCTTTACATTACACAGCCCTTGTATCTCTGGACCCCTTTACATTACCCTACACCTCTAGACCCCTTTATATTACACAGCACCCTGCTCATTACACAGCACCCTGCACCTCTGGACCCCTTTACATTACACAGCACCCTGCACCTCTAGACCCCTTTACATTACATAGCACCCTGCACCTCTGGACCCCTTTACATTACACAGCACCCTGCACCTCTGGACCCCTTTACATTACATAGCACCCTGCACCTCTGGACCCCTTTACATTACTCAGCACCCTGCACCTCTGGACCCCTTTACATTACACATCCCTTGCACCTCTGGACCCCTTTACATTACATAGCACCCTGCACCTCTTGACCCCTTTACATTACTCAGCACCCTGCACCTCTTGACCCCTTTACATTACAAAGCCCCCCACAGCTCTGGACGCCTGTATGTTACACAGACACCCCCCTAACAGTTCTGGACCCCCTGCATGTTACACAGACCCCCTACAGTGCAGACCCCACCTACAGTGCAGACCCCCTCTCTACAGTGCAGACCCCCTCCCTACAGTACAGACCCACCCTCTACAGTGCACAGACCCCCCTAACAATACACCCCCCCTACAATACAGACACCCATGCGATGCGATTTATGTCCAAATTGACAGTTCACACTGCAATATGCAAACAGATCAGGGGGTGTCATTAACTTTGTATTGACACTCCCAGTGGTTTGCATATGTCAGTGTGAACTGCCTGCGAGTCGGGTGCAATGCGGGAACCCGCAGTGGATTCGCAGGGCTTTCCGCATCGCACCAATGTGAACCGACTGAGCCTCAAAAAATAAAATAAAAAAACAGAGTTAGGCCTCTTGTGCACTGCAGCTTGAAAAAGCTCAGTACAGCTGGCTTTTTTACTGACCTAAAATGCAGCCAGTTGTTTCCAATGTTCCTGTACACACAGAGGTGTAATCAACTGCTGCATATCCTTAAGTAAAAAAAAGAAATAATAATAATAAATTATATATTAAAAAATGCGCCCCCGGTCAGTATTTTGCGCCGGTACGCGCAATTGAGCAGAATTATTATTGAATTTTCCCTGGGAATTTATTGACCGTTCGAATGTATGAACACACATATATGTGAACAACAAATGCCTGCAATTAAGTCCAAAAAGCAGATTCTCGAGTCCTTACTGGTCAGTATTTTACACATATTACGCATGCATATTTCACATCCCTCTTTCCATTCTGGGAGCTGGAAGCCTTCCGTAATTTTTAGGCGCATTTACACATATAGACGTTTACGTGTAAATTAGGCTGCAGGCATCATCTTTAGAGCGGACGGTCGGCTTTATTGTAATAACAACCGATGCGGCTCAGCAGCCGTTTGGCTGTTATTACAAGCAGCGGGAGGGGACGACCCCTCCTCCCGCCGCCTTCCGCCACTCGCCCGGGCTCTCCTGTCCCACCAGGAAGCCTCATGTGCACCGGCTGAACGAAGACCCGAAACAAGGCCGATGCTTCGTTCGGGTCTCGGATCTAGTAACCCAACAGCGATATCATGACATCACTTCCCGGATTACTGCCATCTTAAAGACGCCAGTTTTAAAAATGAAAGTATTCAAAAATGCTGATCTTGACGTTTTGAATACTTTCAAGTGCAGAGGAGGGGTTTGGGGTCTTATAGACCCCTGATCCCTCCATAAAGAGTACCTGTCACTGTCTATTACTGTCACAAGGGACGTTTACATTCCTTGCGACAGCAATAACAGTGATAAAAAACATTTAAAAAGGACAGTGTAAAAAAATAAATAAATAAAGTTTTAATTGTACAAAATATTGGCAAATAATATCGGCTATCGGCAGGAGAGGCGGTCAAAATATCGGTATCGTATCGGCACTTAAAAAAAAAAAGGATATTGGTCAATCCCTAGTGTAAATGCAAGCATTTCTCAGACCACATTCATGTTTTTTACTCAGGAAGTTTCTGCCAACAAGATCCAGCAAAATGTTTTCTATTTTTATTTTACAGATCTTTACGCATCGCAGTTTTACAGATGTAAATGCAGCTGTGTGCAAGGGCCCCGCAGCATAGACCCCTGCTGCATTCAGATCCCTAAAACAAACAATACAACTTACGGATCTGAGTGCAGTGTCTGTTACGTTGGTGTGCATGATCCTCCGTTGTACGCACACACGCACACACACACGCACGCATGCACACACACACACACGTCCACCATACCATTGCATACCCACTACAAGAGTCAATATTTGGATCTAAAAGGAAGACAGAGTTAATTCTCAGCGCTGACCCTCATCTCTGAGCCACAGCTAGCGCCATGCGTTAACATCAGCTTCCCCGTATTCTGGGGCCGACACATAAAAACGGTTATAAAATAGGAGCCGCACGCAGATTTCTTCATTGTACTCCCCTCCGGGGAATAAAAGATGACTCCTAATGGACTGCTACAAGAACAAAGTCTGCGCTTTTGCTCCATTTTCATAAATCGACCTTGGCGCGCCGTCCGCTAGTCACTTATGAAAAGATGTACTCCTACACAGCTCGAAATACACAGGATTAGAAAATGTCAACCAAATAAATAGAAGTAGTAGAAAAACTCATGTACAGAGCGAAGAAAGGAGCTCCGGTGGATAATAATCCACCAATTACACGGCCACGTAACAGGTCACATCACAGGCAACTTACAATTATTTACATTAAACAAAAAGGAAAAGATGCGAATACATGGAGCGTAATTACTACAGAAGTAAGAAACCCCTAGCAGAGCAGAGATCTGTTCATTAAGTCATTACCGTCAACGCAACCCCCACCACCATCCACCTTAACCCCTTGGCAGCCAATAAGAAATACATGGAGTTTTTGGGGGTCTGTGAACTGACAGATAGGACGCTGATCTCATTCATTACATTTTTTTTTCTTTTTGGGGGGGTCCTATAAATAATGGGGATAAAACTGGGGCCACCACATGAAAAGGTTGACGTCTGCATGCTGCGCAATGAAATGACGAGGTCACCATTGGGAAGGAGGGGGGACACTAATTTCCTGGAGAGTCAGGGGTTAATTAAAGGTTGCAGCGTGCGTCATAACGCAGATCATTGCTGGGGTTAACTTTCACTGAGTTGTACGATGCATTGTACAGGTGATACGGAATAATAATAATAATAATTTAACGCAAGCCTTTTACCATCATCTATATGCTGGTCAAGTAAAACAGATTGGGGAGGGGGGGGGGGGTCACCTGTACAGCATTCAGAGATCGTACAAAGCACAATAATGAGTACACCCCCTCTTCTAATGATTCTGGGGGGGACCTGGCTCAGTGCACCCCCTCTGTACTGCAGATATCCCCCCCTCCCCCTCCCACCCAGCAACATGATCCTGGAGAACAGCTGCTAGTATGCAGAGGCAGCCAGGTATGTGTGTGCTGGAATCAATGGGCACAGCTCCCCTCCCCCATATAGGGTCAGATCAGCACCTGTCCTTACCGGGTCAGTACAGGCAGCTCCCCCTCTGGATCCTCACCAATGCTCCTCCACACCATACAATCACCGCACTACTCCCGATCTCTCACCCCAGGAGGGCTCCCTGCTGTCTCCTGCCTGATCAGCTCCAACATATACGCTGTTTCCTCCGGACTCACAAAGAACAACGCGCTGCTAGGAAGTGAGCACAGCACACATCAGCACACAGGTAGAGCCTCGCCGCCTAGTGGCCGAGTCTAGGTACTGCTGGAATACATAGATGGAAGTAAATAAAGGAGCTGGCATGGCTCCCCTGTGTGTTCAGCATGGAATGGCTCCCTATGTAATAGGGATGATTTATCAAAGGCAAATAGGCTGTTTACTGTACAGGGGATTGCTCAGGTTGTCCTTAGTTTAGTAAATGAGGTGACCTCCATCATCCAATCATGGCAAGCGAAAAAAAATCATTTTTTAATTATTATTATTATTATTTTCCTTGCACCTAATGGGGATTATTTGCATTATTTTCACCACATTCATTAACCGCTTCAGCCCCGGAAGGATTTACCCCCTTCCTGACCAGAGCACTTTTTGCAATTTGGCACTGCTTCGCTTTAACTGCGCGGTCGTGCAACGCTGTACCCAAACAATTTTTTTTCCCCCACAAATAGAGCTTTCTTTTGGTGGTATTTGATCACCTCTGCGGTTTTTATTTTTTGCGCTATAAACAAAAGAACAGCGACAATTTTGAAAAAAACACAATGGGGGTTATTTACGAAAGGCAAATCCACTTTGGATTACAAGTGCAAAGTGCACTTGAAATTGCAGTCGCTGTAAATCAGAGGGGTAGATCTGAAATGAGGGGAAGCTCTGCTGATTTTATTATCCAATCATGTGCAAGCTAAAATTATGTTTTTTATTTTCCTTGCATGTCCCCCTCGGATCTACAGCGACTGAATTTCCAAGTGCACTTTGCACTTGTAGTTTGAAATTATAGTGCAAAGTGGATTTGCCTTTCGTAAATTACCCCCAATATCTTTTACTTTTTGCTATAATAAATATCCCAGAATTATTTTCCAAAAAACAAATTTTTTCCTCCGTTTAGGCCGATATGTATTCTTCTACATATTTTTGGTTAAAAAAAAAAAATCGCAATAAGCGTATATTGATTGGTTTGCGCAAAAGTTATAGAGCCTACAAACTATGGGATAGAATTATGGCATTTTTATTATTATTTTTTTTTTTACTAGTAATGGCGGTGATCTGCGATTTTTATCGGGACTGCGACATTATGGCGGACACATCGGACACTTTTGACACATTTTTGGGACCACTGGCATTTTTACAGCGATCACCGATCAGTGCTATAAAAATGCACTGATTACTGTAAAAATGTCACTGGCAGTGAAGGGGTTAACACTAGGGGGCGATCAAGGAGTTAATTATGTCCCCTAAAGTGTGTTCTAACTGATGGGACTGACTAGGGGAAATGACAGATCGCTGTTCATACTTTGTATAAACATACGATCAGTCATTTATCCCCCTGAAACACACAGCTCCCGGTTTTCGCTCTGTCATGAGCGATCGCGGGTGCCCGGCGGTCATCGCGCCCGCCAGGCACTCCAATCAGCACCGGGGGCAAGCAGGGGGCACGCACGCTAGTGTAAGGTGACCAGATTTTTTAAATGAAATCCGGGGACATATTTTTTTTTTACTAGTAATGGCGGCAATCAGCGACTCTCTGCCCGTCGCCGCCCGCCTCACAGCCTGTCAAGTGTTACTCTCCGGGCCCCGGCTACTACCGAGTGGGGAGCAGAGGAAGATCACTCCACCAGGGAAAGCATGGAGATACTGTAAGCAGGCAGGCGGCTGGCCGGGACTTGAGCCAAGGCAGAAGAACATGCGAGCGGAGCTGAATGGGCACCCGAAACTGAAGAAATATTTCCTCCACTCCGACCAGCATATGATCATCAGAAAGGAGCACAGATAATGAAAAAAATACACCCTCCATAGCTAGTAGGGGCGGCGGAGGGGGGGTGTAATTCAGATTTTTTTTTTTATTCTGCACTGACTGTCTTTGAAATTGCCCCAGCCTCTGTTCAAATCCAATCCGGGGACAAAACCGGGGACAGACTTGGTCCGGGGACAGTGTCCTCAATCTGGGGACTGTCCCCTGAAACTGGGGATGTCTGGTCACCCTACGCTAGTGGTCACAGGGCGAAATTACGTTATATTACGTGATTTCGCCCAGCCGAGCCAACCTGCCGACGTAAAACTGCAGTGGCTGGTCGGCAAGTGGTTAAAGTGGAGTTCCAGGCTTTTTTTTGTGTATTAAAAGTTATCAGCTACAAAAATTTTAGCTGCTGACTTTTAATAAACAGACACTCACCTGTTCCACAGTCCAGCGTTGCGGCCGCACGGAGCCTCACTCCTCTCCTCTTCTGACTCCTCCATTGAAACTGTGGGCACCCGGCCGTGACAGCTTGCGGCTTCACGGCCGGGTGCGCACTGCGCATGCGCGAGTCGCGCTCTCCCAGTGGATAGGCAATCTTCTGAGACCTGTCACGTGTCCCAGAAGATCGCAGAGAGGGAGTGGCCGCCTAGGGGGAGAGGATACGTCGCCTAGGCGGCCCATAGGCATTAGCAGGAAGTGGGACAGGAAGTCCCACTCAAAACTAAGCACCCACTCCACCCCCAAAAAAAAATTACATGCCAAATGTGGCATGTAAGGGGGCAAGGAGTGCTTAAAGCGGAAGTTCCACTTTTGGGTGGAACTCCGCTTTAAGCTCTGGGGAAAATTTGCTTATGTAGCACCCTTTACTTAGGGTAGAGTTTGGATTTTTGGGAGTGCAGGTAAATTTAGGCAGGCCTAGCTGGAAGCTAGGCCTGTTTGTTTTGATCTGTGTGGGCTGGGAGTAGCTCAGAGTAGTCTGGTGACTCACACACAGCATCATTTCTTGGTTACCTCCCTCTGGCTTCTAGAGAATTCTAGAAGAGAGGAGGGGAAGAGAGGTGGAGCTACCTGGGGTGTTCTAAGGAGCCCTGACCAATCCCCAATTTGGATTGGCAGGGGGCAGGCCTCCTTAAATCCCTAGAGTCAGTGCAGCTGGGGAGGAATGGTCTGGTGGAAAAACTGAGGATGGAGTGCTAGGCTGTCGGGGCCTTTGAGGGCGTTCTCCATTCTGGGAGGGGGGACCTTGGGCCTGGGACTCAGGTGCAGGACGGATCCCTTCAAGAACGCATGAAGGATCTGGACAGGAGGAACAGAGAGGAGTCAGAGAGGACAGCAGCAGCTAGTGTTGCCGGGCAAGTCTTCAGGAGGGAAGCACCGATGTGTGCGCAGCCAGGAGGGCTAGTTAGTGACATGTACTATCGGGAGTGCTGGATAGGCATGCCAAAGAGGACTGAGAGGCAACAGTCAGAGCCGGGTGTGGAACCAGTGAGGATTGCAATGTCACGGGCAGTGGAGTTGGGCAGCTGCCACCAGGAGGGCTGGCAGGGCCTCAAAAGGGATTGCTAGCAGAAGTAGATCCCCATAGAACAGCTAGCACTAAAGACTTTCTATTTTTGCTACACAAAAATTGACCCATGGTCCCTGCCTGCAAATGGCAACTTCTAGGGTTCAAATCCCTCAATAAAAATGCAAAAACAAGCGTATGGACTCAAGGTGATTGGGAAGTGAATGCCGGGCTGGGCAAGGTGACAGGTGGGCCACAACGTTCAGCAGCCCCTACGGGGGTACCACTAAACTTACACAGTGAGCAGTCTATTTTCCTTTTATAAATCAATCCCATCTGCTCTTAGCTTTGTGAGAACATGTAAGCCAGGGGTCGGCAACCTACAGCCCGCGGGCCGCACCCGGCCCCCTGCCGCTAAATGTCCAGCCCGTTCACGTGCACCTGGCCCGTGGACATTTAAAGTAAGACCAGAGCGGAGCAGGGAGCTGAATGAGAACACGGGAGAGACACACAGCAGTGCTGATAAGACAGGGGGTGCTACCGGATTTAACTTTCCAGGTGATTGGTTGCTAGGTGGTCCTAGCAACCAATCACCAGCTTGTTAATATAAAAAATAACTCCGGAAGCTCCCGCTGTCTTATCATCGCTCCTGTGTGTCTCTCCCATGTTCTTATTCAGCTCCCTGCTCCGCTCTGCTCTGTCTCCCTCTCTGCATTAGGCAAGGTAGGAAAGGCAGAACTACAGGGGGGGACTGTGTAATATGCAGGGGGTGTGTGTAGGCGGGACTGTGTAATATGCAGGGGGCTGGGTAGGGGAGGGGCTATGTGTAATGTGCAGGGGGCTGTGTAATATGTAGGGGGACTGTGTAACGTAAAGGGGTCCAGAGGTGCAGGCCGTGTAATGTGAAGGGGTCCAGAGGTGCGGGGGCTGTGTATTGTAAAGGGGTCCAGAGGTACGGGGGCTGTGTATAGGGTTTGCTACCTCATCCCTTTAAAACTGAACACATATTAATTACACAAGTTCTGTGGCTGATTAAGGTGGTAAATAAACTCACTTGGTGCCTTATCTGCATTAAATTAGCCTCAGAACCTGTGTAATTCATATGTGTTCGGGTTTAAAGGGATGAGGTGGCAACCCTAGCTGTGTAATGTGAAGGGGTCCAGAGGTGCAGGGAGCTGTGTAATGCAAAGGGAATCAGAGGTGCAGGGCTGTGTAATGTAAGGGAAGGGGGGGGGTGAGTGGGAGACCCTGCAGTGATGCCAAAGCCTCGAGGTAGTGAACCTGCATGCTCCCTCAGAACGAACTGGCTTTGTATTAGTGAAACTTGTACTGTTATTATTACTATAATAGGATTATTATTATTATCTTCATCTATTAGTAGGTGAATGCGGCCCTCCATGCATTCACACACATTGAATCCGATCCGGTCCTTGTGTCCGGGTTTCAGGCAGTTTGAAACCCGGACACATGATTCCAAACCTGAACTGTCCGGGGGAATTCCGGACAGGTGGCAACCCTAATCCTCCCCCGCGGTCTTCTAGGAGACACACAGGTCCCAGAAGACAGCAGGGACCAGTGAGGACGCGCAGCGCAACTCGCACATGCGCAGTACGGAACCAGGAAGTGAAGCCACAAGGCTTCACTTCCTGATTCCCTTACAGAGGATGGCGGCAGCAGCAGCCGAGAGCCGACGGACAGATCGGCTTAGGCTGCCGACCGGTAGGTCAGTGTATGTATGTCAATCAAAGTGTGTTAGCCAATGAGAATAAGGTGGGGCTGAACCGCGGCTCCGTGTCTGAATGGACACACAGAGCTGCGGCTCAGGTGCCCTTTTACAAGGAGGGAGGGGCCAGGAGCGCCAGTGAGAGACCCGAGAAGTGGAGGATCGGGGCTGCTCTGTGCAAAACCACTGCACAGAGCAGGTAAGTATAACATGTTTTTTATTTTTAAAGAAAAAAAAAAAAGACTTTAGTAACACTTTAATTGAAGAAGCTGAAGTTAGCTGATTGGCTAGCAGAGCTGCACCAGATTCTAAGTGCTCCAGTTTTAGTAAATCTCCCCCACAGGATACATTCCCAGCTGTAGCTTGTAGGCATTAAAACCTCCAAGGAACTGGATGGCATGAATGATATAGCTGGAAATTCACATTCAAAGCTTCTTGTTCCGTAAATGTTGAAGACTTTTTATAGCTTATCCAAGCCACTTTTTCTGTTTGAATGAGCATCAGGAATATACCCCAGGATATACACAATCAGCCATTACTTTATGACCACCTAATGTTAACCACTTGCGGACCGCTCACCATACATATACTACGGCAGGGCAGCCGCTCTGAGCCAGATCATGTTCCTAGCTCGTGAATTGACACTTCCAAGTCTGGGGCACACACACACCGACGGCGACCCGCTCCTGCTGTGATCACACACAGCAGGAGCCCACACGTGCTGCGGATTCAAGGTCCACCGGAACCTGCCAATTAGACAGTACACAGGCAGAATGGCAGTCTGCCTATGTAAACAAGGCAGATTGGCGTTCTGTCAGAAGCGAAGGTATTGATCCTGTATTCCTGTAAAGCAGAAACATGGATCAATGCCTTCCGCTAGTCAAAGCACCTTCCACAGAGTATGAAAGCACAGGCTAGGCACATAGTTAACCCTTTGATCGCCCCTGATGTTAACCCCTTCCCAGCCGGTGTCATTAGCACAGTGACAGTGCATATTTTTAAGCACTATTAACTGTATTAGTGTCACTTGATATATAAATATCCCATAGTTTGTAGACATTATAACATTTGCGCAAGCCAATCAATATACGCTTATTGTTTTTTTTTTTTACCAAAAATGTGCATCAGAATACATATTGGCCTAAATTGATGAAGAGATTTTATTGGGTATGTTTTATAGCAGAAATTCAAAATTGTCGGGGTTTTTTGTTTATAGCGCAAAAAATAAAAAATTCAGAGGTGATGAAATACCACCAAAAGAAAGCTCTATTTGTGGGAAAAAAGGTACAGTGTCGCATGACCAGGCAATTGTCAGGTAAAGTAACGCAGTGCCGTATCGCAAAAAATGGCCTGGTCATGAAGGGGGTAAATCTTCAAGAGGTCAAGTGGTTAAGTAGGTCTCCCTTTTGCCACTGTAGCCAGGAGCTGGCTATTGTGCCTGCAATTCAGGGACAGTGTGCTGTGCTATTGATGTGAAGCCGTCTCCCTCTAGTGTTGGCTTGGATTCCATATGTCATTTCCTGACAGACAGAAACTAGAGCAGAGCAAAGCATCGTGGGATGTGTAGTGCAGAATGCTGGGGTTTCAATTCTAGCAGGACTGGCCTGAACTCATAGTTGCCAACAGTCCCGATTTTACCGGGACAATCCCGATTTTGGGACCCTCGTCCCGATCGGAGGCTGTCCCGATTCAGGATTTTGCCCTTTGTCCAGGGAAATCGGGAATGCTTTGGCCCTGTAGCAGTTGAACTGGCTCCTGGCTCTTTCCCCTTGTGTTCAGTGGAGAGGGGAGGGGGCTCGATCCGTGCAGCCGCATTTTTCTTCCCCCTCTACAACACACCTTAAAACGCATGCCCCGCCCCCTAATTATAACAAGACACTGCCCACAGACAAAAAAGTGTCCCTATAATTTTTTTACAATGTTGGCAACTATGTGAACTACAACCACCAAAGTGCTGAGGAGGAAAAAACAGACTGCTGGGAAAGGATATAAAAAGTCTGTTTTAGGCCTAGATCACTCTCTTGGGATGTCGGCCTAGATCTGTCAGCAGGAGTCCTGTGCCAGTGTGAGCTGCGGCCCAGTTGCAGCCTGCATAGAAGGGATCCATATAGCTGTATACAGAGGGACATCTATGGACAGCATCGCTTCCTAGCTGTAGCGGTCCGGAGGTTGATCCAGATCCTTCAGCCTTACCTGCACTTCAGATCCGGGTAGGCTGTGGCGCAGTGTGATCAGGGGACCAGATGCCATTCCCTGAGCCAGGACCCAGAGGGAGAGCCTGAAATCCTCATCATCTGCATTGCTGCCAGCAACTTCTGTGATCGGTGAGCAGGCACCAACCCATAAACACTGCATATAGACATCATTGTCTTTGTCCACATTTCTGACACTTTTAGTCCCACAGGAAGCAAGTTTTTTATTACCCACAGACACTATATGCAGACATCTGTGCTTCGCTCACATCCCTGTCCTCTGTGACCCTATTGGATTCAATATTATTGAAGCAATATATATGGTGACCAGGTGCTTGTAAGTGAAACAGGAAAAGTTTGCAATTACAAGGAGTTAATTACACAACAGCTACATTTTCTCTGTTCCACCACCAAATAATTATTTACTTCATCATACTTGAGTGCTAGCTGAAGATTTGCCGGATTCCACTGAGTTATCAATAACCCCTTTTTGTTCTTTCCTCATCTTACTAAGAGACTAATATTATTTAGGGCAGATGAACTATTTTCATATTAGTGGGTTTAGTAACACTTTAAGTGCCTGTGGGCTGAGGAGATAGAGGGGAGTGGTCTGACAAAGTTTTATTAAGTGTCAGCCCCCTACTTCTCTACTGCCTGTTCGCATAGGCCTCAAGGAATTAAGAGAATTACCGTATTTATCGGCGTATAACACGCACAGGCATATAACACGCACCCCAACTTTAAGAGGGAAGTTTCAGGAAAAAAACTTTCCACAGCCCCCTGCGTATAACACGCAGGCACAGTTTACCCTCTATTTTCAGGGTAAAAAAGTGAGTGTTATACGCCAATAAATACAGTACATTTGAACTGTGTTTCTTTGCATTTCTATTGTGTTACTAAGTAGAGGTCCTTGATTGCACGATCATATTGTATACTAGGGTTGTATTATTGCTAACCAGTTACCTTTATGATGTACAGTCTTATGTTATGCTTTTTCATGTGCCACTTTTGCCTCAGTAAACAAATCTAAGTCGTTTCACTAGCATTGTGTAAGCTCATTATTTCTGGTGATAGTTGGTAAAAATGGCTGAACCCAGGGTGTCAGAGGACTTGCAGAGTCGGGGAAACCAGTGGGGTACCATTTCTACCAGCAGCCCTCACGAGGGTAGCACTACACCACATAAACTGCCCTGACCAGTTGAGGCTAAAGGTATGCTGAATTATCCAGCGGGTGTCAGCAGACACATGTCCGCTGACATCTGCCTCCCAATTGAGGAAAATGGGTGGCCCGATTGTGTGAAAGGGGCCTTAGTAAAAACACAACACGGTGTACACACAAACACTGGCTAGGTACACATTTATCTCTTAGTACAGTGGCAGTGGCAGTGCATTTTTTTTTAGCAATGATCACTGTATTAGTGTCACTGGTTCCCACAAAGTGTCAAAGTGTTAGTGTCAAACTGGCCGCCGCAATATAGCAGTTCCATAGCAGTTCCGCTATAAGTCGCTGATCGCCGCCATTACTATCATTAAAAAACACAGTGGTGATCAAGTACCACCAAAATAAAGCTCAGTTTGTGGGGAAAAAAACATAAATTTTATTTATGTACAGCGTTGCATGACCGCACAATTGCTCTTTGGACATATTGTAGTACACGAACGCACACACACACACACACACAGGGTTCGCACATGTTTGTAAACTGCTAATGCACCACACATGTGAGGTATCCCGCAAAGGTCAGAGTGAGAGCAATAAATCTAACATCATAGCTCACAGTTAGCTCTAAACGAATAAAGCAGTAAAGGCTTTTAAAGCGCTGCCTATAGGTACTATAGCTTTTGCGATGTCGCATAATTTTAAGACTTGGCATGTTTGTTTGGTTTTTTTACTCAATGCAACCTCATCTTTTATATTTTCCCAAAAATTGGGTATTATATTAGGTTTGCACTAAAATTAATTTTATTCAATTTTTGCATGTGTGCAAAAAATAAAAAAATTGCTCTAGAGCCGAACTGGTTAATAAAAAAATATTAGATTAACAGTGCCAAGGGATTTAGAATCTTAGGTATCTGAGGTCCATTTACTGCAATGATTGCCAATCATGAAGACTGTGAAGCTTATTAAAACTGTAAAAAAATGTAATGTTTGCTTCCTGACACTTTACCGTTGAAAACAGAAGACAATTAAGAAAACCATAGTTTATGTTTTTTAATTAAAGTTGAGAAGGGTGATATCCATGTTTGCTTCTTAAAAAAAATCCATGTCTGAGACCGGGTTCACACTGGGGCGACAAACTCTCCGACATTTGGGAGCTCATGTCGCATGACGTGTGAAAATCAATGTTTCCCTATGAGAGCCGTCTTAACTGGTCCGACACATGTCGGTCCGACTTTGAGAATGCTCCCTGTACTACTTCGGTCCGACTTTGATCCGACTTCAGCCCATTGACTATCATTGAAGTCGGATCAAAGTCGGACCGCAGTCTTGCATGATCCGACTTTGGCATGTGACTTGTGCTGTGCTGCTCTTGAGGGGGAACTCCAGGCCAAATTTTAAATAAAAAACGGGCATGGGTTCCCCCTCCAGGAGCATACCAGGCCCTTGGGTCTGGTCTGGATTTGAAGGGGAACCCCTACGCCGAAAAAACAGCGTGGGGGTCCCCCCCAAAATCCAAACCAGACCCTTATCTGAGCACGCAACCTGGCAGGCCGCAGGGGAAGAGGGGGGGGGACGAGAGAGCGCCCCCCCTCCCTCCTGAACTGAACCAGGCCGCATGCCCTCAACATGGGGGGTTTGGTGCTCTGGGGCAGGGGGGCGACCTGCGGCCCCCCCACCCCAAAGCACCGTGCCCCCATGTTGATGAGGACAGGGCCTCTTCCCGACAACCCTGGCCGTTGGTTGTCGGGGTCTGCGGGCGGGGGACTTATCGGAATCTGGGAGCAAGGGGACCCCCAGATCCCAGCCCCCCCACCCTATGTGAATGAGTGTGGGGTACATCGTACCCCTACCCATTCACCTGGTGGAAAAAATGTCAATAAAAACACAGCACAGCTTTTTAAATTAATTTATTGCACAGCTCCGGGGGTCTTCTTCCGACTTCGGGGGTCTCCGGTTCTTTCTTCTGCCGGGCCTCCGCTATCTTCTTCCAGCTCTTTTGCTAGCGGGGCCCGGTCTTCTCCGTCGCCTTCTTCTTCTCCAGCTCTCCGGTTCTTCTCCCGCTCTTTCTTCCGCCGGGCCTCCGCTATCTTCTTCCAGCTCTTTTGCTAGCGGAGGCCGGTCTTCCCGTCGTCTCGTCCGGCTCTCCGTTGTCCTTCTGCCGGCCCCTCCACTATCTTCTTCCAGCTCTTTTGCTAGTGGAGGGGCCGGTCTTCCCGTCGCCGTCGCCGTCTTCTTCTCTCTTCTCCTCCTCGATGTTGACACGTCGCTTCCTCCCGCCCTAATGCTGGGTGTTGCGGTGCGCGCCGATTGATATAGGCTTTTCATGACGTCACAGTCACATGCTCCCATGACGTCACAGTCACATGCTCCGGGGCCACCCGGAGCATGTGACTGTGACGTCATGAGAAGCCTATATTAATGCGGAGCGGAGCGAACAGCCAGCATTACAGCGGGAGGAAGCGACGCGTCAACATCGAGGGGGAGAAGAGAGAAGAAGACGGCGACGGCGACGGGAAGACCGGCCCCTCCACTAGCAAAAGAGCTGGAAGAAGATAGTGGAGGGGCAGGCAGAAGGACAACGGAGAGCCGGACGAGACGACGGGAAGACCGGGCCTCCGCTAGCAAAAGAGCTGGAAGAAGATAGCGGAGGCCCGGCGGAAGAAAGAACCGGAGAGCGAGAGAAGAACCGGAGAGCGGGAGAAGAAGAAGGCGACGGAGAAGACTGGGCCCCGCTAGCAAAAGAGCTGGAAGAAGATAGCGGAGGCCCGGCAGAAGAAAGAACCGGAGACCCCCGAAGTCGGAAGAAGACCCCCGGAGCTGTGCAAAAAATTAATTTAAAAAGCTGTGTGTGTTTTTTATTGACTTTTTTTTCCACCAGGTGAATGGGTAGGGGTACGATGTACCCCATACTCATTCACATAGGGTGGGGGGCTGGGATCTGGGGGCCCCCTTATTAAAGGGGGGCTCCCGGATTCCGATAAGCCCCCCACCTGCAGACCCCGACAACCAACGGCCAGGGTTGTCGGGAAGAAGCCCTGTCCTCATCAACATGGGGGCAGGGTGCTTTGGGGTGGGGGGGCCGCAGGTCGCCCCCCTGCCCCAGAGCACCAAACCCCCCATGTTGAGGGCATGCAGCCTGGTACGGTTCAGGAGGGAGGGGGGCCGCTCTCTTGCCCCCCCTCTTCCCCTGCGGCCTGCTAGGTTGCGTGCTCGGATAAGGGTCTGGTTTGGATCTTGGGGGGGACCCCCACGCCGTTTTTTCGGCGTAGGGGTTCCCCTTCAAATCCAGACCAGACCCAAGGGCCTGGTATGCTCCCGAAGGGGGAACCCTTGCCGTTTTTTTTATTTAAAATTTGGCCTGGAGTTCCCCCTCAAGATTCATACCAAACACAGTGCCTGGTATTGGCGGGGATCCAAGTCGGATCCCCGTTCATTGAAAGTCGGACATATGTCGGCTTCATGTCGCGGGGCAAAGTTGGATCCAAAGTAGGACGGCTGTCGTGTCGCACTAGTGTGAACCCAGCCTTATGCTTTTTTTTGTTAAACCTTTTCTGCACTGTGGCAGTGGTAAGGGTCCACTTGAAGTGCATGTACACTGGCCTGGGCATAGTGGGAGAATTTAATCGAAAAGGAGATGACTGCCATTGCTGACCTCCTAAAAATGCTTTTGACCTACCTGTCTTTGGCCTTTGTACTTTCTGAGCCAGTAAACGTAAACAATCCAGATCCATTGTTTATAGGGTTTCCACTTGACCAGGATTCACCCAGACAGTCGAGGCTTTGAATCATGTGTCTGGGTTTCAGACTACCTAAAACTCTGACACATTATTCAGACCTGACTGTGGCTTGCCAAGTAACTAAGTGTAGCGGGTGGTTACATTTAGGGGGAAGCATCTGAGTGGTAACTAGGCTCAGATGCACTAATTGTTAGGTTTCATGGACCATTTCTGATGTAAGGATTGCTATGCGGACTCTGATGTAAGAGGGTGCTTTGGGAACCCTGATTTAAGGGGAACTCAGATGTAAGTGGGGACTTTGGTGAGCAGGCACCCCCTTACATCAAAGTTCCCCTTTAGACCATAAAACACAGCATTCCCCCTTAAAAAATAAATTGCCGTACACCGCTAAAGTGTTTGGGTTTGGCCTAAAGAAAAGGTGGCAACCCTAATTGTTATTTTGTTTCTAAGTGGACAGCATTCCCTGAAGAAGCCCAGGTTGAGGGTGAAACATGTTGGGAACCACATCGATCTTGCTGTATCCATAAGGACTGTAGGACTGTACTACATATACTTGCTGTAAAACTGTTTTTAAACATGTTTTTACCAATGTTAGTATAAAATGTTTTTCTTTTGAATGTAACTCCTTGGATCTATTTACTAGTATCTGCACCTTAAAAATCCTATAAATACTTATTTATCTGAGGGATGTGGTGATACATTTTGTGGTTTGTCCATGGTTAAGAAATTATCCCTAATTGTTCAGAAGGTATTGAAGATATTGGACCAGCAAGACAGCTATGCAACTAGCATTCACAGAAGAAGAAGCATACATCACAGAAGCAAGCCTCCATACATCTGTCAGGACAAGCCTACCGGTGGCAGAGCCTAATGTCATCTCAAGCAGAAGTCAAGGCCTCAATTACAGCCTAAGCCTAGGAACCAGGGAACCACAGGTAAATAAATAATCAGTCAAATTGAAGACAAAGGCATATACATGCAGGCACTGCAAGAAAGCTGCACATTATTATTTCTGTTATCTTTAAAATGTTAAGCCACCTTTAGATAGATCCAAATTCATTCAGCAGGGACTGGACAAATTTTGACCCATGTATGGGCAGGCTAATTTTACCCAAGTCAATCCATCGATCAACTTGGATACAATCAGCCTGTCGGATTTTTCTACATACAATTATTGCCAGCCACTATAGCCGCTAGTAGGAACTACAGTATTGTATTCTGGCTCCCCCATCCCCCCTGCTGGCAGAACACAATAGCGCTGTGGGAGGCATTCCCCCATCAACACTGAATGTGTTAATGGGGGAAATTAGTCATTTTCTTTTCTTCCACCCATGGTTGAAGGAAAGAAAATCAAGTAATCTATGGCCTGCCTAGGTTCACCAAAAAACTGCTTATGCAGATAAGGGGTGTCTGTAGATAAAAACAAAACATTATAGCTTTGACTAAAGTTAAATAATGCCATATAGGTGTAAACCATTTACAGTACATACCTCATGAAGCCTGACTGGAAAACTCCCAGGATGTTGCTAGGATGTTTCTAAGAGAGGTCCAGCTGTTACTGTTCACCTTCACCATCACAGGAGTGAGCTCTCAAATGCTCAGATCAGAGCAACTGCATGAGGGGAAAGAAAGGGTATGTGAGGAGGTTTGAATCAGAGAACCAGCTCACTCCTGAGAGGATGATGGTGAAGAGTAATAGCTGGGCCTCTCTTAGCAATGTCCTAGCAACATCCTGGGATTTTTCCAGTCAGGTAGTCGATGAGGTACAGTACATAAATGGCCATAAATGGCCTACACCAGGGGTGCCCTCCTGCTCTGGGGTGGCAGGTCAACAAGCCCAGATTGCGGGTTGCCGACCCGCCATCCCTGAGCATCAGCGTGAAGAAGGGATCCGGGCCGGCGCTAGAGGAAGCAGAGCCAATGCTTCCTGTATAGCTCCGGCTCCTGTCACAGGCGGAGTGATACCAAATGTACTCCGCCTGTGACAGGAGCGATACAGGAAGCATCGGCTCTGCTCTCTACTGCAGGCGCATGCTTCCTCCAGTGCTGGCTCCTGTCACACTGATGCTCAGAGATGGCGGGTCGGGAACCAGCCAGCAATACTCACTAACAGTACCCACCAGCAGTACCTGTCAGCAGTACCCTCCAGCAGTACCCACCAGCAGTACTAGCCAGCAGCACCTCCCAGCAGTACCAGCCCTGGAGGACAGCCAGCAGCAGCCACAAGCCATACCTGCCTGGGGGACAGCAGCAGCCAGCGATACCTGCAGGAATCCTGAGGAAGAAGTGAAGATTAAGGTCAGTTGAGGTGCAGGTAAACCGCAGTGCATTAGTGTGAAAGCAGCCTTAGAGAGGTGTCGGGTCCGCGTGTCTGTTTTTCAGGTGGACCCAATCGGACCCTCTATTCACCTCTATAGAGCGGCAGATGTAAACAGACTTGTGTACGTTTACATCCGCCTATCTCAAATCCGATCAACTTAGAAAAACAGAAGGGGATCCGTCCCCTTCTGTCTGGGCAGATAGGACTGGAGGACCCATAGAGTAGAACAGGATGTGTTTATTTCTGCTCTGCATATGCTGAGTGGACACGGACCTGTCATCTGCCCGCTCCACTCATTGTGGCCCATGATTACCAAGTTGCTAAAGTGGACCTCGCTCCTCAAAAGGCTGGGCCCCCCTGGCCTACACCTATAGCAGGGGCATTATTCAATTTTGGTCAAAGCTGCACAGCTTGTTTTCATCTATATACAGTATCTCACAAAAGTGTGTACACTCCTCACATTTTTGTAAATATTTTATTATATCTTTTCATGTGACAACACTGAAGAAATTACACTTTGCTACAATGTAAAGTAGTGAGTGTACAGCTTGTATAACAGTGTAAATTTGCTGTCTCCTCAAATTAACTCAACACACAGCCATTAATGTCTAAACCGTTGGCAACAAAAGTGAGTACACCCCTAAGTAAAAATGTCCAAATTGGGCCCAAAGTGTCAATATTTTGTGTGGCCACCATTATTCTCCAGCACTGCCTTAACCCTCTTGGGCATGGAGTTCAGCACAGCTTCACAGGTTGCCACTGGAGTCCTCTTCCACTCCTCTGAATACTGCCCTGCGCCCCAGTCTCCAAAGGGAGGGGATCATGCTCTGCTTCAGTATATCACAGTACATGTTGGCATTCATGGTTCCCTCAATGAACTGTATCTCCCCAGTGTCGGCAGCACTCATGCAGCCCCAGACCATGACACTCCCACCACCATGTTTGACTGTAGGCAAGACACACTTGTCTTTCTTTGTACTCCTCACCTGGTTGCCGCCACACATGCTTGACACCATCTGAACCAAATAAATTTATCTTGGTCTCATCAGACCACAGGACATGGTTCCAGTAATCCATATTCTTAGTCTGCTTGTCTTCGGCCAACTGTTTGCAGGCTTTCTTCTGCATCATCTTTAGAAGAGGCTTCCTTCTGGGATGACAGCCATGCAGACCAATTTGATGCAGTGTGCAGCGTATGGTCCGAGCACTGACAGGCTGACCCCCCACCCCTTCAACATCTGCAGCAATGCTGGCAGCACTCATACGTCTATTTCCCAAAGACAACCTCTGGATATGAAGCTGAGCATGTACACTCAACTTCTTTGGTCGACCATGACAAGGCCTGTTCTGAGAGGAACCTGTCCTGTTAAACCGCTGTATGGTCTTGGCCACCATGCTGCAGCTCAGTTTCTGGGTCTTGGCAATCTTTTTATAGCCTATGCCTTCTTTATGAGGTGCCATGTTGAACTTCCAGTGACCAGTATAAGAGCGAGAGAGCGATAACACTAAATTTAAAACACCTGCTCCTCATTCACACCTGAGACCTTGTAACACTAGCGAGTCACATGACACCGGGAGGGAAAATTACTAATTGGGCCCAATTTGAACATTTTCACTTAGGAGTGTACTCATTTTTGTTGCCAGTGGTTTAGACATTAATGGCTGTGTGTTGAGTTATTTTGAGGGGACAGCTAATTGACACTGTTATACAAGCTGTACACTCACTACTTTACATTGTAAATTTTTGTAGCAAAGTGTCATTTCTTCAGTGTTGTCACATGAAAAGATATAATAAAATATTTACAAAAATGTGAGGGGTGTACTCACGTTTATGAGATACTGTATGTCCCTTTTCTGCATAGGTATTTTTTTGGTAAAAGTGGGCTATGCTGTTAGGCCCCTTTCACATGTACGGACTGTATGTCCGCTTTTTCATCCATCCGTTTACGGATGAAAAAGGGACATACATTGGGTCCTATGAGATCGCGGGTGTCAGCGGATGAACATCTGCTGACACCCGATCTCCTCCATGTCCGCAATCCCCCGATTCTGCAGACGGAGGAAAATCCTATTTTTCTATCCGTCTGTAGAGCTGGTCGGATGAACACGGACAGACGGTCCGTGTTCATCCGATCCCCCATAGGCTCAGCGGGGATCAACGGAGCGATCCTTGCTGAGCAAGCTGAGGTTCACGAGGCGGATCATTCCCGTGTGAAAGGGGCCTTAAAGAAGAAGTATCAGTTTTTTAAAGTATTCAGTTTGTGATGGGACAGAGTAAATCCCTTTTTTCTAGGTGTCCTGTAACTCTAACTGTGATGTCACAGACTGTTCAAAACTTCAGCTAGCAAGGAGATGACTTCCTTGTGTAGCGCCCTTCCCCCAATGATCAGGGCGCTATTGTAAATTTAGGGGGTGTCTGAGCCAATAGTTGGACTCAGATCTATATGATTATATCTAAATTGCCTCTGTTCTGGCTATAGTGATGCCTGGTAGTGTTTTCCCTTGTTGCCTGAAGGTGGCGGTACCACCTCAGGCCCATGTTGGAATACAGGCAGACCATGGTGTATTGGGTTTCCTTTCTCGGCAGCGGTACAGTGGGAGTGGTGCCCCGCTGTGCATGCTGGGGAGGGATACTTAAGGGGCAGACGCCATTGTTTGGGGTCGGCGTTTGCCTCGCTGCCCTCCTGGCCCGAGGTATGTGTGTGTGATTCTGGCCTCTGTGCCACATTGGCTCGAGGCTGCATCGCTATTTGGTAGGCCCAGCTAGTCTGGCTGGGCCTACAATTCTAAAGGGGATTACAAGCTGTCCACCATGAGGGAGGAAGCTGCTTAATGAAGGAAACCGGGGGAGGACCTGCCCTGGAGGAGACCAGCAAAGTGCTAATGTCTCGGGAGAGGCCTGGTGACCTTGTTAAGAGGGGATTCACTACTTTAAAAGCCAAGCAGTTCGCCGGATCGGCTTAAAGGTTCTTTAACTGCACGGCTGGAAGTTCGGGACTGAAATCCTGTGGCAGAGGATTCCTGGCTATCCACATTTGTTCTCATACGGTCTGTGGCAGAGACTGTCCTGATAGTGGTTCGTACATCATCCCGGCTGCTAGGCCAGGTGAGAGGGGTCTATCCGGGTGAGCAATACCCACTCAACAGTGAGAGTGGTGGATGACTTTAGACATTTTGTGTGTTCTACACTGCGTACCTGAACCTTCCCCTCTCTTCTCATACCTTCTACTTTCTATACGAGTTACTGCAGCAAAAATAAAACCAACAGTTGGTTTTACATCTTGTGTGGACATTGCATTGATTTACTAGAGACTTTCTCACCCTGACAACGAAGCTAAAGAGGTAACGTGCAAACCCAAAACTTAAACCAGCAGCTCCTATGGGGGTAGTGCTACACTTGTAGCAAACACTTGTCTCCAGCTCCCAGCACTGTAATATAGGTTTTATTACTGAATATGCAATGAATATGGTGCTATTTGCACGGCAAACTGAAATGTGACCTCCTGCCTAGATGTAATGTTTACCATCCTCTTGTTCTTATTTGTGCAAACAAACCAGACACACAAATAAGGAACAGTACTGCGTAGGTGTTTGAACTGATAACATGAATGGTAGGTTATGCTTTTATCTCTCTGGCTGTCAGAATTTTCATACAGATACAGTTGCTTATTCATCTATCCCCCTCCAGCCCAGCATCCTGTGACTGAGAAAAAAGAAATCGATGGGCCAGGCAATAAATCGTCAGCTGAACAGTGGCTGCATCTAATCAGAGCCAGCTGCTGTTCAGGTATTCTGAAAGCCACAATAGCTGCAACAGAAATTCATCTATTTGCACTGTATAGTCTGGATGAAGGAATCTGTTGGATTTTTTTTCCATAAACTGAAATATTGCATAGTGTATGGCAGGCTTTAGTTTTATTCCTAAAGACAGATGTAGGTGCAGACCATCAGGACCCAGAAGTGCGTGCAGCAGGATGGCAGATTGACAGATCAAAGGGGTACTATGCAGAGTATTGCAATAAGGCGCTGGAAGCTTTTTGTGTACAGCAAACGGCTTTAATTTTATGGAGAAATATCAGAACATGTCTTTAGATCATGGAGACAGAAACAGGAACAAGGAGCATACAACTACATACACTTAGAGAGATAACATTTCCTCTAAATATATTATCATAGATACACACTACAGTGCCACCTGCTGGATAGATAGGTATAATGCGTACACTATATATATATATATATATATATATATATATATATATATATATATATATATAGTACTTTACATTACATGTTGTTGTTCTTCCAACATTTTAAAGGTCATGGACCCATCATTTGATAATGCAATTTTTTTGTTTAATTTACATAAATTAAATTCTAAAAATGCAATTTTATAGCCGCTGAAATATACTGTACAATTACCATATAGATATAATTCTATTTACTGCAAAAAAGGTAAATATTAAAAATTAATGCTGAAATTCAAGTAGATTTAAAACAACATACTGTATAATCTAGTTATATTTTTATTAATAAAAAAAAATAAATTGAAGTATACTGAAAATAATTTTCTTTCAGGAATACAGATAGTACCATAAGAACTGTCAGAGGTTGTAACCCCACTCCACCCAGGATATGTTTTACAGGTTTATATGATATTAAACTGAGGTGCTATACTATTAAACAAAAGGGGTGAAACTGATGAAAATGTAAAATGTTATTATCAGGTGAAAACTCGCACTTTGAGTTCTAAAACATTAATTTAAAACGTGGTGTACACCCCTGGTGCCCAACCTGTGGCCCTATGGCAGTTACTGTGTGGCCCTCAGGGCTCCACAGACAAAAGTCTGTGATTTCCTTATTAGGAATTTTTTCTTGCCCTGGTTCACACTGGTGCGATTTGACATGCGATTTGACATGTCAAATCGGCGATATTTGCCGCAAATTGCGGGCAATGGCACCGTCCTAATCGGTGCGACGCCGCATCTGCGGCGCTGCACCGATTTCAAAAAGTAGTTTCTGTACTACTTTTTGCGATTTCGGGCCGCGATTTACATTGACATCTGTGCAGAAACCTGCACAGATGTCCCTGTAATCGCGACCGAAATCGGGACTGACAGGCAGGAGTGAAATCGTGCGAGTTCAGCTGAACTCGCACGGCTTCACTCCCGCAGCCCAGTGTGAACCTGGGTGTCTTCGAGTAGTTAAATGGTTTGATTTATTTCTATCAGATAATCTTCCTTCTAAGGGCTTGTGCGCCCTGGGTGTCAAAAACGCTGCTCTTACAGGTGTTTGTCATTTTTTTTTCTGCCTCTAAACACTCCTCTGTGTTAGTCTATGTATCTATGCATACATAGGTGTTTATAGGTTGTCACAGCACCTCAGTTTCCCCTTTTGCTCCAACACCTGGACCCTCACACACAATTCCCACCACTCCACACCTCCTGCATGTGAGGCGCCAGGCTATCAGATCCCCTGCTGTGGCCGGTGTATCTCCTCACACCAGCTGCAAATTTCCTTCCTCCAGGCGCTGGCAGGCGGGCACAGCGGTCACTTTTTTCACACACTATGCCCGCTGGAAGACAAAGAGCTTGCCCCCAGCTGCGCAGGAAGAAGTAGACCCTGTTGCTGGGGCAATCTGGCGCTAACCATCAGATTGCTTGGATCACCCTATCATGCCTTGGCTTTTGTATATCTACCTCGGCTGGGGTAAATAGCACTAGACTCTTGCTGCCAGCCCCCTGCACGATACCTGTGCCTGTGAAGACCCAAGACTGAGGTGGGGTCTTCAGGAGTGACCCTCTGCCTCAAATTGTTCCACTGCCTCTCTGCCAGTACTAGCCTGAGACCCTGCCTCAACGGACCCCCAGGACAGGCCACCCGTCACCCAAACCACCTCACCAGAAGCTTCAGGTCATCAGGCGTCCTAAGCATGAGTCTCTGAACACCCCTGTCCCCCTTTGCTTTGCTCTATTGTCATTCCCTGGACTGGTAACCCTTGTTGCACTATATTACTGCCCTGGCGATCATCACCCTTTGCTGTGCCATATTACCACTACAGGGATCGTTACCCCTTGCTCTGCTTTATCTCTGCCTCATGGACTATCTCCTTGTGCTGGAACTTATTGCCATTCCCTGAACTATTAATCTTTGCTTTGCCTTTCTACCGCCCTGAGGATCATCCTCCCGTGCTGTGCCACAATGCTTTTCCGTGGACTGTTTATCGTTGCGGTGCCCTACGGCTATTCTATGGACTGGGTATAAAAAAACAAACAAATGATCAAGCCCCCAATAAAAAGACGGCATTGAGAACACATAGTGTGTCACTGTAGTGTCCTCTGCCCCTTCACATCATTCCCCACAGTAGTGTCCTCTGCCCCCCTTCACATCCCCCCACAGTAGTATCCTCTGCCCCCCATAGCAGTGTCCTCTGCCCCCCATTACATCACCCCACCCCCCACTGTAGTGTCCTCTGCCCCCCCTAGCAGTGTCCTTTGCCCCCCTTCACATCACCCACCTGTAGTGTCCTCTGCCCCTTCACATCACCCCCCCCCCCCTCCACTGTAGTGTTTTCTGCCACCCAATATGAGTGTCCTCTGCCCCCCTCCCCCCCAGTAGTGTCCTGTGCCACCCAAAAGAGTGTCCTCTGCCCCTCTTCATATTAAACACCCCCCCCCACTATAATGTTTTCGGCCCCTCTGCCCCCCCCTAAAAGCAGTATCTTTTGCCCTCATAGCAGTTTCACCCCCCCCCCCCCCCCTCCTACAGTAGTGTCCTCTGCCCTCTTTACATCACCCTCCTGACACAAGCAAACAGCAGTGTCAACCTTACAACGGTGTATAGCAGAGCAGAGAGCTGGAGGCAGCACAGTACTGGACAGAAGGTGGGAGTTGCCGGAGTTAACTATAATTTTAGCAATTTTACCCACCCAGTGTCCTAACAACCAAGCACATGCTGGTTAACTTGAAAAGTTAAATGAGACAGCTACTGCTCCTGCCCTCTGTCCGGTACTGTGCTGCCTCCTTCTCTCCACTATCTTCACTGCTGTAAAAGAATTCGAGCAGCAGAGGCTGAGGGGAAGGACCGACAAAGGCAGGGACGTGTTCGGGATTTATCCGTCAGCTGCCCAAGGCTGATAGGTAGATAGCAATCAATGGGTTGCCGACCCCATCCTGAAGCATTTCTACAGTCTCTGATCATCTCCCGAAGCATGTCTGCAGTCTCTGATCATCTCCCAAAGCATGTTTGCAGTCTCTGATCATCTCCCGAAGCATTTCTGCAGTCTCTGATCATCTCCCGAAGCGAAACATCAGTCTCTGATCATCTCCCGAAGCATGTCTACAGTCTCTGATCATCTCCCGAAGCATGTTTGCAGTCTTTGATCATCTCTCGAAGCATTTCTGCAGTCTCTGATTATCTTCCGAAGCATGTCTGCAGTCCCTGATCATCTTCCAAAGCATGTTTGCAGTCTCTGATCATCTCCCGAAGCATGTCATCAGTCTCTGATTATCTTCCGAAGCATGTCTGCAGTCTCTGATCATCTCTCGAAGCATGTCATCAGTCTCTGATTATCTTCCGAAGCATGTCTGCAGTCTCTGATCATCTTCCAAAGCATGTCTGCAGTCTCTGATCATCTCCCAAAGCATGTCTGCAGTCTCTGATCATCTCCCGAAGCATGTCATCAGTCTCTGATTATCTTCCGAAGCATGTCTGAAGTCTCTGATCATCTTCCGAAGCATGTCTGCAGTCTCTGATCATCTACCGACGCATGTCTGCAGTTTCTGATCATCTCCCGAAGCATGTCTGCAGTCAATGATCATCTTCCGAAGCATGTCTGCAGTCTCTGATCATCTCCTGAAGCATGTCTGCAGTCTCTGGTCATATCCTGAAGCATGTCTGCAGTCTCTGATCATCTCCTAAAGCATGTCTGCAGTCTCTGATCATCTCCTATATCATGTCTGCAGTTTCTAGTTTCTAACCAACTGTTGTAGGGTGCCTGCAGTCTGATCATCTCCTGTTGCTTGTCTGCAGTGACATGACAGATTTCTGTTGCATTACGTTGACTAAATGTGCGCCCCTTTGGTAATGTCAGGGGTAACTTTGAGGCATGGCCGGTGCTACCACTAGGCAAACTAGGCAACCGCCTAGGGCGCACTGCTGCCTAGGGTGCCCGGCCACTGGTGTTCCTACTCTCTTCACTCTGCAGCAAGCAACTAAGTCTCAGCATCAGCAGGCAGCCGCCACTCTGTTCGCACATAGTGTCAGAGGCGGCAGAGGACTGTGTCTGTGTCCCAACTCCCGAATGAATAGAAGCAAGCAAACATTCATTGATGGGCACTGGTAGGCTGCATTGATGGGTGCTGGTAGGCTGCATTTGATAGGCACTGGTGAGGCTGCATTTGATGGGCACTGGTGAGGCTGCATTTGATGGGCGCTGGTGAGGCTGCATTGATGGGTGCTGGTGAGGCTGCATTGATGGGCGCTGGTGATACTGCATTGATGGGTGCTGGTAAGGCTGCATTTGATGGGCGCTGGTGGGCTGCATTTGATGGTCGCTTCATTAAAAAGGTGGGCTATACATGGGCAGGTAAAAGGGGTTGAAGTCAGGGGTGGAAGTCAGGGGTGGAACCCCAGCCCTTGCACCAGCCCTGCTTTGAGGCCCCCTATATTAAAAAAGTTGATCACCATGGGTGTACACAGTAAACTACAAACTACAGTTAGGCAGAAATGTCTAACATTTCCAACAGTTTGTCATCATATGCTGCTTCTGTGAGTTTTTATTAACTGTTACTATATAAAATTGTTGATGCTGCTTATGACAGTTTGACTTTCATCTGTATCTCCATAATAAAGAGTCATCTCTTATAAATAGCCTCATTAAATAAATAGTTGACAATATTTTAAAATGACATCAACTATGATGTTGTATCCATTCAAAACACATTATAAAAAATATTTTCTGTGGCATACTATATTCAGACTAAATTGCCTTACTGTATATATTTTTCATGGCTTATTAGCATGGGTGCCCAACTTTTTGAAGAGCAAGGGCCACTTATAGTGCCTTGAAAAAGTATTCATACCCCTTGATATTTTCCACATTTTGTCATGTTACAACCAAAAACATAAATGTATTTTATTGGGATATTATGTGATAGACCAACACAAAGTGGCACAAATTTGTGAAGCGGAAGGAAAATGATAAATGTTTTTTATTTATTTTTACAAATAAATACAGTGGTAACTTGGATTATGAGCATAATTCGCTCCAGAACTATGCGTGTAATCCAAACCACTCGTATATCGAAGCGAGTTTCCCCATAGGAGTCAATGGAAACTTAGATATTTCTTTCCACAGTGACTGCTATTTTATGCAGTACCATATGTCGCCAGAGGTGTGGGGAGCCGGAAACACTCAGAGACCGCTTGGACGCATTCAGAGACGCTCGGAGACACTCAGGAACGGAGTGTTTCCGAGTGTCTACGAGTGGCACTGAGCGGCTCCAAATGTCACCGGCGCTCCTGCACCTCAGGCCAAATGCGGTAATGCACACCCCATTCGCTTGAATCCTGCTCGTCTTGTTAGACAACGCTCGCAACCCGAGTCAGGATTTAATAAAAATAATAGCTTGTATTGCGAAACACTCACAATCCGCGTTACTCGCAATATGAGGTATTAGGCCCCTTTCACACTGAGGCGCTTTGCAGGCGCTATTGCACTCTAAATAGCGCCTGCAATGCGCCCCAAAAAAGCCTCTCAATACTATCCAATGTGAAAGCCCGAGGGCTTTCACACTGGAGCGTTGCGCTTGCAGGAGGCTCAAAAAACTCCTGCAAGCCGCATCTTTGAGGCGCAATAGGAGCGCTAAAAATAGCGCTCCTGTAGCGCCCCTGCCCATTGAAATCAATGGGGTAGCGCCTCTAATACGCCCGCAAAACGCCTCTAAGAGGCGTTATTGCGGGCGTTTTTAACCCTTTTTCGGCCACTAGCGGGGGTTAAAATACCCCCGCTAGCGCCCGCAAATCGCGGCAAAAAAAACGGTATAGCGGCGCTAAAAATAGCGCCGCTATACCGCCAGCGCATCCAGCGCCTCAGTGTGAAAGTAGCCTAACTGTATGTGAAAAGTGTGGTGTGCACTTGTATTCAGCCCCCCTGGGTCAATACTTTGTAGAACCACCTTTCACTGCAATTACAGCTGCAAGTCTTTTTGGGGATGTCTCTACCAGCTTTGCACATCTAGAGAGAGTGACATTTTGCCCATTCTTCTTTGCAAAATAGCTCAAGCTCTGTCAGATTGGACGGAGAACGTCTGTGAACAGCAATTTTCAAGTCTTGCCACAGATTCTCAATTGGATTTAGGTCTGGGACACCTTTAGTATTGGGACACCTTTACATGCACATGAACTTTAATAGCATCCCAGTCTTAGTCAGTAGGGTTCAGTATTGATAGCCCACTCTTTTCAGCTATAACAGCTTCAACTCTTCTGGGAAGGCTGTCCACAAGGTTTAGGAGTGTTTCTATGGGAATGTTTGACCATTCCAGAAGCGTATTTGTGAGGTTAAGCACTGATGTGGATAAAAAGACCTGGCTCGCAATCTCCGTTCTAATTCATCCCAAAGGTGTTCTATCGGGCTGAGTCAGGAATATGTGCAGGGATGAATCAGAGCAGAGACTGCAAGCCAGACCTTCTCATCCATATCAGTGCCTCACAAATACGCTTCTGGAAAAATGGTCAAACATTCCCATAGACACACTCCTGAAGGCAGGTGTCCCAATACTTTTGGTAATATAGTATATATGTGTATAGTCAGCTGTAGCCTGTGCACTCATAAACATGTATGTTCAGGTTGGCCAATCATACACATTTAGGCACTATGCACACAGGGCATTTGCCCAGCTCTCCCAAACGCCTTTCCTCCTGTCAGCAGCACGTCTAGACACATTTAGGCATGTCAGACATTTGGGCATTAATTCATTTAATTGATCAGAATAATTATTAATTCTGGCCATTGAAATTAATTAAGGCTCAAGTGTCAAATGCGTCTAGCGTTGACACACGCTAATGCCGCGTACACACGATCATTTTTTCCGTCGAGAAAAATTAAAAAAATTTTTTTCAAGAAAAACGACTGTGTGTGGGCTTTTTGTCATTTTTCCCGACGGGAAAAACGGCATTAATCACGACGAGAAAAATTAGAACATGCTCTAATTTTTCTCGTTGTGATTCCCGTAATTTTTTTCCGCGGCAGTTTTCCCATAGGGAAACACTACCAGGGAGCCCACACACTGTCGTTTTTCTCGACCATGAAAAAAAATGTTGGAAAAAATGGCCGTGTGTAGGGAACCAAGCCGTTCCCTCGTTTTTCCCGTTGATTTTCTCGACGGTGTTTTCACCGTCGAGAAAATCGATCGTGTGTATGCGGCATTAGAGGCATTTGCACGCATCAAGCATTTTTTCTGCCAAAACGCTGCTGCTCCTGGGTGTGCTGGCAGTGGGGTTTATTTTCTGCCTCAAAACTCCTCTAAACACCTATGTGTGCATAGACACATAAGCTAACATAGAGGGGCGTTTAGAGGGAGAAAAAAAAAAAACGTTAGATATAGATACCCCTAAAACAGCGTTTTTAACCATTTGCCACCCGCGATACATCAGAATGATGGCAGCAAAGTTGTTGTGTTATCCTGATCGGACGTCATATGACGTGATCAAGATAACAGAGCCGGCGCGCACCCGCAGAGGCGTGCAGCGCGGCGATCAGAGGTGCTGTGTGCCAGTCTGACACACCGCAACTCCGAACGTGGTATGAAGCCTCTGACAGAGGCTTCTTACCACGTAATCAGCTGTAACCAATCACAGCTGATCATCGCGTGGACCAGGAAGTGCCTGTAAACGTCTTTCCTCAGCACATGCTGACAGGGAGAGCCGATCGCCGGCTCCGTCTGTCAGAATGGGGTCTGTGCTAATAATCAGCACATTGTTTATCAGCACAGCCCCCATCAAAAGGTGCCCATCAGCTGCCAATCAGTGTCCAACACCTGCCAGCCTGTCCCCATAATAAACGGATGTCCGTGTCGATCAGTGCCCACAACAGTGCCCAAAAAAATGCCAATCAGTGCCCCATCAGTAATGCCTGTCAGTAGCTCCTCATCAGTGCTGCCAATCCAGTGTCACCTATCAGTGCCGCCTATCAGTGCCATCAGTGCCGCCTATCAGCACAGCCTATCAGCGCCGTCTATCAGTGCCCATCAGTTTTTAGTTTTTTTTAATTGTCTGTCTTTTTTCATTTATAGCGCAGAGCACAGAGGTGATCAAATACCACCAAAAGAAAGCTCTATTTGTGGGAAGAAAATTATTAAAATTTAGTTTGGGTACAGTGTTGCATGACCGCGCAATTGTCATTCAAAGTGCAACAGCGCTGAAAGCTAAAAATTGGCCAGGGCAGGAAGGGAGGAAAGTGCCTGGTATAGAAGTGGTGCATGAGGCCTTATGCTTATAGATCTACACTCATTGGCCACTTTATTAGGTACACCTTTCTAGTACCAGGTTGGACCTCCTTTTGCCTTAGGAACTGCCTTAATTCTTCGTTGCATAGATTCAACAAGGCGTTGGAAACATTTCCCTGAGATTTTGGTCCATATTGACATGATAGCATCACGCAGTTGCTGCAGATTTGTCAGCTGCACATCCATGATGCAAATCCTGCTAAGGGTAAAGGTGATGGACTGGCCAAGCATGTGTCCAGACCTAAACTCTATTGAGCATCTGTGGGGCATCCTCAAACAGAAGATGGAGGAGCGCAAGGTCTCTAACTTCCACCAGCTCCGTGATGTCATCATGGAGGAGTAGAAAAGGACTCCAGTGGCAACCTGTGAAGCTCTGGTGAACTCCATGCCCAAGAGGGTTAAGGCAGTGCTGGAAAATAATGGTGGCACACAAATTATTGACACTTTGGGCCCAATTTGGACATTTTCACTTAGGGGTGTACTCACTTTTGTTGCCAGCGGTTTAGACATTAATGGCTGTGTGTTGAGTTATTTTCAGGGGACAGCTAATTTACACTTTTATACAAGCTGTACACTCACTATTTTAAATTGCAAAGTGTCATTTCTTCAGTGCTGTCACATGAAAAGATATAATAAAATATTTTCAAAAATGTGAGGGATGTACTCACTTTTGTGAGATACTGTACATATACTCTCATTATCAGTATCCATGAAACAAATGGCATTCGCCAGACTTATGCAATGCGTTACTGGAACAAGCTTTGAAAAACTCCTGCCAAACACGCAAGACATCTCAAAGTTTCACAAGTCACTCTTATGTAAGATGTTAACATTTATGCAATGTAAAGTCACAGAAACTTATTAGGCTGTGATGACAGGTAGCGCCCTTGATGATCTTGATGATCAGAGTGGGCGGCCACAGATCTTCTGCTGAAAACACACACTGAAGACAACAGAAGAGATTTTAGATGCGCTCACAGAAAAGAAGTCAAGAAAAACATTCTTGCCGAAAAATAGCTAGTTAGTGAGTTGCTGGATTAAGAGATTTGACCTGACAAAATAGGCAAAATAAGGCAGCAAATCCTCAATTCAGGCCTGCTCTTCCATGACGTCAAGGTACCTCCTGTCAGCCATGTTTATTTAGAGACTACATAACTAAAATGGGGTCAAGTCACAAATCTCCATGGTGTGCTGGCAA
This sequence comes from Rana muscosa, assembly GCA_029206835.1. Lineage (NCBI taxonomy): Eukaryota > Metazoa > Chordata > Amphibia > Anura > Ranidae > Rana > Rana muscosa. The sequence continues at coordinate 196,045,785 of CM055123.1, forward strand.
ATATTTTCACCAAGTCACAAATCTGTCACAGAAGTTTTTCCGACTTACAATAAACTATTTAAACTCTATGTAAACCCAATCACTGAAATCCCATATACACTTTAATCTGTTAATGGTATTTCAAAAGCCATTTTGTATTATGTTTAAACCTGTAGGTTCATTAAAATAATGTCGGGTGGTCCTGCCTTGAAGGTCTTTGTTTAGGAACTTCCTGTTATAGGGTGACAACGCTCTGTCCCCTTCCCTCAATTGTGCTCTTGCATTGTCACTCTGTCACATGGTCTTCTGATAGGGACTACATAGCTTCCTGTTGTCACAAGGGCTTTTGGTGGCAACTACATGGCCTACTATCAGGAAACCCACCCTAAGAAATACCATACAGCCATTAATGAAGATCATATAGAGAGGAAGTGGCTGCAAAGAGGCTACAGGAGAACAGCTTCTCTGAGTAGGACTGTTTAGAGGGACAATGCTTTAGCAAACTACATGTCATTCAGGTTCAAATTTACATTTGCTTTAAATATCTGTTTTGTCCAAATCAATACATTTTTATATATTTATGTTTGTCTCAGCTGGACATTTTGGTGGAAAAATTATGCTAAAAATCACAAAGACCAGGTTTGGGTTCGCCACTGCCAAAGGTTTGAGGCATTAGAGGCATAAGGAGTATTTGTGTGCTGATTCACTGGGGAAACTTTTCGGGCAATTGCTTATTTTTTTCCTCTTGCTTTATTTTTGCTGTAAACTTCCCTTTAGAAAGGCTTTTTTTCAGGGCGGCGTTTTGGGGTGTTTGTTTCTTTTGTGTTTTTTATTTTTATTTTAAATTGATAGCCTTTTTGATTTTTTTTTTAAGTTTGGAGTGCTCAGAATGGAGCATTCACTTGTTAGGCTGTTTTCACACTGAGGTATCGGCAGTAAAGCGCCGCTATTCTTAACGGCGCTTTACCGTCGTTTTTGAGGTGCTTTTCGGCTGCTAGCGGGGCACTTTTAACCTCCACTAACGGACGAAAAAGGTTTAAAACCGCCCGCAAAGCGCCGCTGCTGATCTCAATGGGCAGGGGCGCTTTAGGAGTGGTGTATACTTCGCTCCTACAGCGCTGCAAAGATGCGGTTAGCAGGACTTCTTTTACCGTCCTGCCAGCGCACCGCTCCGGTGTGAAAGCCCTCAGTCTTACACATTGGAGTGAAAGGAGAGGCTCTTTCAGGGCGCTTTGCAGGCACTATTTTTAGCGCTATGGCGCCTGTAAAGTGACTCAGTGTGAAAGCAGCCTTACTAACCAGTGCAAGAACAGCGCAACCCTAAACCACCTGACATGAAACACTCTCATTCAATTGTTTTGTGATTTTACAATATATGAAAGTATACATTTTACTTATATAAGAGTGTGTTTGGCACTTTTTCCATAAATTTTGCTTAGGGCCCCAATGCACATACACAGCACATGTGTGCTACAGTGCACTGCAACACATGTGATGATGCACTGAGGTGTAAAATTATTGCAGGATTGATTTTTGCTGCTTTGAGTCTCATTTAAGCAGGTACAACATATGTAGGAGGATTTATTTCATCTATGTGTATCATTTGAGGTTGTTCACTTCAATGGGTATATGTAACAGTTTACAACCACTTTACATTTTTTATAAGTACTTTTTTTCTAGTGAAAAGTCTCAAGTCAGCTGATTCTATTGACAACAATTAATAAATATGTAGCGGGGTCCCTATTTAGGGGGTCGTTATGCTTAAATTTAGGGGTGACCTGAGCGGTATGTAGCGCTACCCCCAGTTAAGAGAGCCACTGGTTTGTTTTCTCGGGCCCTGTATACAGCACCGCCAACCCCCTGCAATCTGACTCGACCCACTCTGGCACAGTTAGTCTAGGGATAGCTTCCTATCACTCTCAGGTGTATGATACTTAACAGTTCCTAAATAGACAGACAACACTCTGAGGCAGGAATAAGAATAGGTAATAGCTTTACTATAAAATGGTGGCATAAAAACATGACATGCAACACTTACATGGGTCTGCAGAACCCTGTATCAACCAATGCTACAGAGGCAGCACTATAAAATGGCGCCGCGCAGTATCCATCACGCGGAGCTATTATGGCGTGCGCGCCCTAAGACACAGCAACACAAACTTTATAACTTTCCCCACCTATGTCAGGCCTGACAGTGTATGAAATAGTCCCCTTTCCCTAAGGGAGTAAGATTTTCTTCACCGGCCAGCTTTCGTTGGTGCACTTGAAGAAATGAACCAATTGTAATCCAAAAAGGTGGTAACTCGTAGCAACAGTATGCAAACAGGGGGGGGTAGGCACTTCAACTCTGTCCCAACTACCGGACCCCCAAAGAACACTGGTGAGCAAACAGTGGGCCTAGGCAGTCTATAGGCCTGAATATAACTCAGTCTATGGATATGGGCAGGTGCCCGCTCACCGTTCCAGGCGCGATCCCAGCCTGGGTCTTCCACCGCGTGTGTCTCTCGCACACAGCGTCTGCAACCGATCGGGTCCCCGATCCAACTGGAGTCCTACACTGACGATCCAGGATCCACCCCGGCTCTGCAGGACGGTGAAAGGCTCTTCGGACTTTGGGTAAGGCCTTAGGCTTCAGGCCTTACCCCACAGCATATCCGCGCAGGATGACTTGTTGCTTGAAGCGCGTTGTCCCAAGAGAGCGAGCTTCCCCCCGCCCCTCTCTTAAGTAACCTCTCCCATGAGTCTCTGCGGCGGAACTTCCGCCCTGAGGCCGAATGGGGCTCTGGGTACTGTAGTCCCGGGGCCTTAAAGAAGACCCTGCTACACACTCCCCCACCTGAACTCTTTGGTCCCCAAAGATAACATAATCTCCAACTACAGATCTCATAACATCCATCAATTCTTCATATGATGTCGGCAGAGGAAATTCCCACCAAAACCGAGGCAGTGAACTCCCCTGCCCACAGGACACACTAACATTAGTATCCTGTCTAACTGTGCCAGAGAGTGAGCTGGGGCTGCCTCCCACCAAATGAACAGCGGGAGGGTCATGGTCTTCCATACTCCTTCTAGCAGTGACTACAGTGTCTTCCGCACTTTCACCCATCTGTGGGTAGGTTAGTCTCCTGGGAGGTTTTATTGCCCTCCGCTTCCTCTGTCCTCTTGGGCTTTCTGTTGGAGCAGACTCTTCTTCTGTTGTTAACTCAGGACTTCCCCCTTCCTCGGGAACCTCCGGTTCCGGAGCAGGAAGGTACATGGCTTCTCGTGGATCTTCCTTTTCAGATGGTTCACTGGCACTTTCCCAAGCACCCAACCAAGGACAGGAAGGGATAAACTCCGTTGCTTCTGCTTTCAGTGTGGAGTTCCGTAAGAATGATGGGCACCCGGTTGACTCCTTCACCCGGGCCCGCTGAAGTTTTCGGCGGCTTGCGGTTGTTCATCTTCCTCTTTTTGGGACTGGAACACACTCTGGCCGCGTGACCAACTCCTCCACAGTTGAAACAGATCATATCCCCCCTATCCTCCAGGGATGCGGGTGCTGAAGTATTTGGAAACAACTCCTTCCTTGGGCTGTTCCTCTCAGGTACCCTTGACTCCTTTTCCATCAGGGAGGTCAACATTCCCAATACTTGGGACATCTGTGACTTTAAGGTATCCACCTCTGCGTCTCTTTCTAAGGTCGTGGCGGCCCTGACCATCACTGAAGGAGGCTGCACCAGCTCAACTGGTTGGCTCCTTTTCTTCTCCTCCAGCATAGCTTCTTCTTCTCTGACTACTCGGATCAAGTCAGGGTACTCCAGGCTCTTCCTGTCCTGTCTTGTACATAGCGCCAGTGCGATGGGATCCAGGGGTTGAGATCCTCTCATGACCTGCTGGACCCGGGCCTCATCCACCTTCTTCGGGTCAATCCCCTTCTTTAAGATCATCTTGTGCAGTATTTTATCTAGGCGCATCATAAACTCTGATAGCTTCTCCCCTGCCTTCTGGTAGCAGTGCTCTAGTTGGTAGGTAAGCTCAGTGATCTTTTCTGTTCCTCCAAACACATTCTGCAGAATGTCTAGATAGTCTTGCGCAACACAGTCTTTCTTGCTCATCTTAAGGTTGCGTATGGCCTCTAGGGCAGGCCCCTTTAAGCTCTCAGCAATTCTCTGCTTCTTTCTGTGGTCTGGGACTTCCCACTCCTCTAAGGCCTGAGTAGCGCCATCTAACCACTCCTCAAATCCTTCCTCTCCTGAAGGTACAGGCTTCCTTCCTGAAAACATTCTAAGTTTCCGGTATCCTGACATTTGGTAATCCGCAGGATCTTTCTTGCAGCGCGCTATGATTTCCCCTAGGACTGCGCATAATTCTGTGCTGAGAGCGCCCTGTGGCGACCCAGGATTCATCTCTGTCTTCACATCTTTTAAGTCGGGTGGAGCGTGTATCAACTTAAAGATTTGTTTGTCCGCCGTTTCTATGCTCGGCTTCTTGAAGTCTTCTGGGACTCCATCCTTCCACTTTACCAGTACATATGTCAAAGGAGGTTCTGATCTGACATCCACTATGTATGCTTTTTGTTGCGGGGACAGTGACACCACTAACTGTTTCACTGCATCATCTTGCCAGGTCCCTGCAAGTTCTATGATCACTACTTCATGTGGATCTGTTTTTACTACTGCACACCACTTTGCTATTTCTAGTGGGTCCATGCTGGTACCTTTTGGCTGCTATTTGCTGCAACAGAATCCCGGACGAGCCCCCACGTGTAGCGCTACCCCCAGTTAAGAGAGCCGCTGGTTTGTTTTCTCGGGCCCTGTATACAGCACTGCCAACCCCCGGCAATCTGACTCGACCCACTCTGGCACAGTTAGTCTAGGGATAGCTTCCTATCACTCTCAGGTGTATGATACTTAACAGTTCCTAAATAGACAGACAACACTCTGAGGCAGGAATATGAATAGGTAATAGCTTTACTATAAAATGGTGGCATAAAAACATGACATGCAACACTTACATGGGTCTGCAGAACCCTGTATCAACCAATGCTACAGAGGCAGCACTATAAAATGGCGCCGCGCAGTATCCACCACGCGGAGCTATTATGGCGTGCGCGCCCTAAGACACAGCAACACAAACTTTATAACTTTCCCCACCTATGTCAGGCCTGACAGTGTATGAAATAGTCCCCTTTCCCTAAGGGAATAAGATTTTCTTCACCGGCCAGCTTTCGTTGGTGCACTTGTAATCCAAAAAGGTGGTAACTCGTAGCAACAGTATGCAAACAGGGGGGGGTAGGCACTTCAACTCTGTCCCAACTACTGGACCCCCAAAGAACACTGGTGAGCGAACAGTGGGCCTAGGCAGTCTATAGGCCTGAATATAACTCAGTCTATGGATATGGGAAGGTGCCCGCTCACCGTTCCAGGCGCGATCCCAGCCTGGGTCTTCCACCGCGTGTGTCCGTCGCACACAGCATCTGCAACCGATCGGGTCCCCGATCCAACTGGAGTCCTACACTGACGATCCAAGATCCACCCCGGCTCCGCAGGACGGTGAAAGGCTGTTCGGACTTTGGGTAAGGCCTTAGGCTTCAGGCCTTACCCCACAGCAGATCCGCGCAGGATGACTTGTTGCTTGAAGCGCGTTGTCCCAAGAGAGCGAGCTTCCTCCCGCCCCTCTCTTAAGTAACCTCTCCCATGAGTCTCTGCGGCGGAACCTCCGCCCTGAGGCCGAATGGGGCTCTGGGTACTGTAGTCCCGGGGCCTTAAAGAAGCCCCCGCTACAGGTAGTTGGCTCAGGTCTTCTAATTGTTTGGACTCTGCCTTGCTGCTGTGTCACCTAGCGTGCAGTTCCCCTTTAGGTGTATGGGTGGTGCTGTCACTTATACCCGGGGTTTAACCACAGGTGATGGAGTGGCTATTGGATGTCCTCTCAGCTGCCGGGGCGGTTATATAAGGGGCAGATGCCATTGTTCAGGAGTAGTACCCGGGGACCTGTACCCGGAGGAGTTTGCCCCTCTAAGGGGGGGTGCACCCAACTTTGACCAAGAAGTCTCCGGCACCTTCGGCCCGAGGCTGCGGAGTTTCAGGTAAGCCCAGTACCTTCAACTGGGTCTACAAACCAGAAAGGAAACCCAGGGAGCCCAGGTGAGGTCGACTGCTCTGACATAGAGGAAACCGGGGGAGGATCGGTCCCATAGAGGAGACGAGTAATACAAGATTGCTGTCTCGGGAGAGGCCTGGTGACCTGTCGGAGAGAGAAGGAATCCTTTCTTCGTAGACTGCCTTTGCGGAGTGTCATTACTTAAGGAGGGATCTCCTTGACTTTGTCCTTGGAGGGGACTAAGTCACTGTTCGAGCTTTATGCCGGCTGCTAGTCTTATTGAGTGACTATCCGGGTGAGATATACCCACTCGGGACCGAGTGGCGAAGAAGCCAAGATTGTCCCTGAATCTATTCTAGTCTGCTAACCCCTTTCCTCTCTTCAACTTTCTGGTTACTGAAGCAAAGAGAAAATAAACTCTCGTTTGGAGTTGAAGTGTGGACATTGACCTTCTTTGGGAAAGGTAAAGACTTGCCTCTATAATCTAGAGCAGCCTTTTTCAACCTTTTCAACACAGAGGAACCCTTGAAATAGTTCTCCGGTCTCGGGGAACCCCTGCTAAAAAATTTAAATCTACAACTCATGATACATTAGTGTAATGGTCAGTGGGAAGAATGGTCCCTACACTTGTGGTTATTGGGAAGAATTACCTCCTTACAGATAGATAAAAAGATCAATGGTGTCAGTGAGAACTTATCTGAGAGGCAGAAATTGCCCAATGCTAAAGGAACCCCTAGCAACCTCTGGAGGAACCCTGGTTGAGAAACACTGATCTGGAGGGAAGAACCAGTGAAAGGAAGCAACTCGCTGCGGGACCCAAATACATAACACCGCCCGACCTCTAATCCAGAGGATGCGGGCATGTGGCATGGTGTGTCTGATCCCCCTGGAAGGAAGGTAAGGGGGAAAAGGATCTGTGTGCTACAAATATATGTACATAGCCTAGTTACTTGTGCAGTAGTTCTCAGTTACTTTCCCTGATGGTCCATTGGAAGGTGGTTTTATCCTAGCTGGCTGAGAAGTGCATGGCCCATTGCCATAAATCCCACCTATGGCTGTGAAATACATACGCTGGGCTTTGAATTTGGCGTACATTGTATGTTCAGTATGCAGATTATTGGCGGGTGGGAAATATGATCTGCTGTTTCCTTGGCTGGCATTGTCCAAGAGCCCAGGCAGTGAATAAGCTTGAGAAATGTGAGAGATGATGGCTGATGCCAGGGCAAAAGATTTCTTAATGGCTTTTCGTATTAGCCCTGACACCACTGAAGTTTTGCCAGGACAATGAATAATGACTCAGCTGTGAAATTTATTGTATTTCAGGATAAATTACCTGTCACACAAATGGCCTTAGGAAGACAAAAGCTTAAAATTACATTTTGTGATCCTGAGTGAATTAAAAGGAAAGTTTAATTGGGTCAGTTTGTTTCACTCATTTACCAGTGAGTTCACTGGTTGTATAGTTTACTGTACTAGACAGTTCCTATACATGCAAGAAATGCAAGCCATTTGCTATACGTAAGCTGAGTAGGGTACAGTGATAATTAGGACTTATAAACATGTGCTGGCTATTGCACGCAGAGATTTATTTGACACATTGGAAAGTCTCTTTGATGGATCACGTACTGTTCCTATTTCTTTACAGGCTTTGCAGGGTCCATGCAATGTGTTTGTATCAGCTTAGTCAGGAACAATGTAAAGAGATTATTGAGGTCCTCCATTACAGTTAGGGATGAGCAAAATTTTGGCAAAAATCATGACATTTCGACTGAAGCCTCGTACACACGGCCGAGAATCTCGTCAGGAAAAAACTCTTGTTTTTCTTGACGAGATTCTTGGACAAGAAACTTCTCCCGGCCGAGTGTACACACGCTCGATTCAAAGAACCCGCGGTTCTTTGAATGGAGCGAACACGGTGACGTAATCGACTACGACGAGCGTGCGCTCGTCACATTCGATGCCGTCGCCGCCATCTTGCTACACCCTACCTATGCCTAGGAAGCTACCGCGCATGCGTCAAAGTCATTTCGAGCATGCGCGGGTTTCCACGGCGACAGGTAAGTGTACACACACACACTTTTCTCGTCGAGAAATATGCTGACGAGAATCTCGACGAGAAAATGGAGAATCCTGACGAGAAAATAGAGAGCAGGTTCTCTATTTTTCTCGTCGAGATTCTTGTCGGTTTTCTTGACGAAAAACCTGATAGCCGCGTACACACGACCGATTTACTCGGCAAGAAAGCTCTGCCAGCAAGTTTCTTGTCGTTTTTCGTCGAGAAACTCGGTCGTGTGTACGACGCTTTAGTGCTTCACTCTGCTAAATGCATTAGAGAAATTGGGTGGGTGAAATTAAGGTGGGTTTAAAGGGTGCATGTGGTATTCTGAGGGTTAGGGAAGCATCTTTCAACTATCCTAGAATTATTTGTTACAGTTTGTTACCCATAGGTGTGTGCACAGGGTGTTCTGTGTGTGCCTGTGTGGTGCCAATTCCCCCCTGCTTCCTAGTGCCCCCTGTCTCTTTTCTGCATTTCCTCTCCCACCGGCTGCTGCGGGGGAAGTTTCAGGATGGATGAATGAACACAGTGAGTGCTCTGTACTGAGTCCTGTCCTGTGTCCATTCTTAACTGAAGCTTAGTAAACTATGTTTACTATGCTTCAGTTTGTGAATGAACAAGAAGCCGCTCAGCACAGAGCACATTTGTTCACTGTCCAGTGCAGCTGGGACTGAGGAAGCTCTGTCCCTTTCTCTCTGTTTAGACCCTTGAAATTTTACCAAAGCCCCCAAAAGGGCCCCTAAAAAATATATATAAGTGTAGCGGGTGTTTGATTTTAGGGGAGGCATCTGGGTGGTAGTGTAACCCAGATGCATTGGTTGTCAGGGAATCTGAGACCCTTTTGTGGTTCTTGGAGGACTCTGGTGGTGTGGGGTTCCCTGCGGCCTGTAGGTGGCGGTGTCGCAGTGGGCTGGAGTTGAACACTCACCGCAAGACTGCTTCCCTTTTGTCCTTTCCTGGCGCTGGTACAGCAGAGCGAGGAACCTGCTGTGACGCAAAGGGAGAGGAGATAAAAGGGGCGGACGCCCTGACCTTGGGGTTCAGAGTCGGAGGATGCAGCCGCACCCAGGCACCTTCAGCTTGGGTGCTGGCGTTCCGGAGTTCCGGGCCCAGGTGCCCTTGACCTGGCCGGAGCGAGAGATGGAGTCCATCTCAGGCACCTTTAGCCTGGGGTGAGGTACTATGGCGGAAGCTTGGAGCTCAGTACCTTCGACTGAGTTCCACGAGGGTGGAGGAATCCGAGGGGGCCCTAACTCCTTGGGTGCCCGTGTCTGAGGTCGAGAAGACTGGTGAGCGGAACTTCTCTGGAGAGTCCGGCGCAGCATTGCTGGTGACAGAGAGGCCTCCGGTGACTCCCTTGGACGGATTACCTTCCCCTGACAGGGGCTGTGCTAGCGAAGGTAATTCATGTTCTGTTCAATATAGTCAGTGGCAGTGACTATTCGCCACTGGTGATACCACAGTGGTTAGCTTTATCTAGAAGAATTGTGCCTTGGCCTACTCCCCACAAATACTGAAGTGTTACATGGGTCTCAACCTGTCTGTGCTGTATGACTATTTATTGAGAAGAATAAATACGAGTTGGACCTATTCAGTGTGTGGAACTCTGGTTACTAGGAGCAAAGGGGCGTCAATCCGAGGAAAGGATTTGACTCTGGGACACATACACAAAGCCCGATGGTTCTGGCTTTCACCTCTACACATTGGAGGACATGGGCCGTGGTGTATCTCATCCCTCCCCCCAGTGATAACCCCTAGACGAGACAGACAAGCCGTGAATGAGAAGGGGTGAGAGGGGTGAGGTCGCTACATATATATATTACATAATATTGTAAAAAATAATAAAAAAAATGAAATTGTAAAAAATAATTTAAAATAAATTAATTAATAAAAACTACTGACACCATTCACTGCCCTACTGACATCAATCTCTGCTCTACTGACACCGTCCACTGCTCTGCTGATATACACGCATGTGTGTTTGTTCTCTGGGGTGCACACTCTAATGCAATAGACTGTGCGCACCAATGTCCTTACCCTAGTGCTAACTCCAATACTATCCCTAACAATAACCCCAACCTCAACACTAAGCTTAATAGTGACCTTAACACCACTGCTAACCCAGCCCAGCAACCTCATCCCTAAAACTAACCCAACTAACCCAGCCCCAGTGCTAACCTTAACACTTTGAGGTTAAAAACCCTCAATTCAGTTCTTCACTCACATGAAACGCAAATTGCTGTTTGATTATTTAATCTGCACATGATTGGGTATTGAAAGTGAACACAGCTACAGTTCATTGGGTTAAGATTCTCAACTTCTTTTGTAAATTGGCCTTGTCACAAAACCATGTGATCACCACGTAAGTTCTGACGTGGCCCAATGTGGCTTTGTTTATCAACAAAGCATATCACACCCTGCCAAAGTGTCACAGCTAGCATTACTGCTCATTCCTAAGTTTTTTATTTACATTTTTTTTTAGAGGCTATTTTTGACTTTATTTTCTCAGTGAAGAAATGTGTTGGTTTTCCTGGGAAATTTGACACAATGGGCTGCTCATCCCCAATTAAAGGAGTGATGCTATGTGGCCATGATGCATGGACTTCCCCAAAACAAGAGAAGTCCAACCCACTGCACAACATTGAGGCATAACATGTAGCTTATATTATCTGACCTATTTGGCGGAAACAAGAACATGTGATGTACAAGATTGAATCATAGTGGAATGCTGCAGAGGGCTGGGAGGTGGTGTGCCTATTCAGGTCTTCAAGGAGACCTATTCTGAGAGAAATGTTGCCATTACTAACCTCTCCTTCTGGAAATGCTAGTTATCTGGCTGTCATGCCCATTAATTGGCTTCAACTCTTTCTGATTCACAGACCTAAAACAGATCAGGTGTTTTGACTACATTGCGTGCCTATTTATACTTGGTCAGTGAATCAAGTATTGAAGCCAGAAACAGCCACGCAAGCAGCATTTTCAGAAAAAGGTCAGCGATGGCATCAATCGTATTTCTTTCAGTATTGGTATCCTTCAGGAGGATCCCCTGTCAAGGTGAACAGAGAGTTTGTAGGTGGGGTGCAACGCAGTGCAGCAGCAATAACACACACAGTCAAGTGCGATGAAAGAACTTGTATTGAAACAATACAAAGACAGTTCACAATAAAGCCAGTTGGAAAAGAAAACAACTGGGAACACTGAGCAGCATGTAGAGAGCTGGTTTCAGCCGAGCTGACAGCACCTGTTAGGAGAGGCAAACTGCGGCCTGGCCATCTCGTGCCCAAGCAGGAAGATGTCCAGAAAAGTTACGAGCCCTGTGCTTTTCTTCCTCATCAGGAATCTTTCCCTGCCGCTAGCTCTGTCCCTATCAAGCGGGGGGTACCTATCCCTACTCTACCTACACACAAAATGCACGCCGAGCCTGGGAGCCAGGGTCTTACATATGCTCTGCCTGAGCCAAGATGGCTGCTAGAGTCACATGGGGAAGCAGCATCCAATTGGATAGCTTCCCCGGGGACACAGGAAACCATAGAGGAACTGAGTTCCCCTTGACTTTTTCTCCAACTGCAATGCCGCTGCAGAAGAGTGCCACCTGCAGTGGAGAAAGTAGACTGCACCTGCCTACAAGTTCATCTAAATGTTGGGGCCTGTAAAGTGACATTTGGGAACAGCAAAGTAGGCAGAGAAACTGTCACACTGTTCTGGTTTATAAGTTATTGGATAAGTCATACTGTTGTGGGTATCTTTTTTGTTCTTCTCAATTCTCAATTCTTAAACCAGTGGACAGAACTGAGAATAATGTATCTTTTTGTACTCTATAAAGCCAGCATAAGGCAGTGTGAAGCACAATATGACATGGAGAGTTGGCACTGCCAACTCATCATCTGTCTTCTGGCCACAGTCTGGGCTGTAATATGGCTACACACAGCATTGCCCTTTAAACCCATGGTCAAGACATTGGCTGTCAATGAAATGCTAAGACTTTTCAGCTGGCGCAGTTTCAGAAACACTTTCGCTTTTCTGGCACTCTGTTTCCTTGGAATTTTTGTTTGCATATCATTTAAATGTATTTATGAGGATTAGAGGGTTAATGAACAAAGAGCCATTTAATTAAATACACCACAGCAGATGTTTTTTGGCTGCATGGCTCTTGCTCTAAACAAAGAGAGTTTGTTGTGGCTGTTTCCTAAATTAAAACAGCAGCCTGCCACAGCGGCTTCATTAAATTCCCCTCCTACCAGGCTTCAACTCTGCCCATTTCACTGTAAAGCAGTTTAGTGTTTTTTTGAAAAAGGAAGGACATTTGGAAAAAAAATGCTGATTGACCAATTCAACTGCAGCAGCGGCCCATCGGCACTCCGCAGGGGGTCTCGTATTAGTTCCCCTCAGTGAGCCCCTCTCAGGGCTGGCCTAAGACATTGTGCTGCCTGGGCCCAAGAATGAAATGCTGCCCCCCCCCCCCCAAAAAAAAATCCTATGCCCATCCAGCAAAAGAGACGTTTCCATAAAGCAAAGAGACAGCCCAATATATTCAGCAAGAGACATCCCATATATTCAGCAAAGAGAGACATACCCCTTCTAGGGTGACCACGTGTCCCGGATTGCCCGGGACAGTCCCGGATTTTGCAGGTCTGTCCCGGGCACCTTTATTCCAGGACAATACAGTGTCCTGGAATGAAACAGACACAGCCACCCCCCCGGGCCAATCTGATGCCCCCAAAAAAGGCCGCCACATCACCGCTTTACTCACTGACAGTTCTTGTCCTGGCCGGGAATGCCTGGAAGAGCACAATCCCCGCCCCCTGCTTGTGATTGGAGAAATCATAAATCCCACCTCTTGTGTCCAATCACTGTGCTGTGATTTGTTACAGCACAAGCTGATTTTTGGGAAGGGGGGGGGGGTGTCCCTGAATGATAGTTTAAAAATGTGGTCACCCTAGCCCCTTCCTGCAAAGAGTATTGTGTAGCACCACAAAAGCTCCCCCCTTTCTCTCCACTGCCACCAACCAGCTACGCTCTGATCCCAGCTCAGTGATGCAACATGCTGCAACAACAGCGCTGCAGTGGTGGCTAGGGTGACCATATTTCCAAACTGCCATTCAGGGATACCCCCCTTCCTTCCCAAAAAAAGATGAGGGGGGGGTGTAGTCTCGCTGACAAGGAATTTGGCAGCGGGTGATTTGTCGGCGAATGGCTGGTGTTAGCACTTAAATCATCCTAACATTATGATTGATATGGTGTCAGGATGATCAAATCACATTATTTCTATTACTACATTGTAATATATAATGAAATAGTTTAACTCACCATAATGCAGAATCAGTGGAAGCCCTGAGCTTGTCATTTGCCACCGTTGCCTGCCACCAGATGTAGCTGTGCCACTTGCCACCCATAGCCTGCCACAACATGCAGTGTGTCACTTTTCAACATTGCCTGTCCCCAGTCACCATTGCCTGTTACCAGATGCAGCCTGTCACTTGTCACCATTGCCTGTCACCAGATGCAGCCTGCCACTTGTCACCAATGCCTGTCACCAGATGCAGCCTGTCACTTGTCACCAATGCCTGTCACCAGATGTAGCCTGTCACTTGTCACCAATGCCTGTCACCAGATGCAGCCTGTCACTTGTCACCAATGCCTGTGACCAAATGCAGCCTGTCACTTGTCACCATTGCCTGTCACCAGATGCAGCGTGTCACTTGTCACCAATGCCTGACACTTGTCACCAATGCCTGTCACCAGATGCAGCCTGTCACTTGTCACCAATGCCTGTCACCAGATGCAGCCTGTCACTTGTCACCATTGCCTGTCACCAGATGCAGCCTGTCACTTGTCACCAATGCCTGTCACCAGATGCAGCCTCTCACTTCTCACCATTGCCTGTCACCAGATGCAGCCTGTCACTTGTCACCAATGACTGTCACCAGATGCAGCCTGTCACTTGTCACCATTGCCTGTCAACAGATGCAGCGTGTCACTTGTCACCATTGCCTGTCACCAGATGCAGCCTGTCACTTGTCACCATTGCCTGTCACCAGATGCAGCCTGTCACTTGTCACCATTGCCTGTCACCAGATGCAGCCTGTCACTTGTCACCATTGCCTGTCACCAGATGCAGCCTGTCACTTGTCACCATTGCCTGTCACCAGATGCAGCCTGTCACTTGTCACCATTGCCTGTCACCAGATGCAGCCTGTCACTTGTCACCAATGCCTGTCACCAGATGCAGCCTCTCACTTGTCACCATTGCCTGTCACCAGATGCAGCCTGTCACTTGTCACCAATGACTGTCACCAGATGCAGCCTGTCACTTGTCACCATTGCCTGTCACCAGATGCAGCCTGTCACTTGTCACCATTGCCTGTCACCAGATGCAGCCTGTCACTTGTCACCATTGCCTGTCACCAGATGCAGCCTGTCACTTGTCCCTGATGCCCGTCACCAGATGCAGCCTGTCACTTGTCACCGATGCCTGTCACCAGATGCAGCCTGTCACTCAGCCTGGCTCTCTCTCCCTCCCCTTCAGCTGGGCATGCTGGGGGCTGCAGTCCCCCCCCCCCCCTAGAATTGCAATGGGCCAGCCATTTGCACTACATATCCCATAATCCTCTTTTCTCCTTTTTTTCCCCCTGGCCAATGGGAGGAAAAGGGGGAAGAAACATAGCGGTGGCTGTCCTGGGAACAGCAGCATGAGGAGGAGAAGGAGGGGGGGGAGATGAGCCCACAGCTGCTCTCTCTCCACACACAGCAGCTCCGAGATAGCGGCGCCTCGAGGGGGGAGGAGGCAGGCAGCACTGATCCTCGCACCGCACGTCGCTCCTAACTTGCTGAGAGGAACACATACAGGGAGGAGGTGGGTGGAGCTAGCGGAGGAGGAGGAAGTTAAATCCTCCTCCGCAATGAATGATGGGTCTCTCTCTCCTTCTCTCCTGACGTCACTGGTTGCTAGAAACAAAGCGGTCCGCGGCTAGCAACCAGTTTGGGCAGGGAAGCAGGGGCCGCTGGTGAGACCCTTGAAGTGGGTCTTGCCACTGCGGCCAGTGACAGCGGCGCCGGCGATGCAGTACAAGTATGACACTGACTGCACACTAGATGGAGGGAAACCCAGGTCCTCAGGCAGTGCGCCCCTGTTGCCGCCCCTCTTAAAGTGCCGCCTGGGACCATGGTCCCACCGGGTCCCATGGTAGGGCCGGCCCTGGCCCCTCTACATAGAGCTCAGCCACAAGACACAATACAGTTACATTCATTTTCAGAGCAGTACATTTCCAGTCACACTGAAACCTGTTAATGGAGTAAATGGCCTTCTTCTGTGAATGCTATTTTCTGCAAATCCCTTCTTTTTTGTGCAATAGTATTTTGCTGAGCTCACCTATTTTAAGACAGTGTATATAAAATTATTAGGGCTGTGGGAATTAACTATTAATTCCTCGATTAATCGATAAATTTTTTTGATTGATCAAAAGTATTTTGATCGGTACTCACCTCTCCGCCGGCTTCTGGGTCTTCAGGGAGTTCCGTCGGAGATCCGGTGACATCACGGACACCGGCGGGGCTTGCCGTGTCCATCTGAAGGGCTCCTTTGCTGTGCCTTCATATCTGCATGCTGGCGGGACCTTACTATCTGCCACACGCAAGGGCTGTTACACTTCCCTCTATCACTTCCCTCTATCAACCTGGGATTCTACAGCCATCCACTGGGAGTTGTGATAGTTCCCTTCATGGGACATCTACATGCCGACGGACTGATGTTAACCCCTCCTCATCTGGATTCAGCAGTGGTATCGTTGTACACATTTTTATACCAGTATCATACTTAGCTACATGTTTTTATGACTGCTTTTGCTACTGTTTGGTATTACTTGCACCATTTTTACAGTTTATGTAGCTACATCGATTTTATCTCCAGTGCAATATTTATTTTGTTACCTACTTGAAGACTATAAAAGTTTTAATGCTATTCCCATGGAGTGCTTCCTTTGTGTGTTTTTTGTATCCTGCTATCCATTTTCCCAGTGGTTGGTAGCTGCACTGGGAATCAGCCGGCAAGGAGATCAGCTAAAAGTAGTTGGATCTGTATGTGCGTTACAATTAATCGAAATTAGTCGATTAATCGATTTAAAAAAAAAAAAAAATTAATCGAACACAAAATTTTTAATCAGTAACAGCCCTAAATATTATTACACCATTATAGTAAGTAAGCACTATAATATTTACTACATTTTTGCTGTTCTATATTTTGATGATTCTGTTTCACATCGGATTTGTAGATTCTTCCTTTTCACTATTACAGACCATATTGAATTGCCTAATATATTCCAAAATCCCCTTTGCCAGACTGTCAAAATCATCACCAGTCCCATATGGATAGTTAGGAATGGAAGAACTGAAAGAAAATCTTAAAGTGATACTAAATTCTTAATTTTTTTTTCTTAAAAAATAACAAACATGTTATATATACCTGCTCTGTGCAGTAGTTTTGCACAGAGCATCCCCGAACCTCTTCTTCTCGGGTCCCTCGTCGGTCCCCATGGCCCCTTCCTCCTGCTGAGTGCACCCACAGCAAGAAGCTTTCTTTGGGGGCACACGTGCCGAGCCGTGTTTCAGCCCCACCCCCTCTCTCTCCTCATTGGCTCACTGACTTTGATTGACAGCAGCAGAAGCTAATGGTGCTGCACTGCTGTCTCAGCCAATGAGGAGGGAGAGTCCCGGTTAGCCAAGGCAACCCCCCCTCCCACCGTGGCTCCCGATCGATCAATAAAAACAAGGCGATCCACTGGCACTACACAAACCCCCCCCTCCAACCACAGCAATCCTGTCGCACTAGTGACAGCCCCCTGTCATACCTTACTGTGGCAGAGGTGCGGGGAGGAGGACGAGGTGGCGATGCTCTGCTTCATCCGAGGTAGGAAGAAGAGACTGCTGCTGCCGGGGTGTTGTTTCTCCTCCTGGCTGAACAGGAGGTGGTTTCTGAGACCCTTCCTAAGACTCCTGGCCAATTGGTTCTCAGGAGCTGCTTCCTGCTTGGCAAGGAGGAGAAGCAGGCAGACATTAGCGAATATTAATCCACTAATGTCATACAAGTGGGTGGGCTCGGAGCGCAGTGCTTTGCTCCCCGAGCCCACCCTTTTTGAAGCCAATTAGACCCTCCGGCTCAAACATGCTAAAAAACAAACAAACATCGAAATCCATGCATCCGGCTCCCTGAATGGAGATTAGGCACCGGGCGCATGGATAAGGGGGGTGGCGCCTCTGCGCCCCTAATGGATGGGCCACCACTGTGAGTAAAAAAAGCTTGTAAGTGTTTAAAACCTTTTACGATTTTTAATTTTGTCTTTGTTCCTGCTGCAGGGATTTACATATCCCTTTGTCCTGGTGACCATTGTAAGAGGAACAGCATGTGATGGCAAATGGGGGTGAGCTAAATGTTCAGTTTAAATAGCGAATGTTCAGTCCAAATACTGAACATTTACGGCATTCGGTGTAGACCAGGGGTGTCAAACTCAATTTCATCACGGGCCACATCAGCCTTATGGTGGCCCTCAAAGGGCCGATTGTATCTGTAAGACTAGATGTCTAGAGTAAGCCCTCCACCAATTCAAGAGTTCCCCACCCTTCCTTACATCCCAGTGCACCCCCTTACCATGTGCTGCTGCTGAGGGTGGAGCTGTAAAGCAGAAAGTGTAGTGTCTAGAGGAGGATGAGAGGAAGGCTGGAGTCAGCTGCTGAAGTCTGCTAAGTGCTGAGACCAGGGGAGGCAGAGATGAGGGGGTGCTGCGGCTACACAGAGAGGCGCAGGATCTAGTAGGAGGAGTTTTGTCCTCCTCTCTGCTGCTGAGACAAGGGAGCTGGAAACGACGGGGGTGCTGCAGCTGCAGGAGAGGTGTGAGGGCCACATGAAATCACCTGGAGGGCCGGATTCGGCCCACGGCCTTGTGTTTGACACATGTGGTGCAGACCAGTGGTTCTCAACCCTGTCCTCAAGTACCCCAACAGGCCATGTTTTGGGAATTTCTCTTATGCCGCGTACACACAACCGTTTTTAATGACGAGAAAAATGCTATTTTTTAAAATGGTCATTAAAAATGATCGTGTGTGGGCTTCAGAGCATTTTTCACGACGTGAAAAATGGGCATAAAAAAAATGGAACATCCTCTAATTTTTCTCGTCGTTTTTCTCGTCATGAAAAACGACTGTGTTCGGCACTTTAACGACGTGACAAAAAATGCGCATTCTCAGAATCAAGTATGAGACGAGAGCGTTCGTTCTGGTAAAACTAGCGTTCGTAATGGAGATAGCACATTCGTCATGCTGTAACGGACTGAAAAGCACGAGGCTGAAAAGCGCGAATCGTCTCTCAACAAACTTTACTAACATGAAGGGTGGCGCCATCCGAATGGAACTTCCCCTTTATAGTGCCGTCGTACGTGTTGTACGTCACCGTGCTTTAGTCGAGCATTTTTTTCAACGATAGTGTGTAGGCAAGGCAGGCTTGAGAAGAATCACGTCGAGAAAAATGCCGTTTTATTCAATGACATTAAAAACGGTTGTGTGTACGCGTCATTAGATATAATGCCTGTCCAAATGGCCAAGTCATAGACTCTGATTTAAAGCACCTGAGAAAGATAAAGAAAAACCCCAGCCCCCCCCCCCCAATACTTATGTGATCCCCATCTCGATCCAGCGATGTGCATGAGAGCCTTGGCTCTTCTGGATCTCTCCATCCTCATTGCCTGAGACAGCTGCAGTAGCCATTTGTTCCCGCTACTGTCAATCACAGCCAGTGAGCCAATGAGGACAGAGCAGGGGGTGGGGCGAACCACGCTCCATGTGTGATTTGACACAGGGCTGCTCTGTGCAAAACAATTGCACAGAGTAGGTAAGTATAACACATGTGTTATTAAAAAAAAATACATTTAATATTACTTTAGGTTGTTTTTTTTTTTTTACACTTTATAGCGGATGTGTTATATTTTCATAGCAAAAGCTTTATTTCCCAGAAGCAATGTAGTTACCAAATTTGCAGCATCTACCACAAATGTGGTATTTACCGGAGTGAATTGACACACTGGGGGAGATTTACTAAAGCTGGAGAGTGCAAAATCTGATGCAGATCTGCATAGAAACCAATCAGCTTCCAGGTTTTATTGTCAAAGCTTAATTGAACAAGCTGAAGTTAGAAGCTGATTGGCTACCATGCACAGCTGCACCAGATTCTGAGTGCTCCAGTTTTAGTAAATCTCCCCCACTGTATAAAATACAAATGTTGCATGAGAAAATCATTAGTAAATGCGGCTAATCTGACCATACATGTTTAACTGAATGTAGAGGGGTTGGGATAAGCAGGAGGATGGGTTCCAGTGCTCTATGCTATGGGGGAGAGTAGCAACTGGACAAAGTAATCAAACCGTAGTATCAGAGGCAAAATTATCTGGCAACCCCCTAACTTCAAACTGCCATATAAAGCAGTGCTTTTGTCATGTGATTCTTTTTGCTGTTTTCTGTTACCTTGTTTTAAATACAAAGGAATAGTCAGTCAGTGAATGCCTTTCATGCATGCAATAAAACTCAGCACAAATAGACTATTAAATCTTATTTGGAACACCCGGCCTTGACGTATCATGTTTTATTTCACCTTGCTAACGTGTTTTGTGAGTCATCATGAACTCCTCTAAGCATCAGTTAATGCTTTCAATTTTCTTTGCACAATACTTCTTCAAAGCCCACACAACAGATACTGAAGATCTCTAGCTTGCATAGAAAACAATAGAAGCTGACGATTATTTGATGCAATGTAAAAGCCAATTACAGTGGTGAAAGATATTTTCCACAATAGCACAGAAAAAGTTTCCATTTTATGTGGTTAACTCATTTGCTGCAGTTGGCATGAAGTTCTGTTCACCACAGAATGATTGGATCTAAGCCAGTGTTGTATACAGTGTTTATTAAACTCTCTGGGGTGAGAATCGAATAGTGTAGAGACGTGCCTAGAATTATGCTGTTCGTGTGGCAGTGGGACATTCTTTAACCCTTGACAGCATCTCCTTGTGGCCCTTTAAGTGGGCTTGTAAGGATGTATTAAGGAACTAAGACTTGAATTAATTTACTTAATTTATATCTGTCTGGAGCATAGGTGTGCGCAGCCTGTTGCATTAGGGTGTGCACGAGAAAGCTCAAAAACACGGTACCGATCTCTCACTGTGTTCATTCAGAAAGGGAAGGGGCTGGTAAATGACATTACCTCTTCCCCCACTCTTCCTGAAATATCATCTATGTGTACCCACTGCAGTAGCCAATGGGAGAGGTGGGAAGCCAGCCATGCTGTGGGAGAGGACTCCGGGCAGCAGGGGGAATCTGCACTGCAGGGAGTGATTAGGGTGTGCCTGGGCACACCTGGCACACCCTGTGCGCACACCTATGGTCTGGAGCTTTGTAACGGAACCATTCTACTTCATATTAAGAGTACAATCTAAATAAAGGTGCAAAATTTCAGAATGTGCCTAGAGCAGATTCATAAGTAGGAAAAATCTTTTAGAATTCATGTTTTCACTGAAATATATATATATATGTAGCACACACATCCCTGGCCTTACCTCCTTAAGGCGGGACACATCGTACCACAATGCCCAGGTTCCTTCTTGAATAAGAGGGTGAAATTGTTGGGTCCTGCAGCGAGTTACCTTCCCTCGGCTGGTTCTTACCCCTAGAGTGTAGGGAAGAGTCTGTTGTAGGTGCACCAATAAGGTCAATGTCCAGACAAGGTTAAACCTTAAGGAAGGTTTATTTTCTTTATGCTGATAACTGGATAGGAAAGTTGGAGTTGAAAAATAAAGGAACAGGGAGGCAGGTTCAGGCACTTGGTATCACCACTCAATCCCGAGTGGGCTCTGCTCACCCGGATAGTCCCCTCTCATGGTCCTAGCAGCCGGAGTGATGCACAAATTTTACTTCACTTAAGTTTCTTTGGAGATACGATCGGGAGACCCTCTGTCACAGAATCTCTGAGCCCTGAACCTCTCAGCTCTTGTAATTCAAGAACAGGTGCAAGTTGCTGCACATTACAAGGCCTTAAAGGACTAGCGGAATCCCTCCAGAAGTTTACCAGGCCTCTCTTTCACCGTGAAACTCTCAGAAAGGTCCTCCCCCGGTCTCTTCTTCTTAGAGGGGGTCCCCTCTCAGGGGCACCCTGGGATTCCTCCTCTTAGAGCTGAGCCCCAGCTAAAAGGTGCTGGACTCAAGGGCGAAGTTGCAGCCCCAGACTAAAGGTGCCTGGGACCGATGCATATGCGCACCCCTGGCCTGGAGGGCCAGCTCACGCGACCCGAACTCCGGAGCCCCGGAACTCTGGAACAACAACAACCAGGCTGCATCTGCCCCTTATGTATCCTCTCCCGGCATGCACACCAGGCCGACCACGCCCACTGTACTACTGCCGAGAGAGGACACCCTAAGGCACAGCATTGTTACCAGTGGTTCAACCCTGACCTGTCATGGCAGTGCCACCTACAGGCCACAGGGAACTGCACACCAGTACAACAGCTGAAGAACAAATAACCAAACCTATCAATAAAAGCGGTCTGAGCCTGGCTACTAGCTCAGACCAACCCCTAAATTTAGGCACACAGCACCCTTCAAAGTAGAGGGGCGCTACATTTTTGTAGCACCCCTATACTTTTAGGGGAGCTAGGTACCTAAATTTAGGGGTTGATCTGGGTTAGTAGCCAGACCCAGATCGCTTCAATTGTTAGGTTTTGTTCTTCTGCTTTTGCCAAGTGGTGTTGCTGGTGTACAGTTCCCTGTGGCCTGTGGGTGGCCCTGCCATAACAGGTCAGGGTTGAACCGCTAGTGACATTACTGTACCTTTGGGTGTCCTCTCCAGACAGCTGTACGGGGGGTGGTCAGTCCGCTGTGCATGCTGGGAGAGGATACATAAGGGGCAAACGCCATCTTAGGAGATGAGATGGAGGGGTACTGAGGAGCAGTACCGAGGAGCAGTCCGTCTGCGTCTCGTGTCCCTCCAGGCCATGGGAGAGCGCATGGGTGGATCAGTCTCAGGCACCTTTAGCCTGGGGCTGCAACTCTTCATGTAGGCCCAGCACCTTTAGCTGGCCTACCATCTAAAGAGGAATTCCAGGGCACTCGAGGGTGACCCGTTCTGGAGAGGGAACCAGGGTTACCGGTGAAGAAAGTCACCGCCTTGGATGAGGCCTGGTCACCTACAGAGGGATTCCACAAGTCCGCCACAGGCATTGTAGCGTGCTTCAACTTGCACCTAGGTCCTTATGCTACAAGTGCCGGGAGGTTTGGAACTAGGCAAATGGGTTCCAATCGTATCCCTAGGAAAGTAAAGTTTGTGCATCACTCCGGCTGCTAGGACCGTGAGAGGGAACTATCCGGGTGAGCAGAGTCCACATAGGATTGAGTGGTGATATTAAGTGCCTGAACCTGCCTCCCTGTTATTCTATTCTTCACTTTCAACTTTCCTGTCTGGTTTCAAGCATAAAGAAAATAAACCTTCAGTCATTGAGGTTAACCTTGTCTGGACATTGGCCTTATTGATACACAAACAACAGACTTTTCTCTACACCCTAGAGAAAGGAACCAGCAGAGGGAAGGTAACTCGCTGCGGAACCCAACAATTGTGAACACCGCTTAACCTCCTCAAACAGGTGAGCCAGGTGAGAAAAAGGTCTGTGTGCTACATATACATTATATATATATATATATATATATATATATATATATATACACATTATATATATAAAGAGTTTGTAACATACAGTAGCTAGGACACCGTCAATAAACTTGGTGGAAAAGCCAATTAAACACTTCAATACAGGGCATTTTCACCCCCTTCCTGCCCAGGCCGATTTTCAGTTTTCAGCGCTGTAACATTTTGAATGACAATTGCGCAGTCATGCAACCCTGTACCCAAATGAAATTTTTATAATTTTCTTCCCCACAAATAGAGCTTTCTTTTGGTGGTATATGATCACCTATGCGGTTTTTATTTTTTGCGCTATAAAAAAAAAAAGCGTAAATTTTGAAAATAAATAAATATATATATATATTTTTTACTTTTCGCTAATATAAATATCCCCATTTAAAAAAAAATTAAAAATTTCATCAGTTTAGGCCAATATACAAGTTTGAAAAAAACACGATACTTTTTACTTTTTGCTATAATAAATATTCCAATTTAAAAAAAAAATAATAACATTATTTTTCCCCAGTTTAGGACCATATGTATTCTTCTACATATTTTTGGTTTAAAAAAAAATGCAATAAGCGTATATTGATTGGTTTGCACAAAAGTTATAGCGTCTATAAAATAGGGAATAGATTTATGGCATTTTTATCATAATTCTTTTTTTTTTACTAGTAATGGCGGTGATCTGTGATTTTTATGGTGACTGTGACATTGCGGCGGACATATCGGACACCTTTGACACTATTTTGGGACCATTGACATTTGTACAGCGATCAGTGCTATAAAAAAATGCACTGATTACTGTATAAATGTCACTGGCAGGGAAGGGGTTAACACTAGGGGGCGATCAATGGGTTAAATGTGTTACCTAGGGAGTGATTCTAACTGTGGGGGGAGGGGACTGACTGGGGGAGGTGACCGATCGGTGTTCCTCTGTACAAGGAACACACGATCTGTCTCCTCTCCCCTAACAGGATGTGGATCTGTGTGTTTACACACACAGATCCACGTCCCTGCTCTGTGACAGGCAATCGTGGGTGCCCGGCAGACATCGGCTCTCGAGTGATGCTGCGCGTGTGCCCCCAAGACGGCCGGGAAGCCGAGAACATCATATGACGCCCGCACAGGATGGGCGATCCCTCCTGCGGACATCATTTGACAATACGTGGGTAGGGAAGTGGTTAAGAAATGGGTAATTATAACACTTCAAGAATATATATAATCGGCAGAATTTAACTCTGTATGGAGTCTATGGCTACAGGCCAAAAAAGCTAGAGGAATGACAACTTCTGTCAGACCCTCTCCTGACACCACAGTCCTAGCAATGTAAAAACTCTAAACTCTAAACAGATACTCTAAAGTCTGTATTCCTATTCTCTAACCAGTAGAGTCTTTGGATACTGTAGGGGCCTAGATAGGCACCAAATGTTCTTATCCCTTGTTGGGGGGGGATATTCTGTTTCAATATTTTTATTGAACATTTTAAAGAATAAGGTCCACAACGCAGGTGGAGCATATCAAAACATTAAGAACGGGTATAAAAGAGGAATCAAATATTATACCACCAGTTATTTCTGACACAAAGGGATGCCATATAAATTAGAAATTCAACATAAAGAAAAAAAGGTTCTCATAGAGCAAACAGCAATCTCACTCAGAAAACCCCCCACTAGGGGGAACATTAGAACCCGTTCTTCGCCACCACGCACCGGCTCGCTGACATTGGCCGTGAGTATACATAATGTGCAACCACAAGTATAAGCAACACAACTAAATGAAAAGGGAAGTGCAAATCCAAGAAAGAAAAGGGGGAAGATGGGGGAGAAGAGGGAATTAAAAGGAAGTAAAGACAGAGAAAGGAAAGGAACAAAACAAAAGAAAGAGCAGATGAAGAAAGAGACAAGGCAAAAGGAGAAAGAAGGACTGTCTGAACGCCCGCCTCCACTCCTCAGTCAGCTGAAAGTTGGAGATACTTAATCCAAGTATCCCAAACACAGTCAAACTTAGCAGTCTTATCCGGCAAGATACTGACCAGCTTTCGTTGAACGTGATCTATGTCAGTTTATTGTCAGTTAGTTTTTCATAATAGCTAGACCTACCACTGGTTTCTGCCAAGCGATTGCTATAGTAATTTTTGCCGTGAGAAACATGAAGTGGATAAAAGTTTGAACATGCTTGGGAGCATCAGGGGTATATTCTGAAGTCCTTTGAAGAGGAAAACTTGTGTCTTCAGCTAGCTCTTTAAGATGGGTAAATGGTGTCCTGGCAAGTAAGTTGGACACTAGATTCTCTCAGTGTGAATCAAAGTGTAGCAAGGATCCCTTTACAGGCTTGGAGGAGTAAATAATGCGACGTTGTCTGCATGCGGTGTCCTTTGGTGTGAGACATTGACAAATCCCTCACCAATCCCAGCGACCTTCTGCTTTGAAGAGTGGCGTGAGGGCTCCGCAGCGGGCTCCACAGAGTCTAGCTCACAAATGCTCAACTCTGCGCCACATCACGCTACCATCCAACTGGATCTGACGTGGAAGTGATGAGAGCGGCCTCCACCAAATGATCAGATGTGGCTGGCAGCGGATGCATACGCACCCACTCGCGATGACTCTCTCTCTCTCTGAACCACAGGCCACAACCTGGCCACAGCACAAACCACTGTCTGGTAGGGATGAGCTCGGTGTTCGAGTCGAACATAAGTTCGACTCGAACATCGGCTGTTCGACCGTTCGGCGAACATCGAACGATTTGGGCCGTTCGCGCCAAATTCGAGTGACGCGAACGGCCCACAATACACTGCGCCATCGCAGTGCAATCCCGGCGCTGTGATTGGCCAAGCATGCACTGTGACCCCGCATGCTTGGCCAATCACAGCGCCGGCAGCTAGGAGAGCCATAATTGGCCACAGGCAGGTTGCCTGTGGCCAATTATAGCTCAGGGGGTTTAGCACATGCCCCACACTATAAAAGGCCGCCAGCGCGGCGGCCTTGTGTAGTGTGTTCCGGCGCAGGGAAAGAGTTACATAGGCAGGTACAGTGTCAGTGCTATTTGTACCTCAAACTTGTGTGTAGGGAGAGAGAAGGATAGGCAGGGAGAGTGTCAGTGTCATATTCTTTGCTAAACCTTGTGTGCAGGGAGAGAGAAGGATAGGCAGGGGACAGTGTCAGTGTCACATTCTTTGCTAAACCTTGTGTGCAGGGAGAGAGAAGGATAGGCAGGGAGAGTGTCAGTGTCATATTCTTTGATAAACCTTGTGTGCAGGGAGAGAGAAGGATAGGCAGGGGACAGTGTCAGTGTCACATTCTTTGCTAAACCTTGCGTGCAGGGAGAGAGAAGGATAGGCAGGGAGAGTGTCAGTGTCATATTCTTTGATAAACCTTGTGTGCAGGGAGAGAGAAGGATAGGCAGGGGACAGTGTCAGTGTCATTGTTGCTAAGCCTCCTGCACATTATACACCTGAAGTTAGCCCGTATTGCTGTGTTTTCCTGGTGTGTTACACCAACAGGCATTTGCAGCACTTACAGCGGGCGGAGTTTGCCTCCTGCACATTATACACCTAAAGTTAGCCTGTATTGCTGTGTTTTCCTGGTGTTACACCAACAGGCATTTGCAGCACTTACAGCGGGCGGAGTGTGCCTCCTGATCATATTACACCTGAAGTTAGCCCGTATTGCTGTGTTTTCCTGGTGTGTTACACCAACAGGCATTTGCAGCACTTACAGCAGGCGGAGCGTGCCTCCTGCACATTATACACCTGAAGTTAGCCCGTATTACTGTGTTTTCCTGGTGTGTTACACCAACAGGCATTTGCAGCACTTAGAGCTGGTGGAGTGTGCCTCCTGCACATTATACACCTGAAGTTAGCCTGTATTGCTGTGTTTTCCTGGTGTTACACCAACAGGCATTTGCAGCACTTACAGCGGGGGGAGTGTGCCTCCTGATCATATTACTCCTGAAGTTAGCCCGTATTGCTGTGTTTTCCTGGTGTGTTACACCAACAGGCATTTTCAGCACTTACAGCGGGCTGAGTGTGCCTCCTGCACATTATACACCTGAAGTTAGCCCATATTGCTGTGTTTTCCTGGTGTGTTACACCAACAGGCATTTGCAGCACTTACAGCGGGAGGAGTGTGCCTCCTGCACATTATACAACTGAAGTTAGCCTGTATTGCTGTGTTTTCCTGGTGTTACACGAACAGGCATTTGCAGCACTTACAGCGGGCGGAGTGTGCCTCCTGATCATATTACACCTGAAGTTAGCCTGTATTGCTGTGTTTTCTTGGTGTGTTACACCAACAGGCATTTGCAGCACTTACAGCAGGCGTAGTGTGATTCCTGCAAAATATACTCCTGAAGCTAGGCCTTATTGCTGGTTTTCCCATCTCCCTGCAGGCCATTAGAATGTCTGGAAGGCAAACAAGGAGAGGCAGACAGTCAGGAGCCAATAAAAGAGGGCAAGCAGGCTCTGTGTCTAGAGACTAGGGATGAGCTTCGTGTTCGAGTCGAACATACGTTCGACTCGAACATTGGCTGTTCGATCGTTCGACGAAGATCGAACGATTTGGGCCGTTCGCGCCAAATTCGAGTGACGCGAACGGCCCACAATGCACTACGCCATCGCAGTGTCATCCAGGCGCTGTGATTGGCCAAGCATGCACTGTGACCCCGCATGCTTGGCCAATCACAGCGCCGGCAGCGAGGAGAGCAATGATTGGCCACAGGCAGGATGCCTGTGGCCAATTATTGCTGAGGGTGTTTAGTACACGCCCCACACTATAAAAGGCCGCCAGCACGGCGGCCTAGTGTAGTGTGTTCCGGAGCAGGGATAGAGTAGCATAGGCAGGGACAGTGACTGTTATTTCTTTCTTGCTTAACCTGGATTCCTTTAGTTTAGGGAAAGAGAAGGATAGGTAGGGAGAGTGTCAGTGTGTTTTGTGCTTCTGCTATAGTGTGCTTAAAAAAAACATTTATTCTAGGGACAGAAAACTCTAGGTAGGGACAGTGTCAGTTTCTTTCACTCTGCAAGTCCTTGTTTCCAGGGACCTGTAAGGACAGTGAGTTAATTGTCCTTGTGCTATATTGTGCTTAAAAAAAACATTTATTCTAGGGACAGAAAACTCTAGGTAGGGACAGTGTCAGTTTCTTTCACTCTGCAAGTCCTTGTTTCCAGGGACCTGTAAGGACAGTGAGTTAATTGTCCTTGTGCTATATTGTGATTAAAAAAAACATTTATTCTAGGGACAGAAAACTCTAGGTAGGGACAGTGTCAGTTTCTTTCACTCTGCAAGTCCTTGTTTCCAGGGACCTGTAAGGACAGTGAGTTAATTTTCCTTGTGCTATATTGTGATTAAAAAAAACATTTATTCTAGGGACAGAAAACTCTAGGTAGGGACAGTGTCAGTTTCTTTCACTCTGCAAGTCCTTGTTTCCAGGGACCTGTAAGGACAGTGAGTTAATTTTCCTTGTGCTATATTGTGATTAAAAAAAACATTTATTCTAGGGACAGAAAACTCTAGGTAGGGACAGTGTCAGTTTCTTTCACTCTGCAAGTCCTTGTTTCCAGGGACCTGTAAGGACAGTGAGTTAATTGTCCTTGTGCTATATTGTGCTTAAAAAAAACATTTATTCTAGGGACAGAAAACTCTAGGTAGGGACAGTGTCAGTTTCTTTCACTCTGCAAGTCCTTGTTTCCAGGGACCTGTAAGGACAGTGAGTTAATTGTCCTTGTGCTATATTGTGCTTAAAAAAAACATTTATTCTAGGGACAGAAAACTCTAGGTAGGGACAGTGTCAGTTTCTTTCACTCTGCAAGTCCTTGTTTCCAGGGACCTGTAAGGACAGTGAGTTAATTGTCCTTGTGCTATATTGTGATTAAAAAAAACATTTATTCTAGGGACAGAAAACTCTAGGTAGGGACAGTGTCAGTTTCTTTCACTCTGCAAGTCCTTGTTTCCAGGGACCTGTAAGGACAGTGAGTTAATTTTCCTTGTGCTATATTGTGATTAAAAAAAACATTTATTCTAGGGACAGAAAACTCTAGGTAGGGACAGTGTCAGTTTCTTTCACTCTGCAAGTCCTTGTTTCCAGGGACCTGTAAGGACAGTGAGTTAATTGTCCTTGTGCTATATTGTGCTTAAAAAAAACATTTATTCTAGGGACAGAAAACTCTAGGTAGGGACAGTGTCAGTTTCTTTCACTCTGCAAGTCCTTGTTTCCAGGGACCTGTAAGGACAGTGAGTTAATTTTCCTTGTGCTATATTGTGATTAAAAAAAACATTTATTCTAGGGACAGAAAACTCTAGGTAGGGACAGTGTCAGTTTCTTTCACTCTGCAAGTCCTTGTTTCCAGGGACCTGTAAGGACAGTGAGTTAATTTTCCTTGTGCTATATTGTGATTAAAAAAAACATTTTTTCTAGGGACAGAAAACTGTAGGTAGGGAGAGTGTTTTTTTTCTTTCACTCTGCAAGTCCTTGTTTCCAGGGACCTGTAAGGACAGTGAGTTAATTGTCCTTGTGCTATATTGTGCTTAAAAAAAACATTTATTCTAGGGACAGAAAACTCTAGGTAGGGACAGTGTCAGTTTCTTTCACTCTGCAAGTCCTTGTTTCCAGGGACCTGTAAGGACAGTGAGTTAATTTTCCTTGTGCTATATTGTGATTAAAAAAAACATTTATTCTAGGGACAGAAAACTCTAGGTAGGGACAGTGTCAGTTTCTTTCACTCTGCAAGTCCTTGTTTCCAGGGACCTGTAAGGACAGTGAGTTAATTTTCCTTGTGCTATATTGTGATTAAAAAAAACATTTTTTCTAGGGACAGAAAACTGTAGGTAGGGAGAGTGTTTTTTTTCTTTCACTCTGCAAGTCCTTGTTTCCAGGGACCTGTAAGGACAGTGAGTTAATTGTCCTTGTGCTATATTGTGCTTAAAAAAAACATTTATTCTAGGGACAGAAAACTCTAGGTAGGGACAGTGTCAGTTTCTTTCACTCTGCAAGTCCTTGTTTCCAGGGACCTGTAAGGACAGTGAGTTAATTTTCCTTGTGCTATATTGTGATTAAAAAAAACATTTATTCTAGGGACAGAAAACTCTAGGTAGGGACAGTGTCAGTTTCTTTCACTCTGCAAGTCCTTGTTTCCAGGGACCTGTAAGGACAGTGAGTTAATTTTCCTTGTGCTATATTGTGATTAAAAAAAACATTTTTTCTAGGGACAGAAAACTGTAGGTAGGGAGAGTGTTTTTTTTCTTTCACTCTGCAAGTCCTTGTTTCCAGGGACCTGTAAGGACAGTGAGTTAATTGTCCTTGTGCTATATTGTGCTTAAAAAAAACATTTATTCTAGGGACAGAAAACTCTAGGTAGGGACAGTGTCAGTTTCTTTCACTCTGCAAGTCCTTGTTTCCAGGGACCTGTAAGGACAGTGAGTTAATTTTCCTTGTGCTATATTGTGATTAAAAAAAACATTTATTCTAGGGACAGAAAACTCTAGGTAGGGACAGTGTCAGTTTCTTTCACTCTGCAAGTCCTTGTTTCCAGGGACCTGTAAGGACAGTGAGTTAATTTTCCTTGTGCTATATTGTGATTAAAAAAAACATTTTTTCTAGGGACAGAAAACTGTAGGTAGGGAGAGTGTTTTTTTTCTTTCACTCTGCAAGTCCTTGTTTCCAGGGACCTGTAAGGACAGTGAGTTAATTGTCCTTGTGCTATATTGTGCTTAAAAAAAACATTTATTCTAGGGACAGAAAACTCTAGGTAGGGACAGTGTCAGTTTCTTTCACTCTGCAAGTCCTTGTTTCCAGGGACCTGGAGAGACATTGAGTGAATTGTCCTTGTGCTATATTGTGATTAAAAAAAACATTTATTCTAGGGACAGAAAACTCTAGGTAGGGACAGTGTCAGTTTCTTTCACTCTGCAAGTCCTTGTTTCCAGGGACCTGTAAGGACAGTGAGTTAATTTTCCTTGTGCTATATTGTGATTAAAAAAAACATTTTTTCTAGGGACAGAAAACTCTAGGTAGGGAGAGTGTTTTTTTTCTTTCACTCTGCAAGTCCTTGTTTCCAGGGACCTGTAAGGACAGTGAGTTAATTGTCCTTGTGCTATATTGTGCTTAAAAAAAACATTTATTCTAGGGACAGAAAACTCTAGGTAGGGACAGTGTCAGTTTCTTTCACTCTGCAAGTCCTTGTTTCCAGGGACCTGGAGAGACATTGAGTGAATTGTCCTTGTGCTATATTGTGATTAAAAAAAACATTTATTCTAGGGACAGAAAACTCTAGGTAGGGACAGTGTCAGTTTCTTTCACTCTGCAAGTCCTTGTTTCCAGGGACCTGTAAGGACAGTGAGTTAATTTTCCTTGTGCTATATTGTGATTAAAAAAAACATTTTTTCTAGGGACAGAAAACTCTAGGTAGGGAGAGTGTTTTTTTTCTTTCACTCTGCAAGTCCTTGTTTCCAGGGACCTGTAAGGACAGTGAGTTAATTTTCCTTGTGCTATATTGTGATTAAAAAAAACATTTATTCTAGGGACAGAAAACTCTAGGTAGGGACAGTGTCAGTTTCTTTCACTCTGCAAGTCCTTGTTTCCAGGGACCTGTAAGGACAGTGAGTTAATTTTCCTTGTGCTATATTGTGATTAAAAAAAACATTTTTTCTAGGGACAGAAAACTGTAGGTAGGGAGAGTGTTTTTTTTTCTTTCACTCTGCAAGTCCTTGTTTCCAGGGACCTGTAAGGACAGTGAGTTAATTGTCCTTGTGCTATATTGTGATTAAAAAAAACATTTTTTCTAGGGACAGAAAACTCTAGGTAGGGAGAGTTTTTTTTTTTTTTCACTCTGCAAGTCCTTGTTTCCAGGGACCTGTAAGGACAGTGAGTTAATTGTCCTTGTGCTATATTGTGCTTAAAAAAAACATTTATTCTAGGGACAGAAAACTCTAGGTAGGGACAGTGTCAGTTTCTTTCACTCTGCAAGTCCTTGTTTCCAGGGACCTGGAGAGACATTGAGTGAATTGTCCTTGTGCTATATTGTGATTAAAAAAAACATTTATTCTAGGGACAGAAAACTCTAGGTAGGGACAGTGTCAGTTTCTTTCACTCTGCAAGTCCTTGTTTCCAGGGACCTGTAAGGACAGTGAGTTAATTTTCCTTGTGCTATATTGTGATTAAAAAAAACATTTTTTCTAGGGACAGAAAACTGTAGGTAGGGAGAGTGTTTTTTTTCTTTCACTCTGCAAGTCCTTGTTTCCAGGGACCTGTAAGGACAGTGAGTTAATTTTCCTTGTGCTATATTGTGATTAAAAAAAACATTTTTTCTAGGGACAGAAAACTGTAGGTAGGGAGAGTGTTTTTTTTCTTTCACTCTGCAAGTCCTTGTTTCCAGGGACCTGTAAGGACAGTGAGTTAATTGTCCTTGTGCTATATTGTGCTTAAAAAAAACATTTTTTCTAGGGAGAGAAAACTCTAGGTAGGGAGAGTGTTTTTTTTTTTTCACTCTGCAAGTCCTTGTTTCCAGGGACCTGTAAGGACAGTGAGTTAATTGTCCTTGTGCTATATTGTGCTTAAAAAAAACATTTATTCTAGGGACAGAAAACTCTAGGTAGGGACAGTGTCAGTTTCTTTCACTCTGCAAGTCCTTGTTTCCAGGGACCTGTAAGGACAGTGAGTTAATTTTCCTTGTGCTATATTGTGCTTAAAAAAAACATTTATTCTAGGGACAGAAAACTCTAGGTAGGGACAGTGTCAGTTTCTTTCACTCTGCAAGTCCTTGTTTCCAGGGACCTGGAGAGACATTGAGTGAATTGTCCTTGTGCTATATTGTGATTAAAAAAAACATTTATTCTAGGGATAGAAAACTCTAGGTAGGGACAGTGTCAGTTTCTTTCACTGTGAAAGTCCTTGTTTCAAGGGACAGAGAAGGACACCTGAAGGTAGCCCTTATTGCTTTTTTCCCATCTCCCTGCAGGCCATCTATTAGAATGTCTGGAAGGCAAACAAGGAGAGGCAGACAGTCAGGAGGCAATAAAAGAGGGCAAGCAGGCTCTGTGTCTGGGGGCAACAGTGCTGGTCGTGGACGCGGTGCATTGTCATCAGCACATGGCCATGGGACACGCTTGTCCTTCTTTTCGGCAGCTGGACATGTTGAGCCACATCATGCCGAAGACTTGGTAGAGTGGATGACCAAGCCCTCCTCCTCCTCCTCATCCTCTCTCACCCAGGCTCAGGGTACTGGAAAAGCAGCTGCCAAAGCGTCGTCTTCCCTGGTATCAATGTCAGACAAATCATCAGTCACTCCTTCCCTAGACCCACCATGTCCTCCTCCTGAGGAGTCCCCCGAACTGTTTCAGCACAGTGTTGGGTACATGCTCCAGGAGGATGCCCAGCGTTTCGAAGGGTCTGATGATGAAACCCAGCTAGAGGAAGGCAGTAGCGTGAGAGCAGACAGAGGGGATGCTCAAGAAGGACACCAATCTGGCAGTCATGTTCCAGCAGCTGCAGCATACTGCCAGATTGGCTCCAGTGATGAGGAGGGAGGGGATGATGAGGTCAATGACTCCACGTGGGTGCCTAATAGGAGAGAGGAGGAGGAGGAGGATGAGGAGGAGGCACATCTCCAACGAGGCAGGATGCCCTTTGGTGGCCAGCGTAAGGGCAGTACACCGACGGAATCACACCGCAGAGCTCCGCCTGTGCAGGGCGCTGCCTCTGCCCGTCATTCAAAAAGTTCTTTGGTGTGGGCCTTTTTTGAGGCTAGTGCATCAGATCGCACAGCTGCTGTTTGCAACATATGTCTCAAGCGTATATCGCGTGGCCAAAACATCAGCCGCTTGGGTACCACATGCCTGACCAGACATATGTTGACCTGCCATGCAGCTCGTTGGCAAGCCTACCTCAAAGACCCACACCAAAGAACAAAGCGGACCTCTCCTTGCACCGCATCAGCTGGGATCTCCAACCCCACTATAACTTCAGTCCTCTCTGAAACATGCACTGAGAGGAATGAAGGTGTAGAATTAGGTGTGTCACAGCCAAGTACTTGCGCCCACTCTGCTAGCAGTACACCGACGTCCGATTCTAGCAGGCAAATTTCCCTGCCCCAGCTGCTGGACCGTCGAAAGAAGTTCACTCCCAGCCATCCACATGCCCAGCGGTTGAATGCTAGCTTGGCTAAATTGCTAGCGCTTCAACTGCTGCCTTTTCAGTTGGTAGACTCGGCCCCCTTCCGTGAGTTTGTGCAATGTGCGGTTCCTCAGTGGCAGGTTCCCAAACGCCACTTTTTCTCACGGAAGGCTATTCCGGCTCTCTACCGGCATGTGGAAGGCAATGTCTTGGCCTCGCTGGACAGGGCGGTCAGCGGTAAGGTGCATATTACCGCTGACTCATGGTCCAGCAGGCATGGACAGGGACGTTACCTTTCTTTCACGGCCCATTGGGTCACTCTTTTGGCAGCTGGGAAGGATTCAGGACAAGGTGCAGTAGTGTTGGAGGTTGTCCCACCGCCACGCCTCCAAAATGCTACTACTGGTTGTGACACACCTCTCTCCTCCACCCCCTCCTCTTCTTCTTCCTCCATGGCCTCTTCCTGTGGTTTGTCCTATGAACCAGCGGTGCTCCGTAGCCGTTCACGGGGCTACGCAAGTACGCAGGCAAAAAGATGCCATGCCGTGCTTGCGCTGGTGTGTTTGGGGGACAGAAGCCACACTGGGGCAGAGGTCCTGTCTGCTCTGCAGGGCCAGGCCGAGAGGTGGTTGACGCCACGCCAGCTTAAGCCAGGAATGGTGGTTTGCGACAATGGCACCAACCTCCTCTCCGCCCTCCGACAGGGACAACTGACCCATGTGCCCTGTGTGGCTCACGTCCTTAACCTGGTGGTGCAGCGGTTCTTGGGCAGGTACCCGGGCTTACAGGATGTCCTGAGGCAGGCCAGGAAAGTCTGTGTGCATTTCCGCAGATCTTATAATGCCAGTGCTCGCCTGGCTGAGCTGCAAAAGGAGTTGAACCTGCCCAAGAACCGCCTTATATGTGACATGCCCACCAGGTGGAACTCAACGTTGGCCATGCTGCAGCGGCTGCACACGCAGCAGAGGGCCATCAATGAGTACCTGTGCGACTACGGCACCAGGACAGGGTCAGGGGAGCTTGGTTTTTTTTCTCCACGCCAGTGGGGCATGATCAGGGATGCATGCACTGTCCTGGCACCATTTGAGGAGGCCACGAGGATGGTGAGCAGTGACAGTGCATGCATCAGTGACACTGTACCTCTTGTCCACCTGTTGGAGCACACGCTGCGTGGAATAATGGACAGGGCACTTGAGGCAGAACAGAGGCAGGAAGAGGAGGACTTCCTTGCCTCTCAAGGCCCCCTTTACCCAGACAGTGTTCCTTCTGTCCCACCCATCGCACAGGAAGAGGAGGAGGAGGAGGAGGAGGAGGAGGAGGAGGATTGTGTCAGCATGGAGGTGGAGGCTGGCACTCAGCATCATCAGCAGCAGTCTTTTAGGGATGATTTACAGTCCCAAGAAACCAGTGGACTTGTACGTGGCTGGGAGGAGGTGGCTGCGGATCATGTCGTCCTTAGTGACCCAGAGGACTCCGGAGCGAATGCCTCAGCAAACCTACGCTGCATGGCCTCCCTGATCCTGCAAAGTCTGCGGAAGGATCCTCGTATTCTTCGGATCAAGGAGAGGGACCATTACTGGCTGGCCACTCTCCTTGATCCACGGTACAAGGGTAAGGTTGCGGACCTTATGTTACCGTCGCAGAGGGAGCAGAGGATGAGACAACTCCGGGAGGCCTTGCAGAAAGGTCTGTGCAACGCGTTCCCAGAGACTGGGAGGTTGCAAACTCCTGGTCCTGGACAACGAGTTGCTGAGGCTTCGGCCAGTCAAAGAAGGAGCGGTGGGGAAGGTGGCCGTCTGACCGATGCGTTCAGACAATTCTTTAGTCCGCAGCCCCAAAGTATGATCGGTTCCAGCAACCATCGCCAGCGTCTGATAAACATGGTGCAGGAATATCTAGGGGCAAGGTCAGACTTGGACACCTTCCCCACCGAAAATCCTCTGGCTTACTGGGTCTTGAGGATGGATCACTGGCCAGAGCTTGCACAGTATGCAATTGAGCTACTGGCCTGTCCTGCATCCAGCGTTCTTTCGGAACGCACATTCAGTGCTGCTGGAGGATATGTCACGGATCACAGGGTGCGCCTGTCCACCGACTCGGTTGATCGACTGACTTTCATCAAGATGAACCAGTCTTGGATCACCACCAGCTACCACACACCTGATGCTGATATAACAGACTAATTGATTTTAAAATGTCACATCCCTTCAAGACTGATGCTGATGCTGAGTGCCTGTGCTGTTATGTTGACTGCCTATCCTCCTCCTCCGAGTCCTCAATGATACGATTGATGATGATAGCTTGGAAGATCATTTTTGTTTATGGGTGCCGCCACCAGTGCCTAACGCCCAATTTTTCAGCCCCTGTTTAACAGTGGCGTGTAATTACAATTTTTGAAGCAATACTTTGCAACAGGGCTCATTGCTGTGCTCCAAGTACAGTATCTGTGAGGAGTTGCAGTGTTGTGCCACCAGTGCCTAAGGCCCAATTTTTCAGCCCCTGTTTAACAGGGGCGTGTCATTACAATTTTTGAAGCAATACTTTGCAACAGGGCTCATTGCTGTGCTCCAAGTACAGTATCTGTGAAGGGTTGCAGTGTTGTGCCACCAGTGCCTAAGGCCCAATTTTTCAGCCCCTGTTCAACAGGGGCATGTAATTACAATTCTTGATCTAATAATTCACAGCAGGGCCCATTGCTGCACCCACCAAGAGTAACTGTCAGGGCTTACAGTGTTGTGGCACCAGCACCACCATCAAAGGCCCAATTTTTACTACCACTGTTCAACAATTATATGTAATTAAAATTCCTGATATAATAGTTGACAGCAGGGCGTTCCAGCACCAACCAAGAGTAACTGTGAGTGCTTACAGTGTTGTGCCAACACCAACAACTAAGGGGCCTATTTCTGCAGAGTATATACGGCAGGTCCCTACTTTCAAACATCCAACTTACAAACGACTCCTACTTGCAAACGCAAGAAGACAACAGGAAGTGAGAGGAAATCTACCACTAGGAAGGAAAATTCTCTCCTGTAAGAATAAATATGGGAGAAAGGTGTCTCCTCTGTACTGATGCTTTATCAGCAATCCTTGTTTCAAGAAAAACACCACATTTCAAAAACAGTTGTCATTAGGACGGAAAGTGAGGTGAAATGTTCTGAACAGGGGCACAGACAGCAAAACAAATGTTACAGGGGTGATAACCCTTACCTATGTTTTCCAAAAAGTTTAAAAATAGATTTTTGGTCTGGAGCTACACTTCAACAATGTACCTGTTCAAAATTACAAACAGATTCTACATAAGAACAAACCTACAGTCCCTGTCTTGTATGCACCGCCTGTATACGGCTGTTCAGAGTATATAGGGCCTTTTTTATTTTATGTGCGGGGTTCCCCTTAATATCCATACAAGACCCAAAGGGGCTGGTAATGGGCTGGGGTAGGGGGGGGGGTCATGGGGTAGCTATGCCATTTTTCTTAAAGATTTTCATCCATATTACCGGGACCAGACATTACATTAAAGCCGCAAGCAGTTTTAAATGGCTTTTTTTTCCTTTAGAAGTGTCATTTTGTGCAGGGACAGTTCTAAACACGGGAAACACGTGGCACTTCACAGGCATACTTTAGACACCCCCCAGGTACGATATTTAAAGGAATATTTGACTTTTTTTTTTTCACTTTATGCATCATTAAAATGACTGCTCCCGGAAAACGACCGTTTTTAAAACTTATTTTTGCATTGATACATGTCCCCTGGTGCAGAACCCGGGTTCCCAAACCCTTTTTAGGACAATAACATGCATAATAGTTGTTATAATTAGCACTTTAGAATTCGAACGTTCGCATCCATTGTATTTAATAGGGTTCTAATGTTCGTTCGAACTTTCGGTCCGTTCGCGGGTTCTGGTGCGAACCGAACCCGGGGGTGTTCGGCTCATCACTACTAGAGACAACAGTGCTGGTCGTGGACGCGGTGCATCGCCATCAGCACGTGACCATGGGACATGCCTGTCCTTCTTTTCGGCAGCTGGACGTGTTGAGCCGCATCATGCCGAAGACTTGGTAGAGTGGATGACCAAGCCCTCCTCATCCTCCTCATCCTCTCTCACCCAGGCTCAGGGTACTGGCAAAGCAGCTGCCAAAGCGTCCTCTTCCCTGGTATCAATGTCATCATCAGTCACTCCTTCCCTAGACCAACCATATCCTCCTGAGGAGTCCCCCGAACTGTTTGAGCACAGTGTTGGGTACATGCTCCAGGAGGATGCCCAGCGTTTCAAAGGGTCTGATGATGATACCCAGCTAGAGGAAGGCAGTAGCGTGAGAGCAGAGAGAGGGGATGCTCAAGAAGGACACCAATCTGGCAGTCATGTTCCAGCAGCTGCAGCATACTGCCAGATTGGCTCCAGTGATGAGGAGGGAGGGGATGATGAGGTCACTGACTCTACGTGGGTGCCTAATAGGAGAGAGGAGGAGGAGGAGGAGGATGAGGAGGAGGCACATCTCCAACGAGGCAGGATGCCCTCGGGGGGCCAGCGTAAGGGCAGCACACCGACAGAATCACACCGCAGAGCTCCGCCTGTGCAGGGTGCTGCCTCTGCCCGTTATTCAAAAAGTTCTTTGGTGTGGGCCTTTTTTGAGTCGAGTGCGTCAGATCGCACAGCTGCTGTTTGCAACATATGTCTCAAGCGTATATCGCGTGGCCAAAACATCACCCGCTTGGGCACCAAATGCTTGACCAGACATATGTTGACCTGCCATGCAGCTCGTTGGCAAGCCTACCTTAAAGACCCACACCAAAGAACAAAGCGGACCTCTCCTTGCACCACATCAGCTGGGATCTCCAACCCCACTATACCTTCAGTCCTCTCTAAAACCTGCACTAAGAGGAATGAAGGTGTAGAATTAGGTGTGTCACAGCCAAGTACTTGCGGGCACTCTGCTAGCAGTACACCGACGTCCGATTCTAGCAGGCAAATTTCCCTGCCCCAGCTGCTGGACCGTCGAAAGAAGTTCACTCCCAGCCATCCACATGCCCAGCGGTTGAATGCTAGCTTGGCTAAATTGCTAGCGCTTCAACTGCTGCCTTTTCTTTTTTTGAAAACTCTTTTTATTTAAATTTTTACACAGTACAGCGTTCAAGGAGGTACATAAACGGTTACATTGCACATATCTTTTACATCCGACATAGAGAAAAATATATCTCGCTTTAGGAGTACAAAATAAAAAACCCTGAGGACAATATTAGCCCCAAATCCTCAACGGAGGAAAGTAACAACATTTACTGGGTATTGGATGAGCCGCGTGGGACATCCAAGGTACCCCAGTACATCCCTTAATAGTATACAGTATCCATAGTCATTAGTTGTAAACAAGCTCGTAGAGAGCAGATACACACAACCTTCACACACTCACACTCACGCACCCCGCCTCCCACCCCCCCACCCCCCCGCCGCACACTTCCCCAGCTGAACTCCCACCAGTTCCCAAAACATATCCATACCGCCTGCAACCGCTCCCCCCTAGGGCTGGGACAGTGGGGTGTCCCTCCAGAAGGAATCCTCAATGTCAAGCCAAGGTTGCCAGATTTTGTAAAACTTCTGCGAGCAGGCCCTGCCCTTGTATATACATTTGAACATGGGTAGGACCTTATTAACAGTCCTATATAGCATTTGAATGTCCGGACCAGAGGCACTCCTCCATTGCAATAGTATCATTTTTCTAGCATAAAACAGTATCGTGCGTGCCAGGGTTCGAGTATGGACTGCGGGGACAGAGTCATTTAGCACACCCAACAGTCCCACCTCCGGTGTGTGGGGAAGGGGTACATTCAGGGTGTTCTTAAAGAATACAAACACTTCTCTCCAAAACTCTGATAGGCCCGGGCATGACCAGAACATATGCAAGTAACCAGCCTCAGTGGAGCCACACCTAGAACAGGAAGCAGCAGAACTGAATCCCATGTGAGCCAACCTGGCAGGAGTATAGTGCAACTGGTGTATAAATTTTAATTGTACATACCGATCGTTGGAGCCGATAAGATCTAGGAAGCAGGCCTCCGAGGCCTCCTCCCACGCCTCCTCGGTCACCCCCGGAATCTCCAACTCCCATTTCCGCTGAGCAATCTGGAAGGGTTTGACCCCCACCGACTGCAGGCGGGAATATATAGTCGTGACCAGCTTGTCAATATCTTGGCACGACATGAGCACCTCTAAAGGTGTTTCTGTGAGCTCCTGGGTCATTCCCCCAAACTGCGCCCGAATCGCGTGGCGCAGTAATAGATACTTGTACAGGAATTTGTCCGCCACCCCAAACCTTGTTTTTACTTCCACGAAGGAGATAAACGTGTTTTGTACGAAGATGTGGGAAACTTGCCGGACCCCCAGTCTGGTCCACCACATAGAATCGGGGTGCCCCAGAAGCTCAGAGAAATTAGGGTTTTTCCACAAGGGAGTATTGGGAGATATCCCGTCCGAACCCGTGAGTACACCGTTACCCTCATGCCAGGCCAGCCAACTGACGTCTATCGGGGAGCCCCGGGAGCATCTCCCGGGCACTGACCTGTGCAGGCCGTCTACCAGGGAGTCCCCAGGCTTCATAAACGCCCCCAGTAGGGCAGTAGAGCAGGAGGAAGGGGCCTCCAGGAACCAATCGTAAACGTATGTTAACTGTGCCGCCAAAAAATACAGTCTCAAATTTGGACATGCCAGCCCGCCGTCAAGCCTAGCTGCTTGAAGAGAGGCCCTAGCAATCCGTGGGTGTGAGCCATGCCAAAGAAAAGTGCCGAGGAGGGAATTGAGTTTGTTAAAAAACTTTTTAAACAAAAAAATTGGAGATGCCCGAAAAACATATACAAATTTTGGCAGGTATATCATCTTGAAAATATTCACCCGACCAATCAGATTAAGTGGTAAGGAGGCCCAAGTCTGCAGCCTGCTCTCCATATGTGCCACAATCGGGGAAACATTGAGCGCCTCATATGAGGACAGATCCACGTTGATACTTATGCCCAAGTATTTAAATGTAGGTTGAATGGTCAATTTGGACATTGAAAGGTAGTTATAATCCCGCTTAGGGCCTATGGGAAAAGCTACCGATTTATCCCATCCCACACGCAACCCGGAGACCCTTCCAAATTCCTCCACAACCCCCATAAGGGAGGTAAAAGATTGTTCAGAACCATCCAGGTAGACCAGGGCATCGTCAGCATAAAGGGAGATTTTTTCTGAGAGGGTCCCGTAACAGATGCCACCCACCGTCGCCGTCTGTCGCACCGCCAGAGCCAGGGGCTCGATAGCCAGGGCGAACAAGAGCGGCGAGAGCGGGCAGCCCTGCCTGGTACCCCTCTGCAGTGTAAAACCCTCGGATACATCTCTATTAGTGCTTACTCTAGCCCTAGGGCTAGTATATAATAACCGAATCCATTGAATAAATCTAGAGCTGAATCCCATCCGGTGCATAGTTTCCCAAAGGAAAGACCAACTAACAGTGTCAAAAGCTTTGAGCACATCCAAGGATAGTACCAGGCCACTCTTATTTTCGGCGGCTGCCCTGTGAATATGCAGGTGCAACCGACGAATGTTGTCATACGTACTCTTTCCAGGCATAAACCCAGTCTGGTCTCTGTGGATAAGGTGGAGAATAACTTTTTGCAGTCTTATAGCTATGATCTTGGCCAACAACTTAACGTCGCTGTTTAGCAGGGAGATCGGTCTGTAGGACCCACATTGCAGTTTGTCCTTATCAGGCTTGGGGAGCACCACTATCAGGGCCTCGCACATGGAGGAGGGAAGCACTCCCTCCTGCAGTGCTTGTTCGAACAAAGAATGCAGCCTCACAGACATGTCATCAGCATAGTTCCTATACCACTCAGCAGGTAGTCCGTCCAATCCTGGGGCTTTGTTAGGAGGGAGCGAGCCAATGGCCTCAGCTACCTCCTCCACGGTCAGGGGCTTATCAAGTATCCGATTATGCGTGTCCTCTAAAACAGGGAATTGGAGGGATTCAAAGAATCCCAGTACCTCAATCTCGGTCGGGGGGGGGGGGGGGGGCGGGGCAGTATACAGAGTTTCATAGAAGGTTTTAAACGTGGAGTTTATAAGCAAGGGGTCTGACGTGACAGAACCGTCCGGCAATTGAATTTGCTGTACCGTTCTGTCCGGGAAATCCGTGCGGGCCAAATATGCCAGCAGCCTACCATTTTTACCACTGTGTTCATGTAACCTAGCCGACAGATACAACTGTTGTTTGGTTATCAATTCCACCCTGTGGAGATCCAGGGCCCTATGCACCCCCACCAGGACCCCATGTGAGTCCGGGGTGGGGAGCGCAGAAAAGCGGGCCCTGGCTGCCACCAGGGAAGACTCCAAAGCCACAAGGGCAGCCCGAGACGACCTACGATGCCTAGCAATGTGGGACATATCTAGCCGAACCGGCTCTTGAAGTTCGGCCGTGGCTACCCAGTGAGGGCTTAACTGCTGCCTTTTCAGTTGGTAGACTTGGCCCCCTTCCGTGAATTTGTGCAATGTGCGGTTCCTCAGTGGCAGGTTCCCAAACGCCACTTTTTCTCACGGAAGGCGATTCCGGCTCTCTACCGGCATGTGGAAGGCAATGTCTTGACCTCGCTGGACAGGGCGGTCAGCAGTAAGGTGCATATTACCGCTGACTCATGGTCCAGCAGGCATGGACAGGGACGTTACCTTTCTTTCACGGCCCATTGGGTCACTCTTTTGGCAGCTGGGAAGGATGCAGGACAAGGTGCAGTAGTGTTGGAGGTTGTTCCGCCGCCACGCCTCTAAAATGCTACTACTGGTTGTGACACACCTCTCTCCTCCACCCCCTCCTCTTCTTCTTCCTCCATGGCCTCTTCCTGTGCTTTGTCCTCGGAACCAGCGGTGCTCCGTAGGCGTTCAAGGGGCTACGCAAGTACGCAGGCAAAAAGATGCCATGCCGTGCTTGCGCTGGTGTGTTTGGGGGACAGGAGCCACACTGGGGCAGAGGTTCTGTCAGCTCTGCAGGGGCAGGCCGAGAGGTGGTTGACGCCACGCCAGCTTAAGCCAGGAATGGTGGTTTGCGACAATGGCACCAACCTCCTCTCCACCCTCCGACAGGGACAACTGACCCATGTGCCCTGTGTGGCTCACGCCCTTAACCTGGTGGTGCAGCGGTTCTTGTGCAGGTACCTGGGCTTACAGGATGTCCTGAGGCAGGCCAGGAAAGTCTGTGTGCATTTCCGCAGATCTTATAATGCCAGTGCTCGCCTGGCTGAGCTGCAAAAGGAGTTGAACCTGCCCAAGAACCGCCTTATATGTGACATGCCCACCAGGTGGAACTCAACGTTGGCCATGCTGCAGCGGCTGTGCATGCAGCAGAGGGCCATCAATGAGTACCTGTGCGACTACGGCACCAGGACAGGGTCAGGGGAGCTCGGGTTTTTTTCACCACGCCAGTGGGGCATGATCAGGGATGCATGCACTGTCCTGGCACCATTTGAGGAGGCCACGAGGATGGTGAGCAGTGACAGTGCATGCATCAGTGACACTGTACCTCTTGTCCACCTGTTGGAACATACGCTGCGTGGAATAATGGACAGGGCACTTGAGGCAGAACAGAGGCAGGAAGAGGAGGACTTCCTTGCCTCTCAAGGCCCCCTTTACCCAGACAGTGTTCCTTCTGTCCCACCCATCGCACAGGAAGAGGAGGAGGAGGAGGAGGAGGAGGAGGAGGATTGTGTCAGCATGGAGGTGGAGCCTGGCACTCAGCATCATCAGCAGCAGTCTTTTAGGGATGATTTACAGTCCCAAGAAACCAGTGGACTTGTATGTGGCTGGGAGGAGGTGGCTGCGGATCATGTCGTCCTTAGTGACCCAGAGGACTTCGGACCGAATGCCTCAGCTAACCTACGCTGCATGGCCTCCCTGATCCTGCAAAGTCTGCGGAAGGATCCTCGTATTCTTCGGATCAAGGAGAGGGACCATTACTGGCTGGCCACTCTCCTTGATCCACGGTACAAGGGTAAGGTTGCGGACCTTATCTTACCGTCGCAGAGGGAGCAGAGGATGAGACAACTCCGGGAGGCCTTGCAGAAAGGTCTGTGCAACACGTTCCCAGAGACTGGGAGGTTACAAACTCCTGGTCCTGGACAACGAGTTGCTGAGGCTTCGGTCAGTCA
The DNA here is from genome assembly GCA_029206835.1 of Rana muscosa. NCBI lineage: Eukaryota > Metazoa > Chordata > Amphibia > Anura > Ranidae > Rana > Rana muscosa. The sequence continues at coordinate 196,089,879 of CM055123.1, forward strand.
AAGAAGGAGCGGTGGGGAAAGTGGCCGTCTGACCGATGCGTTTAGACAATTCTTTAGTCCGCAGCCCCAAGGTATGATCGGTTCCAGCAACCATCGCCAACATCTGATATACATGGTGCAGGAATACCTAGGGGCAAGGTCAGACTTGGACACCTTCCCCACCGAAAATACTCTGGCTTACTGGGTCTTGAGGATGGATCACTGGCCAGAGCTTGCACAGTATGCAATTGAGCTACTGGCCTGTCCTGCATCCAGCGTTCTTTCAGAACGCACATTCAGTGCTGGTGGAGGATTTGTCACGGATCGCAGGGTGCGCCTGTCCACCGACTCGGTTGATCGACTGACCTTCATAAAGATGAACCAGTCTTGGATCACCACCAGCTACCAAACACCTGAAGCTGATCTAACAGACTAATTTATTTTCAAATGTCACATCCCTTTAGGACTAATGCTGATGCTGAGAGACTGTCCTGTTATGTTGACTGACTATCCTCCTCCTCCTCAATGATCCGATTGATGATGATAGCTTGGAAGAACATTTTTGTTTCTGGGTGCCGCCACCAGTGGCTAAGGCCCAATTTTTCAGCCCCTGTTTAACAGGGGCATGTAATTACAATTTTTTATGCAATGCTTTGCAGCAGGGCTCATTCCTGCACTCCAACTAGAGTATCTGGGAGAGGTTGCAGTGTCGTGGCACCAGCACCAGTGGCTAAGGCCCAATTTTTCAGCCCCTGTTTAACAGGGGCGTGTAATTACAATTTTTGATGCAATACTTTGCAACAGGGCTCATTGCTGTGCTCCAAGTACAGTATCTGTGAGGGGTTGCAGTGTTGTGGCACCAGTGCCTAAGGCCCAATTTTTCTGCCCCTGTTTAACAGGGGCATGTAATTACAATTCTTGATCTAATAATTCACAGCAGGGCCCATTCCTGCGCACACCAAGAGTAACTGTGAGGCCCTACAGTGTTGTATCAACACCACGACCACCAAAGGCCCAATTTTTCAGCCTCTGTTCAACAGGGGCATGCAATTACAATTCTTGATCTAATAATTCACAGCAGGGCCCATTCATGCGCCCACCAAGAGTAACTGTGAGGGCTCACATTTTTGTGGCAACACCAACATGTAAGGGGCAAATTTCAGCTGAGTATATACGGCAGGCCCCTACTTTCAAACATCCAACTTACAAACGACTCCTCCTTACAAACGGGAGGATACAACAGGAAGTGAGAGGAAATCTACCCCTAGGAAGGCAAATTCTCTCCTGTAAGAGTTAATATGGGAAAAAAGTGTCTCCTCTCCACTGATGCTTTATCACCAATTCTTGTTTCAATAAAAAACCCAAATTTTCAAAAAACATTTGTCATTAGGACGGAAAGTGAGGTGAACTGTTCTGGACAGGTAAACACTGCACAGACAGCAAAACAATAGTTACAGGGGTGATAACCCTTCCCTATGTTTTCCAAAAAGCTTAAAAATAGATTTTTGGGCTGGAGCTACACTTAAAAAATGTACCTGTTCAAAATTACAAACAAATTCTACATAAGAACAAACCTACAGTCCCTGTCTTGTATGCACCGCCTGTATACGGCTGTTCAGAGTATATAGGGCCTTTTTTATTTTGTGTGCAGGGTTCCCCTTAATATCCATACAAGACCCAAAGGGGCTGGTAATGGGCTGGGGTAGGGGGGCGGGGGGGCGGTGTGATGGGGTAGCTATGCCATTTTTCTTACAGATTTTCATCCATATTACCGGGACCAGACATTACATTAAAGCCGCAAGCAGTTTTAAATGGCTTTTTTTCCTTTAGAAATGTAATTTTGTGCAGGGACAGTTCTAAACACGGGAAACACGTGGCACTTCACAGGCATACTTTAGACACCCCCCAGGTACGATATTTAAAGGAATATTTGACTTTTTTTTTTTCACTTTATGCATCATTAACCACTTAAGCCCCGGACCATTTCGGGCCATTAGGACCAGGCCTGTTTTTGGGATTCGGCACTGCGCTGCTTTAACTGTAAATTGTGCGGACATGCAATGTTGTACCCAAATGAAATTTGCGTCCTTTTCTTCCCACAAATAGAGCTTTCTTTTAATGGTATTTGATTGCCTCTGCGATTTTTATTTTTTGCGATATAAACAGAAAAAGACCGAAAATTTTGAAAAAAAATGATATTTTCTACTTTTTGTTATAAGAAAAATCGAATAAACTCAATTTTAGTCATACATTTAGGCCAAAATGTATTCAGCCACATGTCTTTAGTAAAAAAAATGTCAATAAGCGTATATTTATTGGTTTGCGCAAAAGTTATAGCGTTTACAAACTAGGGTACATTTTCTGAAATTTACACAGCTTTAAATTTATGACTGCCTATCTCATTTCTTGAGGTGCTAAAATGGCAGGGCAGTACAAAACCCCCCCAAATGACCCCATTTTGAAAAGTAGACACCCCAAGGAAATTGCTGAGAGGCATGTTGAGCCCATTGAATATTTTTTTTTTTGTCCCAAGTGATTGAATAATGACAAAAAAAAAATAAAAATTACAAAAAGTTGTCACTAAATGATATATTGCTCACACATGCCATGGTTATATGTGGAATTGCACCCCAAAATACATTCTGCTGCTTCTCCTGAGTACGGGGATACCACATGTGTGGGACTTTTTAGGAGCCTAGCCACGTACGGGACCCCGGAAACCAAGCACCGCCTTCAGGATTTCTAAGGGCGCAAATTTTTGATTTCACTCCTCACTACCTATCACAGTTTCGAAGGCCATAAAATGCCAAAATAGCACAAAACCCCCCCAAATGACCCCATTTTGGAAAGTAGACACCCCAAGCTATTTACTGAGAGGCATGTTCAGTCCATGGAATATTTTATATTTTGCCACAAGTTGCGGGAATATGACAAACTTTTTTTTTTTTGCACAAAGTTGTCACTAAATGATATATTGCTCACACATGCCATGGGCATATGTGAAATTACACCCCAAAATACATTCTGCTGCTTCTCCTGAGTACGGGGATACCACATGTGTGGGACTTTTTGGGAGCCTAGCCGCGTACGGGACCCCAAAAACCAAGCACCCCCTTCAAGGTTTCTAAGGGCATACATTTTTGATTTCACTCCTCACTACCTATCACAGTTTTGAAGGCCATAAAATGCCAAGATGGCACAAAACCCCCCCAAATGACCCCATTTTGGAAAGTAGACACCCCAAGCTATTTGCTGAGAGGCATGTTGACCCCATTGAATATTTTTTTTTTGTCCCAAATGATTGAATAATGACAAAAAGAAAAAAAAAATGTACAAAAAGTTGTCACTAAATGATATATTGCTCACACATGCCATGGTTATATGTGGAATTGCACCCCAAAATACATTCTGCTGCTTTTCCTGAGTACGGGGATACCACATGTGTGGGACTTTTTGGGAGCCTAGCCGCGTACAGGGCCCCAAAAACCAAGCACTGCGAACGCTGCAGTTATGTGTGTTGTGTTTGGTAAGTGACAGTGATCGATCGATACTGCACTTGGGTGGGCTGGGCTGGGCTGGGCTGGGCGGAGGGGCTAAACGCAGGCGCTAGCAGGTATCTGGGCTGATCCCGCTAACACTGCGTTTTTGGGAACCCTAAACCGCTGGGGATGCTAGTATAGATCTGATCAGATCTGATCAGATACTATACCACTAAGGGGGGTGTATGCTTTGCGCGTGGGTGTTAGCGTTACTGTCACTAACCTAACACTGCCTGGGGCGACGCAGACCCTCTCTGGCGCTAAAACCTAATTGATCTCACCCGCCGGGCGATCAGGGGGGTTAAACCTTTATTGGGTTATATACGGCGGGTGCCCTGATGCTATAAAAAGCAAACTAATCAACCAGCGTCACCCGTAACCTTTATATGGTGATCACTGGTGAAAGGGTTAACTAGGGGCAATCAGGGGGTTAAAACCTTTATTAGGTTAAATATGGGGGTACCTGACACTATATAAAAACCTGACGGGTAACCTAAATAACTAAATAACTTACTGGCTAACCAGTGACACCAGTGACGCTTATACGGCGATCACTGGTGAAAGGGTTAACTCTAGGGGCAATCAGGGGGTTAAAATAATATATGGGGGTACCTGACACTAATAAAAACCTGCGGCGAACCTAAAAAAAAATAACTGCCTATCTAAAACACCAGCGACACGAATACAGCGATCGGAAAAACAATCGCTTAGTGACGCTGAAGTTAGGGGGTGAAAGGGTTACCTGGGGGGTGATCAAGGGGTTAAACCTTTATTAGGGGGGGTTAGGGGGCTACCCTGGACCTAAAGGGGCCTAATCCTAACTGCCCTGCAACTTTTTACAATCACAGATGACACTAAATGCAGTGATCAGTAAAATAAATGATCACTGCAATCAGTGACACTGTGATTGGGGGCTTTGGGGTGACCTGGGGGGTGATCTGGGGGTGACTGGGGGGTGATTTGTGTGCCTATGTGTACCTACGTGTCAGTGGACTGTTGGTGCACTAACCTGCTTCTTCTCTGCTCGGCGCCGGGAACGAAAAGACCGCGGCGAGGGAGATGACATCACTTCCTCCTGCCTGTGTTTACATCACATGGCGGAGGAAGCATTTTCATTGGCCGGGAGCGATCGCGAGGGGGGGGGGCGGAATCGAGCGGCCGCCCCCTCATGCCTGATCGCTCCCGCACACTTAACGGCCGCTCACTGCAGTGAAGGGGGGTCCGGATGGACCCCCCAACTGCACAAAGGCGATCACGTAGATCTACGTGATTCTGCCTGTCGGTGCCATTCTGCCGACGTAAATCGGCGGTGGGCGGTCGTTAAGTGGTTAAAATTACTGCTCCCGAAAAACGGCCGTTTTTAAAACTTCTTTTTGCATTGATACATGTCCCCTGGTGCAGAACCCGGGTTCCCAAACCCTTTTTAGGACAATAACATGCAGAATAGTCGTTATAATTAGCACTTTAGATTTCGAACGTTCGCATCCATTGTATTTAATAGGGTTCTAAAGTTCGTGCAAACTTTCGGTCCGTTCGCGGGTTCTGGTGCGAACCGAACCCGGGGGTGTTCGGCTCATCACTACTGTCCGGTCACTGCTTGCAGATCCAGGCCGTGGTCCCAAGAAAGTGATTCTGTCCCCACCCAGGCTTTTTAATTACTTCTCCCAGTATTTTGTTCTCGCAATACGCAATACGCTTTCCCTGACTTGTTCATTCCCCGACTTGTTCATTCCCCGACTTAGTTGGGGTAGGCGCTACACTTTGGTGGGGGTGGGTCAGCTACGCCCTGTGACCTTTGACCTCTGGGAACCTGCCTTCTGACCTTTGACCTCTGGGGGAGGTCCCTGTTCCAATTCCTGAGTCTTAGCCTTGTTCTTAAAGGGAAAACCCTAACCCTAACCCACCCTAGCCCTAACCCTAACTCCATAACAGTATGACTTGAATGCAAAACCTGGCTCTTTGGACTACATGTCCCAAGATGCTTCGCTCCACTCTTAGTTCTCATTCACTCTGCTTTCAGGATGTGATGACATAAAGTCCAGGCTGAGCACTAGGAGAGAACAGTCTCACTGCAGAAAGTGCTGCAAAGTGTTTCCTGATAATGCAGGCAATATTAGCCAGCTTCAGGCTATATATCTACACTATTTTACCAAAAGTATTGAGACACCTGCCTTTACACGCACATGAATTTTAATGGTATACAAATCTTAGTCGGTAGGGTTCAATATTGAGTTGGCCCACCCTTTGCAGCTATAACAGCTTCAACTCTTCTGGGATAGCTGGCCTCATGGTTTAGGAGTGTGTCTATGAGAATGTTTGACCATTCTTCCAGAAGTGCATTTGTGAGCTCAGGCACTGATGTTGGACGAGAAGGCCTGGCTCGCGGTCTCCACTCTAATTCATCCCAAAGGTGTTCTATGGGATTGAGGTCATGACTCTGTGCAGGCCAGTCAAGTTCCTCCACCTCAAACTCACTCATTCATGTCAGGAGTGTTCTGGTGGGTGGGGGCCTGTCCCCCTGTCAGAACACAACAGCTCAGCGGGGGGAGATGGCATACTTGCCAACAGTCGGGACAATCCCGATTTTGGGACCCTCATCCCAATTAGAGCTCATCTCGATTAAATTCCCAGGATTTTGCCTTTGTCCCGGGAAATCGGGAATGTTTTGGGCAAAAACGGCCAGCGGGCTACAAAAATATGGCCGCCATGAGGACTATTTCCCCGTGTGTTCAGTGGAGAGGGGAGGGCCAGCCAATCGGCTTCTCTCTTCAGTGTACAAGTAGACAACTCTCTTGTACAATGAAGCCGATTGGTTGTACGGATCAGAGGTACCTCCCCTCTCCACTGAGCACACGGATATCCACACATTGTTCCGTACATTATCTTGGCAGTTCAGGGGATTTCAGTCTTTCCGCGCAGGTGCACTGCTGCGATATGAGTTGGAGTATTTGATGGGATTATTTTAGTGTGTGATAAGAAGGGCGCGCAGGCGGGGTCTGGCGGTATGAGCAACTGGTCTATTTGATGCCTTTTATGTGACAATCTGACGTTCAGAAGAAACCCCTTCCTGTGCACGCACTGATGGGGAAACTGATGTAAGGAGGGGCTCTGCTGATGGGGACACTGGTGTAAGGAGGGGCTCCGCTGATGGGGATACTGATGTAAGGAGGAGCTCCGCTGAGGACACCTGATGTAAGGAGGGTCTCCACTGGGGCACCTAAAGTAAAGAGGGACTCTGCTGGGGGGACCTGATGTAAGGAAGGGACTTTGCCGGGGGGTACCTAATGTAAGGACGGACTCTGTTGGGGGCACCTGATGTAAGGACGGACTCTTCCGGGGGCACTAGATGTAAGGACGGACTCTGCCGGGGGCACCTGATGTAAGGACGGACTCTGCCGGGGGCACCTGAGTAAGGTGGGACTCTGCTGGGGGCACCTTATGTAAGGAGGGACTCCGCTGTGGGCACCTGATAACATCTGGTGGCAAGCGACATGGCAAGTGACATGTTCAGGACTCCCAATGATTCTGAATTATGGTGAATTGAATGATTTCATTTTATATTACAATGTAATAATAGTAATAATGCACTTCAATCATCCTGACACCATAACAACCATGGTGCTGGGATGATTGAAGCGCTAACACCAGGTGTATGGAGTATCTTTATCTGCTGATTGTTAAACTTTCTGGAATACACATATTTCTATTGTGGTGTAGGATCTGGGCCTGCTGTCCCTCCCTCCCTCTTTCTTTCTTTCTTTCTTTCTTTCTTTCCTTCCTTCCTTCTCTCTCCTTCCCTTCCTCCCTATCTCTCTCTCTCTCTGTCTCCCACTCCCTCTTTCTCCCTCCATCCCTCATTCTCCCTCCATCCCTCATTCATCTCAGACTCTAACCACACCCCCTTTTAACCACGCCCCCTTGAAGCCATGCCCAATATTCCGCTTAACCCATGCCCATTATTCGCTGCGGCGTGCTTTGCACTTTTCATTACCCGTCATACCATGCCTACAATCGAATGCCCGCCCCTTAATTATAATAAGACTTCACCTACAGGCAAAAAAGTGTCCCTAAATATGTTTTTACAATGTTGGCAACTATGGGAGATGGCTGTACTAATGTTGGATTGTTAGTACAGCGTCTCGGACTGGAGCTGTCAGGTTTTTTTGTGTGTACTAGGCTTAAAATAAAGGTGTGTAATTAAAACAGAAATTTTTTAATTAATAATTTAATTAGCATGTTGGTGGGGGAAAAAGAGGAACCAATGAAGGCAAAATAAGCAGATTACCATTCAGCTTTTATAGCTTTGACAGCCAGCTAACATTCTCAGAAGGTTAGAAATGGCAGCCCCAATATTTCTATCCTAATAGTTTTACATTAAGGGCTCATGCACACTGCAGTTCAAAAAAAAAAAAAAGTTGCTTTTACAGGTATTTGAGCTCTTATTTTCAAAAGCTTGAAGAAGCGTGTGCTTTTTTTCACTTTTTTATTGAGATTATTTGAGCTTTTTTGAGCAAAAGCGTATTTTTTTACAACCCCTCCCCTCCGCTTATTTTCCTTTTTGTTATGCATTTTTTGGCTTGTTTTGGAGCACTCGCATGCCTGTAAACTCCTGAAAAAGCCATAGTGTACATGGACACATTGGCTAACATGGAGGGGAGTTTCCAGACAGAAAAAATTTGAGCTCAAAAAAGCCCAAAAGCCTGTAGTAGCCGCTTTTTAGAGCTTCTTCGAGTTGCGGTGAGCATGAACCCTAAAGTGGTGTTGCTCTTTATGATTAACCTCCTTAGCGGTAATCCCGAGTGTGGCTGGGGGTGAATTTTCAGTACCAAAAGCGGTAACCTCGAGCCACACTCGGGATCGCATCGCAGGATCCAGGCATCCTGCGTTGTCTCCCCGCTGTGTGTGCGGGCTGTCTCCTCTGCTCGATTCACAGTGCCGAGCTCCGTTCCCTGCGAGCGATGCGACGCACGGGGATGGAGCAATGTGCCAAATTCAAAAAATTAAAAACACATTACACATACAGTACACTGTAATCTTACAGATTACATTAATGTATGAAATAATTTCACATCCCCTTTGTCCCTAGTGGTTTGTCCAGTATCCTGCATGTCGTTTTATATTATATATACTGTTCATTCTGCCTGAAACTGGAGATTGTCCATAGCAACCAAAAAGTGTCCCTTTACGTCAAAAGTGGATTTAGACCAGCTAAAAAACAGCGATAATAAATTAAAACACTTGCAGAATTGAGCGATAGCGATTTGTGGGGAAATTTGTCTTAAAACACTGAAAGTAATGACAGCGACAATTCTGCAACTGAGCAAATTTCAGTGTTTTTGATTTGATTACATTATTAAATAATTGTTATTATTATTATATTATTATTTGTTATAATTATTTATAGTTATTTATTATATTATAATTTATGATTTTGTGTTTCAAACTTTATCATACCGGGATGTCTACTAGACTCTTGTTTGGACAGATTTAATTGTGTTATTCCTAAGAATTACAGGCCTACAATATAAAACGCCAAATTTCCATGCAAAACAATGTACTGCTTTGAGCATCAACAGGCTGACATAATCATACCGCCAGGGAGGTTAACCTGCGTTCACACATACACCTGTCTTGTCAGTGACCTTTGTCAGTATTACATCCTTTCTGTGGATGAGCTCCCTGTGACCTTTTATGACAATGGCCCAGATCACACGTTCATGTTAGGTATACACAAACAGCATTTTTTACCCTAGTAGACAGAACTTGTGCTTGGGGTGTTTTTTTTTTTGTGTTTTTTTTTTTTATAAAGATACAGACAGATCAACATTGAAGTGATTTGTAGAATTAGTGTTATCCCTCCTCTGAATAGCTGTTTTTATCAGTCTAGACAAAGCTTCCTGCCTATTTTGAGTCATACTGTCAATCATTTCTTCTGGGGAGACTTTGATATATAAAGACAAGTATCTTTACTGTCAATCTTATCTATAGAATATAGCAATCTGGTAGATACAGTGTCATTAGTACTGCTTAGATGTGTATTTGCACGTAGCATGCTCCACAAGGGAAAAATACCTATATCTTTGACATTTACAGGTTGTGTTTTCTGAAAAACATTTCTTTCAACTGACATATTACTTGCACCTGAGATACATGCCGGGCCGTGCTTTAGGATGGAAAAAAAAAGGTGCGTATTTTCCCTTACAATCAGGTTCTACCTCGCATTTCTTTAGGACAAAGTAGAAAATTAAGAGACCCTGTTGCAAGACCATATAGTTCAACAAACTAAGATTCGATGTGCATTTAAGGGAGAAGTCCAGCCAAAGGTTATGTAGGGTGGGGAGGGAAGAGGTGGAGGAGCTGGACCAGCACAGTAATTAGACAATCCAAGAAAAGTAAAGGGATATAGCCGCTAGCAATAATTATTGTGTTCTCCCAACAGAGATGGCTCCCCACGCCCCCATCCACCCCCCCCTTTCCCCACCGGGAGAACACAATAGCTCTGTGAGAGGGACTGCCCCATCAACACTGACTCTGTTCAATGTGACTATTGAAATGGATACAATAAATCAGTTTATTGACAAGGTACTTTTATAAGCATAATTATATGTGTTGGCCTTGTAAAGCTTGCTAAATAAAAATTACATATAGCAGGTTTGCTGTCTCTTAGTAATGATTGTTGTTCATAAAGTGTAAATAAAAATAAATGCTGCACTACCAATCCTCAAACATATACTATAAATACAGTATGTCACCACATCTCATAGATAAATAAATATGGAATAAAATTGCTACTTAACCACTTAAGCCCCGGACCATTTCGGGCCATTAGGACCAGGCCTGTTTTTGGGATTTGGCACTGCGCTGCTTTAACTGTAAATTGTGCGGACATGCAATGTTGTACCCAAATGAAATTTGCGTCCTTTTCTTCCCACAAATAGAGCTTTCTTTTAATGGTATTTGATTGCCTCTGCGATTTTTATTTTTTGCGATATAAACAGAAAAAGACCGAAAATTTTGAAAAAAAATGATATTTTCTACTTTTTGTTATAAGAAAAATCGAATAAACTCAATTTTAGTCATACATTTAGGCCAAAATGTATTCAGCCACATGTCTTTAGTAAAAAAAATGTCAATAAGCGTATATTTATTGGTTTGCGCAAAAGTTATAGCGTTTACAAACTAGGGTACATTTTCTGAAATTTACACAGCTTTAAATTTATGACTGCCTATCTCATTTCTTGAGGTGCTAAAATGGCAGGGCAGTACAAAACCCCCCCAAATGACCCCATTTTGGAAAGTAGACACCCCAAGGAAATTGCTGAGAGGCATGTTGAGCCCATTGAATATTTTTTTTTTTTGTCCCAAGTGATTGAATAATGACAAAAAAAAATAAAAAATTACAAAAAGTTGTCACTAAATGATATATTGCTCACACATGCCATGGTTATATGTGGAATTGCACCCCAAAATACATTCTGCTGCTTCTCCTGAGTACGGGGATACCACATGTGTGGGACTTTTTAGGAGCCTAGCCACGTACGGGACCCCGGAAACCAAGCACCGCCTTCAGGATTTCTAAGGGCGCAAATTTTTGATTTCACTCCTCACTACCTATCACAGTTTTGAAGGCCATAAAATGCCAAGATGGCACAAAACCCCCCCAAATGACCCCATTTTGGAAAGTAGACACCCCAAGCTATTTGCTGAGAGGCATGTTGACCCCATTGAATATTTTTTTTTTTTGTCCCAAATGATTGAATAATGACAAAAAGAAAAAAAAAATGTACAAAAAGTTGTCACTAAATGATATATTGCTCACACATGCCATGGTTATATGTGGAATTGCACCCCAAAATACATTCTGCTGCTGTTCCTGAGTACGGGGATACCACATGTGTGGGACTTTTTGGGAGCCTAGCCGCGTACAGGGCCCCAAAAACCAAGCACCGCCTTCAGGATTTCTAAGGGCGTAAATTTTTGATTTCACTCCTCACTACCTATCACAGTTTCGAAGGCCATAAAATGCCAAAATAGCACAAAACCCCCCCAAATTACCCCATTTTGGAAAGTAGACACCCCAAGCTATTTGCTGAGAGGCATGTTGAGTCCATGGAATATTTTATATTTTGCCACAGGTTGCGGGAATATGACAAACTTTTTTTTTTTTGCACAAAGTTGTCACTAAATGATATATTGCTCACACATGCCATGGGCATATGTGAAATTACACCCCAAAATACATTCTGCTGCTTCTCCTGAGTACGGGGATACCACATGTGTGGGACTTTTTGGGAGCCTAGCCGCGTACGGGACCCCAAAAACCAAGCACCGCCTTCAAGGTTTCTAAGGGCATACATTTTTGATTTCACTCCTCACTACCTATCACAGTTTTGAAGGCCATAAAATGCCAAGATGGCACAAAACCCCCCCAAATGACCCCATTTTGGAAAGTAGACACCCCAAGCTATTTGCTGAGAGGCATGTTGACCCCATTGAATATTTTTTTTTTTGTCCCAAATGATTGAATAATGACAAAAAGAAAAAAAAAATGTACAAAAAGTTGTCACTAAATGATATATTGCTCACACATGCCATGGTTATATGTGGAATTGCACCCCAAAATACATTCTGCTGCTGTTCCTGAGTACGGGGATACCACATGTGTGGGACTTTTTGGGAGCCTAGCCGCGTACAGGGCCCCAAAAACCAAGCACCGCCTTCAGGATTTCTAAGGGCGTAAATTTTTGATTTCACTCCTCACTACCTATCACAGTTTCGAAGGCCATAAAATGCCAAAATAGCACAAAACCCCCCCAAATTACCCCATTTTGGAAAGTAGACACCCCAAGCTATTTGCTGAGAGGCATGTTGAGTCCATGGAATATTTTATATTTTGCCACAGGTTGCGGGAATATGACAAACTTTTTTTTTTTTGCACAAAGTTGTCACTAAATGATATATTGCTCACACATGCCATGGGCATATGTGAAATTACACCCCAAAATACATTCTGCTGCTTCTCCTGAGTACGGGGATACCACATGTGTGGGACTTTTTGGGAGCCTAGCCGCGTACGGGACCCCAAAAACCAAGCACCGCCTTCAAGGTTTCTAAGGGCATACATTTTTGATTTCACTCCTCACTACCTATCACAGTTTTGAAGGCCATAAAATGCCAAGATGGCACAAAACCCCCCCAAATGACCCCATTTTGGAAAGTAGACACCCCAAGCTATTTGCTGAGAGGCATGTTGACCCCATTGAATATTTTTTTTTTTGTCCCAAATGATTGAATAATGACAAAAAGAAAAAAAAAATGTACAAAAAGTTGTCACTAAATGATATATTGCTCACACATGCCATGGTTATATGTGGAATTGCACCCCAAAATACATTCTGCTGCTTCTCCTGAGTACGGGGATACCACATGTGTGGGACTTTTTGGGAGCCTAGCCGCGTACGGGACCCCAAAAACCAAGCACCGCCTTCAAGGTTTCTAAGGGCATAAATTTTTGATTTCACTCCTCACTACCTATCACAGTTTTGAAGGCCATAAAATGTCAAAATAGCCCAAAACTCCCACAAATGACCCCATTTTGGAAAGTAGACACCCCAAGCTATTTGCTGAGAGGCATGGTGAGTATTTTACAGCTCTCATTTGTTTTTGAAAATTAAGAAAGACATTTTTTTTTCTTTTTTTTTTCTTTTTTTACATTTTCAAAACTTTGTGACAAAAAGCGAGATCTGCAAAATACTCAACATACCTCTCAGCAAATAGCTTGGGGTGTCTACTTTCCAAAATGGGGTCATTTGGGGGGGTTTTGTGCCATCTGGGCATTCCATGGCCTCCGAAACTGTGATAGGCAGTGAGGAGTGAAATCAAAAATTTACACCCATAGAAATCCTGAAGGCGGTGCTTGGTTTTTGGGGTCCCGTACGCGACTAGGCTCCCAAAAAGTCCCACACATGTGGTATCCCCGTACTCAGGAGAAGCAACAGAATGTATTTTGGGGTGCAATTCCACATATGCCCATGGCATGTTTGAGCAATATATAATTTAGTGACAACTTTTTGTACATTTTTTTTTTTTTTTGGTCATTATTCAATCACTTGGGACAAAAAAAAAAATATTCAATGGGCTCAACATGCCTCTCAGCAAATAGCTTGAGGTGTCTACTTTACAAAATGGGGTCATTTGGGGGGGTTTTGAACTGTCCTGGCATTTTATGCACAACATTAGGAAGCTTATGTCACACATCATCCACTCTTCTAACCACTTGAAGACAAAGCCCTTTCTGACACTTTTTGTTTACATGAAAAAACATTTTTTTTTGCAAGAAAATTATGTTGAACCCCCAAACATTATATATTTTTTTAAAGCAAAGGCCCTACAGATTAAAATAGTGGGTGTTGCAATTTTTTTTTCCACACAGTATTTGCGCAGCGATTTTTCAAACGCATTTTTTGGGGGAAAAACACACTTTTTTTATTTTTAATGCACTAAAAAACACTATATTGCCCAAATGTTTGATGAAATAAAAAAGATGATCATAGGCCGAGTACATGGATACCAAACACGACATGCTTTAAAATTGCGCACAAACGCGCAGCGGCGACAAACTACATTCATTTTTAAAAGCATTTAAAAGCCTTTACAGGTTACCACGTTAGATTTACAGAGGAGGTCTACTGCTAAAATGACTGCCCTCGATCTGACCTTCGCGGTGATACCTCACATGCATGATGCAATTGCTGTTTACATATGACGCTAGACCGACGCTTGCGTTCGCCTTTGCGCAAGAGCAGGGGGGGACAGCGGTGCTTTTTTTTTTTTTTTTTTTTTTTTTTTATTATTTATTTGGCTTTTTTATTTTATTTTTAAACTGTGCCTTCCATATTTTATTTTTTTACCATTTTTATCGTTATCTCAGGGAATGTAAATATCCCCTATGATAGCAATAAGTAGTGACAGGTACTCTTTTTTTGAAAAAAATTGGGGGGTTAGACCCTAGATCTTTCCTCTGCCCTCAAAGCATCTGACCACACCAAGATCGGTGTGATAAAATGCTTTCCCAATTTCCCAATGGCGCTTTTTATATCCGGGGGGGGGGACATTCCCTCCCACTGCTTGTAAAAGCAGTCTAGAGGCTAATTATCTGCTAGAATTGCTTTTACATGAAAGCCGGCTGCTGGCTGAAAAGAATGATACCAAGATGATACCTAAACCCGCAGGCATCATTCTGGTATAAACATTCAAAGTCCAGTAACATACCAGTACGTTGCTGGTCCTTGTTGGACATGTATTGTAATCTTTTTTTTCATACAGCCTATTGGCTGAACGAAAAAAAGAGATTGATTGGTGGGTATGCCCACCATTAGAATACCTCCCTTCATCCACCCACTTCTAATGATGGGCATATATGCCGAAGCATGGGGGCATCCTCCCGCAAAAAAGTTATGCCGCGTACACACGGTCAAGCCTTCGTCGGAATTTCGACCGTATGTACGCGGCATAAAAGGTTATGCCGCGTACACACGGTCGGACTTTTCCACGGGCAAGCCTCCGTTGGAATTTCGACCGTATATACGCGGCATTAGGAGCAAAATCGCTCCTCCGCCCCTGCTGCCCCCATGCTTCGGCATATATGCTCTTTTTTTTAACTGTGGTGGTGAAATCACCTCCTACAGCGTTGGAGTCACGGCTTTATGTATTGTGGGAGCAAACGCTGTTGCTGTCAAGATAAATAGATCCGCGCTGCAACTGAATGGCGTACCTGCTAAGCAAATGGTGGTTAACATTAAAACAAAGTAACATTACAGTACAACAGTAAGACCTTACCATGCCATACCTGCAAAGCAAATACCAAAACAAAACCTAGTAAAAAATAAAAAAATGTTTTAACGCAACCTGTGCCTAAAATATATATATGCCGAAGCATGGGGGCATCCTCCCGCAAAAAAGTTATGCCGCGTACACACGGTCGGAATTTTCCACGGGCAGGCCTCCGTCGGAATTTCGACCGTATGTACGCGGCATTAGGAGCAAAATCGCTCCTCCGCCCCTGCTGCCCCCATGCTTCGGCATATATGCTCTTTTTTTTAACTGTGGTGGTGAAATCACCTCCTACAGCACTGGAGTCACGGCTTTATGTATCGTGGGAGCAAACGCTGTTGCTGTCAAGATAAATAATTCCGCGCTGCAGTTGAATGGCGCACCTGAAAACAAAAAAATACATACCTGAAAAGCAAGCATGATAAAACATTGCAGAATAGAATACAGTAAAAAAGAGCAGAACAATAGAGAGAAAATAGAGAGAGAACAATAAAACGACAACTATTTTTGGTTTTTTTATTTTATATTTTTTTTGTGTTTTGTTTTTTACGTTTTTTTTTTTCTTTTTTACACTTTTTTTTGTAACTCTACAACTGTAATGGTTCGGGTCTCTCAAAATGTAATGGCATCTTGGGAGACCCTGTGTAAGTGTGTCCTTGTCTGTGAAATGCTGTACCCTACGCTAAAACTTCACTTTTGAGTGGTAGCGTTCAAAACATTCACCTTGGCAAAGACCAGGCTTGTCAGGACAGAGTGGACAAAAACTACGGGTGTCACGCCTAAATCCGCGCTTGCTACAGACACGACATCTTTTTTGGGGGTGGCTTTGGGTAGGGGTACTCGGGAGGACATACGAATAATGCCTCTCATGCAGCCGGCTTACTGCATTTGGTTGGGGATGGTGAGGTGCAGAACCGCCTGGATACAGGAGTTCTGTGACTATCTCATTCTGGAATTTTAGAAGAGATAACGTCCCGCCTGAAGCTCTGTATAGCACATGAGCGTTCAGCAAAGCCAATTGGAATAATGATAGAGACACTTTTTTGTACCAGCGTCTCGCCTTACGGTCAATTAGATACGGCGCCATCAACTGGTCGTTGAGGTCCACCCCTCCCATATTTTGGTTATATTCGTGGACACAGAGGGGTTTCTCCACAACACCAGTCGCCGTACGAATTTGGACTGTCGTGTCTGCATGAAGGGAGGTAAGAAGGAAAACATTCTTATTGTCCCTCCACTTCATAGCGAGCAAGTTATTACACTTCAAGCAGGCTCTCTCCCCCAGCCTAAGACGGGCATCTACAAGCCACTGGGGAAAGCCCCGGCGATTAGGTCGCATGGTGCCACATGCTCCAATCTGATGATCAAACAAGTGACTAAACAGTGGCACGCTCGTGTAATAATTGTCCACATACAAGTGGTACCCCTTTCCGAATAAGGGTGACACCAAGTTCCACACTATCTTGCCAGCGCTCCCTATGTAATCCGGGCAGTTGACCGACTCAATCTGACTATCTTTTCCCTCATAAACCGTAAAGTTCACTACATAGCCTGTTGCCCTGTCACAGAACTTGTAGAGCTTGACCCCGTATCTGGCACGCTTGCTGGGAAGGTACTGCTTGAAAGACAAGCGGCCAGAAAATTTAATCAGGGACTCATCAACGCAGACAACTTGATCGGGAGTAAACAAGGCTGCAAAACGTTCGTTGAAGTGGTTTATGAGGGGCCGAATTTTATAGAGCCGGTCGTATTCAGGGTCCCCACGTGGACGACAAAGTTCATTGTCGTTGAAGTGCATGAACCGCAAAATCTGCTCGTATCGTGCCCTGGACATGGAGGCAGAGAACACGGGCATGTGGTCAATTGGGTGCGTGGACCAATAAGCACGCAATGACGGAAATTTATGTGTGCCCATGTTGAGGGAAAGGCCCAGAAAGGTCTTAAATTCGGAAACCGTAATTGGTTTCCAATTTCTGGCAATTTTAGGCAACTGGGGGTTAGCGGAGATAAATTGACCAGCATATAAATTACTCTGGTCCACAATAGATCTATAGAGATCTTCCGTGAAAAACAGCGAATAAAAATCAATTGGAATAAAATCAGCTGTTTCCACCTGAATACCGGGTTGGGCAGTGAATGGGGGAAGTACGGGTTCTGCAGAAGTGGTGGGGACCCAATCAGGATAGGCGAATTCTGCAGGAAGGGCAGTATGGGCACGACGGGCCTGCCTTTGTCTTCTTGGTGGCAGCGGGACACTACTTGTGCTTGCCACCTCGCCAGCTTGAACTGCACTTATGGGACTCGCCACGTCACCAAGTGTTACTGCAGTGCTGGATGTACGTCCAGGCTGTACTAGGCCGCTGGTGCTTGCCAGTTCACCAGAAGGAATAGCGGCGCTAGTACTACTCTGCTTCATGATACGAGAGACCTGCGGTTCTTGCTCCTCAACAACCTCAGAAGATCGGGATCGGGTACACCTGACCTTAGCAGGGACCTCAACTTCGTCGTCAGAGCTATCTGACGTGGGGCCGCTGACGTCACTGTCTTCTACGGGAAGATATTCTGAGCCTGAATCTGACAGATACGTGACCTCCTCTTCACTATCTGTCATGCTCAGAATCTCGTAGGCCTCTTTACTAGTGTACCTTCGTCTTGCCATTTTGGGCTCTAAATTTAGGGGTACACTAGTAAGATTCACAGGAAAAAAAGCACCTGACTGTCGTCAGCAAATATATCAAACGCTACAAAAAAACTGTTAGCGATCGCAGGGATCAGGCCTGTCTCTGCGAACGCTGCAGTTATGTGTGTTGTGTTTGGTAAGTGACAGTGATCGATCGATACTGCACTTGGGTGGGCTGGGCTGGGCTGGACGGAGGGGCTAAACGCAGGTGCTAGCAGGTATCTGGGCTGATCCCGCTAACACTGCGTTTTTGGGAACCCTAAACTGCTGGGGATGCTAGTATAGATCTGATCAGATACTATACCACTAAGGGGGGTGTATGCTTTGCGCGTGGGTGTTAGCGTTACTGGCACTAACCTAACACTGCCTGGGGCGACGCAGACCCTCTCTGGCGCTAAAACCGAATTGATCTCACCCGCCGGGCGATCAGGGGGGTTAAACCTTTATTGGGTTATATACGGCGGGTGCCCTGATGCTATAAAAAGCAAACTAATCAACCAGCGTCACCCGTAACCTTTATATGGTGATCACTGGTGAAAGGGTTAACTAGGGGCAATCAGGGGGTTAAAACCTTTATTAGGTTAAATATGGGGGTACCCGACGCTATATAAAAACCTGACGGGTAACCTAAATAACTTACTGGCTAACCAGTGACACCAGTGACGCTTATACGGCGATCACTGGTGAAAGGGTTAACTCTAGGGGCAATCAGGGGGTTAAAATAATATATGGGGGTACCTGACACTAATAAAAACCTGCGGCGAACCTAAAAAAAAATAACTGCCTATCTAAAACACCAGCGACACGAATACAGCGATCGGAAAAACAATCGCTTAGTGACGCTGAAGTTAGGGGGTGAAAGGGTTACCTGGGGGGTGATCAAGGGGTTAAACCTTTATTAGGGGGGGTTAGGGGGCTACCCTGGACCTAAAGGGGCCTAATCCTAACTGCCCTGCAACTTTTTACAATCACAGATGACACTAAATGCAGTGATCAGTAAAATAAATGATCACTGCAATCAGTGACACTGTGATTGGGGGCTTTGGGGTGACCTGGGGGGTGATCTGGGGGTGACTGGGGGGTGATTTGTGTGCCTATGTGTACCTACGTGTCAGTGGACTGTTGGAGCACTAACCTCTGTCTTCTCTCCTCGGCGCCGGGAACGAAAAGACCGCGGCGAGGGAGATGACATCACTTCCTCCAGCCTCTGTTTACATCACATGGCGGAGGAAGCATTTTCATTGGCCGGGAGCGATCGCGAGGGGGGGGGGGCGGAATCGAGCGGCCGCCCCCTCATGCCTGATCGCTCCCGAACACTTAACGGCCGCTCACTGCAGTGAAGGGGGGTCCGGATGGACCCCCCAACTGCACAAAGGCGATCACGTAGATCTACGTGATTCTGCCTGTCGGTGCCATTCTGCCGACGTAAATCGGCGGTGGGCGGTCGTTAAGTGGTTAATAAATATAGTCCAATGTTACTAAAACATATCAAAATATTAACAATTCATCAAAAGTGAATGATTGGTACATCCACCCCTAATAAATCTTCAAACCAAATCTTCCCAATCAGAACCGTGCTCTCATTGGCCTCACCTTAATGGTGTGATGTACACACATGTATAATCACAT
This sequence comes from Rana muscosa, assembly GCA_029206835.1. Taxonomy (NCBI): domain Eukaryota; kingdom Metazoa; phylum Chordata; class Amphibia; order Anura; family Ranidae; genus Rana; species Rana muscosa. The sequence goes on from CM055123.1 coordinate 196,109,538, forward strand.
TCAGCTTGCCTCTCTCCAATCAGTGTTTCATGTCAGGATCCTTAATGCATCTGTAGTGTTGCCTCCCACTCACTAGGGCAGTGATGGCGAACCTTGGCACCCCAGATGTTTTGAAATGACATTTCCCATGATGCTCAACTACACGTCAGAGTGCATGAGCATCATGGAAAATGTAGTTCCAAAACATCTGGGGTACCAAGGGCTTTCCATCACTGCACTAGGGTATTCTTTTCCATTTAGATTTTTCTCCTGAGTAATGGGGTTATGGTCCCTTTAAGAGCATCTTATCCATGCACTGTTTGATGCTCATATACCGAAAAAAAAAAAAAGACGATGGTCCAATAGTGTATTATGTAAAGAAACCACTTTATTATGGTAAAATAACAGCAGGCATTCATAGGGGTACCGTTCTTCCTGGTATGATGTCACTTCCGGTCCGCGATCCTTCAGGCTCTGCCCTATGCATTGTGTCATGCACCACGTGAAGTGATGCAACGGTTTCTCGAGAAAGCCAACACAATGTGTTCCTTAAGGAAAGGAAGGGGCTGGTAAATATGACCTATTTTCCAGACCATTCCCCCACTCTCAATCTTGAATGATCCTATGGTGTGCTTGCAGCTGCTGGTTCGGGAAGGAGAGGAGGGAAGCCAGCAGCACTGCGGTGTAGGGGGGCACACGGCAGGGAGCCTTGGCAGCATGGGAAAACGTATGGAAGGGTGATCGATGTGGCGCAGGGAGGGTGATCAATGTGGCGAGGGGGGCAATTACTGGAACCAATCCTTTGTATGGCTCTCTCTGCAGAAGCTGAAAGCCAACAGGAGGGAGAGGAGAAGAAACTGGCTTTCAGCTGCTGCAGAGAGATCCATACTAAGGAATGGTTTCCGGTAACTGCCTCGCTGCCGCACCGAACACCCTTCGCGCCCACATCCAATTCACCCTGCTGTCTGGGCCCCCCTGCTGGCCTGGGCCCCCGTACAGGAGGTATTTTATATCAAATAAAGGTTTCTTTTGGTGGTATTTAATCATCACTGTGTTTTTATTTTTTACTATATATAATAAAAAGTACTGGAAATTTGGAAAAAAAATAATTTTCGCTTAACTTCTGCTATAAAACTTTTCAAATAAATAATCTTTCTTATAAATTTGTGCTAAAATTAATTCTGCTACATTTCTTTGGTAGAAAACCCCCCAGAAATGAATGAGTGTATGCTATTTAGCCTGTGTGAAAGTTATAGAGTCTAAAAAACTATAGGATATATGATTTTCATTTTTTAACCTTGATTTACTGATTGCCTCTCTCATTTCTTGAGGTCCTAAAATGCCAGGTCAGTACAAACACACCCATAATGACTCATTTTGAGAAAGTAGACACTCCATGGTATTTAGTAATAATAATGATGAGTTTTTTGAAGTTGTAACATTTTTTGCCAGAATTTTTGGGAAACTTAAGTAAAATTTGATTTTATCTAACTATTTTGTCATTTTGACAAGTTATTTTTTACAAATTGCATGGTCATATGACACCCGGAAGTGCCAGGACAGGAGAAACACCCACAAAATGACCCCAAAGTACTGTAGACCCTCAATATTTTTAATTGCAAAGAGAGGAGGTTTGATAGCATTATCATTATATACCCATAGTTATACCCATTTTTTTTAATTTACATAGAAATTGGAGCTCATACAGACCATCACATGGATATTCTTTTCCTTTTGGGGATCTAGATGTGTGTGCCCGGTTTTTACGTGGGCCTCTATCACCACAGCTCCCAGGACAGACACTTTGCAGCCCCCAGTTTGCAGTATCGCATGCTTTGTACTCTAGTAGATATATATTTGATGCATCCGCTCCTGAGGAAGTGGAGCGAATCCACAAAACGTGTCAAGCTCTTTTGGATGCAATCATGTCTTTTATAGACAGTTCAATATTTTTTATGCAGATCATACCTTACAATTCTGCAATTTTAGTCGATCATGTGACATGGAGGACAATCACCCTATATACTGCAGTGTGCTATGTTGTTGTTTTTATGTATATATGTATCGCAACACGTTATTGGTATATTCATATACTCATGTATGTACAAACTGCAATGTGTGAATAAACAAATATATGTCTTTTTTACATTGACTAACATTTAGTTGTGCCCCACGTGCCTCATCTAAAGTCCCAAACTCTCTCTTTGCATATAGATATACGGACGGAGACATATGTTTCTATAAATTTCATTTAAAGTCTCAATTACCCCCCCCCTTTAGTTCACAATATATTTAATTAGACGCATGGTTAGTCTTTTGAGATCTATATTAAAATGAAGAAAGAAAATTAATGTTATTTTACACACAGCTGTCAGTTTATACGATATTTTTCACACACACAGCATGGGCATACTTAGAAGTGCACCCCAAAACACTCTCTGATATGCCTCCTGAGCATGGGGATACCACATGCGCAAGACATTTTCATAGCTTAATGTATAGTGCCCCAAAATCCAGGTAGTACCTTCAAACTTTTCAGGTACAACAAATCACATGTTTGGAAGCCCTGGTGTGGCAGGGCCAAGGCTTTTTTTTCAGCTGGAATGTGAGGGAAAGCAGTTCTGGCACCTCCAGAAATGAATGTACAGTATGCAATTGTAAGGTGTGCTGGAGGGTCTATGGGCGCTGGCTGCTTGGGGATCTATTGTCACTGGTGGGCATCTATTTTTGTGCGGAGGTCTATTGTTGCTGGTGGGGGTTCTATGTTGCTGGGGGGTGTCAATTGTTGCTGGGAGGTATCTACTGTTGAGGGAGAGGTCTATTGTTGCTGGCTCCTGGAGGGTCTATTGGAAGATCTGCTGTTGCTGCTGGGGTTCTATTGTTGCTGGGGTAGTATTTTCTTGTAGGGGGTCCATTGTTGTAGGGGGTCCATTGTTGCTAAGGAGAGGGAGCCTATTGTTGTGTGGGGGGTCTACTGTAGCTGTGATGGGGTCTATTGTTGATCTCTGCAGGGGATTTATTTTACTGTACTGTCTTTCTCATTAACAAATTCTGTGCAAATTACTTAGTAGCACAAAATTATACTTAAAACAATAAAAGTGTCACGCTCTGCTCTGTATACAGTACATCCAATTTGTTAATGCAAAACATACATAAGTGCATAATACTTTAAAACCCAAAAATTAAAATAAATATATTGATTATAAATTTCTCAGTACGTACAATATTGTGCTCATAAATTCCACGACCATCAATATGCGTCCTTTGTGAAGTTAATAATATGAATAGTATCCTTGTGAGGGTTCTCCAATCATAATATATGTGCTACCACTTTCGTGTTCCCTTACCCGTAGTGTTATCCTAACCTCAGGGAATGTGACCTCACAGTTACGTTTGGTCAGTCAGCGCTGTTAAGCCACCCCTGGGCTCTTTATTTGGTAAAATCTCCAGGCTCGTTTGCTGATCCTTTCAATAGGTATCTAGATACCCATGTGCTAGCATGCAGAGGTGAACACATATGTAGGTCACGCAAGCATATGTAAACAGTGTTTTCACCACACGCGAGGTATCGCTGCAAATGTTATAGCGAGAGCAATAATTCTAGCGCTAGACCTCCTTTGTAACTCTAAACTGGTAACCTGTAAAAAATGTTCAAAGCGTCGCCTATGGAGATTTTTAAGTAACATAGTTTGTCGCAATTCCACGAGCGTGCACCCACATAATACTCGGTGTAACATAATCTTATAATATTTTACAAAAAGATACGGTTATTTATTTATTTATTTTTGCATTAATATTCAATAAAGTGTACTTTTTTCCCCTCAAAAAAACTTTCAATAACAACCCCCCTGCCCCACCCCCCAAACATTTACCTGAATTTGATCTGCAGCAGCTCTTCTCCCCTCTCTCACAAGCTTGTCAGAGAGCAGCCGTCAGTCAAAACCTGGGAGCAGAGAGCGGAGGGCAGAAGATTGCGGGCATGGGGGGGTGAAGAGAACTTTTGGTGGAATCGCTGTGCTTAAAGTGGGAGCGGGTACCTGTCAACACCAGGTATCCGCTACCACCCAACCACCCCCCCTGTAGGGTAAAGTTCCGCTTTAACACCATGTCACCCACATAATACATATGAGCAGAGATAAATAGGATGGGCTTAGCCCATACTTTGCATATATGTGTAGCGGGGTCTTTAAATTTAAGTGGGGTACATCTGGGTGGAAGTTCAGGTGTGTAGGTATGGGAGTAATGACCATTTGTATTCGTGGAGGATTGGGTGGTGTAATAATCTCCTTGGCCGGTGGGTGGTGAGTGCCCGCAGGCTCAAGGTAGATTCACTGCCATAGTGCTGTCCTTTTTGTCCCTTCTCGGAGATGGTACGGCGAGGGCGGGGAACCTGCCATGGCGTCATTGGAGGGGGTAAAAGGGGGAGACGCCCTGGTCATGAGGTCTTGCTCTTCTGGAGGTTCTTCATCACGCGCCCAGGCACCTTAGGCCTGGAAGCGGGCGGTTCTGGATTCCGGCTCAGGTGCCCTAGGCCTGACCGGAATGGAGTTGGAGTCCATCCCAGGCACCTTCAGCCTGGGGTGAGGTACTAAACCAGGAGGCCTGGGGCCCAGTGACTTCGACTGGGTCCCGCGAGGGTGGAGAAGTCCGAGGGTCCCTGAAGTGGATGGGGCCCATGTCTGAGGTGAGGAGGCCGGGGAGGTTACCCATTCGGAGAGTCTGGAGCAGCATCAACCCAGTGACAGATGGGCCTCTGGTAACTCCCTTGGAGGGACATCTTCCCCTGATAGGGGCCACAACGCAGCGAAGGTACTCCTATCTACGTTCTCTTGAGTCGCTGGTAGAGACTCTCAAGTTCTAAGTCCTTTCAAGCTATGGCTATAGTAACCACTGGCGAGATCGCAGTGGTTTAGCTGGTAATTAGGATAGTGCCTCGGCCTGCTCATCCCCTGTATCAAAATGTTATCAAGTCGCAACCAGTTGGCTACTGAAGCACTGTTTATTGTGAGAAATGCAATAAAACAAGAGTTGGACTGTGATCGGTGTGTGGAACTCTGGTAATGGGAGCAGAGGGAAGCGTTGGCACAGCAGGACTTAATCCTTTACAGAAGCACATAGGCCCGAGGAAATATCTGGTACTGGCCTTCACCTCACCCACAGCTATGGGGAGGACATGGGCCGTAGCGCATCTCACCCTGTGTGATACCCCTAGAAGAAAGAGATGGGGTGAGGTCGCTACACGTGGGGGCTCGTGAGTCCGGGATGATATGTGTTTTGACTTCGGAAGTAAGAATGGCTGTGTCTAGACTTTGCTGCCCGGAGGAGTTCCGAGCAGGTCGGGCATGTGATCGGCCAAAGTGCATCCCTGCTCAAAGTCGTGGAAATGACCCTAAGACGGGAAAGGCCCATGCGGAGGAGCGAGAAGAGGGAGGAGTCCAGCCGTGTGACGTACTACATGTGGGGGCTTTTACTGCACTGCGCCATGAGGCACCCCGTGACTACACAGTTCGTGGGCGGAGCTTGATGGAAGCCTGCGAAAACGTGCAAGTCGTGGGAGGAGTCTGGCCATGTGGAGGAACTCACGTGGAGACTTCGACGTGTGGTCAGTGCGTGATGGAGCAGCAGACAGTCGGGATGGCCTCAAGCTCCCCGTGGATTCCGGTTCCCTACCCCACGAAGATGACTACGTTTGCTGCTCCCCTTACAGACACGGGGATAAGACTCAGGCCCCGAGGACAGTTGGCTCTGTACATCTGCAGAGACACGGAGGCCCTTGGTGTGATCTGTCCTGGATGCTCGGGACTGGTGGTTCACCTGAAGCCATTCGGGCGTTGCGAAGCATGCAAAGAGTTCTTGTTCGAGGTGGAGCCATCCACAGTAAGGCCCCGGGCCCTTCGCCTCAACAGCCTCACAGGTACCGCTACTCCGGAAGGGGAGATCCAGGCCTTTGCGGAGGTTCCCGTACGCACTGACCAGGGCGATGTGACTGCCCAATCAGAGACTGAGAAGGAAAAATCCAAGGATGCTGCTTCGGTCACCACAGATTCTCTGCTCCCACCTCCAAAGAGGAAAGTCGGCCTGGTGCAGGCCTCCTATGGTCGTGGAAGAGCTTCACCCCGTCGCTTGCCTGGCCTGGATGGATCCGGTTGGAAGAGTCCCGGACATCCCAGTTCTACAAAAGGTCAAGGTGAGCCAGGGGCTGGGACTGTGGTGGTGGTTGGAGGTGTTGGGGGTCCACAGTCGGTGGAGCCCGCTAGGGAGGGTAGTACCACGTCTACCAGAGACTACCTTCCCGCAGAGATGTATGACACCTCCGACCTAGAGTCACTGTCGGATTGTGGAGATGACGGTGAGATCGATGAACTGTTTCACCAGAAGGGCTGGGACAAACGCCCATTACCTATGCTACGTGCACCCCAAGATTCACCTATGTCCATAAGGGATAGCACGCCCCGGGCGGAGGCCCCAGAGTCTACAAGGAAGCCTAGTCCTCTGGTTGCTCTTCCACAGTCCACAGTATCACCCGTTTTGTTGGCGGGGAAACAGCGAGCATCACTACGGGCACTGAAAGAGAAGCCATCCGAGGTAGTGAAGGTACCTCGGCACCCAGAGGCCATCGTTCAACCAGAAGAAGGTGAGCGGGCCACAGTGCCTCCTTTAGCCCGATTGCAACGACTCTTTTCCCAGAGGGTCGCTCACGAGTATGGATGGGAATATCCGTACTTGCCCAGAGACTTGTTGTTTGAGGTTGAAGTTCTGCGACAGCGATGGTACGATGAGTTCGTTTGGGAGAAACTTAAAGTGCCTCATGCCCGGCGATACTTGTCCTGTTCGCCACTAGTGTCGAAAAAGTTTAGAGACTGCAGAGCAGACTGAATGTGGGGCCGCCATATCCACGCAGACAAGGTGCGCATCTGCAGGAAAGATGGAGAGGACGCGGACTATTCGATTGAGGTTTTCGATAAGCATCTGAAGCGTTTGTTTTTGCCTGACCCGAGGTTTTATTTGTGAGAAGAGACTCACTTGTTTCCTGTGAGAAGTTTCCGGAGGTGTTCTTGCCGGAGCATCGAACTGTACCCTAGTTTTTTATTTGGGTTGTTTTTTTTACTCTTTGGAGGAATGAGAGCTGATTGTTTGTTCTCTCTTCCCTCACCATTTAAAGACTGAGACTTTGGGGGTAGAGTCAGAGTAGGAATGCAGGAAGATTGAAGATTTCACCAAGTGTCATCACCGTGGCATCGTCACCAGGTGGCGGTGTTGCGCAAGGCCGGTTGCTTGTACATTTGCATCACTTTACTTATTGGAGCGAGTGGGTCTCTCGGCTGATAGACCCATTCATTCCAAATCAACACAGAATGTCAGTATGTGGTTTTCCTTGCGTGTTGTTTTTTTCCCCTCTGCATGAGATTCGTCTGTCAAGACTACTGAGTATGGGGTGGTTCTTAGACAGAAAAGGGAGGGATTGTGTATGTGTATATGCTTAGAGGATTTTATAAAAAAAAAAAAGTTTATTGTTTAATGTTCCCCACCCCTTTGAGCAGGTCTTGGTATGATTGAGGTTCAAATTTTAGGGATGCCTCTGGGATCAGACTTATGTCACCACCTTTGGGAGACATGGGTTCACACCAGACGCTGGGGACCAGCGTCAAATTACAGGGGGGAGTATGTAGCGGGGTCTTTAAATTTAGGTGGGGTACATCTGGGTGGAAGTTCAGGTGTGTAGGTATGGGAGTAATGACCATTTGTATTCGTGGAGGATTGGGCGGTGTAATGATCTCCTTGGCTGGTGGGTGGTGAGTGCCCGCAGGCTCAAGGTAGATTCACTGCCATAGTGCTGTCCTTTTTGTCCCTTCTCGGAGATGGTACGGCGAGGGCGGGGAACCTGCCGTGGCGTCATTGGAGGGGGTAAAAGGGGGAGACGCCCTGGTCACGAGGTCTTGCTCTTCTGGAGGTTCTTCATCACGTGCCCAGGCACCTTAGGCCTGGGTGCGGGCGGTTCCGGATTCCGGCTCAGGTGCCCTAGGCCTGACCGGAATGGAGTTGGAGTCCATCCCAGGCACCTTCAGCCTGGGGTGAGGTACTAAACCAGGAGGCCTGGGGCCCAGTGACTTCGACTGGGTCCCGCGAGGGTGGAGAAGTCCTAGGGTCCCTGAAGTGGATGGGGCCCATGTCTGAGGTGAGGAGGCCGGGGAGGTTACCCATTCGGAGAGTCTGGAGCAGCATCAACCCAGTGACAGATGGGCCTCTGGTAACTCCCTTGGAGGGACATCTTCCCCTGATAGGGGCCACAACGCAGCGAAGGTACTCCTATCTACGTTCTCTTGAGTCGCTGGTAGAGACTCTCAAGTTCTAAGTCCTTTCAAGCTATGGCTATAGTAACCACTGGCGAGATCGCAGTGGTTTAGCTGGTAATTAGGATAGTGCCTCGGCCTGCTCATCCCCTGTATCAAAATGTTATCAAGTCGCAACCAGTTGGCTACTGAAGCACTGTTTATTGTGAGAAATGCAATAAAACAAGACTTGGACTGTGATCGGTGTGTGGAACTCTGGTAATGGGAGCAGAGGGAAGCGTTGGCACAGCAGGACTTAATCCTTTACAGAAGCACATAGGCCCGAGGAAATATCTGGTACTGGCCTTCACCTCACCCACAGCTATGGGGAGGACATGGGCCGTAGCGCATCTCACCCTGTGTGATACCCCTAGAAGAAAGAGATGGGGTGAGGTCGCTACACGTGGGGGCTCATGAGTCCGGGATGATATGTGTTCTGACTTCGGAAGTAAGAATGGCTGTGTCTAGACTTTGCTGCCCGGAGGAGTTCCGAGCAGGTCGGCCATGTGATCGGCCAAAGTGCATCCCTGCTCAAAGTCGTGGAAATGACCCTAAGACGGGAAAGGCCCATGCGGAGGAGCGAGAAGAGGGAGAAGTCCAGCCGTGTGACGTACTACATGTGGGGGCTTTTACTGCACTGCGCCATGAGGCACCCCGTGACTACACAGTTCGTGGGCGGAGCTTGATGGAAGCCCGTGAAAACGTGCAAGTCGTGGGAGGAGTCTGGCCATGTGGAGGAACTCACGTGGAGACTTCGGCGCGTGGTCAGTGCGTGATGGAGCAGCAGACAGTCGGGATGGCCTCAAGCTCCCTGTGGATTCCGGTTCCCTACCCCAGGAAGATGACTAGGTTTGCTGCTCCCCTTACAGACATGGGGATAAGACTCAGGCCCCGAGGACAGTTGGCTCTGTACATCTGCAGAGACACGGAGGCCCTTGGTGTGATCTGTCCCGGATGCTCGGGACTGGTGGTTCGGGACGTCATTCGGGCGTTGCGAAGCATGCAAAGAGTTCTTGTTCGAGGTGGAGCCATCCACAGTAAGGCCCCGGGCCCTTTGCCTCAACAGCCCCACAGGTACCGCTACTCCGGAAGGGGAGATCCAGGCCTTTGCGGAGGTTCCCGTACGCACTGACCAGGGCGATGTGACTGCCCAATCAGAGACTGAGAAGGAAAAATCCGAGGATGCTGCTTCGGTCACCACAGATTCTCTGCTCCCACCTCCAAAGAGGAAAGTCGGCCTGGTGCAGGCCTCCTATGGTCGTGGAAGAGCTTCACCCCGTCGCTTGCCTGGCCTGGATGGATCCGGTTGGAAGAGTCCTGAACATCCCAGTTCTACAAAAGGTCAAGGTGAGCCAGGGGCTGGGACTGTGGTGGTGGTTGGAGGTGTTGGGGGTCCACAGTCGGTGGAGCCCGCTAGGGAGGGTAGTACCACGTCTACCAGAGACTACCTTCCCGCGGAGATGTATGACACGTCCGACCTAGAGTCACTGTCGGATTGTGGAGATGACGGTGAGATCGATGAACTGTTTCACCAGAAGGGCTAGGACAAACGCCCATTACCTATTGTGACAGCAGGAAGGTAAAGTCACCTGGTTGCATCCAGGGGGGTAGATATATTTCGCCCAGATTCAGGCTTTACGCCGACTTATACAACTAGGTGGAGAGTTGTATAAGCCCAGCTGGGGCTAGTGGGCTCATGGATGACTCATACCTCTAGGGAGAGTGCTGGGCGTCGTGCAGACAGGGAGTTGATGAGACCAGCTGAAGCTTGTCAGCTCATTTAGGCCTCTATAAAAACTCCCAGATTCATTAGGTGTTAGCTCATGCCTGGAACCAGACCTGTGTGGACTGTCTAGGGAGAGTGAACCCCTGTGCGGTGAGACAAAGCCTGTGTGGCTATTTGCTTGGACATTTAAAACCAGGGACTTAGGGACTAGGACAGCACTAGGCTGATCCCAGTTGTTAGTTAGGAAACCTGTATGTTTAGTCAGAGGTCAAGTTGACCAGGATTTATTTTGTTTATGTTTCTTTTTCTTTGCTGTGTTTTGTCACTGTAAATAGAAAATAAACCGCACCTTTTTGATTTTGAAAACCACAACCTCCGTTTGCTGGGCCTGTTTTTGTGTGGGGAGCCCATCTCGGGGGTCACACACACCCGCTGCCGAGCTAACCCCCTCACAGTTGGTGGAGAACCAGTGGCAGTTTTTTTTTTAAGCCAGCATGGAGGAGATACTGAAGCAGCTGGCTCTAGCAAATGCCAATCAACAGCAGACAAATGCAGGTTTGCAAAAGAACTTCGCAGCCCAGCAGCAAGCTCATCAACAGAGCCTTGCAGCCCAGCAGCAGACAAACGCAACTTTGCAACAGAGTCTGGAGGCTCAGCAACAAGCCCAGCAGCAATCTGAGGCCCGCTTCATAGACCTGTTGCAGAAGCAAGAGCAGAAACTACAACAACAGATGGAAGCAGTAATGCAGCAACGTCCGCAGACCAGTGAGGAAAGCCGTCCCACTAATACCGCGTCCTTTGGGGTGAGTCGTTTATTGACAAAAATGACTGGAGAGGATGATCCAGAGGTATTTTTGACCACATTTGAAAGGACCGCTGAAAGAGAAAAGTGGCCTGAGGAGCAGTGGGCTGGACTGGTGGCTCCTCTGTTAACTGGTGAATCGCAGAAAGCTTACTATGACCTAGAGCCTAACCAAGCAAAAGACTATGTGATGCTAAAAGCTGAAATATTGGCAAGGCTGGGTGTCACCCAGGCTGTCCGGGCTCAGCGTGTGCATAACTGGACTTTCCAGCTTGGAAAACCCCCCAGGTCTCAAATGTATGATCTCATTCACCTGAGCAGAAAGTGGCTACAGCCAGAGACTTTGTCCGCACCAAAGATTGTGGAACGTGTTGTAATGGATCGGTTTTTGAGAGCTCTTCCTACTGCCATCCAAAAGTGGGTAAGCCATGGAGACCCAGAGACGGCCGATGGTCTTGTGGATCGTGTGGAGAAATACTTGGCTACAGAGAACCTGACGGCCTCTTCCAGAGACACTCGGACTTTCCACCCTAAGACCAGACCATCCCCAGGGGCGGATAAGAGGATTCCAAGGGGTGAGGGTGGAGAGAGTGAGAGGGTGGGAGCTCTACCCCAAGTTTGGCGAGAACAGCCTGGGAAATCAGCGGCTCAAGAGGCCGCAAGAAGGATCGTTTGCTACCGCTGCCGGCAAGCGGGACATATTGCAGCCAATTGCCCGGTTGTGGAGGAACCCATGCAGTGTGACTTTCTGACGGGCAGACGTCAGTCGCTGTGTGCGACAGTCGCATGCACTGCCATTCGAGGAACTGAGAAACATTTATGCAAAATGTGTGTTAATGGTAGAAATGTTGTGGTATTGCTGGATTCAGGTAGCCTTGTGACCCTGATAAAGGCTGAGTTAGTTAAAACAGAGGTCTCTGGGAATAACAAGGTAGCTGTTATTTGTGTGCATGGGGACACCCGAGAGTATCCAGTGACTACAGTGTGTTTCGAGACCCCCAAAGGTACCCTCTCTCATCCAGTGGGCTTAGTATCTCAGTTACCGCATGACGCCATTGTGGGAAGGGATTTTCCGAAGTTCTGGGAACTGTGGGATGATCCTGAGCCCCCCACTGGTGCCCCTATGTACCAGGAATGTGATAGCCAGAACTCCCCTGAGAGTGGTGAGGACTCTCCGGAATTTCCCTTATCAGTATTGGCAGGGGAGACTCAAGAAACTGGAGAGGAGCCCACCTCCTCAGACGAAAACCTACCGTCTGTGGAGTTTTCTGATCTTGAGCTTCACAGGGAAAACTTTGCCACAGAACAGTTGAAAGACCCCGCCCTAATAAAGGCACGGGAAAATGTAGTGAAAATAGATGGCGAGTTAGTGAACCCAGATAATACCTGCACTTACCCATACTTCAGCGTAGAGAAGGACCTACTGTATCGGGTGGCAAAAAGGGCAGAAGAAACCGTTGAGCAGCTTGTGGTGCCCAAACCTTACAGGAAGTTGGTGTTGGAGTTGGCCCATGGGCACATTCTTGGCGGTCATCTGGGGACAGAGAAAACCCGAGAGAGGGTATTACAGAGATTCTATTGGCCGGGGGTGATGAAGGACATAGAAAATTATTGTTCCTCCTGCCCTGTGTGTCAGAGGTCGGCCCCGATGCCACATTTCCGTAGCCCGCTGGTCCCTCTACCCATCATTGAGGTCCCGTTTGAGAGGATCGCCATGGATTTGGTAGGTCCTATAATCAAGTCCGCTAGGGGGCACCAGTACATATTAGTTATAATGGACTATGCCACCCGTTATCCAGAAGCGATCCCTCTCCGAAATACCTCGGCCAAAACCATAGCCAAAGAGCTATCTCTTGTGTTTAGCCGGGTGGGTATTTGTAAAGAACTGCTTACGGACCAAGGTACACCCTTTATGTCCCGGGTTATGAAGGAGCTGTGTAAATTGTTCAAAGTGACGCAATTACGTACATCTGTGTATCACCCCCAAACCGATGGGCTGGTTGAAAGATTCAACAAAACCCTAAAACAAATGTTGAAGAAAGTGGTGGATAGAGATGGAAAGGATTGGGACTGTCTACTTCCTTATCTGATGTTTGCTATTAGGGAGGTGCCCCAATCCTCTACGGGATTCTCCCCCTTTGAGTTACTGTATGGGAGACACCCAAGAGGGCTGTTGGATATTGCCAAGGAAACTTGGGAAAGTGAGAGTTCTCCCCACAGGAGTGTGATTGAGCATGTCGCCCTGATGCAAGACCGAATTGCACAGGTAATGCCCATCGTGAAGGAACATTTGGCCCAAGCGCAGTTAGCACAGCAGAGAGTGTACAACCGTGGAGCCAAGACCCGTACCTTTTCCCCGGGGGATAGGATACTGGTACTTGTCCCTACGGTTGAAAGTAAATTCCTTGCCAAATGGCAAGGCCCCTACGAGATAATGGAAAAAGTGAGCGAAGTGAATTACAAGGTCAGACAACCAGGAAGGCGAAAGCCCGAACAGATCTATCACGTTAATCTGTTGAAAGCCTGGAGGGATAGAGAGTCCCTAGTCGCAGACACTTGGTCACCAGCTCAAACTGGTTGCGTGATTCCTGAGGTTGGAATAGCAGCCACCTTGTCACAACCCCAACAACAGGAGGTTAAGGAGTTTGTGCTTCGCAACAAGGAGGTATTCTCTGAGCTGCCGGGACAAACATCTGGGGTAGAGCATGACATCATTACCCCGCCCGGTGAAAGGGTGAAGTTAAAACCCTATCGGATCCCAGAGGCCCGACGGGAGGCAATACGGGAGGAAGTACAGAAAATGCTGAACTTAGGGGTGATAGAGGAGTCCCAAAGTGATTGGTCTAGTCCCATTGTGTTGGTGCCTAAACCGGATGGAAGCTGGCGATTTTGTAACGATTTTCGTCAGTTGAACAAAGTTACAAAATTTGACACCTACCCCATGCCACGTATAGATGAGTTGATCGACCGGCTGGGAACAGCCCGATACATGACGACTCTTGACCTCACAAAAGGGTATTGGCAAATCCCCCTGGCCAAGTCGGCCAAAGAGAAAACCGCATTTGTAACCCCAGACGGGGCGTTCCAATATAAAAGAATGCCGTTCGGGTTACAGAATGCGCCGGCCACATTCCAGCGGAAAATGGACCAGATGCTGAGGCCCCATCGGAAGTATGCTGCGGCTTACCTGGATGACGTAATTGTCCATAGCACAGATTGGGCCTCACATCTGCCAAAAGTGCAAGCAGTCCTGGACTCTGTTCGGGAAGCGGGGTTTACGGCTAACCCCAAGAAGTGTACCATTGGGCAGGAGGAGGCCAAATATCTTGGGTACACCATTGGGAGGGGAGTAATAAAACCCCAACTCAACAAAGTCGAGGCCATCCAGAGTTGGCCACGTCCCAACAGCAAGAAGCAGGTACGAGCCTTTCTGGGAATCGCTGGGTATTATCGGCGATTCATTCCCCACTTTGCTTCTAAGGCTGTGCCCCTAACCAACCTGACGAAGGGGAAAGGGTCGGTCATGATTAAATGGACCCCCGAGGCTGAGGCAGCATTCCAATTCTTGAAACAAGCCTTATGTAGCCAGCCAGTGTTGTACTCACCCGACTTCTCTAAAGACTTTGTCGTACAAAGTGATGCGTCAGATGTGGGGTTAGGAGCAGTATTGTCCCAGGTCTGGAACGGGGAAGAGCACCCAGTCATTTACCTCAGCAGGAAGTTGAAGTCCCATGAGGTAAATTACGCCACCGTTGAAAAGGAGTGTTTAGCGGTGAAGTGGGCTCTAGATTCCCTTCGGTACTACCTGCTAGGTAGGCACTTTGACTTGGTTACGGATCACGCTCCGTTAAAGTGGATGGCTCAAAACAAGGAAACAAATAGAAGAGTGAATAGGTGGTTCCTGGCCCTCCAGGAATTCAACTTCACAGTAAAGCATCGCCCTGGCGTTCAAATGGGGAATGTGGATGCTTTGTCTCGAGTACATGAATGCCTGATTGCTGGTGTTCCAACCCCGAGGTTAAAACAAGAGGGGGGGGTATGTGACAGCAGGAAGGTAAAGTCACCTGGTTGCATCCAGGGGGGTAGATATATTTCGCCCAGATTCAGGCTTTACGCCGACTTATACAACTAGGTGGAGAGTTGTATAAGCCCAGCTGGGGCTAGTGGGCTCATGGATGACTCATACCTCTAGGGAGAGTGCTGGGCGTCGTGCAGACAGGGAGTTGATGAGACCAGCTGAAGCTTGTCAGCTCATTTAGGCCTCTATAAAAACTCCCAGATTCATTAGGTGTTAGCTCATGCCTGGAACCAGACCTGTGTGGACTGTCTAGGGAGAGTGAACCCCTGTGCGGTGAGACAAAGCCTGTGTGGCTATTTGCTTGGACATTTAAAACCAGGGACTTAGGGACTAGGACAGCACTAGGCTGATCCCAGTTGTTAGTTAGGAAACCTGTATGTTTAGTCAGAGGTCAAGTTGACCAGGATTTATTTTGTTTATGTTTCTTTTTCTTTGCTGTGTTTTGTCACTGTAAATAGAAAATAAACCGCACCTTTTTGATTTTGAAAACCACAACCTCCGTTTGCTGGGCCTGTTTTTGTGTGGGGAGCCCATCTCGGGGGTCACACACACCCGCTGCCGAGCTAACCCCCTCACACTATGCTACGTGCACCCCAAGATTCACCTATGTCCATAGGGGATAGCACGCCCCGGGCAGAGGCCCCAGAGTCTACGAGGAAGCCTAGTCCTCTGGTTGCTCTTCCACAGTCCACAGTATCACCCGTTTTGTTGGCGGGGAAACAGCGAGCATCACTACGGGCACTGAAAGAGAAGCCATCCGAGGTAGTGAAGGTACCTCGGCACCCGGAGGCCATCGTTCAACCAGGAGAAGGTGAGCGGGCCACAATGCCTCCTTTAGCCCGATTGCAACAACTCTTTTCCAAGAGGGTCGCTCACGAGTATGGATGGGAATATCCGTACTTTCCCAGAGACTTGTTGTTTGAGGTTGAAGTTCTGCGACAGCGATGGTACGATGAGTTCGTTTGGGAGAAACTTAAAGTGCCTCATGCCCGGCGATACTTGTCCTGTTCGCCACCAGTGTCGAAAAAGTTTAGAGACTGTAGAGCAGACTGGATGTGGGGCCGCCATATCCACGCAGACAAGGTGCGCATCTGCAGGAAAGATGGAGAGGACGTGGACTATTCGATTGAGGTTTTCGATAAGCATCTGAAGCCTTTGTTTTTGCCTGACCCGAGGTTTTATTTGTGAGAAGAGACTCACTTGTTTCCTGTGAGAAGTTTCCGGAGGTGTTCTTGCCGGAGCATCGAACTGTTCCCTAGTTTTTTATTTGGGTTGTTTTTTTTTTACTCTTTGGAGGAATGAGAGCTGATTGTTTGTTCTCTCTTCCCTCACCATTTAAAGACTGAGAGTTTGGGGGTAGAGTCAGAGTAGGAATGCAGGAAGATTGAAGATTTCACCAAGTGTCATCACCGTGGCATCGTCACCAGGTGGCGGTGTTGCGCAACGGCTGTTGCTTGTACATTTGCATCACTTTACTTATTGGAGCGAGTGGGTCTCTCGGCTGATAGACCCATTCATTCCAAATTAACACAGAATGTCAGTATGTGGTTTTCCTTGCGTGTTGTTTTTTTCCCCTCTGCATGAGATTCGTCTGTCAAGACTACTGAGTATGGGGTGGTTCTTAGACAGAAAAGGGAGGGATTGTGTATGTGTATATGCTTAGAGGATTTTATAAAAAAAAAAAGTTTATTGTTTTATGTACCCCTCCCCTTTGAGCAGGTCTTGGTATGATTGAGGTTCAAATTTTAGGGATGCCTCTGGGATCAGACTTATGTCACCACCTTTGGGAGACATGGGTTCACACCAGACGCTGGGGACCAGCGTCAAATTACAGGGGGGAGTATGTAGCGGGGTCTTTAAATTTAGGTGGGGTACATCTGGGTGGAAGTTCAGGTGTGTAGGTATGGGAGTAATGACCATTTGTATTCGTGGAGGATTGGGCGATCATGTGATCGGCCAAAGTGCATCCCTGCTCAAAGTCGTGGAAATGACCCTAAGACGGGAAAGGCCCATGCGGAGGAGCGAGAAGAGGGAGAAGTCCAGCCATGTGACGTACTACATGTGGGGGCTTTTACTGCACTGCGCCATGAGGCACCTCGTGACTACACAGTTCGTAAGCGGAGCTTGATGGAAGCCCGCGAAAACGTGCAAGTCGTGGGAGGAGTCTGGCCATGTGGAGGAACTCACGTGGAGACTTCGGCGCGTGGTCAGTGCGTGATGGAGCAGCAGACAGTCAGGATGGCCTCAAGCTCCCCGTGGATTCCGGTTCCCTACCCCACAAAGATGACTACGTTTGCTGCTCCCCTTACAGACACAGGGATACGACTCAGGCCCCGAGGACAGTTGGCTCTGTACATCTGCAGAGACACGGAGGCCCTTGGTGTGATCTGTCCCGGATGCTCGGGACTGGTGGTTCACCTGAAGCCATTCGGGCGTTGCGAAGCATGCAAAGAGTTCTTGTTCGAGGTGGAGCCATCCACAGTAAGGCCCCGGGCCCTTCGCCTCAACAGCCTCACAGGTACCGCTACTCCGGAAGGGGAGATCCAGGCCTTTGCGGAGGTTCCCGTACGCACTGACCAGGGCGATGTGACTGCCCAATCAGAGACTGAGAAGGAAAAAACCGAGGATGCTGCTTCGGTCACCACAGATTCTCTGCTCCCACCTCCAAAGAGGAAAGTCGGCCTGGTGCAGGCCTCCTATGGTCGTGGAAGAGCTTCACCCCGTCGCTTGCCTGGCCTGGATGGATCCGGTTGGAAGAGTCCTGGACATCCCAGTTCTACAAAAGGTCAAGGTGAGCCAGGGGCTGGGACTGTGGTGGTGGTTGGAGGTGTTGGGGGTCCACAGTCGGTGGAGCCCGCTAGGGAGGGTAGTACCACGTCTACCAGAGACTACCTTCCCGCGGAGATGTATAACACCTCCGACCTAGAGTCACTGTCGGATTGTGGAGATGACGGTGAGATCGATGAACTGTTTCACCAGAAGGGCTGGGACAAACGCCCATTACCTATGCTACGTGCACCCCAAGATTCACCTATGTCCATAGGGGATAGCACGCCCCGGGCGGAGGCCCCAGAGTCTACGAGGAAGCCTAGTCCTCTGGTTGCTCTTCCACAGTCCACAGTATCACCCGTTTTGTTGGCGGGGAAACAGCGAGCATCTCTACGGGCACTGAAAGAGAAGCCATCCGAGGTAGTGAAGGTACCTCGGCACCCGGAGGCCATCGTTCAACCAGGAGAAGGTGAGCGGGCCACAATGCCTCCTTTAGCCCGATTGCAACGACTCTTTTCCCAGAGGGTCGCTCACGAGTATGGATGGGAATATCCGTACTTGCCCAGAGACTTGTTTGAGGTTGAAGTTCTGCGACAGCGATGGTACGATGAGTTCATTTGGGAGAAACTTAAAGTGCCTCATGCCCGGCGATACTTGTCCTGTTCGCCACCAGTGTCAAAAAAGTTTAGAGACTGCAGAGCAGACTGGATGTGGGGCCGCCATATCCACGCAGACAAGGTGCGCATCTGCAGGAAAGATGGAGAGGATGCGGACTATTCGATTGAGGTTTTCGATAAGCATCTGAAGCCTTTGTTTTTGCCTGACCCGAGGTTTTATTTGTGAGAAGAGACTCACTTGTTTCCTGTGAGAAGTTTCCGGAGGTGTTCTTGCCGGAGCATCGAACTGTACCCTAGTTTTTTATTTGGGTTGTTTTTTTTACTCTTTGGAGGAATGAGAGCTGATTGTTTGTTCTCTCTTCCCTCACCATTTAAAGACTGAGGCCCCGTACACACGACGGAGTTTCTCGTCGTAAAAAACACGTCGTTTTTTTCGACGAGATTCTTGTTAGGCTTGTCGATTTTCTCGTCAAGCTTTCTATGCGTACACACTGTCATTTCCCAATTTCCTCGTTGTTCTCCGCGCTCACGTCCAGCACGTACGACGGCACTATAAAGGGGAAGATCTTTTTTCTTGGCGCCACCCCATGGGCTGCTTTTGCTGATCTCGTGTTACCGCGTGTGAAGTAAAAGTTTGGGAAGAGACGATTCGCGCTTTTCAGTCTTCGTACTTTTCAGATCGTTTTCTGCAGTTCAGTTTGTGCTTGTGGGTTCGTATTTTGACTTTAAGGCGTCTAGGCAGGTCGTATCTGTTTTACAGTGCGTTCTTGCCTGTTAGTTTCTGTTTTTCAGTTCGTTATTCATAGGCCTTGCTGTTCTAAAGTGCGTTCTGTTCTGTACGTTCTGATTAGACGACCGTTTCCTAGCCATGTCGCCTGGACGTTCTCGTCGTCGAGTTCGTGCTGTGCGTGCGCTTGGTGTTGGTCTGCTTGTTTTGGACCAAGACCAGTCCATGAATGGTGTGAGGAGGAGTTCATGGACCAAGAATTGGTTGCTCCAGCGGGACCAATTCTGCCACATGCCTCTGCTGCGGGAGATCGTCGCGAATAATCCTGAGGACTACAGGAATTTTCTGCGGATGTCTGACCCCGTTTTTCAGGAACTGTTGGCTTTGGTGTCCCCCTATATTACCAGGAAGGACACCGTTATGCGGGAAACCATCAGTGCTGAGCAGAGGCTCATCGCCACGTTACGGTACCTGGCGACAGGGAGAAGTCTTCAGGACTTGAAGTTCACCACAGGCATCTCCTGACAGGCTCTGGGCCTTATAATCCCAGACACCTGTTCTGCCATTATACAAGTCCTGCAGGAGGACTAAATTAGGGTAAGTTTTCTCCCTTAACATCACATTTTATGTATTACATGTATGCTAATGTATTGTATTTCTTTCATCCTTCCCTAATTACCATGATTGTAATATGCTGAGAATGTCCCCTTTGTCCCCATGCATGTTGGAAGCTTTAGATTGCCCCTTTTTTCTCCTCCATAAATATTTCCCTTCACTAACTTTTCCAGCAGAGGCGCCTGTTGCTCCAAATGTTTGGGGGTTCAAACCCCAATTTAGGAAATAAACTTCCTCCTTTTTTGCTCTGGTGCCTATTAAACGCCCCCAGTTGTCCCCTCCAATGCAGCCATTTTGTTCCCTCAAATGCAGCCATTTAGTCCCCTCTAATGCAGCCAGTTTCCCCCCAGCCCTGTACTTACCTTCTTGTGGTCAGCGCCATCCTTCTTCTGTCCTTGATGTCTTCTCCTTCCCTTCATGTTGCATCAGCCAATCATGTTACCATTAAACAGACTTGGTGAACATGATTGGCAGAGCAGCCTGTCAGTGTTTACCCAAGGAATGCCCCCCCCCCCCCCCCCTGCGTCCCCGATTTTACTTTTAGGAAGCCAATTACATCCCTCAGGTTGTAATGTGCAAGACTATTTTACTACCTGTTTCTGCTATGCAATTTTAACCCCCTAAATGCCGCAATGATTCATATGTCGGTCGCTTTACAAGAGGCCATCCACCTGAATAGTGTGCGGCATAGACAATACATAGGTTCATGCAACGCATGAACCTATGTATTGTTCTGAGTGATTGGCACAGGAGAGAGGGGGCAGTGCTCCAGCGCCCACTCTGGACGCACCGCCACTGCAATGCTATCCTGTGGCCAAACACATTTCCCCCCCCCCCCAAATAATTTAGTAATGGCCCTTTAGAGGGGGAGATGAATATGATAAATGAGCCTTCCATTATTCTTTTTTTAAACACCTTAATAAACGTATAAGTTGATTGATGTTGGCCTCTAATTTTTTGGGATAGAATTTCCTTGTAATGTATGACTTTGTTTTTCTAATATTATTTCATCTTGTTTCACTCCACAGCTTCCTTCCACGCCACAGGAATGGCAGACTGTGGCATCGGAGTTTGCCACGCGGTGGGACTTCCCCAACTGCGGTGGTGCCATAGACAGGAAGCACGTCCGCATCGTGCCGCCACCCCGTTCTGGGTCCTACTACTACAACTACAAGGGGTTTCATAGCATTGTGCTGATGGCGGTGGTGTCAGCACGGTATGAATTCCTCTATGTTGATGTAGGGAAAAATGGCCGGATGTCCGATGGGGGATCCTTCATCCAGACGGAGTTTGCCCTCCGTCTCCAGAGTGACGACCTTGCATTGCCACCGGATGCAGGGAATATTGAAGGACTCCCCTTTGTTTTTTTGGCTGATGAAGCCTTCGGACTCGGACGGCATCTTATGAGGCCATTTCCACAGAGGAACCTGACCCCAGAGAAGAGGGTGTTCAATTACCGGCTGGCCAGGGGCCAAAGAGTCGTTGAAAATGCCTTCGGCATAATGGCCAGCCGGTTCCGCCTTTTTATGACTTCTATCCACTTGGCGGACTACAAAATAAACTATGTAGTGTTATGCTGCTGTGTGCTACACAATTTTCTTTGCCGCAAATCTAATTCATATATGGCCTCAGTTTTGCCAGAGGCTGGACTTTCCCCTGCAAATCCCCTGCCGGGCCTGGAATCTGCCCGTCTTGGCTTGCCCCCCCAAAATGCCCGTGAGGTTCGGGACAAATACATGGAGTATTTCACGGGTAGGGGGGCAATTCCTATGCCAGCCTATGTCTAAGTATCCCAATAAAAAGCTTGTTTAAACCTTTAATTATTTGTTCTTTCCTGTCTCCTAGTTTGTCTTTGTGCATTTGTAGTGGCAAGTGTATTTTACTTTAGTAAATAACAACCATTTCACTATGTAACCTTACAAAAGACCCAAATAAGCTTAGAGGGTATTATAAAAAGAAGCTACACGTTGTTTGTGGTCAAATATTTTACTCTGTGCACATTCTCTTCATTTTTTTTTTGTTTGTTTTAATTTTGGGTTGGCCTGGCCCCAACCCGCCAATTTTTTGCTTATGAAAATACAAAAATAACAGTTGCATTTCAAAAATTACAACATTGGATACCTCTGAGCAATCGGAGACATTCACTTACACAAACTATGTCTCTATGTGCCCGTCCTAATATGGGGTCCTGCCACCCCTTGGCCAGCCAAAAATTGAATATGCACACATTTGGGATTTTTTTCATCTAGGAAGTTTACAATCCTGATCCCTATTGTCAACATGTGCTATCTGCCATCAGGGGTGATCAATGGACGTGTTTTGGGGGTGCATCCCCTTCCTCAGTTCACCGACTTTAGATACGAGGAAGGGGTTGCACCCACAAAAGACGTACATGGATATCCCCTGATGGCAGATAGCACATGTTGACACACTGTGTGCATATTCAATTTTTGGCTGGTTTTATAGTCAAAAAAATTCAAAAAATTACAAAAACAAACATGTAAAAACAAATGTGTTTGGATGGCTTATTGAATTCTCCCCAAAACATCGAGAATGTCTTTAAATGTTTGTTCCATCACATGGATTCTTTGTTTAATAAGGTCCAGTTCCATGCTACATTCCATCACTTGCTGGATGAGGCGGAGGGCACTGTCAGCAGAGAACCGTGTACTATCCTTCACAACATTTACATCCCCTAAAAACCAAAAAAAATATGTATTATAACTCTGCAGGTCTACCTCTCTTACCTGAAGCTGTGGTGACAGATACTGACCTGTTGTGGTGACCAGATCCACAACGTCATCCACCTCTCCTTCCTGCACTTCTCCTTCCTCCACCTCAACTTCCTGCACATCTTTCGGTTGTGGGTCTTTGGGAGTTTGGGGTTGCTTGGAAGTTGTGGGGTGCATGTGCTCCCTGGAGTGTCCTCCTCCCAGTCTTCTCTCCCCTATGAGAATAAAACAAAAGGTCTATTTATCACACTGTAAATCTCATTGTTAAAATAAAAACAGGCTAAATTGCTTGGAAGTGGGGTACAAGTGTGTTTGTGCGGAATTTAAAGAAGAATGCATTATTTATGACCAAGAATATGTTTAGTATTCACATTTGGATGTAATTTTTTTGACATGGAGGCACCACAAAAATTCTCTGATGCACCTGTGTGGGACACCCAAAAAAGGCGGGTCTGGTGGCCCACACTATAGTGCTCCAAAGTACAGATGTGGAAGCAGCTGCTGAGTGTCCTCTCCTTTACACTGATAAAAGTTTGCATTTCATTCTCTTTACAAACACATCATCTAGACTAAAAAATTATCAACAATATTTGAACAAAAATGGCAGATGTCTAATTACTTTTGTGGCTCTAAAATAAGCCAAAACCGCGGATAGTGGCCGAACGAAGTGTCGGTAACGTAACGAACGATTACTGTGCCCAACCAAGTTCAAAATATTACATTTTGGAAGGGAGTCCAATATGAGAAAAAAAAAAAAACATGTCAGTTTATAAAAAGATTAATAGCAGAAAAGTCTACATTTTACTTACTTTTAGCGAGCATTCTCTTTATGCTCCTCAACTGGTCTGGCTCCCTCAGTTTGAGGTCTGACCACCTCTTTCTGAGCTGCTCATTTGAGCGTTTCACCCCGAACTTCGCCTTCAGACTCTTCACAACTTTAGTGAGGATTTTGGCCTTCCTTCTATTTGGTTTGCTATACGGCCCATGCTTGGCATCATAATCAGCCTTGAGCAAGATGTCCACCATCTCCGCCATCTCCGCCAAAGACATATTCGATGCCTTGAATCTCCTCCTTGATCGTGATGTGTCCTCGGTCTCCGGGCTTGTCTCCTCGTTAGTTGCGGAATTATCAGACACCTGCTGTAACTCTGCCATATCTGTCTGCGCGCCGAAAGAGAAGGGGCGGGGAAAAGATGTTAGTTAGAACGTCATGGGCGGGCGACGTGTGCGGAGCGACGTGTTCGAATTTTGACGCATGCGTGGTGTGTATATAGCAAACACACATGTGACTATAGTACGTTCGGTGTGCGGAGAGAGGAGTTCAAGTGACGGACGTGCGAACGAAGGTATGTGATTTTGTGACTTGTAAAAATTGTTGGCCTATACTGTCTTGAGATTGTTGGAGGATATATATGGTGACTAGGATGTTAAGGAGGTTAGACTGTTTGCCTCACATTAGTTAAATATAATTTATTTAACTTGCAGATACAATATGAATGTCTTTATTAGCGACAAAGAGTTCCTGGCGGAATTTATTGACCGTGTAAGGGAGCTGCCGGCTCTGTGGGAGACGAAAAACCCCATCCATAAAAAAAGAGGGGTGAGAAAAGCAGCGCTGGAGAAGCTGCTCCCATTTGTGCATACCAAGGTGCCCACAGCCACAGCAAAACAAGTGGACACTAAAATTGGGAGCTTGAGAGGTACCTACAGGACTGAACGCTCTAAGGTGCTGGCTTCTCAGAGGTCAGGAGCAGCAGCAGATGATGTTTATGTCCCGATTTTGTGGTACTACAACAGGATGTCCTTCCTGGATGACCACATTGAGACAAGGCCATCACTCTCCACTCTTCCCCCCAGACTTCCCTGCAGCCAACCTGAGCCTTCTCTGGAGCAAGAGGAGGCAGCCATCCTGGATGATCCTGATTTGGCCATCTGGAGCCAGGTATAGTATTAACTGAAAATGTATTGGGATAAAATTAATGTTTGACAAATATGTCAAGATGAGAAACATACATTATTTTGGATTCCACAAGTGAAATCAAGATCTGTAGACATTATTCTGCACTTAATTGTGTGCTAAATAGTCAATCTGATGTAGTGGTAAATTTAAAGCAAGGATTTATGCATTTACATTCTAATTGCTTCAATCAGGATTACAAAGTTTGATGCAAAGATTAAACCAACATATTAAACTATGTTCCTTTTTCATACACAGGATGAAATCAGCCAGGAGGAGGGTCTGGAAACTGTCAGGCAGGAGGAGGAAGGGCCCAGTGGCAGCCAGGAGGTGGCAGGGCCCATTGCCAGCCAGGAGGTGGCAGGGCCCAGTGCCAGCCAGGAGGTGGCAGGGCCCAGTGGCAGACAGGAGGTGGCAGGGCAAAGGAGAAGCACCAGATCCCAGGTGCCTCCCATCCGGCTTCACAAAAGAGGCAGGAGGGACAGGACCACCAGTGAGGCAGCAATGGCCCTTATTAAAGAGGCCCATGCCACCCTCAAGGAGCCCACATCCCCTGAAGAGGCCATTGCCGGCCTAGTGGAGGCTAAGTTCAAGGTGATGAGCATGGAGCAACGCCTCCTATGCGAGCCCCTGCTCATCACCTTGCTCAACAAGGGGGTGATGGAGAAAATTACACCCAATACCGCCATATGTGAGGTGGCCCAACTGACCCAACCTCAACCTCCACCTCCACCTTCTTCTTCTGCCCCACCCCCTTCTGCTACACCTCCACCTTCTTCTTCTGCCCCACCCCCTTCTGCCCCACCCCCTTCTGCTACACCTCCACCTTCTGCCCCACCCCCTTCTGCTACACCTCCACCTTCTTCTTCTGCCCCACCCCCTTCTGCTACACCTCCACCTTCTGCCCCACCCCCTTCTGCTACACCTCCACCTTCTTCTTCTGCCCCACCCCCTTCTGCTACACCTCCACCTTCTGCCCCACCCCCTTCTGCTACACCTCCACCTTCTGCCCCACCCCCTTCTGCTACACCTCCACCTTCTTCTTCTGCCCCACCCCCTTCTGCTACACCTCCACCTTCTTCTTCTGCCCCACCCCCTTCTGCTACACCTCCACCTCCTCCTCCTGACAGGAGTACCCCTCCAGTGGGCCAGCCTCCAGCCAAACGAAGAAGGAAGGCTGCAGGGAAGGCTTCAGGAAAGGCTGCAGGGAAGGCTTCAGTAAAGGCTGCAGGGAAGGTTGCCAGGAAGAAGAGGAAGTGATGGCCTTGCTTCATTGTGGTCGGACAGAAGGCAGCCTGTTGTAGTACCACACACTTGGGACATATATATCACCTGCTGCTGTTCCTGACCTCTGGGAGGCCAGCATCAGATTGTGTTCAGAAATGTTGGCCTTCTCAAGCTCCCAATTTTAGTGTCCACACAGGGTTGCTGTGTGCTCTGGGGTCCCTGGGATGCACAAATGGCAGCAGCTTCTCCAGCGCTGCCTTCTCTTTATTTAATTTATAAACATGAATAAATATGATTTTTGTTTAAGTTCATACTTGACTATGTGTATTTTTAAATAAACAAAATCAAGCTTTGGAGTAAGCAGATACATTTGACTGACAATAAAAGGGACAGATATCACCCCCCCAAAAGAATAACTAAATCTGATTATCACAAAAACATGGTGGGAAATTTAAATAATATAGATTCCAAAATTAAATGGGAGATCACTATCAAAACATTGTGAAATTATAATTAACATCATTTTGAAAAATCTAACCATTTAAATTATTCCTAAAAACTTGCACGATATAATACACATAAATCTTATAAAGAACAGCATGAAAAAGGTTAAAAATAAGGCATAACTCTGTGTGAATATCAGCAGCAAAAGAAGGTCACTCGTTTTGATTAATGTAACATTCTAACGAAGATTTCAATGCAGAACATTTAAACAAGGAAATATTTTTGAGCGTGACGAATATGCTCTCTCCATTACGAAGGCTTGTTTTACCAGAAGATGCGCTCCCATCTCATAGTTGCTTGTGAGCATGCGCGCTTTTGGAAGAGTCGTAAAAGCATACACACGAACCATTTTCTCGTCACAAAACAGGCCGACGAGAAACACGACGAGGAAATCTGGAATCCTGACGAGAAAATAGAGAGCAGGTTCTCTATTTTCTCGTCGAGATTCTCGGCAATTTTCTCGTCGTAAAACCATACACACGAACGTTTTTCTAGACAAAAAAACTCTCGCGGCACTTTTCTTGACTGTTTTGGACGAGAAACTCGGTCGTGTGTACGAGGCTTGAGACTTTGGGGGTAGAGTCAGAGTAGGAATGCAGGAAGATTGAAGATTTCACCAAGTGTCATCACCGTGGCATCGTCACCAGGTGGCGGTGTTGCGCAACGGCTGTTGCTTGTACATTTGCATCACTTTACTTATTGGAGCGAGTGGGTCTCTCGGCTGATAGACCCATTCATTCCAAATTAACACAGAATGTCAGTATGTGGTTTTCCTTGCGTGTTGTTTTTTTCCCCTCTGCATGAGATTCGTCTGTCAAGACTACTGAGTATGGGGTGGTTCTTAGACAGAAAAAGGAGGGATTGTGTATGTGTATATGCTTAGAGGATTTTATAAAAAAAAAAAGTTTATTGTTTTATGTTCCCCTCCCCTTTGAGCAGGTCTTGGTATGATTGAGGTTCAAATTTTAGGGATGCCTCTGGGATCAGACTTATGTCACCACCTTTGGGAGACATGGGTTCACACCAGACGCTGGGGACCAGTGTCAAATTACAGGGGGGAGTATGTAGCGGGGTCTTTAAATTTAGGTGTGGTACATCTGGGTGGAAGTTCAGGTGTGTAGGTATGGGAGTAATGACCATTTGTATTCGTGGAGGATTGGGCGGTGTAATAATCTCCTTGGCTGGTGGGTGGTGAGTGCCCGCAGGCTCAAGGTAGATTCACTGCCATAGTGCTGTCCTTTTTGTCCCTTCTCGGAGATGGTACGGCGAGGGCGGGGAACCTGCCGTGGCGTCATTGGAGGGGATAAAAGGGGGAGACGCCCTGGTCACGAGGTCTTGCTCTTCTGGAGGTTCTTCATCACGCGCCCAGGCACCTTAGGCCTGGGAGCGGGCGGTTCCGGATTCCGGCTCAGGTGCCCTAGGCCTGACCGGAATGGAGTTGGAGTCCATCCCAGGCACCTTCAGCCTGGGGTGAGGTACTAAACCAGGAGGCCTGGGGCCCAGTGACTTCGACTGGGTCCCGCAAGGGTGGAGAAGTCCGAGGGTCCCTGAAGTGGATGGGGCCCATGTCTGAGGTGAGGAGGCCGGGGAGGTTACCCATTCGGAGAGTCTGGAGCAGCATCAACCCAGTGACGGATGGGCCTCTGGTAACTCCCTTGGAGGGACATCTTCCCCTGATAGGGGCCACAACGCAGCAAAGGTACTCCTATCTACGTTCTCTTGAGTCGCTGGTAGAGACTCTCAAGTTCTAAGTCCTTTCAAGCTATGGCTATAGTAACCGCTAGCGAGATCGCAGTGGTTTAGCTGGTAATTAGGATAGTGCCTCGACCTGCTCATCCCCTGTATCAAAATGTTATCAAGTCGCAACCAGTTGGCTACTGAAGCACTGTTTATTGTGAGAAATGCAATAAAACAAGAGTTGGACTGTGATCGGTGTGTGGAACTCTGGTTAATGGGAGCAGAGGTAAGCGTTGGCACAGCAGGACTTAATCCTTTACAGAAGCACATAGGCCCGAGGAAATATCTGGTACTGGCCTTCACCTCACCCACAGCTATGGGGAGGACATGGGTCATAGTGCATCTCACCCTATCGTGTGTGATACCCCTAGAAGAAAGAGATGGGGTGAGGTCGCTACATATGCATTCATGAACAGCCGAGGCATCTGGCCATTGGTATTGATCATGAGCAGAGACCTTCAAAATGTGGCATTTATTTTTACAAAATGTGGCACTAAAAAATGTGGCAATATGGCACTCATTTTGGCCAAATGTGGCATTTATTTTGGCCAAATGTGGTATTTATTTTTCAACTTTCCACCCCCCTTCCCATCGTAAAAGGGATATTAAATCATGCAACTTGAATCATATTACCGTATTTATCGGCGTATAACACGCACTTTTTCCCCTTAAAATCAGGGGAAAATCGCGGGTGCGTGTTATACGCCGATACTCCGCCGATTCCCCTGCTGAAACGAGCGAGAGGAGCGAGCGGAGCCGAAGCCGAAGTACACTCGACTTTACTCGGCTCCTCTCGCAGTCCCGCCCATCTCTGACTGCGCCGCTGACATAGTGAAAGCCGAGTGTACTTTGGCTAGTTTCGGCTCCTCTCGCAGTCCTGCCCCTGACTGTGAGCAGAGCTGAGTCTAGCCGAAGTACACTCAGCTTTCTCTGTCAGCGGCACAGTCAGTGGAGATGGGCGGGACTGCGAGAGGAGCCGAGTCTAGCCGAAGTACACTCGGCCCCGCTCGCTCCTCTCCACAGAAATCGGCGCCAAATTTAAAAAACGCAGAGACTGACAAGGCTGCAAAGGCTTCTTCCACTGCATAGCAATGTTCTTACGAGCATAGAAGAGCAGCAGGGTAATCAGCGCGCGTTTGGCAGAGGATGGTACGATGGTCTCAACGAGCCCCAAAAGGCACACCTCCATTGCCAAAGGCACAGTGACACAGGCTACTCTATTTATCAAATCCAGCACCATTTTCCAATACCGCTGGACCCCCGGACAATGCCAGAAGATATGGGAGAAGTCGCCCGGTGAGGCGCCGCATCTCCAACACTCTGAGGAATAAGCAGGGTCTATCATATGGAGTCTGTGGGGGGTGTAATAAGCCCTATGAACAATCTTGTATTGCACCAATCTGTCGCGCATGGAGACCAGGGTGTTGAAAGGGAGGTCCCACACATCATCCCAGTTATCGTTGTCTAACGTGGGGATATCAGTCTGCCATCTAGTCCAGAGTTTGTCAAGGGGTGGAAGAGACACAAGGATCAAAAACGCATAGAGATGTGAGGTGGGCTTTTCTGCACAGCTAAATCTAAGTGTCCTCTCCAGTTCCGACTGCGCTACAATACATGAAGATTGTGGAAACTGCGCCGCAAATGCATGGGACAGTTGAAGATATCTGAATAGGAAATGGTTAGGTAGATTGTACTGGGAGGAAAGGTGTGAGAAAGGGAGCAAGGAATTTTGGGACACTACGTGAGATACTAGTTTGATACCGTATTTTGTCCACGCGTAAGGGTCGGGGATTTTGTATATGTGGGATAAGTTAGGGTTCAGCCAGATAGGGGCATTGGGGGAGATTTCAGACTGTTTACACTTCTCAATGGCTAATCCTGTCCGCCATGCCCGCAGGGTGGTAAGCTTAGAGGGGGTCAGAGGATAAGGGGCACGAGGGCCCCTAAAAAGTAACAATTGAAGAGCTTCCAGCGAACCAACCACTGCCGCTTCCAGCACAGTCGATGAGTTTGCTCTGTCTGGCTGTAACCACCACGCCGCTGTCACCAGCTGCGCAGAGAGGTAATACTTATAGCAGTCCGGGAATGCCATGCCACCCTGCATTCGTGGCCTCATTAAAGTCGTCAGTCGGTACCTGGGAGGAGAGGGGCCCCATAAGAAGGAGGAAAAAATGCGGTTCAGTTTCTTAAAAAAATACTTGGGCACCCATTGTGGGGAGTGACGGAAAAGATATGTTAGTTTGGGAATAATCTTCATTTTTATGAGGTTAACTCGCCTCCATAATGACAGAGGCAGGTTGCTCCATGATTTAAGCTTCGTCTGTGACTCTAAAAGCACCGGGGCGAGGTTCAAAGAGATAAAGTCTGAGGCTGAACCAGAGACATGTACCCCTAGGTATTTAAAGGAATCCACCCACAGGAGGGGGCAATCAGGAGGTAATGTGGACCTGGCCGCTGGATCAATCGGGAATAGGAGGGACTTAGACCAATTTACCCTAAGACCGGTGACCTCAGCAAAGGTGTTCAGAATACTGAGCGCTCCTTGCAAGGACGGGCCGGCATCATTCAGGAAGAGCAGCATGTCATCTGCGTACAAGGCAACCCTCTCCTCCAGCAACCCGAGTCGGAGACCTTTAATGTGCGGTGAGGTGCGAAGTGCCTCCGCCACCGGTTCAATAGCAAGGGCAAACAAAGCTGGAGAGAGAGGGCAGCCCTGCCTCGTTCCCCTGGCAAGCCCGAAGGGGACAGACAGTCCACCCCCCAGGTGCACCGAGGAAGTGGGGCATTTGTAGATCACCCGGAGCCACCTGATGAACAGCAAAGGAAAACCCATCCTACGTAATGTTTCCCACAAAAAGGGCCACTCGACCGTGTCGAAGGCCTTTTCCACGTCTAGAGATGCCACTGCCCGGGAACCCACATTGAGGTGTTGAGCGTGTATGTTTGTGAACAGCCTTCTGAGATTAACATCTGTGGACCTACGGGGCATGAAACCTGTCTGGTCTGGGTCTATTACTGAGGGTAGCATGGGATATAACCGAAGGGCCAGAAGCTTGGTCAGAATTTTAAAGTCAGAGTTAAGCAAGGCAATAGGGCGGTAGGAAGCACAGGAAGTGGGGTCTTTGGGAGCCTTATATATCAGGGTCAAGTAGGCATGGTACATAGAGCCAGGCAGACCACCGTTTGCTAGGCATACAGTATACAATTGTGCCAACAGGGGCGCCAAGAGTTCCACATGAGCCCTATAAAAGTCCATCGGAAGCCCGTCCGGCCCCGGCGCCCTGCCAGGGGGGAAGGAACGGATAGCCTTTATGATTGCAGGACTTTTTTTGATGTCCTGCCATCGCACCGCTCCAGTGTGAAACCACTCAGGCTTTTACATTGGAGTGTTAGGAGAGGCGCTTTTACAGGCGCTTTGCAGGTGCTATTTTTAGCGCTAGAGCGCCTGTAAAGTGCCTCAGTGTGAAAGAAGTCTTAGTGGCAACATATATGCGGCCCTGTTAAAACAACTTACTGTGCTGAGAGCGCGCTCCCTGCTTGTGCCCAGTACAGTATCCAGCGGGGATCAGTAAGCTACCAATCCCAATCACAGCAATCACATGGCCTGAATGCTCGCCTCCTCCTCCCAGATTTTAGAACTCTAAGACCCCTTTCACACTGGGGCTGTTTGCAGGCGCATGCAAACCGACCTGAAACAGCGGCTGCTGTTTCTGCAGTGTGAAAGCCCAAGGGCTTTCACACTGGAGCGGTGCGCTAGCAGGACCACTGCAAAAGTCCTGCTAGCTGCATCTTTGGAGCGGTGTGTTTACCGCTCCTCCACCGCTCATGCCCATTGAAAGCAATGGGACACCTCGGCTATACCGCCGTTAATGAACCTCAGCAAAGGCGCATTTCAGGCGGTATTAACCCTTTTTTGGCCACTAGTGGGGGGTAAAACCGCACCGCTAGCGGCCGAATACCGCCGCAATTCCGACGGTAAAGCAGCGTTTTACCGCCACCGCACCTCCCGCCCCAGTGTGAAAGGGGCCTTAAAGGACTGGGAGGTGGTCGGACCGAAGGGGTTAATTTTTTTTCCATTGAGCCTGCGGGCAGTTTGTGTATGGCCAGCTTAAATGGTCATATTTTCCCTAGAATTCTCAGGCAAGGCTTTCTGCAGGTATCAGATATGTGTAGCGGGTGTTAAATTTAGTGGGATGTATCTGGGCAATAGATGGCCCAGATACATTGATTTCAGGGATTTATGGACCTTTTTGGAGTGTGGGAGGTATGAATGGTGTCATGTTCCCTGCGGTCCCTGGGTGGCGCTGTCACCTGGGACCGGGGTTAAACTACCATTCCAGAGCCGTGCCCTTTTTGTCCTCTCGCGGCAGTAGTACGGCGGGGCGGGGAACCCGCTGTGCCTGCTGGGAGAGGATATAAAAGGAGACGGACATCTTGCGCACGAGGTCCATTCATTAGGCACCTTCAGCCTGGGGGCTGCTGCGGTTCGTCTGTGCCCAGGTTCCCTTGGCCTGGGCGCGTGGAGTCGAGTTCCATCCCAGGCACCTTCAGCCTGGGGTGAGGTACTACACCAGGAGGCCTGGGGCCCAGTACCTTCGACTGGGTCCCGTGAGGGCAAAGCATTCCTATTGGGTGCCTGAATCCTGGGCGTAAGGGACCGGAGACGTGACCTCCCTGTAGAGCCAGCGCAGCATTTGCTGGTGCCGGTGGAGGCCTCTGGTGACCGTCCGGATGGATGTCTTCCGCTGACAGGGGTCGTTTGTTCTGAAGGAGGTATTTCATGTTCTTATGGTCTGTGGCAGGGACCCAACTTTCTTAGGTCAGTGGCAGGCCTCATCCAAGGCCTGTGGCAGGGGCCTCAACGTTCACCCAGGTCAGTGGCAGTGACCAAACTCACGGTCGGTGGCAGCGACTGTGCGCCAAGCCTGTTTGCACTAAACGGAACAGGAGAAATTTTATTCATTAGTTGTGCTTGGACCTACTCCTTACCACACCCTGTCTGTTCTTTTAAAAGTCAACCAGTTTCAAGTCAATAAAACAGTGTTGGACTTTTCTTGGTGTGGAACTCGTGTTACTGGAAGCTAAGTGTCCCTGTCAGTGTCAGTGACAATCATCCTCCATAGGAGAAGCTGAGGCTCCAACCTAAAACGCAGACCCGAGTGTAATGGTTTAGCTCATATCTCTGCATCCTACATCAGAGAGCCGAGCTGGTGGTGTGCATCTTTCCCCCTTCTCCCAGATACCCCTAGACGAGTAAAACCAGCCATGAAGAGAGAGGAGAAGCTGGGGGAGGACCGCTACATATGAAAGAGATGATTGTTTGTTGTGATATATGTAGAGAGACAGCACAAACCATTACTGTACATAAGCCATGTATCTTTTAGGTGAACATACAAATTGGCATATTCTGAATTTATGTTGACTGAAAACTTTATAGCAAAGCAGATTAAAAAAAACGATGAAAGTGAAGTGAAAGCCTAACATTTAACAATTATTTTTCCAAAAGAAACGATGTATTTGTTTAATTGAATTTCTTTCATAAAGAGGCAAACTTTGAGTTGTTTGTTTATCACATGTCCTGCTTGTTGCTGATGTTCATGTGATATGAATGTGATACACAAATTGTTACATGTTATTTTGAGCCCTTGGGATATAGCAATGGAAATAATATTATGCACAATTAAGCCAGGGTCAAACCGATGCTCTGCGGGTGCACTACAATTATATGTGCGTTTTACAAATGGTTTAAGGTGCGTTCCCATTGATTTATATTAGACCGCACATTTCTATTAAGGAACATCAAAGTCCTGCATGCTGCATCTTAGATGCGTTTTCAGAAAATGCATGGTTTAATAGAAGTCAATGGGAGCACAACTATTACCACATGTAAAATGTGCATACAATCACGCTGCAAAGCAAACCGCAGCACACCAATATTAACAGCCTTAGACCTCTTTCACACTAGAGGCATTTTTCAGGGGCTTTAGCGCTAAAAATAGCACCCGTAAAGCGCCTGAAAATGCCTCACCTGCAATCCCAGTGTGAAAGCCCGAGTGCTTTCACACTGGGGCGCTGCGCTGGCAGGACGTCCAAAAAAGTCCTGCAAGCAGATTCTTTGAGGCGCTTTAGGAGCGGTGTATACACCGCTTCTAAAGCACCCCTGCCCATTGAAATCAATGGGCAGCGCCGCCGAAGCGCCTGCAAAGCGCCTCGGCAGCAGCGCTTTGCGGGTGCTTTTAACCCTTTATTCAGCTGCTAGCGGGGGTTAAAGGGGCCCCGCTAGCGGCCGAAAAGTGCCTCTAAAACGACCGTAAAGCGCTGCTAACACTAGCGGTGCTTTACCGCCGACGCCCCTGTGCTGTCAGTGTGAAAGGCTCTAAGATTAGTAAAGGGGCTGGTTTGCTAAATTAGTTATTTTTAGCCAAGTCTATGTTCGCTTCACTAGAATTTGTTAAAGCAAAGCTTCACCCAAAATGGGAAGCTCCACTTGTTTGCACCCTCCGCTGCCACATTTGGCACTTTTTGAAGGGGAGCGGGTACCTGGTTTTGAGGACCCAAAGCATACATCCAAATCAACAACGGAATGGTTTCACCAGAAGAAGATTAAAGTTTTGGAATGGCCCAGCCAAAGCCCAGACCTGAATCCGATTGAAAGTCTGTGGGGTGATCTAAATGTGGGCTGTGCACAGGAGATGTCCTCCCAACGAGACAGATTTTAAATGTTTTTGCAGAGAAGAGTGGGCAAATATTGCCAAGTCAAGATGTGCCATGCTGATAGACTCATAACCTAAAAGACTGCTGTAGTAAAATGAAAAGGTGCTTTGACAAAGTGTCAGGATCACTTTTGTGCTCCTGCTCCTCATTCCAGCATCTGGGTGTTGGCTGTTGCATTCTCCCTGTCTGTGTTCACCTGCAAGGTGATGGATATGGTCAGTCACCTGTTATAGGCAAACTGAACACTATCCCTGGATTGTGATATAGACAGCACACCTGCATTGTTCCTGTTCAAGCCTCCATTTGTCTGCCCTGCTTTGCTAGTCTGGATTTCCCTGTGTATGACCTGGATCGGATATTGGACTATTCCCTGAACTATGCCTGGCTTTTACCTGGACTGTTATTGGATTGAATATTGGACTATTCCCTGAACTCAGCCTGCTTTTTACCTGGACTGTCATAGAACGACGCTATCTGCAAGTAGTCTATTTGTTTGCTCTGTTTGCATCTGCCCTGGCATGGTGGCCAGGCACTATAGCATTGTGTATAAGTCCTGGGGGCAACCAAGTACCGGTAGGCCTGCTTGCCTTAAGGGAAAGGGGGCTGCTATAGGTCAAGCTGTAAGAAACCATGAATCAGACCAAGACAGAAGTACAGTTAAATCACACTTGTTTCATAATAATAAAAGTAAATAGAACAAACGTAGTCAAAACATAGCCAAAGTTCGGTAACCGGAAAGGTTAGTCAGACAGGCCAGGAAGTCAGAAAGCCAGGGATCAGCGTACTTCAGAACAGGCTAGGATATCAGGAAACCAGAGATTCAGCGTAGTGGAACAGCAAGCAGGATCTGGAACCAGACGGGACGTCAGCCAATCAAGTCTTTAAAAGGCATGCAGGAGAGAGTCTCTGTGATGTTGACCAGGCGAAGGCAGAGAAGATCTGGGCTGGATGGTTTAAGTAAGCAGGACTGACGAGCAGGATATCATCATCAACAGGTGAATCACTGTGGAGAGATAGGAGCTGGCAATTAACTGACAGCTGAGTGGCCAGCTCAGAGAAGGAAGGGCTGAGCCCAGCTCTGACAGAAGCACACAGTAGCTAGCTATAGTGTCTAATCACCTGCGTTGGGGTAAATGTGACATTCGTGACACAAAGTATTAGTTTAAGGGTGTGCACACTTATGCAACCATATTATTTTAATTTTGTAGTTTTACTTCCCGCCACCTAAAAGATTTCAGTTTGTTGTTCAACTGAGTTGTACAGTTTATAGGTCACATAAAAAGGTGGAAAAAGTTCTCAAATTATTTACCTTTGCCTCATTTTAATAGGGGTGTGTAGACTTTTTATATCCACTGTAAGTGGTACCCTTTATTGCAGTGTTTCTGGGTTGTAACTTAAATTGGGTTGCAGATGTGTTCGGGATGTGTTGCCATCTGGTCTTTTTTGTCTAAGCACAAAATCATAAATCATCAGATAAGGTGCTCCACCCAGGGGCGGATCCAGGGGGGAGGCAACAGGGCAATTACCCCCCCCCCCACCCCCGAGACCATCTGTCACACTCACTTGCTTGCACTGTTTATTTTTTCTTTGCGCCTGATCTCCCGGACTTTGGGGACGCGGTACCGGCCCGTATATCTCCATGTCTCCTCTACAAGTGTGCAAAATTTGGTGTCTAGGGGACCTACGGCCGGGGAGCACTGATTTTTTAAAGTCGGGCACCCCTTCCATAGACTCCAATGTTAAACGGTCATTTATCCGGTGACTTTGAGGACCCAGTACCGGCCGGTCGTAGGTCCCCTGGACCCCAAACATGGCACACATGTAGCCCCATGTCTCCTCTACAAGTGTGCAAAGTTTGGTGTCTGGGAGACCTATGGCCGGGGAGAACCGACTTTTCAAAGCAGGGCACTCCTTCCATAGACTCCCATGTTAAACATCAGTCTAGTCATGGGCACAGTGAAGCATGGGCACAGTGAGGCAAAGTGAGGCACAGTGAGGCATGTAGATGGACACCCTAGGCTTATACTCGAGTCAATAAGTTTTCCCAGTTTTTTGGGGTAAAATTAGGTGCCTTGGCTTATATTCGGGTCGGCTTATACTTGAGTATATACAGTACTTGTTCTGTGGCTGCCACTGCCTCTCTGAGTCTCTCTCTCAGTTTCTCACATCAGCCGATCAGCGGCGCAGAGAGAGAGAGACTCGTCTAATGTAGTTACGCGGCGCACTGACACGATACCAGGAGCGGAGGAGGAGGTGGGTGGAGCTTCTTCCCTGCACTCGTTGCTAACACCTGGGCCGCTTGGCGTCTAGCAATGAGTGACGTCAGTGAGTCACGTCGGGCCGTTCTGCGGGCAGGTGCGATAGCGTGCAGCTCCACAGATGGGTAAGAAAGCGGGCGGTTCTGCTTGCGGCGCGGTTTGTGGGCGGGCGGCGCGGTTCATGGGCAGACCGTGCTGCTCAGTGTGTTGGCAGCGCAGGTGAGAGTGAGAGAGCAGGCTCAGTGTGGCAGCTGGCCAATCAGCTAGCCGGGAGCGGGGGAGCAGAGAGATGAGATCATCTCTCACCGCCCGTGCCTGCCCTGCATTCCTGCAGTGACTTCCGCCCTCACTGTGCAGGCAGCAGAGAGATTACATTATCTCTCTGCTGCCTGACTCTGGGAGTCTGGGACACAGCAAGAGACAACCAAAACTACACCTTAGCAGGCAAGTTAATGACAATCCGCAAGGTGTGGCAGGCGACGTGGCAAGTGACAATCCGCAAATTGTGACAGGTGACGTGGCAAATGACAATCTGCATCTGGTGGCAGGCAAGTGACAATCAGCAAGGTGTGGCAGGTGACGTTCCGCAAGGTGTGGCAGGTGATGTGGCAAGTGACAATCCACAAGGTGTGGCAAGTGACAATCCACAAAATGTGGAAGGTGACGTGGCAAGTGACAATCCGCAACGTGTGGCAAGTGACACGCTCATGGCTCCCACTAATTGCAGGCGATGGTGGCAAGTGACACACTCGGGGCTCCCACTGATTCTGCATTGAACAATTTAATTTTATATTACAATGTAATAATAGAAATAATCCGCTTCAATCATCCTGACACCATAACAACCATGGTGCCAGGATGATTGAAGCGCCGACACCAGCTATTTCCCCGATAAATTTCCCACAAAAAAAACATATTTTTTGGCAGTGCCCCTCCCGAGAAAAGACTCTGGATCCGCCCCTGGCTCGACCATGTGCAAGGAGGAGGCAGCAGCAATTGCCCATATAGCACTAGTTGAAATTGTCTACTAAAAGAGGAACTAAACTTACCTTTGCTTCAACGATCCTGTCCTTCGCTGGAATCTTCTGCTGTGTGCGGGTCCTCAGCCATCTTCATTGGCCGGATGGGAGTGACTAGTAGGAGAGAGAGATCAGTGTTCATACTTAGTATGAACAAACGATCACTCTCCTACACACACAGATCCCGGTTCACGCTCTGACACGCGGGAGCGCGTGCCCCCTGGTGGCCAAAAGGCGAAGCGACGTAGGGTAACGCCGTTTCGGCCAGGGGAGCCAACCTGCCACAGTAAAACTGCGGCAGCTGGTCGGGAAGGGGTTAACAACCCACTCACAGCATGAAAACAATCACAAGAAATCATTCAGTGGCAAAGCAGAAAATGTTAAAAACAATTGAGGGAATTACCAAAGTGTGGCGCAGGCATAAATCCTGCACTGCTTTTTTAAGTTGAAAAAAGGAGCAGATTATGCCTCTAAATAACAAAAGAGGGCACACGTCCCTTTGATAATTAGAAGCAAACTGCTGAATTTTCTATGCTGTCTGGCACAGACACAGCATGGAGAGCAGGAGGGCTAGAGCTGCCCACATCCCCCCTCGCCTAGAACCAAGAGGGAGCATTTGCTGGGGTTAGCAGCTGGGCATATAGGCAGGGAAAGCAGATTTCCCTGCCTGTATCCAGGCTCTGCCCACAGCTATGTTATGTTACGCTATGTTACAAGCAGAGAGTTTATATTCCATATGCTGGGTCCAGTCTGGCAGGGATCTGTAACAGTTTTGAATATTGAAGACTGCTGTAATCACTTTGCTAATCAGATGCGGAACCCGCACTAGTTCCCTGTTCACTCTTTAAATGGTCTGTCTGGGTGGCACAGACAGACTTGAAACAATGTGGCACGCACCACTCAAGACAGGTTCCTGCTTCATTATGTAGCAGTAGGTTGCTACGAGTTACAAACATCCACCAAGTCACCCTGCTGCCAGACCCCCATATATCACCTTATCACCTCTGAGACAATGAGCAGTCATTTGCGTAGTTTTGTTGTGTTTAGTGCAGGATACAACTTGGTTGGGGTGGATTTGATATGCCCAAAGCACCTATTGAGTTTCCATCACATTTGTAGAACATTGATTAGCAGATTTAGCCCTGAAAATTATGCATTTCTAACATTCACAGTCTCTTCCCTTGCATAACTCCAATGCAGACTATTGCTCCTCCTCCTCTGCACTGATTGCAGAGTATCACTACCTTGAACTCTTCTTGTACAAATCCTTCACTGCAAAACTGTTAGATTCCTGTCTCATCACTTTCAGTAAAACAAAAAGGGATCACTCTGAATAACCCCAGCTTGCTGGATGTACTTTGTTAATGTAGTAAAGTCTCTTGAATAGTGTTGCTTGAGCAAATCAATAAGCCAGAGGCATACAATACCCACCCCCCGTGGCTCAGTGAATTTGGTAGCTTTACTAGCTTTTAAGTGCTTTACCAGGCCGGAGGTAGTCGGTACCTCTCTCCGACGGCCTAGCAATGGCGACACACGGCAATAAGCGGACTACTGCTCCCAGCCAGTCCATAACTGCAAACGCTGCGTTCCCCGGCCACAGCATTCTGCACTACTCTCAACAATCCTCCTTGTGCTTCTTCCTCACTGACCTTCTCCAAAGGTCGATGTAAACAGGAAGAGCCATTGATCGGCTCTTCCTCACTCACGTCTGACAGACGCGAGTAGAGGAGAGCTGATCGGCGGCTCTCCTGACAGGGGGGGGGGGTTCGCGCTGATTGTTAATCAGCGCAGCCCCCCCTCGGATGCCCACACTGGACCACAAGGGAAGCCGCTAGGACCACCAGGGAAGCGGGCAACATGTGGATGGCCAGGTACATCCCCCATGGCCATCCCCATGTTTTAAAACATGCCCAACATGTGCCAATCAGTGCCCACAAATGAGCACTACCTGGCACCATAATGGCATAAAAAAAGTGATGCCCAGCAATACCACCACCAGTAATAACCAGTGCCACTCATCAGTGTCCCTCAGTGCCACCCATCAGTGCCCATCCGTGCCCAATGCCCACCTATCAGTGCCCATCGGTGTCACCTATCAGTGCCACCCATATTTACCCATCAGTGCCGCCTATGAGTGCCCATCAGTGCTGCCTATGAGTGCCCATCAGTGCCACATACCAGTGCCACCTATCAGTGCCCATCAGTGCCCATCATCAGTTCTTATCAGTGCCACCTCATTGGTGCCACCTCATCGGTGCCCATCGGTGCAGCCATATTAGTGCCCATCATTGAAGAAGAAAACTTATTTATTTACAAAAAAAATTAACAGAAACAAATAAAAACATATTTTTTTTCAAAATTTTCGGTCTTTTTTTATTCGTTGCGCAAAAAATAAAAATCGCAGAGGTGATCAAATACCACCAAAAGAAAGCTCTATTTGTGGGAACAAAATGATAAAAAATTTGTTTGGGTAAAATGTAGCATGACCACGCAATTGTCATTCAAATTGCGACAGCGATGAAAGCTGAAAATTGGCTTGGGCAGGAAGATGCGTAAGTGCCTGGTATTTAAGTGGTTAACGTGGTTGTAAAGGCATACAGTATGTAGCGGCCTCACCCCGTCCTCTTTAGCTAGGGGTATGTCACACGACAGAGTGAGGTGCGCTATGGCCCATGTCCTCCCCATAACTGTGGGTGAGGTGAAGGCCAATATCTGATGTTTCCTCGGGCCGGTGTGTCTTGGGCATGTACCGAGTCTGTTGTGCAGAAACCACCAAAACCACCCTTTGCTCCCATTAACAGAGTCCATACACCGATCACAGTCCAACTGTTGGTTTTATTTTGTATCTCCACATACAGGCAATGCGATGGCAGGATACGGTGGGATGAGCAGGTCGAGGCACTATACTGATCTGGGTCCCTACACCCCCTGTGCTATGACCAAGGGTTGCAGGAGTCTTAATTCGAATACCTCCGCTGCGTTGCAGCCCCTATCAGGGGAAGATGTCCTCCAAGAGAGTTACCGGAGGCCCATCCGTCACCGGGTTGACGCTGCACCGGAATCTTCGGACGGGTGACCTCCCCAGCCTCCTCACCTCAGATGCGGGTCCCCTCGCAAGGGGCACCCTGGAATCACTTCACCCTTGCGGGACCCAGTCGGAGTCACTGTGTCCCAGGCCTCCTCAATAGTACCTCATCCCAGGCTGAAGGTGCCTGGGATGGAATCCCAGCTTGATTCCGGCCAGGCCTAGGGCGCCTAGGCCGGAACCTTGAACCGCCCGCACCCAGGCCGAAGGTGCCTGGGTGCGTGACGAGATGATCCCCGAAGACCTCGTGGCGAGGGCGTCTCCCCCTTTTATCTCCTCCCATCAACACCACGGCGGGTTCCCCGCCCCAGCCGTACCATCTCCAGGAAGGGACAAAAAGGGTAGCACTGTGGTGATGATTCTACCTGAAGCCTGTAGGTACTCCGCCACCCACAGGCAAAGGAGAATATTACATCCCCCAATCCTCCACGAATAACAAAAAGGGGTCTAAACCCTGACATAATTACACACCTGGGTCACACTACCCCCAGGTGTATCCCACTAAATCTGAAGACCCCGCTACACACTCCCCCCTGTGATTTGACGCTGGTCCCCAGCGTCAGGTGCACACCCATGTCTCCCAAGGAGTGGTGACATGGAGCAAGCCCCAGAGGCTGTCCCCAAATTTGTGAATACTAAGTGTGCCAAGACCTGCTC
The DNA here is from genome assembly GCA_029206835.1 of Rana muscosa. Lineage (NCBI taxonomy): Eukaryota > Metazoa > Chordata > Amphibia > Anura > Ranidae > Rana > Rana muscosa. The sequence continues at coordinate 196,151,071 of CM055123.1, forward strand.
AAAAGGGAAAGGAAAAATATAAAACGATAAACTTTTGCATAAAACATCTATTCTGTACACATGTACAATCCCTCCCATCACTGTCTAAGAACCACCCCATACTCAGTAGTCTTGACCGATGAATCTCCTGCAGAAGGGAAACAAAAACAACATCCTAACAATCTGTGTTAACTTGGAATGAATAGGTCTGTCAGCCGAGAGACCCACTCACTCCAATTAGCAAAGTGATGCATGTGTAAAATTTTCAAACAGTCGTTGCACAACACTGCCACCTGTTGACAGCGCCGCGGTCATGACACTTGCCGAGATCTTCCTTCTTCCTGCTTTTCTACGCTAACTTTTACCCCCAGAGTCTCTGCCTTTGGCACATGAAGAAGAGGGAGAAAAACAACAGCTCCCAAGTCTCCAGTGAGTGAAAGAAAAGCCCAAATCAAAACAAAAGTAGGGCGCAGTTCTGAGCGTCTGGGAATGTTCCTTCCAGAAAGTTCAACAGCAAACAAAATAGGAGCTCACTTCTCCTACAAGTAAAACCTTGGATCCGGCAAAAACAGGGGCTTCAGGTGCTTGTCAAACACTTCCACCGAATATTCGACATCCTCTCCTTCTTTCCTGCAGATGAGCACCTTATCGGCATGAATATGGCGCCCCAGTCTCCAATCAGCTCTACAGTCTCTAAACTTTTTAGATACAGGCGGCGAACACGACAGGTATCGCCGGGCATGAGGCACTTTGAGCTTTTCCCATACAAACTCGTCGTACCACCTTTGTCGCAAAACTTCGACTTCATACAATAAGTCCCGAGGCAAGTAGGGGTACTCCCACCCATATTCACGGGCGACTCTTTGGCAGAAAAGTCTCTGCAATCTGGCTAGAGGTGGCATCACATCTCGCTCGCCTTCTCCTGGCTGTACGATGGCCTCCGGGTGCCGAGGTACCTTCACCATCTCGAGTTGCTTTGCCTTTGGTGCCCGCAACGAAGCACGCTGCGTCCCCACTATCGGAGCGGGTGATGTGGTTGAAAGTGGAAGGTCGGTCGGAGGACTAGATTTCCTCGGGAACTCCGGGGCCTGTGCCCGGAGCGTACTGTCTTCTATGGACATGGGGGAATCCTGCGGTTTACACAGCACAGTTAGTGGGCGTCTGTCCCAGCCCTTCCGGTGAAACAGTTCGTCTATTTCTCCGTCATCACCACAGTCTGACAACGACTCTAGATCGGAGGTGTCATACATCTCGGCGGGAAGGTAGTCTCTAGTAGACGGAAGGCTACCCTCCCTTGCGGGCTTCACCGGCTGTGGACTCCCGACACCTCCAACCAACACCACAGTCCCAGCCCCTAGCTCACCTGGACCTTCTGAAGAACTGGGATGTCCGGGACTCTCTTCTCTACCGGCGCCATCTAGGCCAGGCAAGCGGCGGGGTGAAGCTCGACCACGACCATAGGATGCCTGTACCAGGCCGACTTTCCTCTTCGGAGGTGGCAGCAGGGAATCTGTGGTGACCGAAGCAGTGTCCTCGGATTTCTCTCTTTCCGTCTCTGGTTGGGCAGTCACGTCGCCCTGGTCAGCGCGTACGGGGACCTCCGCAAAGGCCTGGATCTCTCCCTCCGGAGTGGCGGTTCCTTGATGCAGTTGAGGCGAAGGGCCCGGGGCCTTACTGTGGATGATTCGACCTCAAAAAGAAACTCTTTGCACGCTTCACATCGCCCGAACGTCTTTAGTTGGACCACCAGTCCCGAGCATCCGGGACAGATCACACCGAGGGCCTCCGTGTCTCTGCATGAATACAGAGCCAACTGTCCTCGGGGCCTGAGCCTTATCCCCGTGTCTGTCAGGGGAGCAGCAAATGCAGTCATCTTCATAGGGTAAGATACCGGCATCCACGGAGAGCTTGAATTCATTCCGACCACTTGCTGCTCCATCACGCGCTGACCACGCGCCGGAGTCTCCACGTGTATCTCCACACGTGGCCAGACTCCTCCCACGACTTGCACGTTTTCGCGGGCTTCCGCCAGCCTCCGCCCACAAATTGCGCAGTCATGGGGTTCCTCGTGGCGCAGTGCATTAACAGTCCCCACATGTAGTACTTCCCACGGCTGGACCTCTCCCTTTTTACGCTCCTCCGCGTGGGCCTTTCCCGACTTAGGGTCATGTCCACAACTCCGAGCAGGGATGCACTTTGGCCAATCACATGGCCGACCTGCTCGGAACTCCTCCGGGCAGCAAAGTTCAAACACAGACGTTCTCAGTTCCATCGTTGAGACACACACAAATCCCGGACGAGCCCCCACGTGTAGCGGCCTCACCCCGTCCTCTTTAGCTAGGGGTATGTCACGCGACAGAGTGAGGTGCGCTACGGCCCATGTCCTCCCCATAACTGTGGGTGAGGTGAAGGCCAATATCTGATGTTTCCTCGGGCCGGTGTGTCTTGGGCATGTACCGAGTCTGTTGTGCAGAAACCACCAAAACCACCCTTTGCTCCCATTAACAGAGTCCATACACCGATCACAGTCCAAATGTTGGTTTTATTTCGTATCTCCACATACAGGCAATGCGATGGCAGGATACGGTGGGATGAGCAGGTCGAGGCACTATACTGATCTGGGTCCCTACACCCCCTGTGCTATGACCAAGGGTTGCAGGAGTCTTAATTCGAATACCTCCGCTGCGTTGCAGCCCCTATCAGGGGAAGATGTCCTCCAAGAGAGTTACCGGAGGCCCATCCGTCACCGGGTTGATGCTGCACCGGAATCTTCGGACGGGTGACCTCCCCAGCCTCCTCACCTCAGATGCGGGTCCCCTCGCAAGGGGCACCCTGGAATCACTTCACCCTTGCGGGACCCAGTCAGAGTCACTGGGTCCCAGGCCTCCTCAATAGTACCTCATCCCAGGCTGAAGGTGCCTGGGATGGAATCCCAGCTTCATTCCAGCCAGGCCTAGGGCGCCTAGGCCGGAACCTTGAACCGCCCGCACCCAGGCCGAAGGTGCCTGGGTGCGTGACGAGATGATCCCCGAAGACCTCGTGGCGAGGGCGTCTCCCCCTTTTATCTCCTCCCATCAACACCACGGCGGGTTCCCCGCCCCAGCTGTACCATCTCCAGGAAGGGACAAAAAGGGTAGCACTGTGGTGATGATTCTACCTGAAGCCTGTAGGTACTCCGCCACCCACAGGCAAAGGAGAATATTACATCCCCCAATCCTCCACGAATAACAAAAAGGGGTCTAAACCCTGACATAATTACACACCTGGGTCACACTACCCCCAGGTGTATCCCACTAAATCTGAAGACCCCGCTACAAGTATACTATACGTTTTGTTAAAAACCAAAACCTGTTATACTTACCGACTCTGTGTGCAATGATATTGCACAGAGCGGCCACTAACCTTCCCTTCTGGGGTACCCCAACGGTGCTCTTGGCTCTTCCTCTTCTTGGGGGAACTCTTATAGGAAGCCACTTACTATGGTGGTACACCTGGGCTTGCTCCAGGGCTAGGCTGTGTGTGTCTATTGACACACACTGTGTGGCTTGGCCCTGTCCCTCATTACCTCCTCACAGCATTTGATTGATAGCAGCAGGAGCCAGTGGCTCCGACTGAGGTCTTTGAGCCTATGAGAGGGCAGAGAAAGAACAAGTGCTGAAGCAAACAGGCACAGCGCTGGATTAATACAGGACTCAGGTAAGTATTTAGGGAGGGGGTTTGGGGGAACAACTAGTTGAACTTTCTGGCTTTAGAGCCTTTTTAATTCTACTGTGAAAAAATCCATTCTCATTTAGAAGAAACTATGAACAGAAATTGTATGTGTGTTGTTCAAAACAACCCGACTATACTAATTTCAATGCATTGACAGGACTAGGGGGTGGCAGCTGTACTACAGTATAAGTAATTGTTAAAGACTTAAAGAGATTAGCAAGCTGAATATCTCAAGTTTACACAAGAAATGTTAGAACAAGCCCAACCTTCAACCGTTTTAAGTTGATGAATCACCCCATACCAGAACAGAGAAATCATGAAATTTATCATAAAAAAGACCAGAAGAAAGGTTAGAATTGTAGCCACTGTCCTATGGTTAAAGTAAACCTTTCCTCAGGGAAATATGAAGGCTGCTATTGCTGACCTCCTTTTGAAAATACCGGGTGTCTTGATTTTGTGCCGGTTTCATTTGTTTACTTGAGTTATTGACCTTAATTAAACAGCAACTTGATTCCCCCTGTTTTTTCCCCCACCCATCCCCTCTTACCTGTGACTATGGATTCTCATCAGAAAGCATACTCACCTGCTCAGCAGATTCAGTCTGTGTCCTCCACCATCATCTTGGTGCACTGTCAGTCATCAGGAGCCCAGCTGTCTCTTCTGAATTCAGGCAGCCAGGTCCACAAAGACCCGTACCAGTTTCAAACAACCTCTGCCCTGCGAATGGATACCTAAAGCCTCCTGGGATACGTGAAGGGGATATCTCTAGAGGCCGCAGGAGTAGGAAACATAATTCTTAGGTAAGAATGGCAGTCGGGGTGACCAGGCCACAAAAATAAATTTTGAAAAAAATTGAATGAGCCTGAAGAAAAAAGTAAAAAATCTTGTTTAGATAGTTGAGGGGGTGCCAGAGGTAGGGCATTAAAGTCCCTTAACAGGGTGAAGATCAGGAAAAGGGAAAACAAGGGGGGTTGGGTGTCTGTTTCGACATGCTTGTACCAGCTCAGTAGTGAAGGCAGAGGTGCAGCATGACAGCCAGTAAATTAACATTTGCAGGATGAGAAGTCAGCAATGTCAGCCTCCAAGATTCTCTCAGGTTGTCTTTTTTTTTTTTTTAGCAAGAAATTCCGGCAACAAGATTGCTTCTTCTTACAATTTTTTATTTCGCACTAACAGCAGTGCTACATCTAAATTGCTAACGCGTTTCGTCCAAACCCTTCCTCACAGCATGAGGAAGGCTTGCTATGAGGAAGGCTTCGGCCGAAGCATGTTAGCACTTTAGATGTAGCACCGCTGTTAGTGACAAATAAAGATTTGTAAAAAGAAGCAATCGTGTTGCCAGCATTTCTTGCTATTTTGATGTTTATGGGACACAACAAGCCTGAGCACCGATTTTCAGCTCATTACTCTACAATTGTGCGGTAGAGCTTGGGTGACTTTTTGTCTACATTATTACGTTTGTCTTATTTTTTTTGTGTTGGGGGTTCACCATAATGTAAGCTTGATACATAGCCAGTTTGCTTTAAACAAACTTTTTGTAAACTACAGAAAATGCAGTTTTCATGTTTTGGTTTTATAAAGGACTCAAGTATATGCAAAATGGAAACAAAAGAACAGCCTCTTCTTTGTTACTTGGAAGTTGTATATAAACCAGGAAGTGGAATCTTGTCAATCAAGTTTTTTTTTCTTTAAGCTCTCTTTACTTTTAATTCGGAAATAGAGTGGTACCTTGGATTAGGAGCATAATGCGTTCCAGAAGAATGCTTATAATCCAAAACACCCGTACATCAAAGTGAGTTTCCCCATAGGAAATAATGGAAACTCAGATAATCCGTTCCAGTGGCACTGCTTGTGTATGTAGTACCACATGTAACCAGAGGTGGGGGGGCCCCGGAGACATTTGGAAACACTCGGAGAGCACTCGGAGAGGCTCGCAAACACTCGGGAATGGAGTGTTTCCGAGTGCTTCCAAACGGCTACGAATGGCTCTGAGGGTCACCGGCACTCCAGCACCTCTGGCCAAATGCGGTACTGCACACCCCAGAGGCTTGAATCCTGCTAGTTTTGCGAGACAATGTTCGCAAACCGAGTCAGGATTTAAAAAAAATAATAGCTCGTATTGCGAAACGCTCGATCGGGTCAGCCTAAAAAACTGACAGGGTTACCAGATCGGTCTCTCTGTGTGAAAGGGGCCTTAGAGGGCTTCATGAAAAAATACAAGGAGAACAAAATTTTGCAATGCAATAAAAGATGGAACCTGATTGGTTTAGTATGGACAACATCTCTGCCTTTGATCATGTCCCATAGTACCTGCAATCAGCAGGGAGGATAAGCTTTGTCTAACTGCAGAACTATATTTCTGACTAGGCAGGTTATGTGGTCGACTTCTGAAGAGAGACGACTGCTTCAACACAGAGAGCAAGGGTCTGTCTCTATAACATGCTGGCATTGGACAGGGTTTTCCACTCAGGCTCTAAAGAAAACAAGACTTTGCATACCTTTTACTTTGAAGCACCTGAAATGTACCTAGCTAATGTAGCACCCTGCTCCTATTGAGTTGGCGCTATATTTGAATTTAAGTTATCTGAGCTGTAGTTTGGCTCAGAATGATTGTGTTAAATTGCTGGTTTCTGTTCCAGTCCAGCTGGTTCTTAAAGCAGAACTTCAGTAATTTTTTCAACTTTCCATCTATTAAATCTTCTGCCCTTGTTGTTTTAACTTGGATAGTAAAACATTTTTTTTTCTGCCAGTAAATACCTTATGCAGCCCACTTCCTGTTTCTTGTCTGGTCATTAGCCTAGGCTTATGACATCATGCACATCCCTCCCTCTCACTCTCGTGAGAGTTTGCCAGCAAAAGAGAGGGAGTGAGTCATAAGAGGGCCAATGAGAGCTGCAGGACTGCAGAGCTGGAGGTATGCCTCTGTGTGTCTGTGTAAATCCAGGATTGAACAGGCAGCAGCTTCAGCTGCCCACAGTTAAAATGGCTGCAGCCGGAGGGAGATTTCTGCAGCATATTTGGCAAGTACAGAATTACAGTATATATAAAATAATATGCAAAGTGGTTGGAGGGAAGCTTCAGAATAGCAAAGATGTTTTTATTACAAATTATGCAAGCAGACTGCAGTTCCTCTTTAAGTACCTTGTTAGTTTCCAAGACTAGAGGAGTGGCTACAGCTATATATAAATGTCCCTGAAACTATGGTAGATCCAGCAGGAGGACAGATGTATATATTTGCTACTATTTAGACTCCCAACACCCAGAAAATTACATTTCTAGACCATGTTTTGGACAAATCATTCAAATTTAAAGGGCTTCTCATGCTCAGAGGTGACTTCATTAGTCCAGATCCAAAACGAGACACCTCAACAAATAAATCTGCTATGCTGTTTGCTGCTCTTAAAGTGTTTGTTACCCTAAAAAAAACAAAAAATTGGATCCGGTTCCTTTAAAGCATGCTATGCAGCACAGTGCTTGTGCCGTATAATTTGGCCCCCTGTATCACCTGAAATACCTGGCTGACATTCCTGGTTATGCCCTCCCCCCCTGTAAACTGACCACGGTTTATAATGGCTGCTGAGCCCTGACACTGTGGTCAGTTTACGTGCCTCCATCATCCGCAGCTCTTCTCTGTCCTCCTCTGTCCTCTCTCCCCCTTCCCCTCCCTGCCTGTCAGCTCCATCAGCTCCTAGATCCTCCCCTCTGCTGTAAAAATAACTGTGTTTTCATTCTATAGTTCCCTCGATTAGATAACATGATGTTCCCCAGTGCATGTGATTTATAAAAATATGCTGCCTAATACCCGATTTCCGAGCACCGCTCGGCACTCACGTGACTGCCCTCTGGTCTCCTCTCCTCTTCCCGACTAACGTCAGATGGGGATACCCAGCCCCTCCCTCTGCAGATATCAGATCAGGAGAGGAGACCAGCAGGCAGTCACGTGAGCACCGAGTGGAACTCGGAAATAAGGTATGAGGCAGCATATTTTTATAAATCACATACACTGGGGAGCATCATGTTATCTAACAGAGGGAACTATAGAACGAAAAAAGTGGCTTTACAAACACTTTAAAGGATAAGTGTTGGAGTATAAAAAAATAAACATACATACCCACCTACCTGCTGCAGCACTGGTCCAGAGAACTGAATGATCACATGACTACTGATTGCTCAGTTCTCGGGTCTGCTGTGAGCAGAGAATGGTAACTGTCAATCACTCTCTGCTCTGCCCCTCCTGCGTTTACTGGAACACTGGGCAGGAGAGGGGAGAAGAGCTGCTGGCTTAGCTTCTCAGAAACACACTGAGAGGCTATGCTAGCTGCCTGTAAGGCATCTGGTTGGACCGGACATTATTGTCAAGTTCACTCCAAAGTGTGCAGCGGCTCTGTAATGTCAGCCGTCAGCAGACTTTAGTTTGCCTGTATGATGTAAGCTGGTCTGTTTCCTCACAAAGTGATTTAAAAAAAGCCAAACATGAGTGTGTTCTTTTATTATGATAAAGCCTTTTTTAACTGATATACTAACCATTGGTGTGAATTGTGTTTTTTTCCATGAGTCATGTTTGATTCCTTTGGAGAAGTGGAGGAATTGGGATTACTAGGCTTCAGAGGAGGAGAGTGACATCTGGTGGCCTCTGGAGTTTTTACACCCTGCTCTACATGACCTGCTTATTATTAAAGGGACATAAGGGTTCCCTCTTTTTTCCCTTTTAAAATAACAAACATGTTATACTTACCTCCTCTGTGCAGTTGGTTTTGCACAGAGTGGCCCCGATCTTTCTCTTCTGGGGTCCCTCCATGGTGCTCCTGGCTCCTCCCCACATCGAGTGACCCATCGGAGAAGCACTTTCCTTTGGGGCACCCGTGCGGGGGGGGGGGGGGTGCGCTCCGGTGTCCTGCTGCTGCGTCTATAGACACAAAAAGCAGGACTCGTCACTGCCCACGTCATTGGACTTGATTGACAGCAGCAGGAGCCAAGGGAGAAAATAGAGAGCAGGTTCTCTATTTTTCTCGTCGAGATTCTGGCAAGTTTTCTTGACGAGAAACCTGAAAGCCTCGTACACGGCCGGTTTTCTCAGCAAGAAAGCTCTCCCAGCAGTTTTCTTGTCGTTTCTTGACGAGAAAACCGGTCGTGTGTACGAGGCTTCAGGTATGAAAATTCAGCCACAGTGACCCCTGTGGTGGAATGACACAACATATGCACAACATAACTGAACCAGAACTTGCAGCAGACTTGCAGAATGTTTGCAAAGAAAGTTGATCTGGAGTCATGCAATGAGGAGTCTAGCAATAGCTTAGAAAGTCATTTTCAAACTTGCAGCACAATTTCTTGCTATCTGGGTACCTGTTGTTATATTCTGTGGCGAGATAAAAATGATCTATTTGCATGACATAAATAACACAACTATCAAAGTGAAATAATATTAATACTTATCACTGCTGCTCCCTTAATAGTGAAAAAAAATCTCAAACATCACATCTATATCTCAGACCAATCAGGACCATAGATACGAGGTAGCGCTGTCATCCTAATATTGGCAAAAATCTATTATTTAAAAATATTTTATTCATGTGCATCAATCAAATTCAAAGTTACATAAATAAAGTGTCTATTATGGTCAAGATCAAGTCCACATGACACCTGTGGAGTGTGCAGTGAAAAATTCCACAAACAAATGTTACTTCAATCCATATATTAAGGAAGTGCTCAAACCTTTCCCTCATGTGGACTCCCACTCACCAAAACATAATACCTCTCATAATTATACGATCGTCACAAAGCGCTCACATGATGTCATCCTGTGGTGTAGTTTTTCAGGCGTGTTTCCTGGACGGTGTTCATTTTTAAGTCAAATTTTAATTCAATTTTAGTCATATGCCGCGTACACGCGATCGGAAATTCCGACAAGAAAATTCCGACTAGAAAAGTCAGATTTCTGTCGGAATTTCCGCCAACAAAAGATTGAGAGCAGGTTCTCCATTTTTCCGACGGAAAAAGTTCCTATCGCAAAAAAACACGCATGCTCAGAATCAAGCAGAAGAGCCAAATTGCCTATTGAACTTCATTGATCTCGGCTCATCGTACGTCTTGTACGTCACCCTGTTCGGTCGGAATTTCCGACAAGATTTGTGTGACCGTGTGTATGCAACACAAGTTTGAGCCAACATTCCGTCAGAAAAAATCCACGGTTTTCTTGTCGGAATTTCCGATCGTGTTTACGCGGCATAAGTCTTTTGACTAAAATGCTATTTTAGTTTTAGGCGTATTTTAGTCATTTAAATTGTTTTAGTTTTAGTCAACTAAAATCGTGTTACTGATGAAAATACACTGCTCAAAAAAATGGAAAAGGAACACTTTGAAAACACATCAGATCTCAATGGGGAAAAATATCATGCTGGATATCTATACTGATATGGACTGGGTAATGTGTTCGCAACGAACGAAAAGGATGCCACATCGTCTGATGCAAATGAAAATTAACAACCAATTAATTTTGAATTCAGAGGGCTGAATTCAAAGACACTTCAAAAATCAAAGTGAAAAAATTATGCAGCAGGCTAGTCCATTTTGTTGAAATTTCATTGCAGCAACTCAAAATGGTACTCATTCATTTGTATGGCCCCCACAAGCTTGCATACTCTCGCCCAGGGTGGGGGCAGAGACACAGAGAGCCCGCTCCAGCGTGGGAAAGCTACACAAGGATCCTGGCTCTTAGTCCTCCTCGCGGCTGTCTTTCGTGTGCCTGTTGACAGCGGTAAATCCCCCGCCGCTCCTCCCACAAATCCCAGTGCACTGGAGAGGCTGGCTGTGCTAATGGTCACTAATCAGGCTGCATTGATGGGCATATATATATACACACATACAGTTTAGTGTGTGTGTGTGTATGTATATCTATATATCTATATCTATATATATATATATCCACTTGTCCACCGCCCACTGTCAATTGACGGCGGGCGGAGGACACTCTCGTTCTGGGAGGACGTCATATGACGTCCTCCCTTTAAAACGAGCTAGAAGGCGCGCGCTCCCGCCGCGTTCACAAGGCCCCGGTGCGCGTGCCCGGCGGCCGCGATTGCCGCCGGGCACCCGCGATTGCCCGGGAAACGAGCAGGAAAGTGGGTCTCTGTGTGTAAACACAGAGATCCACGTCCTGTGAGGGAGAGGGGACCGATGGTGTGTCCCTTGTACATAGGGACAACTATCGGTCACCTCCCCCAGTCAGTCCCCTCCCCCCACAGTAAGAACACATTGAGGGAACATATTTAACCCCTTCCCGCCCCCTAGTGGTTAACCCCTTCCCTGCCAATCACATTTATACAGTAATCAATGCATTTTTTATAGCAGTGATCGCTGTATAAACGTGAATGGTCCCAAAAATGTGTCAAAAGTGTCCGATGTGTCCGCCGCAATATCGCAGTCACAATAAAAAATCGCAGATCGCCGCCATTACTAATAAAAAAATAAAAAAATAAAAATGCTATAAATCTATCCCCTATTTTGTACACGCTATAACTTTTGCGCAAACCAATCAATACGCGCTTATTGCGATTTTTTTTTTTACCAAAAATATGTAGAAGAATACGTATCGGCCTAAACTGAGGAAAATTTTATTTAAAAAAAAAAAATGGGTATTTATTATAGCAAAAAGTAAAAAATTGAGTTTTTTTTCCAAACTGGACGCTCTTCTTTTGTTTATAGCGCAAAAAATAAAAACCACAGAGGTGATCAAATACCACCAAAAGAAAGCTCTATTTGTGGGAAAAAAAGGACACAAATTTTGTTTGGGAGTCACGTCGCACGACCGCGCAATTGTCATTCAAAGTGTGACAGCGCTGAAAGCTGAAAAATGGCTTGGGCAGGAAGGGGGTTTTCGTGCACAGTAGGGAGGTGGTTAAATATATATATATATACTCTGCATTTAGTGTAGACTATATATTGAGTATAGACTCTATATTTAGTCAGTGCAGGCAGTGTAGTATATACAGGTCATACTCGAAAAGTTCATTTATTTCACTAATGCAACTTAAAAGGTGAAACTAATATATGAGATAGACTCATTACATGCAAAGCAAGATAGTTCAAGCCGTGATTTGTCATAATTGTGATGATTATGTCTTACAGCACGTCACTTCCCGCAGAGAACCCGTTGTGTTCTGGGAGACACTCGGCTCCCAGAACACAGGGGGACCAGTCAGAACGGCGCAGCGTGACTCGCGCATGCACCGTAGGGAACCAGGCAGTGAAGCCGCAAGGCTGGCGGTGGGGGCGGTGGGGGCAGCAGAGTGACGAGCGATTGCTCGTCCTCTGCTACGGACGTCACTGGACTCCAGGACAGGTAAGTGTCCTAATATTAAAAGCCAGCAGCTGCAGTATTTGTAGCTGCTGGCTTTTAATAGAAAAAAATTTGGCGGAGCTCCGCTTTAATCTTGACACTTTATTCATGTCACTTTGGATTTAATTGATGCACATGAATATAATATTTTTTGAAGAATTGATTTTTGTCAGTATTAGGATCACAACGCTACCTCATATTTATGGTCTTGAGTGTTTTGAAATATAGATTTGATGTTTGAGATAACGTCTTTTTTATTTTAAGAAAAAAAAATTAACCTGACTATCACGCTAATACTCTTTTCAAAATGGATACAGCAGTAAGTACACAGCACAGCATTTTAAATCACCATGCTTCCTCTAGTGGCTGATAACTGTAACTATATTGAATAATTGTTCTCTATACTGTATGTATAAAACTTGCACCTTCTTGGGTATCATTTTTTAAGTGCTTCTCTGGCTCAGTGAATAATTTCTGAAGGTATTTCTGTAAACAATTACATTTAAAATGTTCAATTGTTTGAAAAAGTTAAACATCGATCTCTCTCTCGATGGGATTGTTTTTTTTTTTTTGCAATTGACATGTATTTGGAATGCATGTCAAATGTTGTTATTCAAAATCCCATTGACTTTAGTCGAGCTGTACACATGGAAGCTCAGAGGCTGCATTTGAACTGCTTTATATTGCACTGCATTTATTTTCTTTTTTTTAACTTACTTACTTTTTATTATTTGTTTTTCATATCAATATAGTTACATACAATTCCATATGCAGTGAAAAAGGAAAAAGTGTCACAAATACCGGTAAAAGAGGAAAAGATTTGTCACAATATGCTGTGTACAATCCCGCCTTAGCGTGTTTTTCCCCCACACCACATCACATTTAAAGGTTAGTGTATAGATAAATTGTCTGTGATTACAAAGGCGGAAATAAAGGGGGAAGGGGGCCAGGAAGAGCAATAAAAAGAAGAAACATAGAGCAGAGAAAAGAGAGAAGAAAGAGCAAGCAAAAGGGTAGAAAACTCAACGAAGAAAAAAAAAACAAAAAAAAAACGAAGGAAATAAAAGGGCGGGAGGTCAGCCAGATATGAAAGGAAAAGAAAAAAAAAAAACCCAAGGAAGAAAGGGGCGGGAGGTCAGCCAGACAGGGGAACAGAGACGGGTGTGAGAGAATCCCCCCCGAAGTTGCAGCGTCCGTATAGGAGCCGGAAAAGGGCGAATGTATTGCAATGGGCGAGGCCCTCTGCCTCCATACTCCAAACCGAGCCTTAGAAAGGATTCCCATACACCCTGTCCACCCACCTTTGGGGAGCACCCCACCTCGTCCAGCCATGGCCTCCAAATTCTTTCAAATTTTCCAATCCTACTCTGCTTGATATATAACACCCTTTCACTCCATACCATTACATTTATTGTCTCTACCCAACTTCCCACTGCTGGGGGGGGGTTTTGGACTGACACTTCTGTGCAATTAACTTGCGTGCTTGAAATAGACACCTCAAGATCACTTCTGTAGTGTCTGGCGGGGCTCTCCTCTCCTCTATTCCTAATAGGCAAGTCTTGGCCACCGGTTCTAGCAGGGTCCTGAATGTTTTATTTAATCTTGCTATTATCTCCTCCCAATACCTAAATAACTTAGGACATCTCCACACCATATGGATAAAATCCCCTGTCGCTTTACACCTAGGGCATTCGTCGTTTACCCTCCACCCAAGTCTGTGCATCTTTTTGGGGGTATAATAAACTCTATGGAGGAAATATAGGTGAGATATTCTCTGCGCAGGGGAGATCGAAACCAGAGTTCCCTGCTCCAAAACCCTGTCCCATTGTGCAGTACTTATTGCCCCCACATCTCTTTCCCATCCTATTTTACTTTAGGAGGGTCCTGCTCTGCTTGTTGCTCTTGCCCCTAGTCTGTTGTACAGCTCGGAGATTAGGCCTTTAGATTTACATGTCGTAGCTATTTTTAAGAGAACGGGGGACTGGGCCCATGCTAATGTTGGTGACTTGAATTGGGCCTGAATAGCATGCCTGATCTGGAGATATTTGTAGAAGGTCTTGTTTGATATGTTAAATTCGCTACTTAAATCTGAGAATGTTTTCATTTGGTTACCCCTGTATAACTGAGTTAAACGTTTAATACCCTGCCTGTCCCATTCCCTGGATTTCTCTATGGCGCTAATTTCTGGGAATTTTTTATTGCTCCATATGGGGGTAAACTTGGTTACTCCACTATATCCCATGGATACCTTTGTTCCCTGCCAGACTTTCTTAACTAGTTCTACCGTCGGGCATCTATAGACAAAAGAGTCTGCCTCCAGTGCCTCCGCCAATATGCGGTGTGGAGCCCCCATTAGCATCATATTGACACTAGGATTGCCCTCCATTGGGAGTCCACAACCCACCAGGTGTTGTAGTTGGGAGGCCAGGAAATATGATCTCGGGTGGGGAACCGCAAATCCGCAAATCCCCCCTCTTTATTCGGGAGTTGCAAGGTTTGCAAGCTGATCTTCGACTGCCGCCCCTTCCATATCAGCTCCCTAAAGAGCGATTCAATTTTCTTAAACCAATGTTGGCTGAGCCAAATCATAGAATTATGGAACAGGTACAGTAGTTGTGGCAGCCATATCATTTTTATCAGATTGCAGCGCCCTGCTACTGATAGGGGGAATCGTTTCCATATGTCACCTTTCTGTTTTAATTTAAGTAATAGTGGGGCAATGTTTAAATTTACATACTGGTTTATGTCCCTAGTAATCCAGACCCCCAAATATTTCAGTTTTGTGGCAACTTTTAACCGGGCTTCCCCAAGCAGGGCCTGGCCATCCAATGGGTCAAGCGGCAGCAAGGCCAATTTTTCCCAGTTGATGACCAGGCCCGAGAAACATCCAAATTCCTCGACCAACTGTATTACTGTATTTAATGAGGACTCAACGTCACCCAAGAAGAACAGTACATCGTCCGCGAATAGTGCTATCCGTTCCTCCCCCTCCGGCCTACTAAATTCCTGGCATTTGTCTAGTCTTAATAGCCATTGGCTCCATTGCAAGGGTGAACAATAGAGGGGAGAGTCTTGTCCCTCTCTCCAGTTGGAATTGCTCTGATAATGCATTGTTTATTTTTATTTTGGCACGGGGTTCACTGTACAATAGTTTGACCCAATTAATAAAAATCGGGCCAAATCCAAACCTTTTCAATACCCTCCACAAATATTCCCACTCGAGGGTATCGAATGCCTTTGTGGCATCCAAGGCTAGCAATGCTCTAGTACCATCGTTGTCTGTAGGGATTTGTATATTTAAGAAAACCCTTCTGATATTAATACTCGTTGACCTATTTGGGATAAAGCCTGACTGGTCCGGATGAATGAGGCTCTGGATACATCCGTTGAGGCGTGTTGCAAGTACTTTGGCCAAAATTTTTACGTCGGTGCATAATAGTGAGATTGGACGGTAGGAAGAGACATCCAGGTGGTCTTTCCCCTCCTTATGGATTGCAATAATTGTAGCTTCCGACATTGAGGAAGGAAGCCTCCCGGAGGTTAGCGCCCACCCCAGTGTCTTCAGCAACTCTGGGAGCAATATTTCGCCGTACCGCTTGTACAGTCTGATTGGGAGCCCATCTGGACCTAGTGATTTTTGGCTGGGCATTCCCGCCACCGCTATCTGCAGTTCCTCCAGGGTGATTGGTAATTCCAAATCTGAGCTGTCCCGCTCTGACAAGACCGGGACCACTATTCCCCAGAAAAAGGCCTCGAATCCCCCATTCTCAGCCTCTCCCCTACAGGGATTTATAGAAGGCACTGAATGTATTCAAGATCACTGGTAGTTCAGTGGAGATCTCTCCATTTGATGTCCTAATCAATGTTACATTGGCCGCAGGGGTATTAGATCTGATCAGGCGGGACAGCATATTGCCCACGCTCTCACCTTCACCAAATTGATTTATTCTTTGAAATATCCGTCTATTTTCTGCCTTTCTCATAATAGCCATTCTGTAGACTTGTTGCTTGTCCAGCCATTCCCTCTGTCTAGTCACGGTGGGATCCTCGATGTACCGTTTCTCTGCCTGTGCTGCCTCTACTCTAATATCCCCTTCCCATCTCCGGGCCTCCCCCTTTGCCCTAGCCACCTGCTGGATCAGGAGTCCCCTTAAGTAGGCTTTCAAAGCATCCCACACCACTCCGGCTGGTGCTGTGCCCTCATTAATTCGTACAAAGTCACTTAGTCTGTTGAGCAGTTCTCCAGGGTTACCGATCAGTTTGAGCCAACATGGGCTGATTTTCCAATCCCCCCCGGTAGATCTTGTCCCTTGTCTTTATCATGAGCACCAGCGGAGAGTGGTCTGAGACGCTTCTAGGGTCATACTCTACCTTGTTGACCAGCGCCACCACCTCATCATTTCCCAGGGCCATGTCGATTCTGGAGAGAGTGAGGTGGGAACTGGAGAAGCAGGAGTACTGGCGTTCTTGTGGATGATGCATCCGCCATATGTCCCTCATTCCCATTTTCCCCAGGTAGCGAGCCAGTCGGCCTTCATTTATTTTATTGGACCTATTCCCCGGAGGGAATCTGTCCAGACTCCTATCTAAGACTTCATTGAAGTTGCCTACCACTAATACCGGAGTACCCACTTTGTCCAGTGTAAATTCAACCAGTCTATGTAGAACTTCAAAGTTGAATGGGGGTGGGATGTAAATGTTAGCCAGGACATATGGTTTATCCTCAATAAAACATGACAAAAATATGTATCGGCCCTGTTCATCTATACAGCTCTCTCTACAAGAGAACGTCAACCCCCTCCCCACCATTATGCTCACTCCTCTCGAGTAGGAGGAGTGAATCGACTGGTATTGGAAAGGGAACCTCTGGTTGCGCATCTGTTTCACACTGCCTCTGGTCAGGTGCGTCTCCTGTATACAGAGCAGGCCAGGCCCCTTCCCCTCCAGAACCGACATGACCAGAGCTCTTTTAACTGGGTCCCCTAGACCACAGACGTTCCATGATACTATACTGTATGTTTTATCCTGCATCGGCAATTTTAAAGGTAGCGATAGAAAACAGGGCTAAAAAACCAAAAAGAAGACAAAATTTATAAATACTACTAGTCCACCAACCTGGGTCTGCTCCCTCCCCCCCAAGATGGACCCGCCCTCCTACACCTCCCTCTCTCCTGGATCCCCCTGTAACCCCTTCCACCTTCACCCTTAACGTCATCCATAGTGCTATTTTTTGTGATGTGTGCTCCCTAACCGTGCTTTAGCCTGTACTGGGTTCTGTTGGTGGGTACCATTGCTGCTGCAGCTGCCACTGCTGCGGCTTGAGCCCCCTTCTCCTTTGCAGACCGGGTTATCTGTGACCCCTCCTGAGGTAACTGTTCCTCTCCTCTTTTCCCCTTAGCCATGTTTTCAATTATGAATAAAATAGGAGTATGTTGGTGTGTTTAGTTGTTAATGGCGGCCTTATTGTCCTAAACAAGGGGGGGCCTGTGGACAGTCCCAAAAAAAAAAATGGGGGGGAGTCCCAGTGCTGAATGTCTAAGGGCCTATTTTTTTTAGTTAATCATACGATAACGGGCACACTTGGTGGATAGAAATTGGTCAGTAGTTCTCTGAGGCTGTCCCTGTTCTTGCTGAGGCAAAACTGTCTTGCTGCTGGCCAATTTCTATTAAAAACACTTTAGGATTTGAAGAGAACAGGTGATAAAGCAGTCTAAAATTGCCCAGCAGCAGGAAATAATTAATAAGGGTGAATTGGTCAAGAAGCAACAGTTCTTCCAGGTATTTAAGAAACTTGAACTGTTGAACTGAATGGACTTGTGTCAACTTTACCAACTATGACATTTCTTTGTTTTTTACGTTGAAACTATTTATTTTATTGAACAAAAAGAAATATACATATATAAAACCTACGTAGCAAATGTCCAATATGTTAGACAATATTGCAGGCAACTGTCACACAAAGACATCCCGTGATGATACAGGCATAATCATGAGACACATTTTTTTTTTGTCGTTTAAGCTGTCAGGTTATACATCATTCAGAGTACATTACGCTCTTATGCTCTCTCCTCCCAGTTTCTCTGCACATTGTTAGTAGGGACGGAGGAGGTCTTGAGATCATGGCGTATCGTCTCCCTGTGGCAAACAGGTTTCAGGAGCCTGTAGCCATCTATCCCAGATCTTAATATATTTTGAGGGGCACCCTCTATGGGAGTATACAAGTTTTTTTATAGGGTAGTGTGCTATTCACTTATACTATCCATTTAGTAAGCTCCGGCAGGGCTGGGCCACATCCATAACATGGCTATGGTTTTTCTGGCAGAGAAAAGGTTTTTGTTTAAAAAAAAAAAAAAAAAAGTGAATTTATCCATTTCTGGGTCTGGGAAAATGCCCAGGAGGCACGGCTTGGGGTGTAGTGTCAGGGGGGAACCCATGGTGTCATGTAAAAACTGTACTACTTGTATCCAGTTCCAGATTAGGTGATAAAATGTTCCCATTTCTTGATCACACATTGGGCAATTGGCAGATTGATCTTGTTTATACCGAGAAAGTCTTAGTGGTGTAAGATATGATCGGTGCAGTATAAAGATTTGAGTCAAGCGATCAGAGAGTTTGGGAGAAACTTTTTTACAAGTATCTAAAGCTTCGCTCCACTCCTCATCTTCCGTGGATCCCACCTCTCCCTTCCATCTAGTCTTCAATGCATAGGCCAGGGGTGTCCAAACTTTTTTCAAAGAGGGCCAGATTTGATGACGTGAACATGCGTGAGGGCCGACCATTTTTCCTGAAATTCTTTGAACCATTAAAATTTGGTCTAAGTGTTTTAGTCCGAACACTAATACACTGCCCAACAAGAATTCTCTTGCCTTTGTGGCTGTGTGTGGTGAAGAAATGAGCTTGGGCGTGTTTTTAGATATACCATATTTATCGGCGTATAGCACGCACCTTCACTTTGAGAGAGAAGTTTCAGAGAAAAAAAATAAACTTTTAAATTAAGAACTGTGAAGCAAAATAAGGGTCAGTGCCCATCAATGCAGCCTAATCAGTGCCCATGAATGCAGCCTCACCATTGCCATGAATGCAGCCTTACCATTGCCATGAATGTGGCCTCACTATTGCCATGAATGTAGCCTCACCATTGGCATGAATGCAGCCTCTGAATGCAGCCTCACCATTGCCATCAGTGCAGCCTGATCAATGCTCATCTGCAGCCTCGGATGGGACAGGGAGGGGGCGGGACGAGCGCCAACAGATTACATACAGGAGAATCTCCTGTTTACACAGCGGCCTCTTTAATACAAAGTCCCGCCTCCTATTATAGACAGAACAGCCATCCAATGGCAGCCCAGGAGACGGGACTTCCTATTACAGACGCCGCCAAGTAAACAGGAGATTCTCCTGTATGTAATCTGATGGCACTCATCCCGCCCCCTCCATGTCCCCTCAGAGGCAGCGCCGATAAATACAGTATGTATCTTTTGTGGCCTGGGGGCCACAAAATATATATATGTAGCGGACCCCCAAAATTGGGGTCCCTATGCTCCAAATTTAAGGGCAGCCTGAGCAATAATTTAGCTCAGGTTCTCCAATTCTGCTTAGTATGGACTCTGCTCTGCTGTGATGTTGCCTGGAGTATAGTTCCCCTTGACCTGCAGGTGGCGCTGTTGCCCAGGTCTTGAGGAGAACCACAGGTGGCGTTGTGGTGTGATTGGGTGTCCTCTCTCGGCTGCCGTGCGGTGGGCGGGTTTTGCCTGCTGTGCATGCCGGGAGAGGGTACATAAAGGGCAGCCGCAATGATCTGGTGTGGTGTGCCGGGGGGATTCCGGGGAGGACCCCTGGTGGCGAAGTAGTGCCCTTTGGCCCTGCTGGAGTCCCAGGGAACCTGAGGGAGGGTGGCCCGCTCTGAAACAGAGGAAACTGGGGGAGGACCTGTCCGATGGATCGGTGAGGGAAGTCACAGTCTCGGGGAGGCCTGGTTGCCTATCAGAGGGAAGGATTTGTGAGTTGCAAGATAGCTCCTGTAGTGTGCCCCATTGGCACCTATGGTCTCTATAATCTACAGGCGTTGGGAAGTTCTAAATTCAGGACCTAAAGGATTCTGTGGCAGAGGATCTCCTGCAGGGCCGGACTGGGAATAAAATCCAGCCCTGGAAAAAATTTCATACCAGCCCCACAGCATTTTAATACCAGCGTAACAGAATAACGTTATTATGTTCTTGTTCATGAAAGGGAAAACCATACATTTTAAAGCACATTTGAAGAGTGTATTATATATAGATAAGACAGATATGAAAGCACATAGGGCTTTATATATATGAACGCAAATTCCAGTTAAAAGTGGTCAATCATCAAGTGCCCCCTTACATTATCGTATTCACTCCGCCCATACATCAGTGACCCCCCTCAGGTGCACCGTGCCTAGCGGTGCTGTCACTGACCCCCTCTCAGGTGCGCTGTGCATGGCTCAGTCACTCGGCTCCAGCTCAGTGGCTCTGGTTTTATCCTATATAGTCTCTACAGTCCACACACATCTGACTTCTCCCATGACCCCCATCCCGGCAGTGCTCCCACTCTTGACTCCTCTCCAGACTCCATCAGAGACTGCAGACATGATACAGGAGATGGTCAGAGGCTGCAGACACAAGAGCTCAATGCAGCCTCACCAGTGCCCATCAAATGCAGCCTCATCAGTGCCAATCAAATGCAGCCTCACTGTGCCCATCAATGCAGCCTTACTGTGCCCATCAATGCAGCCTTACTGTGCCCATCAATGCAGCCTCACTGTGCCCATCAATGCAGCCTCACTGTGCCCATCATTGCAGCCTTACTGTGCCCACCATTGCAGCCTCACTGTGCCCACCATTGCAGCCTCACTGTGCCCACAATTGCAGCCTCACTGTGCCCACCATTGCAGCCTCACTGTGCCCACCATTGCAGACTCACTGTGCCCATCATTGCAGCCTCACTGTGCCCATAAATGCAGCCTCACTGTGCCCATAAATGCAGACTCACTGTGCTCAGAAAATGCAGCTTTACTGTGCCCATGAATGCAACCTCACTGTGCCCACCATTGCAGCCTCACTGTGCCCATCAATGCAGCATCACTGTACCCATCAAATGCAGCTTTACTGTGCCCATGAATACAGTCTCACTGTACCCACAAATTCAGCCTCACTGTGCCCATCATTGCAGCCCCTCCTATGCCCTATGTTCCAGTCTGCAGTCCCTGTCTGTGGGAAGGTGTGTTGTTGATGCTCGGTACGGTACCTTCTATGCCAGCAGGATATCCATGATCGCCATCAGCAGGCAGGGTCTGTTCTAGTTTTGGATGCGGACAGTGCTCCTTCCAGAGAATCTGTTTGCTGTGAGATGGAGTGGTCCCTGGCCACCTGCACCTTCAGCCATTCTAATTTTCTGCCCCCAGACAGCCTGTCCTCTGGTCCTGGGGAAGTGAGAGCACTGGGTGGGAGCTGGAGAGAAGGGGGAGCGGAGAGCACTGGCGGGGTTGGAGAGCACATGGGTGGGTGCAAAGAGCAGGAGGAGTGGAGATCACAGGGGTGGGGAGCGGAGAGCGCTGGGGGGGGGGCTTGAGAGCACTGGGGGGAGCCAAAAAGAACAGGGGTGGAGAGCATGGGAGGCTGAGAGGGGGGGCTGGAGAGCACTGAAGGGGCTAAGAGTGTGGGGGGGTAAAGATCACTGGGGGGGATCTTGAGAGCACTGGGGGGGGGGCAGAAAGAACAGGGGTGGAGAGCACGGGGGCTGGAGAGCACTGGGGGGTACAAAGAGCAAAGAGCAGGGGGAGTGGAAAGCACTGGGGGGGAATGGAGAGCACTGGGGGGTGGAGAGCAATGGGGGAGCTTGAGAGCACCAGTGGGGGCCAGAAAAAACAGGGGTGGAAAGTACAGGGGGGCTGGAGAGCACTATGGTGGGCGGAGAGCACTGGCGGGGTTGGAGAGCACATGGGTGGGGCAAAATGCAGGGGGGAGCGGAGAGAGCACTGGTGGGGGTTGGAGAGCATGTGGGTGGGGGCAAAATGCAGGGGGGAGTGGAGAGCAGTAGAGGGGCGGGGAGCGGAGAGTGCTGGGGGGAGCTTGAGAGCAATGGAGGGGGAGCCAAAAAGAACAGGGGTGGAGAGCACGGGGGGGGCTGAAGAGCGATGGGTGAAGCTTGAGAGCACTGGGGGGGCAGAAAGAACAGGGTTGGGGATCACGGGGGGCTGGAGAGCACTGTGGGGGGTGGAGAGCACTGGGGAGGGGGCTGGGAGTGATGGGGAGAGCTGGAGAGCACTGGGGGGGAGAAAGAACAGGGGTGGTTAGCACTGGGGGGGAAGAACAGGGGTGGAGAGCACTGGGGGGAAAGAACAGGGGTGGAGAGCACTGGGGGGGGGAAGAACAGGGGTGGAGAGCATTGGGGGGGGGGGGAAGAACAGGGGTGGAGAGCACTAAGGGGGGGGAAAGAACAGGGGTGGAGAGCACTGGGGGGGGAAGAACAGGGGCGGAGAGCACTGGGGGGGAAAGAACAGGGGAGGGCCAGCAAAAGAAGTGTGATAGGAGGAGAAGCAGGGCGGCTACATATAGAGGAATTGAGCTTTCTATTGTACTCCATACAGCCGCGGAATGCTTGATTCTCCTCCTCTCCCTCCTGCAAGCATTCAGCGGCTGCATGGAGGACAGTAGAAAGCTCAATTCCTCTATATGCGGCCACCCTGCCGAATCCGATCCTCCTATCCAGGCACATAGGGCGGGCTGTATGGCGGGCATCTCCTCATGTGCATTACGGAGCTGGCTGGGTCTGTCTGTGTTCGGCGGCGGGCGGCACTGTAACGTGGTCCCGCCCCCCTAGACCGGCTTGTGTGATAGGCTGAACACTGATTCTATCTACTATCACACGAGCCAGTCTAGGGGGGGCGGGACCGCGTTACAGTGCCGCCCGCCGCCGAACACACACAGACCCAGCCAGCTCCGTAATGCACAGGAGCAGGAGAGAGGGGACAGGGAGCACTGCAGCAACTGAAACTGGCCCCAAGACAGGCAGCCTACCGGGAAATCTACCGATATCCCGGTAGGCCAGTCCGGCCCTGATCTCCTGAACTTGTCTTTGAAGGGGACTAAAACTAAAGTGTCATGTTCATGCTACACTCCGGCTGCTAGAACTGTGAGAGGGAATCTATCCGGGTGAGCGATGCCCACTCAGGCTTGAGTGGAGAATAGGGTGACTGGGTGCCGCGTGCCTGAACCTATTTCCCTACCAAATCCTATTGCTGTTTTCAACCTCTTCCCCAAATTTGTTTCAAGCAAAGAAAATAAACTGGCCTGTTGGAGTTTAAATATTGTCTGGACATTGGTTTCTTTTGGGGAAGAATAGACTTTTCCCTACATTCTAGGGACGAGAACCAACCAAGGGAGGTAACTCGCTGCAGGGCCCAAAATTGCAAGAACACAGCTTAACCTCTTAAACCAGGAGGAAAAGGGCATGTGGCATGGTGTGCCTTTACCCCTGCAAGTGAAGGTAGGCAGGGAAAAAAGGGTCTGTGTGCTACATATATATATATCCAAATTACCAGGGGGTCCACATTAAACCAGAACGCGGGCTGCAATTGGCCCGCGGGCCGGACTTTGGACATGCCTGGCATAGGCTGATGTAGATGCCCGAGGGAGTAAAAGCATGTTATATAAGTGAGAGATCAGTTTTTGGGGACAGTGATTTTAATCACTCCCATTAAGGGGTTGTTGTCAAGGGAGGGGCTGTCCGAGGGGAATTGTGTTCGAAAGGCGTGGCGAATTTGTAGGTACCTGAAAAACATTCGGTTTGGCAGCATAAACTCGGATATTTCAAGGTGTCAAAGGTCTTTAATTCCCCATTGTGGGTAATGTGAGATAAATAGAACACCCCCCTGGCGCTCCATAGTTCTGGGTTTGTGATCGAGTGAAATTCGGGGGTGAAGTCATGAGTTTGCGGTAATTTGAGTTTGTCCGACACGGTATCCCATACCCGTCTGTATTGGTAAAGCAAGGATTTGCAGTCACCCGCTCTCTCTGCGCCTCTTATTCCTCCTGTTATTGCCAACAAGGGGGTCTAAGGTCGAATGGGACCATTTGGGGCACAGGAAGTTCAGGAACCTGTCTCTATCAATCTTGTCTATATGAAATAGCTGCAACATTTGAGTGGCTAAGTAATACATGTTGAAGTCCAGTAGGGCTGTTAAGGCGAGGTCGGTAGGATTTTTAAGCTTGTTCCAGGGAAGTTTGTGTCTGCTGGTGCCCCATATAAATGGTTTGAGTATTGCTTCCATGGATTTGAAATGCTTAAGCACCAAGTACACTGATGAGTGCCATATCATATAAAATATTTTGGGTAACCAACTATGAAATTTCTAAAAGTAAAATTGGCACTGACATTTTTTTTTACTGTGACAGAAGGAAATCTTGGGAATCAGCTGCATGACTTTTGTCCAGCAGAGGGAGCTCTTTACATAGAACAGTGACTTGCCTTTTCTGATAAGGAAGCTTTTTTCTTTCTCTTTTTACTTGGATGTGCTGGTTCTCAGCCAAGTTTACACTGCCATGCTTACTCTGACCAGCTCTTTGATAGCACTTTAAAGTGGTTGCACACCTCAGACATGAAAAATGAACAAAGCACATCCCACTATAGTGTGTACTAACCTGAATCCAAAGCAGTGTGACTTCCCTCAGATCTCTCCTCTCTCTACTATCTGCAT
Organism: Rana muscosa; assembly: GCA_029206835.1. NCBI lineage: Eukaryota > Metazoa > Chordata > Amphibia > Anura > Ranidae > Rana > Rana muscosa. The sequence continues at coordinate 196,175,814 of CM055123.1, forward strand.
TAGTCACTTCTGACAGATTTTTCTGACACAACAGCCTCATGGGAGATGGTCCATCCCCCTCCAGCACAAAGCAGGTGACTCATAGCCTTAGCTCTGTGTATTTTTCTATGAGCCTGTAAGGCCTCATGTACACTGCTGCTGGTAAACAGATGTTTAGGAGCAGTTGGGAATTTTTTTAGCTGCCCCTGAACTCTCCTCTATGTTATATTATCAGTACATGTACACAGGGTCATCTATAGTCGTTTCTAGGCACTTGAGTTTAGAAGCATTTTTTGGAACGCAAAAAAAAGCATTCAGGACGGATGTTTAGAGGCTTTTGAAACGTCAAATGCCTGTAACAGCCTGTAAACACATGTAAACGTGGTAACTCGCGTTTAGCCGCATTTCGTTTACAGGCGTTTTTCATTTTTGGCTATTTGAAAAAAAATATATATATAAAAAAATGCTTCTAAATGCAAATGCGGCAAAACGCGGCATGTAAACGCGGCAAAACAGACATTTTAAACGTCGTGTTAGTATCTGTCAAGTTAAATCATTGTAAAAGGTTGTAAAAATGTCCCGTGTACATGAAGCCTTTTTCTGTGTAGAAGAAGGCCCCTTCCCTCCAATCAGCTGTCAGATATTGGGGAACTCTGTTCTCTATGTTCTGATATCAGATCCCCATCCCAGCGGATAAAGCTGAGAAAAAATTATTTGAACTGTGTGTTTTAGAGCAAACTATAGATTGGACACTACACTCACTTGGTACAGGACCAATTTCATTGGTCCTGTACTACGTAATGTGATCCGCAGTGTCCAGGGGACACAGCGATTACCGTGTTCGCACTCTGTGAGCCATGGTGCTATGGTGGGCACTTGATGGGGGGGGAAGAGACAAGATCGCCAACAGGGGAACCCAGCAGAGGAGGAACAGGGCTGCTCTGTGCAAAACCGTTGCACAGAGCTGGTAAGTTTAAGGCCACACGGGGCAAGTTCCATCAGAGTTTGCCTGCTCAGCGGGTATTCTGTCTGCTGATCCCCACTGAGCAGGCGGATGGCTGGTTAGTGTCCGCTCCGCTTATGCAGAGCGGATACAGACACAGCCTGCTATCTTTCATGGACCGGTGGGTGTAAATGGACCACCTGTCCGTTTACACCCAACTGCCATCCATTCTGCCAGATGGATGAGGGGGGGGGGATCCTCATCTGTCTGTTTTTAGTGGATAGGATCAGATCGGATGTCAGTAGGTATAAATTGACCCATGTCTGTTTACACCCAATGCTTCATAGAGGACAAAAAGAAAAAAAAGAAAGAAAACAACTACTTTAAGGGAGATTTCCTCACATTTCTGTTGCATCCACAGGACACGAAGTAAAGTACAAATTTCCCCAGTGGGACAGAGGCAGCAGCAAATATCCTGATCTAAGACCTTCCCTACTCCATCCAAAACTAAAAGTTTGACTATACATACGGTATACTTTAACCTCATAGTGCTCCACCCTAGTGTGTTTGGATTTGGAGCCATAGTAAATAAGGTTAGTACTTTAATATTTATCTTTCTGTTTTTAATGCAGGATCACATCTTTTTTTTGCAATGGAAAATCTGAGCCGTAGGATATTGAGGCAACTAATATGTACCAAGGCTCCACTGGAAACCACTATCATCAAGCAGGTATACTCTGATCATGTGGAGGAGGGTAAATTTACTATCGTAATAGACCCTAATGGAATTTGGGGGGTCATTTATAATAAAGAGGGGATATTGCTATCTGCACTTTGGTATATTCTGTGGGGTTACGCTAATTTGTGGACACCATTTTTGGAAGAAAGCCAGCCATGTGATTTTGGCAGGTCAAGTGACCTTTTTTTCGATTTAATAGTGCTGCCCTGGCTTGAGAGTGTGAAGGTGTTGAACCCTATATATTTCTTTCTTTCTTTTTTCCTTCCTTCGTCTTTGCCTTTCACCTTAGCAAGATCATTGTCCCTACCATCTTTGTGACTGGCCCCAGTTCACCAGAAGAGGACCTCACTCCACCGTCTGAATGTAGTTTGTGCTGTAAGTGTCCATCTCTCAGCTACAGCCTCTTTCTAAAAAAAAGAAAAAAAAAAGATTAATTGTTTTTATCCCATATGGGCACAGGCCTATGGTCTCAAAAATAATTTCATGACAGACCTCCATGGCAACATACATTTGCCTAACTCTGCCCTCACTCCTACCCCATAGGACCCCACTCCCATACATTTTGAGGCTGAGCCAGAGGCCGCAATCCTTTTATGTCCTCCTTATAGGACCCATCATGTTTGGTGTTTTTCTTACCTTTTGGAAGCGTCAATGGCTGGTTCTCTTGCCGATACATGGAATGTCCTGCAGCATCCAGGAGACTTCCAGCTTCAGCAGGATGACTCAAATATAGATTTTGGCCCAGCCATCGGCAGGCATCTGTGTTGGCTGGATGCCCTGCTATCAGCGGGTGTCTGTTTAGTATGCCCAGCATGTATACTCAAATGATTACCTGCCCCTAGCTATCAGCAGCGTGGTGTTATGGCACACATATGCAGGGGACCGATGCCTGGAGAGTGGGCCCTGCCATCGGTGGGCATTTTGCATTGGCCAGGAGCCCTGCTATCATCTTGGATACAACAGCTGCATTCTTGCCTCTGGCATCTGGGTTGCCCAGCAGGTGGATTGATTGCCCTGCAGAAGAGGTCTAGGATGCATAAGTATGTGCGGCTTGAAGTCAGCAGAAGGCACTTGACCAGACACCGTCTGGGATTTTAAGGGGTAACTCCACTGGTGTTGAACAAAACAAAACATATGGAGATGACTATGCTCTCTGGATGGTCGACGTGCATTGCAGCATTTTAGCAATGTTTGGTGCAGTTTCCTACCTTTTTATTTTTCTGTCCTTGAGAGATAAAGGTCTGTTTTTTCCAGCATAGCCTGCTTTCTGTGTGGCAAGGTTTGCTCATTAACCACTTGGTGGAATCTCAGTGCTCTGATATGGAAAGTTGAAGTGAAGGTATTCCTTTAGCAGTGGTTAACCCTTTAGGATAAGGTGACCAGATTTTTAAAATGAAATCCGGGGACATTTTTTTTTTTTTATTTACTAGTAATGGCGGCAATCAGCGACTCTCTGCCCGTCACCGTCTCCAGCCTGTTAAAGCCTGTTAAAGGGGGACCCCAGAAGTCGGTGTTCGGGGCCACTCTGTGCAAAAGCAGCTGCACAGTGGAGGTAAGTATGATATGTTGGATATTTTCTTTTAAAAACGGTCCTTTACAATTACTTAGTCTCACTCTCCTTGCCCCTGGCTAATACTGGGTGGGGAGCGGAGGAAGATCACTTCGCCAGGGAAGGCAAGGAGATAAGCAGGTAGGCGGCTGGCCAGGACTTGAGCCAAGGCATAAGAACATGCGAGCAGGGCTGAATGGGCATGCACCCGAAAATGAAGAAATATTCCCTCCGCTCCGATCAGCACATGATCATCAGAAAGGGGCACAGATAATGGAAAAAATACACCCCCTAAGCTAGTAGGAGCGGCGGAGCGGGGGGGTGTAATTCAGATTTTTCTTTTTATTCTGCACTGACTGTCTTTGAAATTGCCCCAGCCCCTGTTCAAATCCAATCTGGGGACAAAATCGGGGACAGACTTGTTCCGGGGACAGTGTCCTCAATCTGGGGACTGTCCCCTGAAACTGGGGATGTCTGGTCACCCTACTTTAGGAGGTTTTCTCTCCTGGCAAACAGAAAGAGCTATTACATTGTAAGTCTTTTTTTGACAGCTTAGGAAACTTCAGCAGCTGCAGTTTGAATTGGGAAAGTTATCTGTAAATTACTACATGCCTCTAGTAGCAGTTGTACGTGTTATAATATTTTTTCTTAACCTCCCTGGCGGTATGATTCTGTCTGTAATTTTGTACCAAAAATGGTACAATTATTTTGCATGGAAATTTGGTGTTATGTATTGAAGGGCCTGCAATTCTTAGAAATTACTTACTTAAACCTGACCAAACAAGAGTCTAGTAGACATTCCAGGTATGATAAAGTTTGAAACACAAAATCAGAAATTATAAGTGTAGCGGGTATTTAAATTTGGGGGGGGGGGCATCTGGGTTATTTAACCCAGATGTACTAATTGTTAGGGAATCTGAGAATCCCTTTTGTGATTCTTGGAGGACTCTGGTGGTGCAAGGTTCCCTGTGGCCTGCAGGTGGCGTTGTCGCCCTGGGTCGGAGTTGAACCTGCACCACAAGACTGTACCTTTTTGTCCTTTCCTGGCGCCGGTACAGGGGGGCGGGGAACCCGCTGTGACGCAAAGGGAGAGGAGATAAAAGGGGCGGACGCCCTGACCTCGGGGTTCAGAGTTGCAGGACGCGGCCGTGCCCAGGCACCTTCAGCCTGGGTGCTGGAGTTCCGGGCCCAGGTGCCCTTGACCTGGCCGGAGCGAGGGATGGAGTCCATCCCGGGCACCTTAAGCCTGGGGTGAGGTACTACGGCCAAGGCCTGGGACCCAGTAACTTCGACTGGGTTCCGCGAGGGTGTAGGAGTCCGAGGGGCCCTAAGGTGTTGGGACCGGTATCTGAGGCGAGGAGGCCGGGGAGTGTAACCCTGCCGAATAGCCCGGTACAGCATTAATCCAGTGACGGCGGGGCCTCTGGTAACTCCCTTGGAGGGATGTCTTCCCCCTGACAGGGGCTGCAACATAGCGAAGGTAACTCCAGTTCCTGTTTACTAGAGTCGCTGGAAGAGACTCTGTACCAAAAGTCCATTTAACAGCCACTGTGCTTAGCAACGGTTGGTGAAACCTCAACGGTTTAATTTCTTTAGGAATTGTGCCTTGACCTACTCCCCACCAATACTGAACTGTTCTTTGGGTCTCAAACTGTCTGCTCGCAAAGGACTATTTGTTTGCCGTTATGGAATAAATACGTGTTGGACCTTTTCAGTGTGTGGTACTCCAATTACTGGGAGCAAAGGGGGTTTTCAGCAGAACAGACTTGGCTCTGAACGTATACACAGGCCCGAAAGTAATCTGATGCTGGCCTTCACCTCTAGGTCATGGGCCGTGGCGCACCTCACTCTCCCCTCCAAGGTACCCCTAGACCGAAGCCAGTGAAAGAAGAAGAAGAGAGAGAGAGGGTGAGGCCGCTACATAATATAATAAATAACTATAAATAATTATAACAAATAGTAATGTAATTGTAGCGCCCCCCCCCCCCAATATTTGGGGGTGCTATGTGGAAATTTAAGGGCAGTCTGAGCCGATAATTGGGCTTAGACCAATTATGATTCAATTGTTGTTCTGCTCTGGGTGTGATACTGCCCGGCAGTAGTGTTCTCCGTTACCTGCAGGTGGCACTGTCACCGTCGGCATAGGTTAAACTACGGGGGGTATCACAGCACCTTGGGTGTTCTCTCTCGGCAGCCGTGCAGTAGGTGTGGTCTACCCGCTGTGCATGCTGGGAGAGGGTACAAAAGGGGCAGACGCCATTTGGTATGAGGCGATTCCAGGGGGACACCAAGGCGTTCAGGGGGGACCTCTGGTCCAGTGAGTGTGCCTCGTGGCCCGCATGGCACGAGGTACGCGAGTGTGTTTAGGCCTTGGGCACCTTCAGCCTGAGGTCCTGTTGCTGCATTGTAGGCCCAGCTCCGCTGACTAGGGCCTACGCTTCAGAGAAGGATCCCAGGCTGCCCGCTTGAAGGGGGCCCATCTTAAGGAAAGGAGTCCAGGGGAGGATCAGTCCCGGCGGAGATTAGCAACAGTACTGCTATCTCGGGGAGAGGCCTGGAGACTTACCTAGAGGGGATTCATCGTCTCTGATGTCCGTGCTCCATCCCGGCTGCTAGGACCACTCTCATAGGGACTGTCCGGGTGAGCAGTACCCACTCAGGCTTGAGTGGCGAGGAGTGTAGATACTGAACTTAAGTGTTGCGGGCCTGAACCTTACCCTACTTCTTCTTTTAACTTCTGCTCTTCCTCTGTTCAAGTTTATTCAAAAAAAGAATAAAGCCTTGCTGATTAGGTTTTACTCAAGTGTGGACATTGGCCTCATTCCTGGAGATTATTGTTTGCCTAGACAACAGAGCTAAAGGATCCACTCGGGGGAGGTAATTCGCTGCAGACTCAAGAAAAGGAAAAACCAGTCCGTTCCCTTAAACCAAGGGAGCGGGACACGGTGCTACACGTGGGGGCTCGAGTCCGGGATTTGTGGCTACCTCTTGCACGAGTGGATTGAAACCTATGTGTTTGGAAAGTCGGCCATTGGACTGTGTTATTGAACTTTGAGCAGAGAAAAAGGGGTTAAGGGGCACAGAACTGTGTTTTTTTTTTTTTTGTTTTTTTTCCAACTGCGTAGTTCAGAAAAAGAAAAGCCTGCGAGCTACGTGCAGGAAGAGAAAAAAGGGAGGAGTCCCCGCCACCTGCGAGCTACACGTAGGTGTATTGGCGCCAAGAGACAGAGAGAGTTGGATCAAGTGAGAGTGAGCAACATGTCTGCCTTTCCAAGTACTTCAGCTTTATCGGAACCCCGGATGTTCTCGATGCCTTCTTCTATGGACATTGCCCCGCTCACCGCCCCACTTACAGATACGGGGATCCGGCTCAAGCCCCGGGGTCGCTTCGCTCTGTACATCTGCAGAGATGCGGAGGCCCTGGGCATGCTCTGTCCCAGATGCCATGGACTGGCCGTGCAACTGCGCCTGTTTGGAAGGTGTTCGGCTTGTGGAGAATTCCTCTTCGAAGTGGAGCAGCCCACTGAATCACCCCGGGTCTACCGGGTGAACTGCATTACAGGCGTTGTAACTTTGGAGGAAGACGCCTATGCTCCCACGGCCGAGCCCACGCGCATCGTCTCTCCTATTGCCAGTGTCTTGGGGAAGGATGCCCCTGAGCCTACGGAACTTTTGGCGGACACCGCAGTGGACGCTGCCTCTGCCACTACGGAAGTTCATATCCCGCCAGCAAAAAGGAAGGTGGGATATGTTAAGGCCTCCCGCGGCCGCGGTCGAAGCCTGCCCCAGCGCCTACCAGAACCGGACCTCGAGAGTGGGAGGAAGCCCGAGAAGTCCACGACGGGTGACAGTAAGGAAGATGGGAAAAGTATGTCTACCCGTAATTACTTGCCTGCTGAGGATACGACACCTCAGACTTGGACTCATCGTCCGATGTGGGGGATGATGCAGAGATCGATGACATTTTCATTAAAAAGGGATAGGACAATGTAAAGACTGTTGCCCCGGCCCGCAGCCTTAGAGTGGGATCACCTATGAGTTTGGGGAGTACTACACCCCGTGTGGAGGTCCCGGCCATAGAGGAGAAAGCTGTGTCTTCCCCAAGTGGGAAACCCCTACCAGGGTCTGATACGGTTTCAGTCCAGAGATCCCCAGATGCCGTTGTGTTACCTGGCGCAGGGGACCGTGCAACTCTCCTCAATCTTGCTCGGTTACAGCGGATTCTGAACAAGAGAGTGGCTAGTGAGTATGGCTGGGAGTACCCCTACGTACCCAGAGAACTGCTGTTCGAGATAGAGGCCTATCGAGAAAGGTGGTACGCGGAAGCCATATGGAACTACCTCGATGTGCCCAAGCCATATAGGTACTTTGCCCGCTCAGCTGCCATGACCGACCGCTTTAAGGGTTGCCGTCAGGAATGGAACTATGGTTGGCATATTCACGCTGACCGCGTTGTGATCTGTTGTCCAGGGAAAGAGGATGCTGTTTATTCCATTGAGACTCTGGACAAGCAATGGAAGTCGATTACCCTGCCAGATCCTAGCTTCTACCTCTGAAACTTTTAGACAGGAACTTGTTTGTCATTATATCCTGTCTTTGCACGGACAAATCGTGCCTTGGATTCAAGTGAATTTGCCCCGCAGGCGGTGAAACGCACGCTACTTCTACGCGAGTGAAACCGAGAGCGGGGACTGCTTCACAACACACCTGGTCAAATCCATGCTTGTCACCTTAGTGCCGAGGCATAGGCACTTTTAAAGTAAGCGGCCAAAACTATTTTTTTATATTAAAATGGAATTATACTATGGTCTGCCTTTCTTTCCATTTTTTTCTGAATAACCAGCTATCTGGCGGAGTTTCCTTCTGACCCAATCCTATGGTATTAGTACAGATCATATCCAAACTGTACCCAAGCTCCAACTGACCTTCCTTTTTAAACTAAAGAGGTCATGGTGGTTTGGTAAGTAGGCACCTACCTTCATTCTCACTGGGTGTCGTTAGTTCCATATCTGCACAGCGGTGACGGTGATAGCATATCAAGCAATCAGTTTCAAGTTGATGGACTTTTCATTGTTTTCACTGCTGGCAAAATATTGTAGCACATTGCAACTGTTTTTTTGTATTTGTATGTTGTTTTTGTTGTAAAATTTTCTCTTCACAGGATTAATTTTATACTGAGCACAAGCACTTTATCATTCAATTGTAGATTGTTGACAGCACAATTGCACTTTTTGTATTACCCTCAGGGAAACCTTATATGATTTAATAATTTAGTATTTAATTAGCACCCCCATTATTTTTATACACCCTCCATTATTCAAAGTGCTTCACTTTGAGGGGAGCAGCTTTAACACTATATATATTTTTTTCTCACCATAGCGCGGAGTACTTATACTTATCCATCGGACATTTGCTGTCGGACTCTCCGACAACAAAAATTTGAGAGCTGGTTCTCAAATTTTCCGACAACAAAATCCGTTCTCGTAAATTCCGATCATGTGTGGACAATTCCGACGCACAAAATTCCACGCATGCTCTGAATCAAGTACGAGACGGAAGCACTTGGTCAGGTAAAACTAGCGTTCGTAATGAAGATAGCACATTCGTCACGCTGTAACGGACTGAAAAGCACAAGGCTGAAAAGCGTGAATCGTCTCTCACATAAAATTCTACTAACATGACTGGTATTGAACTTCCCTTTAATAGTGCCGTTGTACGTCTTGTACGTCACCACTTTCTTGGTGTTCGGATTTTCTGACAACATTTGTGTGACCGTGTGTATGCAAGACAAGTTTGAGCCAACATCCGTTGGAAAAAAATCCACGGTTTTGTTGTCGGAATTTCCGATCGTCTGTACGTGGCATTAGAGGGCAGATCTCTGCACTCCCCGTCATATACAATGTCTCCTGGGATGAGCTATCCCTTACTCATCCAATGCCTTGATGGGGCTGCATCTGAGACTCGAGGGAGAGCCAAGATTCTCTGTGTAGGATTTACTACTTGCTCTAGACTTCCATGCCGGCTCCAGAGGAGATCTCTTTTCAGCCTAGCTTGGGTAACGTCTGAGCCTCGAAGACAGCCTCTCTAAGGGCTATCTCATCAACCAGGAGATTTTTGCCAGGAGGCCTTATGCTATGAGGGACCCTTGTTGGTAATTTGCCTAGTATGGGTAGTGTTCATACCCATACTGGGTTCCAATCTGAGGTGGCATTGGTATCCTATGAGAACAGGGGATTTGTTCCCCCCATATGCAGGACCACTAAGGATAATTGGTTACGTGTCATGGATATTGGGATTGTTTTTAGCATGCCCACAAGCTACAGCTTTGCTCAAAATTTTAGGACATTTCAGAACCAGCGGGATGGAGATATCATTCAGAATCATCTCTGAATGGGTCATTCTGGCTAACCAACTGACTTATAGGGCTTAGGGCTTGGTTTTCACGGAAGCAGTGACAACACACTCAACCAGAAGTGTGTACATTTTGTGGACTCCCTGTGAAAGAGCACTAGGAATCATTGTAGGGGGATGTCATCTCTTCCACTATGGCTGTTCTGGCTCATTGTGGTGTGCAGCTAGCTTTCTCATATAGTTAATTTTTTTCATAAGACAGTGGTGACAATACACAGATTCATGCAATGCATGAATCTGTGTATTGTCTTTCAGTGGCGGTGCGGGAGCGAGAGGGGGCGGCGCTCCGGCGCCCTCTATGGACGCACCGCCACTGATGTAGCTCTTATTGTTGGGCCTGTTAGCCAGTGTTTACAATGTTGCCCACCCCTCTGTTGGACTGCTTTTTGACATCCTGGACATTCAAGGATCGCTGTTTCCCTCAATGAACAAGAGAGAAAATAGGATTTTTCTACTCACCTTAAATTCTTTCAGTTGGAGTCCATTGAGACACACAGGTCTCACCCCTTTGTGTTTACAGCCATTGCACTTGGTACAATTGTGCTATAAAACTGAAGCACGCTGGTCATGGGGGTTATATCCTGTGGCCTGGCCTGCAGAATTTTTATTTTGCCAGTATTCAGTCTTCCTGTGGGAAGCAATATGATCAAAATGTTCAAGGACTCATGCGTCACTCAATGGACTTGAAGAAAAGGATTTTACAGTGAGTACAAAAATCTTAGTTTTACAGAGACAGTTCTTTTTTTTTTTTTTCACAAAATAGAGACAGTTCTTATTTTAGTTATTTTGATAAATAGGGCCTGTTATGTTAAATCATAACTATAGCAAAAAAAAAGATAGTATCTAAACAAAGTCTTTTGATCTTCAGTTGCTCATCTCAAAAGAAATGTAAAGTACTGTAGATACTGGAGAAGAGCAAAATACAGGGAGCTGCAGCAACCAATCAAAATGTATCGTTCACTGACCTTACGTTAACAAACACAAACTTGAAAGGGAACTTGGGTCCCCAAACTATTTACAGCATTGCTGCTTGTTGCCATTCCTTTCTTAAAGGGAACATGTTTGGATAGAAAATGACCTTGTAAAATATCCGTAGGTCCCAACTGTCCCTGATTTTGACCAATGTCCCTCTTTCTTCCTCATTTGTCCCTCATTTTGGTCTGATCTATATAGTTGTATATACAATGCACTTTTTATCTTTCAAAAAGTGTTTCCAAGTGCTAAACCTTTCATCAAATTTCTAAATTGCTGCATTTGTAAAATGTAAAAGCCAATATCAAGAAATATTAGTGGTTAAAAAAAAGCCCTTGTGGATTTAAAGAGGAGCTCCGCCGTAAAAAAAAATATTAAAAGCCAGCAGCTGCTGACTTTTAATAAATGGACACTTACCTGTCCTGGAGTCCAGCGACGTCGGCAGCAGAAGACGAGCAATTTCTCGTCTCTTGGCTGCCCCCGCCTCCATCATCGGGGAGGGAATCAGGAAGTGAAGCGCTGCGGCTTCACTGCCCGGATCCCTACTGCGCCGTCCTCACTGTTCCCCGCTGTGTTCTGGGACCCGTGTGTTTCCCAGAACACAACGGGAGGGAGGGGCGGGAAGTGGTGCACTGCCCGCAGGTCCCCACAGAGTCTATGCCAGGAAGTGGGTGCAAATACCTGTCTTAGACAGGTATCTGCACCCCCCTCCCCCCTGAAAGGTGCCAATTGTGGCACCGGAGGGGGGGAGGAATCCGATGAGCGGAAGTTCCACTTTAGGGTGGAGCTCCACTTTAACTAATCTTTATTTTTTTAGTTAATTCTCCTTTAAGGGGGCATGGCAGGGGGTGTGTCCTATGCCTACATACGTTTGCTAGTAGGTGTCCCTCATTCCCATCTCAAAATGTTGGGAGGTATGAAATATCTAGTAGAATTTGACATTCTGTCAAACACTAAATGCTCTAGGAAGATGCGGAAAATTTACTGCTGAACGACAGTGAAAAACCTTTGAAACAAAGCAGAAACTTAGCAACGCATTCCTTTATATAGTCACTCTGTACACCTGTCATTGAATCTAAGGTACAGCAAGTATCCGAGCAGAACACACCCTGCATAGAGTGACAGTGCAAGAAACAAAGTGTTTGTTTATTTAGTGGCTCTACAGAACTGCAGATAAGTGTGGATCTTATGTACACTAACAGCCTTCTGTTCTACAAGCACAGTGTATGAGCCTGTATCCCACATCCACACACATTTCACCACTTTACTGTTGTGTTTTGTAACTTGAACTAGTAAATTGACAACTAGACTCAACTTGTTACCATGGGCTGTAAGTGTACAACGGCAAAAAATAATAATCATTCTATATCTTTTCAGGATAAACATTCTCATAGATATCCAATGTAAACACCTCCCCATACAGCTCTATAGGAGTATGGGCACCCTCAAATATGATAAAGTGATTAGACAGATTAGTGAGTCATGCCCAACTGTTATTGGTCCCCCTGGTATAAAGCTGCATGGTTACTATCTGCATAATCCTCCACACATACCATAGCCTAAACTAAAACCGACCATACACTTTAGCTCTAGGCTTTGTGAGGTCTTAGGCAAAACTTAGACATGAGGCCCCACTCACGCCCATAATGGGAAATAATGGGAAAAATAATTCAAGCAAGAAAAATGGCTGCAGAAAATGCACGGATCTAACACACAGGTGATCAGCGCCACTTCCAGGGCATCCTCCTCACCCATCAGACATATTCAGCCAATGCAAGAGGGGGGACAGAGGGGGAGGTGAGAAAGAGAGAGGGGTAATAGAGAGATCCGATGACGCGGACATTAGTATTGATCACAGGCAAATTAAGCGGCCGCGAGGCCCCTGTGAGTGCAAGGCCTTAGGCGACCGCCTAATTTGCCTAATTAGAGAGCCGCCTCTGGGCATAGGACACACACCCTTGCCATGCCCCCTCAAAGGAGAATTATTAGTTAAACCCACAAGTGTGTTTTTTTTTACCACTACTATCCCTTTGTATTGGCTTTTAGAATTAACAAATGCAGCCATTTAGAAATTAGATGAAAGGTTTAGCACTGGGAAAAACTTTTTGAAAGATAAAAAGTGCATTTTATATACAATTATATAGATCAGACCAAAATGAGGGACAAATGAGGAGGAAAGAGGGACAGAGGGACTTTGTTCCAAATCAGGGACAGTCCCTTGAAATCAGGGACAGCTGGAAGCTATGCTTTAGTTATATGGCTGAATCTCCCGCTATGCTGCTGTTCAGCCAAAAATTAACCACCCGGCTCTATTGAATTTTGAGTTGAAGGATATTGGGTGGAAGGAGGCCAACAGGACCACCCACTAAGCAAATTTCAGCCAATTCATTAGGAACCGGACAAAATTTGAACAGTGTGGCCAGCTTAAGACACACATGTAAACCAGGAATTCTTATGTACTGTATGGCAGAGACTGTGCCTGCAAACAATGTAAGGCAGCCAGGTCATGTGTACATGCAAAATGTATTTAGATGTCCATCAGAGGTTGAACCTGACCGAACAACAGTATCTATCCATATCTGTGCATGTGTGTGGATCATTCACCAATATAATTTGTATGGAAAGAGTTAAATCCCAGAACTTAACACTGCACACTCTCAGAAATATTATATTTTTTATAACCCACCCGCTAAGATATACATTTTCCCCACTATTCACATGCAGTACTATGCTACCCTACAGTAAAAAAAACACTATGCAGGGAACACTTAACCCCTACAGTGCCACCTAGTTGTTAACCCCTTCACTGCCAGTGTCATTTTCACAGTAACCAGTGCATTTTTATAGCACTGATCGCTGTGAAAATTACAATGGTCCCAAAAATGTGTCAAAAGTGTCCGATATGTCCGCCATAAAGTCGCAGTCACGGAAAAAAATCACTGATCGCCGCAATTACTAGTAAAAAAAAATATTTTTTATAAAAATGCCATAAAACTATTCCCTATTTTGTAAACACTATAACTTTTGCGCAAACCAATCAATAAACGCTTATTGCAATTTTTTTTTACCAAAAATATGTAGAAGAATACGTATCGGCCTAAACTGAGGAAAAAATACGTTTTTTAAATATTTTTGGGGGATATTTATTATAGCAAAAAGTAAAAAATATTGAATTTTTTTCATAATTGTCGCTCTATTTTTGTTTATAGCGCAAAAAATAGAAACCGCAGAGGTGATCAAATAACACCAAAAGAAAGCTCTATTTGTGGGGAAAAAGGACGTAAAATTTGTTTGGGAGCCACGTCGCACGACCGCGCAATTGTCAGTTAAAGCGACGCAGTGCTGAATCGCAAAAAGTGGCCTGGTCTTTGACCACCCAAATGGTCTGGGGCTGAAGTGGTTAAAGGAAACCTACCATATCAGAGATTCATACAGTATGCTGCTATTGCTGCCTTCTTCCTGAAAAACACATTTTGAGTCACTGACCTGGAATAATTATGCATATCATTTTTAAATCAGGCAGCCAGACAACTAACGGACTTGTGGTAGGTGTCCTTTAGAGTGTATAAGAACCTTTAAAATGAAACATTTCATAGAAACATGTAGGCTGCTATTGTTGAAATTTCTTCTAAAAATGCTAGCTACCTGGCTGTCATGCTAAACCTCCTACCACAGTACTTTAAAAGGGAACTAAAGTTTATATCATGGTGGTGAGTGGACTTTTTTTTTTGCATACAGCCACATTATGGCACACTTAGCTCCCATAGTTTCCTTTCAGCAATACAATGTCCTCCCAAAGCTTCCCTCCAGCAATACGATATTCACAACTTCCTCATTGACATTTTCGATTAGTCTTATGCTGCGTACACATGTCCGTTTTTAATGTCATTTTTACAACCAACGTTTTTCTCGTCGTTTTTTTTCTTGCTTCCTCTCAACCCTGTCTTGCGTACACACGATCATGAAAAAAAACGCTCAAGCAAAGTGCAGTGACATACAACACGTACGACGGCACTATAAAGGGGAAGATCCATTAGAATGGCACCACCCTTCATGTTAGTAAAGTTTGTTGAGCGACGATTCACGCGTTACAGCGTGACGAATGTGCTATCTCCATTACGAACGCTAGTTTTACCAAAACGTGCGCTCCCGTCTCATACTTGATTCTGAGCATGCGCGTTTTTTTTCACCTCGTAAAAGCATACACACTATCGTTTTTCACGTCATTAAAAAAAACGACATGAAAAACGACGTGAAAAAATAGAGCATGTTCGAAATTTTTAATGGCCGTTTTTCACACCGTTAAAAATGCTCTGGAGCATACACACAATCGGTTTTAATGGCCATTTTTAAAAATGGCATTTTTAACGGCATGAAAAACGATCGTGTGTACGCGGCATTAGTCAAGGTTTGGCATCTTTGAACATCTTGATTAGCCGGTTTGGGATGTCGTACCTCCTGTGCATGTGCACAGGAATTAATTCATCCTGGCACCAGAGACATGCTGAGATTGTACACTGAGCAGCGCATGCACAACTAAAGCCTAGTACACACTAGCAGTTTTATTTCATTCAACCAAGCCGGCTGAAGGAAATAAAACTGAATGGCTCAGAAACAGCCGCTGTACTATCTGATGTTAGTACAGCCATCTCCCCAATGAGCTATTGTGTTCTGAGTTCTGACAGGGGGACAGCTTCTATGCCAGAACACACTGGTCAGCACTCTCAGCCATTGGCCATAGGATGCCCTCCGACAGAAGCTGGATGTTTGGCTGGCTTCCGTCGGACTGGCAGTCATACACACGGGCCGAATGTCGGCCGGTTGCTATTGAACTGGCCGATACTGCCTGATGTTTGGCCTGTGTGTACGGGGCTTAAGTGTAAAATCAGTAAAATAATGATAGCAGATAAGGCAGCTTTTTATGGCAGAAGAGATATAAAAAGTATCTTCCACAATAAAATCCTACCTGTTGGCAATTAAAAAAAAAAAAAAAACTTGAATCCAAACATGCAGATGTAGCGGCCTCACCCCGTCTCCTTTGTCTAGGGGTATGTCACACGACAGGGTGAGATGCGCTAGGGCCCATGTCCTCCCCATAGCTGTGGGTGAGGTGAAGGCCAGTACCAGATATTTCCTCAGGCCTATGTGCTTTTGTCTAGAATCAAGTCCTGCTGCGTCAACACTTCCCTCTGCTCCCATTAACCAGAGTTCCACACACCGATCACAGTCCAACTCTTGCTTTATTGTACATCTCACAATAAACAGTGCTTCAGTAGCCAACTGGATGTGACTTGATAACATTTTGATACGGGGAATGAGCAGGTCGAGGCACTATCCTGGTTATTAGCTAAACCACTGCGATCTCGCCAGCGGTTACTATAGCATTAGCTAGGAAGGACTTAGAACTTGAGAGTCTCTACCAGCGACTTAAGAGAACGTAGATAGGAGTACCTTCGCTGCGCTGCGGCCCCTGTCAGGGGAAGATGTCCCTCCAAGGGAGTTACCAGAGGCCCATCCGTCACTGGGTTGATGCTGCTCCAGACTCTCCGGACGGGTAACCTCCCCGGCCTCCTCACCTCAGACATGGGCCCCATCCACCTTAGGGACCCTCGGACGTCTCCACCCTCGCGGGATCCAGTCGAAGTCACTGGACCCCAGGCCTCCTAGTTTAGTACCTCACCCCAGGCTGAAGGTGTCTGGGATGGACTCCAACTCCATTCTGGTCAGGCCTAGGGTGCCTGGGCCGGAATCCAGAACCGCCTGCACCCAGGCCTAAGGTGCCTGGGCGCGTGAAGAAAATCCTCCGGAAGACCTCGTGGTTAGGGCGTCTCCCCCTTTTATCTCCTCCCATCGACACCACGGCAGGTTCCCCGCCCTCGCCGTACCATCTCCGGGAAGGGACAAAAAGGGTAGCACTGTAATGGCAAATCTACCTTGAGCCTCCAGGTACCCCGCCACCCAGAGGCCAAGGAGATTATTACACCATCCAATCCTCCACGAACACAAGTGGTCCACTATTCCCATACTTACACACCTGAGTGTCCCACCTAAATTTAGAGACCCCGCTACATACTCCCCCCTGTGATTTGACGCTGGTCCCCAGCGTCTGGTGCAAACCCATGTCTCCCATGGAGTGATGACACAAGCCTAGCCCCAGAGGCTATCCCTAAATTTTTGAACCTCAACCATACCAAGAAGGGAATGTAAAACAATAAAACTTTTCCCTAAAAACATCTATCATGTACACATATACAATCCCTCCCTTCACTGTCTAAGAACCACCCCATACTCAGCAGTCTTGACAGACGAATCTCCTGCAGAAGGGAAAAAAAAACAACACACAATAAAAGCCACATCCTGACATTTTTGTGATAATTTGGAATGAATGGGTCCATCAACCAATAGACCCATTCGCTCCAATGAGTAAAGTGATGCGCGTGTAAAAAAACAAACAGCCGTTGCACAACACTGCCCCCTGGTGACAGTGCCGCGGTAATGACACTTGGTGCAATCTTCAGTCTTCCTGCGTCCCTACACTAATTCTACCCCCAAAGTCTGTCTTTGAGCCGTGAGGAAGAGAGAACAAACAAAAACTGCTCTCATTCCTCCAAAGAGTAGAAAACAAAAGCCCAAATAAAAAAACTAGGGCACAGTTCGAATGCTCCGGCAAGAACACTTCTAGAAGATTGTAGGAAAGGAAACAACAAGTGAGTCTCTTCTCACAAATAGAACTTCGGGTCAGGCAAGAACAAGGGCTTCAGATGTTTATCAAAAACCTCAATTGAATAGTCAGCATCCTCTCCATCTTTCCTGCAGATGCGCACCTTGTCTGCGTGGATATGGCGGCCCCACATCCAGTCTGCTCTGCAGTCCCGAAACTTTTTCGACACGGGTGGCAAACAGGACAAATATCTTCGTGCATGGGGTACTTTGAGCTTTTCCCAAACAAATTCGTCAAACCATCTCTGGCGTATGACCTCAACTTCAAAAAGTAAGTCCCGAGGTAAGTAGGGATATTCCCACCCATACTCACGGGCGACTCTCTGTGAGAAAAGTCGTTGCAATCTGGCCAAAGGAGGCATGGCTTCCCGCTCACCTTCTCCGGGTTGAACGATGGCCTCCGGGTGCCGAGGTACTTTCACTACCTCTGATGGCTTTTCTCTCGGTGCTCGTAGTGAGGCTCGCTGCATCCCCGCCACCAAGACGGGCGATGTTGTAGATTGTGGGAAGGCACTTTAAGGACTAGACTTCCTCGTAGACTCCGGGGCTTGTACCCGGGGCGTGCTGTCTCCTATTGACATAGGGGAATCCTGCGGTACACGTAACACAGGCAATGGGCGTTTGTCCCAGCCCTTCCGATGAAACAGTTCATCAATCTCACCGTCATCTCCACAATCTGACAGCGACTCTAGGTCGGAAGTGGCATACATCTCGGCGGGAAGGTAGTCTCTGGTAGACGTGGTGCTACCCACCCTTGCGGGCTCCACCGGCTGTGGACCCCCGACACCTCCAACCACCACCACAGTCCCAGCCCCTGGCTCACCTTGACCTTTTGTAGAACTGGGATGTCCAGGACTCTTCCAACCGGATCCATCCAGGCCAGGCAAGCGACGGGGTGAAGCTCGACCACGACCACAGGAGGCCTGCACCAGGCCAACTTTCCTCTTCGGAGGTGGGAGCAGAGAATCTGTGGTGACCGAAGCAGCATCCTTGGATTTTTCTCTCTCAGTCTCTGATTGGGCAGTCACATCGCCCTGGTCAGTGCGTATGGGAACCTCCGCAAAGGCCTGGATCTCTCCTTCTAGAGTAGCGGTACCTGTGAGGCTGTTGAGGCTAAGGGCCCGGGGCCTTACTGTGGATGGCTCCACCTCGAACAAGAATTCTTTGTATGCCTCGCAACGCCCGAATGGCTTCAGGTGGACCACCAGTCCCGAGCATCCGGGACAGATCACGCCGAGGGCCTCCGTGTCTCTGCATGAGTACAGAGCCAACTGTCCTCGGGGCCTGAGTCTTATCCCTGTGTCTGTAAGGGGAGCAGCGAACGTAGTCATCTTTGTGGGGTAGGGAACCGGAATCCACGGGGAGCTTGAGGCCATCCCGACTATCTGCTGCTCCATCACGCACTGACCACGCGCCGAAGTCTCCACGTGAGTTCCTCCACATGGCCAGACTCCTCCCATGACTTGCACGTTTTCGCGGGCTTCCATCAAGCTCCGCCCACGAACTGTACAGTCACAGGGTGCCTCGTGGCGCAGTGCAATAAAAGCCCCCACATGTAGTACTTCACACGGCTGGACTCCTTCCTCTTCTCGCTCCTCTGCATGGGCCTTTCCCGTCCTAGGGTCATTTCCACGACTTTGAGCAGGGATGCACTTTAGCCAATCACATGGCCGACCTGCTCGGAACTCCTCCGGGCAGCAAAGTCCAGACACAGCCATTCTTTCTTCCAAAGTTAAAACACATATCATCCCGGACTCACGAGCCCCCACGTGTAGCGGCCTCACCCCGTCTCCTTTGTCTAGGGGTATGTCCAGACTCTCCGGACGGGTAACCTCCCCGGCCTCCTCACCTCAGACATGGGCCCCATCCACCTCAGGGACCCTCGGACGTCTCCACCCTCGCGGGATCCAGTCGAAGTCACTGTACCCCAGGCCTCCTAGTTTAGTACCTCACCCCAGGCTGAAGGTGCCTGGGATGGACTCCAACTCCATTCCGGTCAGGCCTAGGGCGCCTGGGCCGGAATCCAGAACCGCCCGCACCCAGGCCTAAGGTGCCTGGGCGCGTGAAGAAGATCCTCCGGAAGACCTCGTGGTTAGGGCGTCTCCCCCTTTTATCTTCTCCCATCGACACCACGGCAGGTTCCCCGCCCTCGCCGTACCATCTCCGGAAAGGGACAAAAAGGGTAGCACTGTAATGGCAAATCTACCTTGAGCCTCCAGGTACCCCGCCACCCAGAGGCCAAGGAGATTATTACACCATCCAATCCTCCACGAACACAAGTGGTCCACTATTCCCATACTTACACACCTGAGTGTCCCACCTAAATTTAGAGACCCGGCTACACAGATAAGGACTATTTTCTGACTTTCCTAATCTGCAAGCTTGTTTCAGCCTAGCATTTCCAGAAATTGGTCAGCAATGGCAGCCCTTACTTTTTTTTTCCCTGACAGGCTTCCCATAAGGTCAATTCATGTATTTTCTCTACTATAGACACCATTTCTATTCTCCCTGATAGCTGGGTGCTAACACATTGAGCTAGCATTTCAATGATTATTAAAAGGTTATTTCATACAAACATACTAAAGAAAGCTGGAATGTCTGGACAACTGTCTGAGGTCTTCTAGGAGGATTCCTCCACATACAATATAAAAATGAAGGGAGAAAAATGATTAATTGAAGGTTCACGATCAATGGAGCATTTACCACTAATCTTAAATGGCAGAACTCCTACAGGATGTTTGATACAAAAATTCAGGGCTTTAATATTGATTGGACCCTGGGCAAACATTTTCTTGCCCCCCCCTTCATGTAATTTCGCTCTCCATCTGCTCTGAGACATACAACAAATAGCAGCTAGACTCTGTTTACTGAATCAGATCAGACAGTGATTGCGAGAGGTTACAGTGTATTATTATCGCTCACTGACTGGCTGCTAGAGGTTACAGCACGCATTATGGCTCAATGATTATTTGCTAAAGGTTACAGCACATGACTTTTGCTTGTTGATTGGTTGCTAGAGATTACTGTACATCAATACTACTCACTGATTGGTTTCTAGAGGTTTCTGGACTTAAGCCTCGTACACACGGCCGAGATTCTCGTCGAAAAAAACATGTCGTTTTTTTCGACGAGATTCTTGGACAAGAAACTTGTCTCGGCCGAGTGTACACACGCTCCTTTCAAAGAACCCGCGGTTCTTTGAATGGAGCGAACGCGGTGACGTCATCGAATACGACGAGCATGCGCTCGTCACATTCAATGCCGTCGCCGCCATCTTGGTTCACCCTACCTATGCCTAGGAAGCTATCGCGCATGCGTCAAAGTCATTTCGAGCATGCGCGGGCTTCCGGCGAAAAGGTAAGTGTACACACACACAATTTTCTCGTCGAGAAACAGGCTGACGAGAATCTCGACGAGAAAATAGAGAGCAGGTTCTCTATTTTCTCGTCGAGATTCTTGTCGCTTTTCTTGACGAGAAACCATACACACGAACAAATTTCTCGGCAAAAAATCTCTGCCAGCAAGTTTCTTGCTGGTTTTTGCCGAGAAACTCGTTCGTGTGTACGAGGCTTCATACTCATTAATTGGTTGCTAGATGTTACTGCACATCCTTATCGCTCAATGATTGGTTGCAAGAGGTTAGTGCACATCATTACTGCTCACTGATTGGTTGCTAAAGGTTACAGCACATCATCTCCTCACTGCCTGCACACCATGGACTGGGGAGGTGAGGGGACCCATCAGTAGACAGAAAACTCGTAGGGATCCTAGGACTCCTGGGATCAGTGGCAATGTTGGGAGAAGGGGTGTATGATCAGTGGCAATGCTGACACAATGTTGATGGGAATGGTGACAGTGGTGGGAGCATGGGATTAGTTAGAAGACAGTACACTGTGGCAAATTCTGAATCATGTAGAGCAAAGCTGGAAATCTTTGGCAAGTATATAGTGGGGGATTCAACACTGACCACCAATGTGAGGAGGGATTTACACTGACCACCAATGTGAGGGGGAATTTGCACTGACCACCAATGTATACACAATGACCTCCATGTAAGGGGGAATTTACACTGATAACCATTCAGCAGAAGTAATGGTGGATATGACCGCAGGGGAGAATGATATACATATGAATTCTGCCTCTATTTACAGTGGGTACGGAAAGTCTTCAGACCCCCTTAAATTTTTCACTCTTTGTTATATTGCAGCTATTTGCTAAAATCATTTAAGTTCATTTTTTTCCTCATTAATGTACACACAGCACCCCATATTGACAGAAAAACACAGAATTGTTGACATTTTTGCAGATTTATTAAAAAGTGAAAAACTGAAATATCACATGGTCCTAAGTATTCAGACCCTTTGCTGTGACACTCATATATTTAACTCAGGTGCTGTCCATTTCTTCTGATCATCCTTGAGATGAGTCCAGCTGTGTTTGATTATACTGATTGGACTTGATTAGGAAAGCCACACACCTGTCTATATAAGACCTTACAGCTTACAGTGCATGTCAGAGCAAATGGGAATCATGAGGTCAAAGGAACTGCCTGAAGAGCTCAGAGACAGAATTGTGGCAAGGCACAGATCTGCCCAAGGTTACAAAAAAAAATTCTGCTGCACTTAAGGTTCCTAAGAGCACAGTGGCCTCCATAATCCTTAAATGGAAGACGTTTGGGACGACCAGAACCCTTCCTAGAGCTGGCCGTCCGGCCAAACTGAGCTATCAGGGAAGAAGAGCCTTGGTGAGAGAGGTAAAGAAGAACCCGAAGATCACTGTGGCTGAGCTCCAGAAATGCAGTCGGAAGATGGGAGAAAGTTGTAGTAGGTCAACCATCACTGCATCCCTCTACCAGTCGGGGCTTTATGGCAGAGTGGCCCGATGGAAGCCTCTCCTCAGTGCAAGACACATGAAAGCCCACATGGAGTTTGCTAAAAAAAACACCTGAAGGACTCCAAGATGGTGAGAAATAAGATTCTCTGGTCTGATGAGACCAAGATAGAACTTTTTGGCCTTAATTTTAAGCGGTATGTGTGGAGAAAACCAGGCACTGCTCATCACCTGTCCAATACAGTCCCAACAGTGAAGCATGGTGGTGGCAGCATCATGCTGTGGGGGTGTTTTTCAGCTGCAGGGACAGGACGACTGGTTGCAATCAAGGGAAAGATTAATGCGGCCAAGTACAGGGATATCCTGGACGAAAACCTTCTCCAGAGTGCTCAGGACCTCAGACTGGGCCGAAGGTTTACCTTCCAACAAGACAATGACCCTAAGCACACAGCTAAAATAACGAAGGAGTGGCTTCACAACAACTCTCTGACTGTTCTTGAATGGCCCAGCCAGAGCCCTGACTTAAACCCAATTGAGCATCTCTGGAGAGACCTAAAAATGTCTGTCCACCAACGTTTACCATCCAACCTGACAGAACTGCAGAGGATCTGCAAGGAGGAATGGCAGAGGATCCCCAAATCCAGGTGTGAAAAACTTGTTGCATCTTTCCCAAAAAGACTCATGGCTGTATTGGATCAAAAGGGTGCTTCTACTAAATACTGAGCAAAGGGTCTGAATACTTTAATTGGGCCGACTCATGTAGAGGAACATGTAGTTGCCATCATCCCTTGTACACTTTAGAAAAAATAGGAATAACCTCTAAAAAGTGGGATTTTGAAAAATCACACTTTTTAGAGGTTATTCCTATTTTTTTCTAAAGGGTCTGAATACTTAGGATCATGTGATATTTCAGTTTTTCTTTTTTAATAAAACTGCAAAAATGTCAACAATTCTGTGTTTTTCTGTCAATATGGGGTGCTGTGTGTACATTAATGAGGAAAAAAAAGGAACTTACATATCAATGCCACCACTCTGCTGCTATTTACATATTATTGTAGGTTATTTACATGTAAACACAGGGTCTGCAGGTGAGTCATCTGTACATGACAATAGAGCAGAGCTGGGCAGCATTAGTAACAGAACTTCTTACTGAGATATTAGCACACAGCACGGGACTAAAACTTCAACAGACGAGGGAATTTAAACTGGGATAGCTGGCAAGTATGAGGCAGCTGCTTTGGGCCCCACAACAATGATGGGGCCCAGGGCAGCTTCCCCTTTTGCCCTGCCTTAAAGTCAGCCCTGCAAAAATTGCTACATTTCTTGCATGGCAAGTGACATCATGTGATGTATCTTTGCTATACATGGTGTTACTGTTAAACTGAAGTACTCACATTTTAGGGACACAAACATGGGGTGGAAGGAAGCCAGACTGAAACTTGACTTACTCTAGCTTATATATCCCAATAGCCCCTTCCCATAAAAGGAAATCTTAATTTTCCCCAGGACTAAGACCATCGCACCTATTCCATGTGAGAGAAGAGAGAGATTCCAATCTTTTTAAATCTGCCTCTCATTCAATCTATGGCTATCACCATGCTATGAAGAAAACTCAGCCTACCACACAGCCACTTTCTCTACTTCTCCCAACTCAGTCACTACTGGAAGAATGAGACAACAATCCTTACTTTTTTACTCACAACCAGTGGCAGTGCCTCCATTAAGGGCGCACGAGCGCCGCCCCCTCTCTCCAGCTACCCCCTCTGTGTAGTATAGATAGATTCATGCATTGCATGAATCTATCCATGGGCGCTGTAGCAACCCCCTATTCAGGCGTCCGGCCCCTTTTCGGACACCGGGCGCCTGATTTACAGCGGCGGCGGGGTGTTTTTGAAGCACCTGATTAGAGCTATAGGCTCTAATAGGCTTAAAAAAAGGTGAATTACGGGCGCAAACCATTGCACTTGCAGTCCACCCAGGTGTGTTAGCAAAGGAAATTTATATTTGCTTTTCTAACACAGAACCGCCTCTCAGCCAATCAGGAGGCATGGATGTAATACCGGTCACCTGATTGGCTGAAGGCAGAGGGGATCCCATTGGCCATTTAGTAGAACAGAAAGAAGACTTGCACGGAAAACACAGGAGCCTTCGCCACGCTACTCGTTCCACATCTCGCCGCCTGACCCGCCACCATGATGGGGTAAGTGCCAGGCAGACGCCGGGCGGGGCACAGTGGCTGCATATTATTGGCACATCAATTGTTTACTTATTTGCACAATACTAAAAATGGTAATAAACACAAAACCAAAATTTTACATATTGCAGATTACCAATCTTTAGATTTGGTGGCTGCATTCGTGCCCTTTTTTAGGTTTTTCTCCTGTTTTCACCTGGTGATGTGGCCAGTAACATACTTCTTGACTTAGGGTGCCTACTACACGCTTGATGGAAGAGCAACATGGACATTTTTGGACAGAGGCATTGTCAGTGTTATGCCCCTCACTACACGTGGCTGAGGTGTATTTGGGCACACTGATAACTCCTCTCATACCAATGCATTCCGGTAGGCGTAGAATCCTTTTGAACTTTTATTGATACAAGCTAGAGTAAAACTGTAACAGATACAGACAAATGCAATTAGTAAAAGATAGTACAATTAGTGCCTCCCTATCTATCTATCTAGCTGAGAACATAAATAGTAGACATACCGGAGATTGCTCTGGAGGCTGGCTTATATCTTAGCAGTCCATGTGCATGCTTCCAGGGTAAAAACAAAATGGCTGAAGAAGGTGACGCAAGGCCTGATGGGATTGAAAGTATGGAGGCTTGCGTGTGACAAAATTAGCTAACTATACTAAATTGCTTCATTAAAATAAAAAGCGCAGTTATACAAAACGGCCACTAGATGACAACATAGATTAATGTTATTAAACCAAAAAAAAATAGGAAAAATTCAAGCCTTTTTACTGAAGGCATGACACTCCCCACGTGGTTTCCCACGGATACCACATATCATGGCACTCCAGAGGAGAGTAACAAAATAAGTTCAGAAACAGGTCTGAGGAAAAGTTTAGGCTGGCCTTGCCTAATGACCTTGAGTTCAACTTTCCTGACGTTTCCATCTTCACTGGGAAACACTTGGGTTATCAGACCCAAAGGCCACTAGTTTCTCCTAGATTGAGAGTCTTTCATGAGAACGATGGCACCAGGCTCTAAGTTGGGCTTGCTGTCTTTCCATTTGTTCCTAGTCTGTAGATTAGACAAGTATTGTTTCTTCCACTTGTTCCAAAATGTGTCAGCTAAAACTTGTACTCTTTTCCATTGACATCTGTATAAGTCCTTTGGGTCCAGATTGACTGAAGGAGCTGTGATCACCTCAACTTTCTGAGTGAGTAAAGTGGAAGGTGTAAGCAAGAAAGGATCTTCAGGATCATTGGGTATAGATGTCAAGGGTCTGGCATTCATTATAGCTGATACTTCAGCCATGAAAGTTGTCAGAGTCTCATGTGTGAGTTTCAAAGTTCCCAATTGTAGAAACATTGAGTCAGATTCAGGTTCTAACAGTACATATGTCTCCCTTACTGGAGTAATAGGCACTGGCTTGTGCAGGAAGAGTGGTCCTGTGAGCCATGTAGTGTCTTTGAGACGGGATGCTGGCACAGACCTTGTAGCATGATCCGCTGGGTTATGATCAGTTGAGACATAACGCCACTGGGTGGGCTGTGTCGACTTCCTGATTCTAAGGACACTGTTGTGTACATAGACATAGAATCTTCTACTTTCATTGTAAATGTAGCCCAACACTACCTTGCTGTCTGTGTAAAATTCTGTGTCCTCGAGTTCTAGATCCATCTCAGATGTAATAAGCTCTGCTAGTTCTACTGCTAGTACAGCAGCACACAGTTCCAATCTTGGAATGGTGGTTTCAGGACATGGTGCTAGCTTGGCCTTGCCCATAACAAACCCAATGTGAATTTGGCCCTCGTTGTCTACTGACTTGAGGTAGGTTACTGCTCCTATTGCTTTAACTGAAGCATCGCAGAATACACATAACTTTCTAGGCTGAACCCTTGCAGGAGGAAAGTGGGTGTATGGTCTATGTACGTGTAGGTTGGATAAAGTCTTTAAAGAGTCTCTCCATGTTACCCATAATGTCTCTTTCTCAGGCGGTAGTGGAGAATCCCAATCACATGTGTCTGCCGTGAGCTCTCTAAGCAGAATCTTACCTTGGATGGTAACCGTTGCTGCAAACCCGAGTGGATCATACAGGCTGTTGATGGTGGATAAGACACCTCGCCCTGTGAAGGGCTTTGGCTCTTGGTCAACCTGAAAGGTAAGGGTGTCAGACTTGAGGTCCCAGTTGAGTCCTAGGCTGCGTTGCTTGCATAGGAAGGGAGTCTGTTGCTATGTCCAGTTCTTTGAAGTCACTGGCATAATCTTGGGAAGGGAAGGCCTCCATGACGACTTTGCTGTTTGATGCTATCTTATGCAGTCTGAGATTTGAAGAGGCAAGTGTACTTTGAGTCCTCTTGAGTAGACTTATTGCAGCTTCGGGGGAAGAAAGTGATTTCAGACCATTATCTACATAAAAGTCTCTTTCAATAAACTGTGTAACATCTTTCTCACCTTCTTGGGCAGATAGCTTAAGTCCATAGATGGCAACAGCAGGAGATGGACTGTTACCAAAAACGTGCACCTTCATGCGGTATTCTGTAATGTTTTTAGTAGGGTCATTGTCTTTGAACCATAGGAATCTCAAGAAGTTCCTGTGTTCTTCCTTGACTTGGAAGCTGTGAAACATTTGCTGAATGTCTGCAACTATGGCAACTGCTTCCTTGCGGAATCTGATGAGGACACCAAGAAGTGTGTTGTTGAGATCTGGTCCCTTTAGGAGGACATCATTTAATGAGATTCCTTGATGCCGAGAGCTGGAGTCAAACACTACCCTGATTTTACCTGGCTTCTTGGGGTGGTAGACAGTGTTGTAACTAGCGCCGTTTAAATAAACGGCGTTAGGTAACGTAGCCACTTTTTGGGGTGACAAGTAATCTAACTGATTACTCTTACCCTCGTGGCACCGCCGTTCCCATTACTTGGGCGGCGTTACCCCAATTACATCTACTCGCCGCAGCCGCAGCGAGTAGATGTAATGTGTAACTAACTAACTGCAAGCTGCCGTCTGCCTACCTGAACAGCGTGTCATGCAGACAGACGGCGGCCATTGCAGTTTTCAAAAGCCGCGCCTTCCGAGTCCTCGTCGCCTGTGATAGGCGGAACACTCAATTTCACAGCAGGCAGTGTTCCGCCTATCATGGACATCCTCTCATCCTCGTCTGTGTTATGAGGATGAGCGGATGTCCGTGATAGGCGGAACACTGAATGCTGGGAAATTGAGTGTTCCGCCTATCACAGACGACGAGGACGCAGGAGGCGCGGCTTTTGAAAACTGTGTAATGGCCGCCGGGACGCTGCCGCCCGCCGATCAGGTAAGGAGCTAGGGGCACAGTGAGTCAGTGACAACTGACAACACTGCACAAGTGCACAGTAATTGCAAGGGCACAGTGAGGCATAGGGCACAGTGAGGCATGGGGCACAGTGAGGCACGGGCACAGTGAGACACGGGCACAGTGAGGCATTGGGCACAGTGAGGTATTGGGCACAGTGAGGCATTGGGCACAGTGAGACATGGGCACAGTGAGGCATTGGGCACAGTGAGGCATTGGGCACAGTGAGGCATTGGGCACAATGAGACACAGGCACAGTGAGACACAGGCACAGTGAGACATTGGGCACAGTAAGACATGGGCACAGTGAGGCATTGGGCACAGTGAGGCACGGGCACAGTGAAACACGGGCACAGTGAGGCATTGGGCACAGTGAGGCATTGGGCACAGTGAAGCATGGGCACAGTGAGGCATGGGCACATAACCAATATTATTTATTGTTATCCCTCCTATTATTTTATACACTGAAAAAATTACATATATATCATCCTTCTACCGCCCCGCCCCCGCCCCGTGTATATATAATATAACCAATATAGTTACTTTGCTGAGTAACTAATTACTTTTTCAATGTAGTAACTGAGTGAGTAACTCCATTACTTTTTGGAAGAAGTAATTTGTAACTGTAACTAATTACTTTTTTAACATAAGATGAACAACACTGGTGGTAGACGCCGAAGATTGGCAGGTACCAGCACTCTTCATCGTCTTTTAGAGGTGGAGCTATCTCAGCATGGTCATTCTCAAACATCTTACTCATGAATGAGAAGAAATGTCCTTTCATTTCTGGTTTCTTTTGGAAATTGGATCTGAGGGAAGAAAAGCGTTTCAAAGCTTGTTCTCTGTTATTAGCCAGACAGGGTCTCTGCGCTTTGAAAGGCAGGGGTGCCACCCAGCTGTTTTCATTGGTTTTGTAGAATCCCTGTCTCATTATCTCCAAGAAGATATGATCTTCAATAGATGGGCCAATTTTGTGATCTTCTTTAGTATTTTGGAAAACTGAGCACCCTAAATGATCTCTGTCTTCGTCACAAAGAAGATTAGTGGTGTAAGGGTTTGAATGAATTACACTGGCAGGCTTCTCTCTTATGAGGAATCTGTTGGTGCAAGGCTGAAGGATGGATAGGGATGGACGCCCGCCTTCTAGTGTCTTTGTAAAGAGAGAGTTCACGCTGGTTGGTTTGTGAACACTCCCTAGGCATACGTTGCCTATGATGACCCATCCTAGGTCTAGCTTCTGGGCATAGGGGGAGTTGTGGGGACCATTGATTTGTTTTCTCACCTTGTGAACTCTGATGATGTCCCTCCCAAGGAGAAGCGCTATCTCAGCCTGGGGATCCAATTCAGGGATGAGATGTGCTATGCCCTTCAGATGTCCGTGATGAAGTGCCACCTCTGGTGTAGGGATCTCTTCTCTGTCCGTTGGGAACTGATTGCACTCGATTAGAGTGGGCAGAGGCAGGGTTGTCTGACCATCAAAGGGTTCGATTTGGTAACCAATGGCTCTTCTCCCTGTGAGGGTGCGACTTTGTGCGACCTTCAAGAGGGTTGGTTTATGCCAGATTTGGTAAAGAAAGACACGCTGATGGAACAGCTGTGTCTTGGGCTATTTAGTTCAGAGGTAATTATTGAACAGGGCTCCACCCAACAGAGAGGAAGTCTGTGTGCATGAGAGCCAGGTGGGCTCTCGTCCTCTGAAGTGGAGTCAGAGGTGACTATGGATCAGGGCTCCACCCCAAGAGAGAGGAAGTCTGTGTGCATGAGAGCCGAGTGGGCTCTCATCCTCTGAAGTGGAGTCAAAGGCGGTGCATGTCTGCAGGAGGCAGACACCGTTAGTGATACAGCAACAAAGGTGCTGACCAGGAGAAGCTAGGAGAAAGCTGAAACTCTTGGACACTGTGTGGGTCTGAGGAACAAACCGTCAGGCCTAGGCTAAAGGCCTGGATCGCTAGAAGGTAAAGCTACGAGGCTACTGTTAGTATGAAAGATACAGGAATGGTGGAACCCCCCCTGTGAATACTACAGATGTGTTTGTGAACTTTCGTGCTTTTAAATAAAAATGGGCTACCATGCCCTTAAACAGAGTTGCTGACTGGCTTGCGTCACTGGAAATACGCATCCACCACAAGAGCTAACAACCCCCGATCTTACACCCAGTTTCTTCACTTACCCCTGTACAAGTCTAGAGTAAGTATGACGAGCCGGCTTCCTTGATTTTGAAGGTGTCAAAGAAGGCTGAGCTGGCGAGTGATCTGTT
This sequence comes from Rana muscosa, assembly GCA_029206835.1. NCBI lineage: Eukaryota > Metazoa > Chordata > Amphibia > Anura > Ranidae > Rana > Rana muscosa. The sequence goes on from CM055123.1 coordinate 196,205,718, forward strand.
GCTTTGATCGTCCAAGATCACGTATAGCTTCACTGCTTTTTCTCTGCGACCCATGGGGTAAACTGTAGCAAGACAAATCTTAGAGCAGGATTTGTTAGACAGACCTTCTCCACAGACTTGGGTGCACTGGGGTGTAACTACAGGAGGTACTGTGTCTTGTTGCTCCCCGCCGTGCTTTTCCACCTGGGGTGAGGGGGTAAGAGTCCATGGCGCTGGCCCTGGATGCAGAGCTGTGTTGTGCTCTGTGCTGTTGCACTCAGAGCAGTTGATGCTCACCTTGCAGTCTCTCCCAAGGTGAGAAGTTGATGCACAGCACCTGTAACAAATTCTGTTTTCTTTGAGGAAGGTTCTGCGATCTTGGAGAGTCTTTTCTCTAAAACCTCTGCACTTTAACAACGAATGAGGCTTCTTGTGAAGAGGACACTCTCTGCTTGGATTCTGAGCTGGAGATACACTTGTTTTGCGTACTGCAACAGCTGCGGCTTTGAAGTTGCGGGTTGGAGCAGGCTTACTTGACCTAGGGAAGGCAGAGTCAGATGATGAGATGTCAAAACTAGGATCATTTTTAACCTTTGCTTGATGGCGAATAAAGTCCACAAAATAAGAGAATGGTGGGAAGGGGACGTTGTGCTTTTGCTTGTAGTCTGAGCCTCGTGTAACCCAGGTTTCTTGAAGGTTGTAAGGTAGCTTTTGCACTATAGAGTTAATGCCACGGGCTGTGTCCAGAAAGGCAAGGCCTGGCAAGTCTCTTTCTGCTTTGGCTATTTGTAGTTCTGTAACTAGGTCACTCAAGTCTCTCAGCTTCTGGTAGCCTTTGTTAGGAATCTTGGGAAAGTCCTCTATTCTTTTAAAAAGAGAGTTTTCTATAACTTCTGGGGAACCGTAACATTCATCAATCCTCTCTCATATCATGCTCAGCCCTTTGGTTGGGTAATTAATGTTAATGTCTCTGATTCTCCTTGCATGTTCTGATGACTCATTCCCCAGTCAATTGATTAAGAGATCGGCTACTTCACTTGCTTTTAAATCAAAATCCCTTGTTGCATTTCTGAAGGACGAACGCCATGCTCTATAACTTTCAGGGCGATCGTTAAACTTTGCAAGTCCCTTTGCTAACAGTTCACGTTGTGCTAAGAACTTGAAGAAATATGACATACCTTGATCGTTATGTGAGTAGCCAGGGGGCGCTCTGTTGTGCCAGGAACTTGGTGGATAGTTTCGGTTATCAGGGATACTGTCGCTGCATCTTTTAGACCGTCGTTCTTCATTTTCGATTTGGTCAACTGTGACGTAGTGTTTTGATAGTCTGGATGCAGAATGTGCTGAAAACTGACTGAGTGCGGGTTTACTTTCTTGCTTGATATAAGGCGTGTGAATGGAGGGGGTTGTTTCCGCTCTCGGTGCTGTAAGTGGGCAGTTGTCTGGTTCAGCGTGTCGCCGCACATATTCTGAGGTACGCTCTGTACTGTCGTCAGGAACGGAAGTTTTTCCAAGTACGTTGCTGAGCCGCTCACTGGTGGGCTTTGCAAGTTCTTCTAAGATGTCTGCCTCGGCTGCAGCAGCTGCTGACTCTTTCTCTGCAGCTAGCTTCTCTAATACAGTTTCCATGCGTAACTTTTCTAATTTAAGTTGCATCTCTTTTTCGGCTAAGGCAGCTTTTACTTCGGCCTCCTTTGCCACAAAGTCAGCTTTTACTTTTGCAGATTCCGCCTTTGCGCGGGCAATGGAGATTGTTTCGCTTTTCACTGACCTCCTTGAGCTCGTGGAATAGACTTCTGACCTTGTCGCGAAGTGCTCTGACTTTGTCTGTGACATGGTGTCTCGCTGTATAGAAGCTGATAACACTGCTGTCTTACTGGCGTTCTGTATGCTAGCCGTGCTTAGAAGCCTTTGTTTTACTGCTGTTCTGTATGCTAGCCGTGCTTAGAAGCATCCGTTTTACTGTTATGCCCCTCACTACACGTGGCTGAGGTGTATTTGGGCACACTGATAACTCCTCTCATACCAATGCATTCCGGTAGGCATAGAATCCTTTTGAACTTTTATTGATACAAGATAGAGTAAAACTGTAACAGATACAGACAAATGCAATTAGTAAAAGATAGTACAATTAGTGCCTCCCTATCTATCTATCTAGCTGAGAACATAAATAGTAGACATACCGGAGATGGCTCTGGAGGCTGGCTTATATCTTAGCAGTCCATGTGCATGCTTCCAGGGTAAAAACGAAATGGCTGAAGAAGGTGACGCAAGGCCTGATGGGATTGAAAGTACGGAGGCTTGCGTGTGACAAAATAAGCTAACTATACTAAATTGCTTCATTAAAATAGATAGTGCAGTTATACAAAATGGCCACTAGATGGCAACATAGATTATTGTTATGAAACAAAAAAAAAATAGGAAAAATTCAAGCCTTTTTACTGAAGGCATGACAGTCAGTCTTGGGGGAGGGGATTGTTAGATGCACTAGCAAATTTAGATTCACTAACAAATTGAAACCAAACTCCAGCTCACACTTTTTAGCCAGTTACAGAGAGAAGGTTTTACATAAATTATTACAAGTTGACCCGTGTAAGCATTTCCTGTTAGTGTTCAATGGTTTGTCTCTACCCTCTAACTGGTACATCTGCAGAACAGCTTGTTCTGTTGAAACTGGCTAGATCACCAGGTGAAAAAAAAAAGCCTAAAAAATAAAACATATGCAGCCAACACATCTAAGAATTGGTAAGCTGCAATATAATAAATATTTGTTTTGGGTTTATACTATTTTCAGATAGTATACAAGGTTTCCGTTTTGGAGATATTCACAAAGGTCTAGTCAGGTCTAAAGCGATTCAGACCCTGAGGCTGCATTCAAGGAGCTCCTGCTCCTTTTCGGGCGTCAAGCTTCACGAGATTTTTAAAGGAGTGGTTTGCTATGATCCTGTCGCACAACAATTGTGGCAGAAATGCATCACGTCTGGGGTGCCATTAAGGTATAATGGAACCCAAAAGCACATTAGAATGGAACCCAAATGTGCATTATACGGCAATCACCACAATTTGGAATTTCAGTGATTCTGCCTGCAGTTCAATTTCGCGAGGTGTTAATGGAGCCTGACACTTTCTTCATTAGGACCATGGAAGTGCAGCAGCTGATCAATAATGAAAAAGTCTCTCCCATTTACTTTCCACATGAGAATAACAAAAGGTAGGAATCTGCAACAATGTTTGGTAAAAACTAGTGATGAGCCGAACACCCCCGGGTTCGGTTCGCACCAGAACCCGCGAACGGACCGAAAGTTCGTACGAACATTAGAACCCTATTAAATACAATGGATGCGAACGTTCGAATTCTAAAGTGCTAATTATAACAACTATAATGCATGTTATTGTCCTAAAAAGGGTTTGGGAACCCGGGTTGTGCACCAGGGGACATGTATCAATGCAAAAAGAAGTTTTAAAAAACGGTCGTTTTTCGGGAGCAGTCATTTTAATGATGCATAAAGTGAAAAAAAAAAAGTCAAATATTCCTTTAAATATCGTACCTGGGGGGTGTCTAAAGTATGCCTGTGAAGTGCCACGTGTTTCCCGTGTTTAGAACTGTCCCTGCACAAAATGACACTTCTAAAGGAAAAAAAAGCCATTTAAAACTGCTTGCGGCTTTAATGTAATGTCTGGTCCCGGTAATATGGATGAAAATCTTTAAGAAAAATGGCATAGCTACCCCATGACCCCCCCCCCCCTACCCCAGCCCATTACCAGCCCCTTTGGGTCTTGTATGGATATTAAGGGGAACCCCGCACATAAAATAAAAAAGGCCCTATATACTCTGAACAGCCGTATACAGGCGGTGCATACAAGACAGGGACTGTAGGTTTGTTCTTATGTAGAATCTGTTTGTAATTTTGAACAGGTACATTGTTTAAGTGTAGCTCCAGCCCAAAAATCTATTTTTAAACTTTTTGGAAAACATAGGTAAGGGTTATCACCCCTGTAACATTTGTTTTGCTGTCTGTGCCCCTGTTCAGAACATTTCACCTCACTTTCCGTCCCAATGACAACTGTTTTTGAAATGTGGTGTTTTTCTTGAAACAAGGATTGCTGATAAAGCATCAGTACAGAGGAGACACCTTTCTCCCATATTAATTCTTACAGGAGAGAATTTTCCTTCCAAGGGGTAGATTTCCTCTCACTTCCTGTTGTCTTCTTGCGTTTGCAAGTAGGAGTCGTTTGTAAGTTGGATGTTTGAAAGTAGGGACCTGCCGTATATACTCTGCAGAAATAGGCCCCTTAGTTGTTGGTGTTGGCACAACACTGTAAGCACTCACAGTTACTCTTGGTTGGTGCTGGAACGCCCTGCTGTCAACTATTATATCAGGAATTTTAATTACATATAATTGTTGAACAGTGGTAGTAAAAATTGGGCTTTGATGGTGGTGCTGGTGCCACAACACTGTAAGCCCTGACAGTTACTCTTGGTGGGTGCAGCAATGGGCCCTGCTGTGAATTATTAGATCAAGAATTGTAATTGCATGCCCCTGTTGAACAGGGGCTGAAAAATTGGGCCTTTCGTGGTGGTGGTGGTGGTGGTGGTGTTGCCACAACACTGTAAGCCCTCAGAGTTACTCTTGGTGGGTGCAGGAATGGGCCCTGCTGTGAATTATTAGATCAAGAATTGTAATTACATGCCCCTTTTGAACAGGGGCTGAAAAATTGGGCCTTTCGTGGTGGTGGTGGTGGTGGTGGTGGTGGCGTTGCCACAACACTGTAAGCCCTCAGAGTTACTCTTGGTGGGTGCAGCAATGGGCCCTGCTGTGAATTATTAGATCAAGAATTGTAATTACATGCCCCTGTTGAACAGGGGCTGAAAAATTGGGCCTTTCGTGGTGGTGGTGGTGGTGGTGGTGTTGCCACAACACTGTAAGCCCTCAGAGTTACTCTTGGTGGGTGCAGGAATGGGCCCTGCTGTGAATTATTAGATCAAGAATTGTAATTACATGCCCCTTTTGAACAGGGGCTGAAAAATTGGGCCTTTCGTGGTGGTGGTGGTGGTGGCGTTGCCACAACACTGTAAGCCCTCAGAGTTACTCTTGGTGGGTGCAGGAATGGGCCCTGCTGTGAATTATTAGATCAAGAATTGTAATTACATGCCCCTTTTGAACAGGGGCTGAAAAATTGGGCCTTTCGTGGTGGTGGTGGTGGTGGCGTTGCCACAACACTGTAAGCCCTCAGAGTTACTCTTGGTGGGTGCAGCAATGGGCCCTGCTGTGAATTATTAGATCAAGAATTGTAATTACATGCCCCTGTTGAACAGGGGCTGAAAAATTGGGCCTTAGGCACTGGTGGCACAACACTACAACCCCTCACAGATACTGTACTTGGAGCACAGCAATGAGCCCTGTTGCAAAGTATTGCTTCAAAAATTGTAATGACACGCCCCTGTTAAACAGGGGCTTGAAAAATTGGGCCTTAGGCACTGGTGCCACAACACTCCAACCCCTCACAGATACTGTACTTGGAGCACAGCAATGAGCCCTATGGCAAATTATTGCTAAAAAAACTGTAATTACACGCCCCTGTAAAACAGGGGCTGAAAAATTGGGCCTTAGCCACTGGTGGCGGCACCCATAAACAAAAATGATCTTCCAAGCTATCATCATCAATCGTATCATTGAGGACTCGGAGGAGGAGGATAGCCAGTCAACATAACAGCACAGGCACTCAGCATCAGCATCAGTCTTGAAGGGATGTGACATGTTAAAATCAATTAGTCTGTTATATCAGCATCAGGTGTGTGGTAGCTGGTGGTGATCCAAGACTGGTTCATCTTGATGAAAGTCAGTCGATCAACCGAGTCGGTGGACAGGCGCACCCTGTGATCCGTGACAAATCCTCCAGCAGCACTGAATGTGCGTTCCGAAAGAACGCTGGATGCAGGACAGGCCAGTAGCTCAATTGCATACTGTGCAAGCTCTGGCCAGTGATCCATCCTCAAGACCCAGTAAGCCAGAGGATTTTCGGTGGGGAAGGTGTCCAAGTCTGACCTTGCCCCTAGATATTCCTGCACCATGTTTATCAGACGCTGGCGATGGTTGCTGGAACCGATCATACTTTGGGGTTGCGGACTAAAGAATTGTCTGAACGCATCGGTCAGACGGCCACCTTCCCCACCGCTCCTTCTTTGACTGGCCGAAGCCTCAGCAACTCGTTGTCCAGGACCAGGAGTTTGTAACCTCCCAGTCTCTGGGAACGCGTTGCACAGACCTTTCTGCAAGGCCTCCCGGAGTTGTCTCATCCTCTGCTCCCTCTGCGACGGTAACATAAGGTCCGCAACCTTACCCTTGTACCGTGGATCAAGGAGAGTGGCCAGCCAGTAATGGTCCCTCTCCTTGATCCGAAGAATACAAGGATCCTTCCGCAGACTTTGCAGGATCAGGGAGGCCATGCAGCGTAGGTTTGCTGAGGCATTCGCTCCGGAGTCCTCTGGGTCACTAAGGACGACATGATCCGCAGCCACCTCCTCCCAGCCACGTACAAGTCCACTGGTTTCTTGGGACTGTAAATCATCCCTAAAAGACTGCTGCTGATGATGCTGAGTGCCAGCCTCCACCTCCATGCTGACACAATCCTCCTCCTCCTCCTCCTCCTCCTCCTCCTCCTCTTCCTGTGCGATGGGTGGGACAGAAGGAACACTGTCTGGGTAAAGGGGGCCTTGAGAGGCAAGGAAGTCCTCCTCTTCCTGCCTCTGTTCTGCCTCAAGTGCCCTGTCCATTATTCCACGCAGCGTGTGCTCCAACAGGCGGACAAGAGGTACAGTGTCACTGATGCATGCACTGTCACTGCTCACCATCCTCGTGGCCTCCTCAAATGGTGCCAGGACAGTGCATGCATCCCTGATCATGCCCCACTGGCGTGGAGAAAAAAAACCAAGCTCCCCTGACCCTGTCCTGGTGCCGTAGTCGCACAGGTACTCATTGATGGCCCTCTGCTGCGTGTGCAGCCGCTGCAGCATGGCCAACGTTGAGTTCCACCTGGTGGGCATGTCACATATAAGGCAGTTCTTGGGCAGGTTCAACTCCTTTTGCAGCTCAGCCAGGCGAGCACTGGCATTATAAGATCTGCGGAAATGCACACAGACTTTCCTGGCCTGCCTCAGGACATCCTGTAAGCCCGGGTACCTGCCCAAGAACCGCTGCACCACCAGGTTAAGGACGTGAGCCACACAGGGCACATGGGTCAGTTGTCCCTGTCGGAGGGCGGAGAGGAGGTTGGTGCCATTGTCGCAAACCACCATTCCTGGCTTAAGCTGGCGTGGCGTCAACCACCTCTCGGCCTGGCCCTGCAGAGCAGACAGGACCTCTGCCCCAGTGTGGCTTCTGTCCCCCAAACACACCAGCGCAAGCACGGCATGGCATCTTTTTGCCTGCGTACTTGCGTAGCCCCTTGAACGGCTACGGAGCACCGCTGGTTCATAGGACAAACCACAGGAAGAGGCCATGGAGGAAGAAGAAGAGGAGGGGGTGGAGGAGAGAGGTGTGTCACAACCAGTAGTAGCATTTTGGAGGCGTGGCGGTGGAACAACCTCCAACACTACTGCACCTTGTCCTGCATCCTTCCCAGCTGCCAAAAGAGTGACCCAATGGGCCGTGAAAGAAAGGTAACGTCCCTGTCCATGCCTGCTGGACCATGAGTCAGCGGTAATATGCACCTTACCGCTGACCGCCCTGTCCAGCGAGGCCAAGACATTGTCTTCCACATGCCGGTAGAGAGCCGGAATAGCCTTCCGTGAGAAAAAGTGGCGTTTGGGAACCTGCCACTGAGGAACCGCACATTGCACAAACTCACGGAAGGGGGCCGAGTCTACCAACTGAAAAGGCAGCAGTTGAAGCGCTAGCAATTTAGCCAAGCTAGCATTCAACCGCTGAGCATGTGGATGGCTGGGAGTGAACTTCTTTCGACGGTCCAGCAGCTGGGGCAGGGAAATTTGCCTGCTAGAATCGGACGTCGGTGTACTGCTAGCAGAGTGGCCGCAAGTACTTGGCTGTGACACACCTAATTCTACACCTTCATTCCTCTCAGTGCATGTTTCAGAGAGGACTGAAGTTATAGTGGGGTTGGAGATCCCAGCTGATGCGGTGCAAGGAGAGGTCCGCTTTGTTCTTTGGTGTGGGTCTTTGAGGTAGGCTTGCCAACGAGCTGCATGGCAGGTCAACATATGTCTGGTCAGGCATGTGGTACCCAAGTGGCTGATGTTTTGGCCACGCGATATACGCTTGAGACATATGTTGCAAACAGCAGCTGTGCGATCTGATGCACTAGCCTCAAAAAAGGCCCACACCAAAGAACTTTTTGAATGACGGGCAGAGGCAGCGCCCTGCACAGGCGGAGCTCTGCGGTGTGATTCCGTCGGTGTACTGCCCTTACGCTGGCCACCAAAGGGCATCCTGCCTCGTTGGAGATGTGCCTCCTCCTCATCCTCCTCCTCCTCCTCTCTCCTATTAGGCACCCACGTGGAGTCAGTGACCTCATCATCCCCTCCCTCCTCATCACTGGAGCCAATCTGGCAGTATGCTGCAGCTGCTGGAACATGACTGCCAGATTGGTGTCCTTCTTGAGCATCCCCTCTGTCTGCTCTCACGCTACTGCCTTCCTGTAGCTGGGTTTCATCATCAGACCCTTCGAAACGCTGGGCATCCTCCTGGAGCATGTACCCAACACTGTGCTCAAACAGTTCGGGGGACTCCTCAGGAGGAGGACATGGTGGGTCTAGGGAAGGAGTGACTGATGATGAGTCTGACATTGATACCAGGGAAGAGGACGCTTTGGCAGCTGCTTTGCCAGTACCCTGAGCCTGGGTGAGAGAGGATGAGGAGGAGGAGGAGGGCTTGGTCATCCACTCTACCAAGTCTTCGGCATGATGTGGCTCAACATGTCCAGCTGCCGAAAAGAAGGACAAGCGTGTCCCATGGCCATGTGCTGATGACAATGCACCGCGTCCACGACCAGCACTGTTGCCCCCAGACACAGAGCCTGCTTGCCCTCTTTTATTGCCTCCTGACTGTCTGCCTCTCCTTGTTTGCCTTCCAGACATTCTAATAGATGGCCTGCAGGGAGATGGGAAAAAAGCAATAAGGGCTACCTTCAGGTGTCCTTCTCTGTCCCTTTACTTAAGTATTTCTAAATATGGTTGAGGATGATTGCTTTTGCACAGAATAGCACAACGACAATTTCCCTGACTGTCCAAAAAACAAGGATTTCAAAGATGGTTGATGAGGAATGCTTTAGCACACTATAGCACAAGGAGAATTTCCCTCACTGTCCTTCCCTGTCCCTAGAAACAAGGATTATCACAGTGAAAGAAACTGACACTCTTCCTACCTATAGTTTTCTGTCCCTAGAAAAAATGTTTTTTTAAAGCACACTATAGCACAAGGAGAATTTCCCTCACTGTCCTTCCCTGTCCCTAGAAACAAGGATTATCACAGTGAAAGAAACTGACACTCTTCCTACCTATAGTTTTCTGTCCCTAGAAAAAATGTTTTTTTAAAGCACACTATAGCACAAGGAGAATTTCCCTCACTGTCCTTCCCTGTCCCTAGAAACAAGGATTCGCACAGTAAAACACACTGACACTCTCCCTACCTATAGTTTTCTGTCCCTAGAAAAAATGTTTTTTTAAAGCACACTATAGCACAAGGAGAATTTCCCTCACTGTCCTTCCCTGTCCCTAGAAACAAGGATTATCACAGTGAAAGAAACTGACACTCTTCCTACCTATAGTTTTCTGTCCCTAGAAAAAATGTTTTTTTAAAGCACACTATAGCACAAGGAGAATTTCCCTCACTGTCCTTCCCTGTCCCTAGAAACAAGGATTATCACAGTGAAAGAAACTGACACTCTTCCTACCTATAGTTTTCTGTCCCTAGAAAAAATGTTTTTTTAAAGCACACTATAGCACAAGGAGAATTTCCCTCACTGTCCTTCCCTGTCCCTAGAAACAAGGATTATCACAGTGAAAGAAACTGACACTCTTCCTACCTATAGTTTTCTGTCCCTAGAAAAAATGTTTTTTTAAAGCACACTATAGCACAAGGAGAATTTCCCTCACTGTCCTTCCCTGTCCCTAGAAACAAGGATTCGCACAGTAAAACACACTGACACTCTCCCTACCTATAGTTTTCTGTCCCTAGAAAAAATGTTTTTTTAAAGCACACTATAGCACAAGGAGAATTTCCCTCACTGTCCTTCCCTGTCCCTAGAAACAAGGATTATCACAGTGAAAGAAACTGACACTCTTCCTACCTATAGTTTTCTGTCCCTAGAAAAAATGTTTTTTTAAAGCACACTATAGCACAAGGAGAATTTCCCTCACTGTCCTTCCCTGTCCCTAGAAACAAGGATTATCACAGTGAAAGAAACTGACACTCTTCCTACCTATAGTTTTCTGTCCCTAGAAAAAATGTTTTTTTAAAGCACACTATAGCACAAGGAGAATTTCCCTCACTGTCCTTCCCTGTCCCTAGAAACAAGGATTATCACAGTGAAAGAAACTGACACTCTTCCTACCTATAGTTTTCTGTCCCTAGAAAAAATGTTTTTTTAAAGCACACTATAGCACAAGGAGAATTTCCCTCACTGTCCTTCCCTGTCCCTAGAAACAAGGATTCGCACAGTAAAACACACTGACACTCTCCCTACCTATAGTTTTCTGTCCCTAGAAAAAATGTTTTTTTAAAGCACACTATAGCACAAGGAGAATTTCCCTCACTGTCCTTCCCTGTCCCTAGAAACAAGGATTATCACAGTGAAAGAAACTGACACTCTTCCTACCTATAGTTTTCTGTCCCTAGAAAAAATGTTTTTTTAAAGCACACTATAGCACAAGGAGAATTTCACTCACTGTCCTTCCCTGTCCCTAGAAACAAGGATTATCACAGTGAAAGAAACTGACACTCTTCCTACTGTGAGGGGGTTAGCTCGGTAGCGGGTGTGTGTGACCCCCTGGACGGGCTCCCCACACAAAAACAGGCCCAGCAGACGGAGGTTGTGGTTTTCAAGATCAAAAGGTGCGGTTTATTTCTCTATTTACAGTGACAAAAACACAGCAAAGCAAAAAGAAACATAAACAAAATAAATCCTGGTCAGCTTGACCTCTGACTAAACATGCAGGTTTCCCTAACTAACAACTGGGATCAGCCTGGTGCTGTCCTAGTCCCTAAGTCCCTGGTTTAGTAAATGTCCAAACAAATAGCCACACAGGCTTTGTCTCACCGCACAGGGGTTCACTCTCCCTAGACAGTCCACACAGGTCTGGTTCCAGGCATGAGCAAACACCTAATGAAGCTGGGAGTTTTTATAGAGGCCTTAAACGAGCTGACAAGCTTCAGCTGGTCTCATCAACTCCCTGCCTGCACGACGCCCAGCACTCTCCCTAGAGGTATGAATCATCCATGAGCCCACTAGCCTCAGCTGGGCTTCATCAACTCTCTCCCTAGTTGTATAAGTCGGCATAAAGCCTGAATCTGGGAGAAATATACCTACCCCCTGGATGCAACCAGGTGACTTTACCTTCCTGCTGTCACATACCCCCCCCCCTCTTGTTTTAACCTTGGGGTTGGAACACCAGCAATCAGGCATTCATGTACTCGAGACAAAGCATCCACATTCCCCATTTGAACGCCAGGGCGATGCTTTACTGTGAAGTTGAATTCCTGTAGGGCCAGGAACCACCTATTTACTCTTCTATTTGTCTCCTTGTTTTGAGACATCCACTTTAACGGAGCGTGATCCGTAACCATGTCAAAGTGCCTACCTAGCAGATAGTACCGAAGGGAATCTAGAGCCCACTTCACCGCTAAACACTCCTTTTCAACTGTGGCGTAATTTACCTCATGGGACTTCAACTTCCTGCTGAGGTAAATGACTGGGTGCTCTTCCCCGTTCCAGACCTGGGACAATACTGCTCCTAACCCCACATCTGACGCATCACTTTGTACGACAAAGTCTTTAGAGAAGTCGGGTGAGTACAACACTGGCTGGCTACATAAGGCTTGTTTCAAGAATTGGAACGCTGCCTCAGCCTCGGGGGTCCATTTAATCATGACCGACCCTTTCCCTTTCGTCAGGTTGGTTAGGGGCACAGCCTTAGAAGCAAAGTGGGGAATGAAGCGCCGATAATAACCCGCGATTCCCAGAAAGGCTCGTACCTGCTTCTTGCTGTTGGGACGTGGCCAACTCTGGATGGCCTCGACTTTGTTGAGTTGGGGTTTTATTACTCCCCTGCCAATGGTGTACCCAAGATATTTGGCCTCCTCCTGCCCAATGGTACACTTCTTGGGGTTAGCCGTAAACCCCGCTTCCCGGATAGAGTCTAGGACTGCTTGCACTTTTGGCAGATGTGAGGCCCAATCTGTGCTATGGACAATTACGTCATCCAGGTAAGCCGCAGCATACTTCCGATGGGGCCTCAGTATCTGGTCCATTTTCCGCTGGAATGTGGCCGGCGCATTCTGTAACCCGAACGGCATTCTCTTATATTGGAACGCCCCGTCTGGGGTTACAAATGCGGTTTTCTCTTTGGCCGACTTGGCCAGGGGAATTTGCCAATACCCTTTTGTGAGGTCAAGAGTCGTCATGTATCGGGCTGTTCCCAGCCGGTCGATCAACTCATCTATACGTGGCATGGGGTAGGTGTCAAATTTTGTAACTTTGTTCAACTGACGAAAATCGTTACAAAATCGCCAGCTCCCATCCGGTTTAGGCACCAACACAATGGGACTAGACCAATCACTTTGGGACTCCTCTATCACCCCTAAGTTCAGCATTTTCTGTACTTCCTCCCGTATTGCCTCCCGTCGGGCCTCTGGGATCCGATAGGGTTTTAACTTCACCCTTTCACCGGGCGGGGTAATAATATCATGCTCTACCCCAGATGTTTGTCCCGGCAGCTCAGAGAACACCTCCTTGTTGCGAAGCACAAACTCCTTAACCTCCTGTTGTTGGGGTTGTGACAAGGTGGCTGCTATTCCAACCTCCGGAATCACGCAACCAGTTTGAGCTGGTGACCAAGTTTCTGCGACTAGGGACTCTCTATCCCTCCAGGCTTTCAACAGATTAACGTGATAGATCTGTTCGGGCTTTCGCCTTCCTGGTTGTCTGACCTTGTAATTCACTTCGCTCACTTTTTCCATTATCTCGTAGGGGCCTTGCCATTTGGCAAGGAATTTACTTTCAACCGTAGGGACAAGTACCAATATCCTATCCCCCGGGGAAAAGGTACGGGTCTTGGCTCCACGGTTGTACACTCTCTGCTGTGCCAACTGCGCTTGGGCCAAATGTTCCTTCACGATGGGCATTACCTGTGCAATTCGATCTTGCATCAGGGCGACATGCTCAATCACACTCCTGTGGGGAGAACTCTCACTTTCCCAAGTTTCCTTGGCAATATCCAACAGCCCTCTTGGGTGTCTCCCATACAGTAACTCAAAGGGGGAGAATCCCGTAGAGGATTGGGGCACCTCCCTAATAGCAAACATCAAATAAGGAAGTAGACAGTCCCAATCCTTTCCATCTCTATCCACCACTTTCTTCAACATTTGTTTTAGGGTTTTGTTGAATCTTTCAACCAGCCCATCGGTTTGGGGGTGATACACAGACGTACGCAATTGCGTCACTTTGAACAATTTACACAGCTCTTTCATAACCCGGGACATAAAGGGTGTACCTTGGTCCGTAAGCAGTTCTTTACAAATACCCACCCGGCTAAAAACAAGAGATAGCTCTTTGGCTATGGTTTTGGCCGAGGTATTTCGGAGAGGGATTGCTTCTGGATAACGGGTGGCATAGTCCATTATAACTAATATGTACTGGTGCCCCCTAGCGGACTTGATTATAGGACCTACCAAATCCATTGCGATCCTCTCAAATGGGACCTCAATGATGGGTAGAGGGACCAGCGGGCTACGGAAATGTGGCATCGGGGCCGACCTCTGACACACAGGGCAGGAGGAACAATAATTTTCTATGTCCTTCATCACCCCAGGCCAATAGAATCTCTGTAATACCCTCTCTCGGGTTTTCTCTGTCCCCAGATGACCTCCAAGAATGTGCCCATGGGCCAACTCCAACACCAACTTCCTGTAAGGTTTGGGCACCACAAGCTGCTCAACGGTTTCTTCTGCCCTTTTTGCCACCCGATACAGTAGGTCCTTCTCTACGCTGAAGTATGGGTAAGTGCAGGTATTATCTGGGTTCACTAACTCGCCATCTATTTCCACTACGTTTTCCCGTGCCTTTATTAGGGCGGGGTCTTTTAACTGTTCTGTGGCAAAATTTTCCCTGTGAACCTCAAGATCAGAAAACTCCACAGACGGTAGGTTTTCGTCTGAGGAGGTGGGCTCCTCTCCAGTTTCTTGAGTCTCGCCTGCCAATACTGACAAGGGAAATTCTGGAGAGTCCTCACCACTCTCAGAGGAGTTCTGGCTATCACCTTCCTGGTACATAGGGGCACCAGTGGGGGGCTCAGGATCATCCCACAGTTCCCAGAACTTCGGAAAATCCCTTCCCACAATGGCATCATGCGGTAATTGAGATACTAACCCCACTGGATGAGAGAGGGTACCTTTGGGGGTCTTGAAACACACTGTAGTCACTGGATACTCTCGGGTGTCCCCATGCACACAAATAACAGCTACCTTGCTATTCCCAGAGACCTCTGTTTTAACTAATTCAGCCTTTATCAGGGTCACAAGGCTACCTGAATCCAGTAATACCACAACATTTCTACCATTAATACACATTTTGCATAAATGTTTCTCAGTTCCCCGAATGGCAGTGCATGCGACTGTCGCACACAGCGACTGACGTCTGTCCGTCAGAAAGTCACATTGCATGGGTTCCTCCACAACCGGGCAATTTGCTGCAATATGTCCCGTTTGCCGGCAGCGGTAGCAAACAATCCTTTTGGCTGCCTCTTGAGCCCCCGACTTCCCAGGCTGTTCTCGCCAAACCCTGGGCAGAGCTCCCACCCTCTCACTCTCTCCACCCTCACCCCTTGGAATCATCTTATCCGCCCCTGGGGATGGTCTGGTCTTAGGGTGGAAAGTCCGAGAGTCTCTGGAAGAGGCCGTCAGGTTCTCTGCAGCCAAGTATCTCTCTACACGATCCACAAGTTTACCGGCCGTTTCTGGATCTCCATGGCTTACCCACTTTTGAATGGCGGTAGGAAGAGCTCTCAAGAAACGATCCATCACAACACGTTCCACAATCTCCGGTGCGGACAAAGTCTCTGGCTGTAGCCACTTCCTGCTCAGGTGAATGAGATCATACATTTGAGACCTGGGGGGTTTTCCAAGCTGGAAAGTCCAGTTATGCACACGCTGAGCCCGGACAGCCAGGGTGACACCCAGCCTTGCCAATATTTCAGCTTTTAGCATCACATAGTCTTTTGCTTGGTCAGGCTCTAGGTCATAGTAAGCTTTCTGCGATTCACCAGTTAACAGAGGAGCCACCAGTCCAGCCCACTGCTCCTCAGGCCACTTTTCTCTTTCAGCAGTCCTTTCAAATGTGGTCAAAAATACCTCTGGATCATCCTCTCCAGTCATTTTTGTCAATAAACGACTCACCCCAAAGGACGCGGTATTAGTGGGACGGCTTTCCTCACTGGTCTGCGGACGTTGCTGCATTACTGCTTCCATCTGTTGTTGTAGTCTCTGCTCTTGCTTCTGCAACAGGTCTATGAAGCGGGCCTCAGATTGCTGCTGGGCTTGTTGCTGGGCTGCGAAGCTCTTTTGCAAACCTGCATTTGTCTGCTGTTGATTGGCATTTGCTAGAGCCAGCTGTTTCAGTATCTCCTCCATGCTGGCTTAAAAAAAAACTGCCACTGGTTCTCCACCAACTGTGAGGGGGTTAGCTCGGTAGCGGGTGTGTGTGACCCCCTGGACGGGCTCCCCACACAAAAACAGGCCCAGCAGACGGAGATTGTGATTTTCAAGATCAAAAGGTGCGGTTTATTTCTCTATTTACAGTGACAAAAACACAGCAAAGCAAAAAGAAACATAAACAAAATAAATCCTGGTCAGCTTGACCTCTGACTAAACATGCAGGTTTCCCTAACTAACAACTGGGATCAGCCTGGTGCTGTCCTAGTCCCTAAGTCCCTGGTTTAGTAAATGTCCAAACAAATAGCCACACAGGCTTTGTCTCACCGCACAGGGGTTCACTCTCCCTAGACAGTCCACACAGGTCTGGTTCCAGGCATGAGCAAACACCTAATGAAGCTGGGAGTTTTTATAGAGGCCTTAAACGAGCTGACAAGCTTCAGCTGGTCTCATCAACTCCCTGCCTGCACGACGCCCAGCACTCTCCCTAGAGGTATGAATCATCCATGAGCCCACTAGCCTCAGCTGGGCTTCATCAACTCTCTCCCTAGTTGTATAAGTCGGCATAAAGCCTGAATCTGGGAGAAATATACCTACCCCCCTGGATGCAACCAGGTGACTTTACCTTCCTGCTGTCACACTACCTATAGTTTTCTGTCCCTAGAAAAAATGTTTTTTTAAAGCACACTATAGCACAAGGAGAATTTCCCTCACTGTCCTTCCCTGTCCCTAGAAACAAGGATTATCACAGTGAAAGAAACTGACACTCTTCCTACCTATAGTTTTCTGTCCCTAGAAAAAATGTTTTTTTAAAGCACACTATAGCACAAGGAGAATTTCCCTCACTGTCCTTCCCTGTCCCTAGAAACAAGGATTCGCACAGTAAAACACACTGACACTCTCCCTACCTATAGTTTTCTGTCCCTAGAAAAAATGTTTTTTTAAAGCACACTATAGCACAAGGAGAATTTCCCTCACTGTCCTTCCCTGTCCCTAGAAACAAGGATTCGCACAGTAAAACACACTGACACTCTCCCTACCTATAGTTTTCTGTCCCTAGAAAAAATGTTTTTTTAAAGCACACTATAGCACAAGGAGAATTTCCCTCACTGTCCTTCCCTGTCCCTAGAAACAAGGATTCGCACAGTAAAACACACTGACACTCTCCCTACCTATAGTTTTCTGTCCCTAGAAAAAATGTTTTTTTAAAGCACACTATAGCACAAGGAGAATTTCCCTCACTGTCCTTCCCTGTCCCTAGAAACAAGGATTCGCACAGTAAAACACACTGACACTCTCCCTACCTATCCTTCTCTTTCCCTAAACTAAAGGAATCCAGGTTAAGCAAGAAAGAAATAAAAGTCACTGTCCCTGCCTATGCTTCTCTTTCCCTGCTCCGGAACACACTACACTAGGCCGCCGTGCTGGCGGCCTTTTATAGTGTGGGGCGTGTACTAAACACCCTCAGCAATAATTGGCCACAGGCATCCTGCCTGTGGCCAATCATTGCTCTCCTCGCTGCCGGCGCTGTGATTGGCCAAGCATGCGGGGTCACAGTGCATGCTTGGCCAATCACAGCGCCTGGATGACACTGCGATGGCGTAGTGCATTGTGGGCCGTTCGCGTCACTCGAATTTGGCGCGAACGGCCCAAATCGTTCGATCTTCGTCGAACGATCGAACAGCCGATGTTCGAGTCGAACGTATGTTCGACTCGAACACCGAGCTCATCCCTAGTAAAAACCTTGCTATGTACATAGATCACCCAGAGGGGCTTGAGAACAGATTTCCTACAGTGCAATTCATAAATGATGATTAGTTTCGCACTTAAGCAGATTTACTGGCCCCCCCCAATTGCTCCCCCTTAAGCTGCAAAGGCAGCAAACGGGTGTACAAATGATCCCCTAGTAACATTCGTTGGGCAACACTGCCCACCAACTGTGACCCATTCAACTGAATGGGACCATGGACCATGTCACACCCATCCCACAACCACATGCAATGTAGGACGTAGTAGTGCGGGCTTTTAGATGTTAAAACAGGAAGTGAGGAGGTAATATAATGCCTCCTCACTGTCTGTTAAATACCCTTGCAGATCGCTCTTTAGAGGGTGAGGCTAGTCTAAACAAGCCCTCTTTGGGGTTGATTTACTAAAACTGGAGAGTGTAAAATCTGCTGCAGCTCTGCATAGAAGCCAATCAGCTAACTTCAACCCAAAACCTGGAAGCTAATTGGTTTCTATGCAGAGCTGCACCAGTGTATGCAACTTATTCTACACAGTGTTATGCCTCGTACACACGATCAGATTTTCCGACAAAACAAATGTGTGATGGCAGGGTTTTGTCAGAAAATTTGACCGTTTGTATGCTCCATCGGACAATTGTTGTCGGAATTTCCGACAACAAATGTTTGATAGCATGCTTTAAATTTTTCCGACAAAAAATGTGTGTGGTCGGATTATCTGATCGTGTGTACACAAGTCCGTTGGAAAAAAAATCCAAAGTACAAACACACATGCTCAGAAGCAATGCTAACCATAAGACAACATTAGCAGAAGTTGCCCAAAGGGTGGCGCTAAAGAGCAGAAAAAACACTTAGTTTGTTTGTTGGCTGACAAAGTATTGCCATCTGTATGCAGAACAATTTCACGACCAACGCCCACGGATTTGTCCGATGGAAATCCGATCGTGTGTACTAGGCTTAAGATGCAAAAACTGACAGAACCAATAGCACTAAACAGAGAACAATGGAAGTTCAGTCTAGTCCTCTCTGCAGCTGAGACAGCTAGGACTGATAGCAAGGCACTGTGAGATCAACCATAGTGAGGAAGCTTTTGTACAGGCAAAGACAGATGAGGAACTGTAAACCAGGATGAGCCCAAGACACCCAGAAAGCCAGGAATGACAGTGCAAACAATAGTCCATTTCTTCCCAAGGCCCTGAGCCTCTTCAGCACCACATCAGGAGTTGAGATATCTACACCGGACCTGTAACAAGAAAACTCGGTTACCATGTTTATTCTTTGAAGGACAACCCTTGTCTACCTTAAGATAAAGATAAGATGCCTTAATGTAGTCCATATGACCTTAATGTAGTCCATAGCCTCACAGTCTGGTTTTTCTCTTTTTAGACTTGTAATGACATCCGCTGCTGGACTCCGAAGACTTTCACTGATCCGTTGACTCTTTACGGTTTCAGACACATTCCTATCCTCTGTCGTCTGCATGGCTTGATCCATCCAACTGTCAAACTCTTCCTCACCTTCTGGGATGGAGACACAGCCTGAGAAAAATTGCAACCTCCGATAACCCTGATTGGCAGAGATGGCATGACCCTTTATCAGGCTCTCAACCAATCGACTCATGTCTGTATAGAATGAAGCAGGTGGTATTCCAGCCATTGGACTGCCTACAGCTGAGCCATCTGCAACCGGACATTCTTGATGCGACTGGGAGGGGTCTTCATCCAGATCACCTGTCAACTGTAACGGGATTATTGACCATCAAGGCCTTCCGCCAGGCCCACGACACTCTTGTGAAACTCAACTGGAATACTCTCCCTCCACTCCAAGAGAGCATGCGTGCAGTCATCATCATACTTATGTTTTAAGTCTAAAAGGCAAGATCCTTGTTCTGGGGCAGCCTTCCTCATCAACAGTCGCACCTCCTTGTCGAACCACCGGACTCGTGGGAGTTTCAGAACTGTGATTAGCTTCAACCAGCTCCCATGATGTTCCCAGCTCCAGTCAGTGGCAGCGACCGGGTCCATGTTTTCTTCTACCTTGGAGACATCACCTGACTTGCTTGAGCGTCCCAGATGGGGTATCTCGGTGGGACCTCCAAATGTAGCGGTACCCCCGTAAGGGCTGCTAATAGACTCTGTACCCCACTGATTACCTTGACTCTGCAAATCCTCCCTTACCAGGGTTGCCAACCGTCAGTAAATTTACTGTCAGTTTGTAAAAATATGTGATTTTTTTTACAACTGCCAGTAAATATCAGGGACTGATAATTTCATGCTTTGTTGATTTTTTTAAGTGTAAACCAAGCAAATTACTTTGTTATAGGTATTGTCAGTGCTTCCATACCATGTTTTTACTGTTCAAATATTCACTGTGTTAGTTTTCAATAGGAGTTCTATAATTTCTCAGGTTGGCAGTAAAAAATGTGCTCCGCCAGTAAATGTTGCATGTTTTGTCAGTAAAAAATGTTGCGGGAGGTTGGCAACCCTGTCCCTTACCTCTGACACCCTGTCCCTTACCTCTAAAACCCTGGGTTCCATCACGTCACCAGCTGTGGTAGTAAATAGAGACTCACACAATATTAAAGAAACGGTTCAAATATGTTTACTGTAGTATCAAAACACAAGATACATATGTATATCAACTTTGGTTAATAATGAAAATACTCCTGTATACTCCGCCCTTTATCTGAAGCTTATCTAGTCAACACAATATATTGGTATAATGTCCCCTGAATTGTGAATGAACACAAATATTAACTCAATACAGGGGGTCCCCGGGTTACGAACCCGTTAGGGACTTTCCTCCTGTTTGTATATCGGAAATGTTCGTAAGTCGGCCGCGCATGCGCAGACCGGCAATTACGGACATTTCCGATGTTTTCCGATGTTCCGTCGAATGCCGTTCTGCGCATACGGGGCTAATTACAGACATTTCCGACATTTCCCGAGGCTCCGTCTGGCCGCGCATGCGCAGAACAGCAGACGGTCTGCCCAAAACGGCAGAGGGTCCCCGCAGCACCTGGTTCGTAAGTAGGAGAAGTTCGTAACTCAGGCGTTCGTAAGTCGGGGACCCCCTGTACAGGGACCTATGTGAACAGGTTAACAGGAGAGTAGATACCCGGCACAATATCTTATGTGTCAGATCTCTTCCTTCTGCCTCCTCAACTCACAGGCCAGCAATCCTGCACAATACTGAAACAGTTAAACACTATTATATTCAATAGGATGGCTCCCTTTAGCAGTTCAATGCAATTTGAACAAATGAGGAGAGAAAATTATAAAAAAGTGAGAAAGGGTATTCCTTGAAATCCAGATGTCTTCAACTAGCCTCTTTAAGTTGTAAATAAAGTGTAGCGGGGTCTTTAAATTTAGGTGGGATACACCTGGGTAATAGTATGACCCAGGTGTGTAAATCATGAGAGGATTTGGACCATTTGTATTCGTGGAGGACTGGGTGGTGTATTATTCTCCTTGGCCTGTGGGTGGCGAGGTACCCGCAGTCTCAAGGTAGATTTGCTGCCGCAGTGCTGTCCTTTTTGTCCCTTTCCGGAGATGGTACGGCGAGGGCGGGGAACCTGCCGTGACGTCAATGGAGGAGATAAAAAGGGGAGACGCCCTTGCCACAAGGTCTTCGGGATCTTCTTCATCACGCGCCCAGGCACCTTAGGCCTGGGTGCGGGTGGTCCGGAGTTCCGGCCTAGGCGCCCTAGGCCTGGCCGGAGCAGAGTTGGCGTCCATCCCAGGCACCTTCAGCCTGGGGTGAGGTACTAAACCGGAGGCCTGGGGCCCAGTGACTTCGACTGGGTCCCGCTAGGACGGAGGAGTCCGAGGGTCCCTGAGGTGGATGGGGCCCATGTCTGAGGTGAGGAGGCCGGGGAGGTCACCCGTCCGGAGAGTCCGGAGCAGCATCAACCCGGTGACGGATGGGCCTCCGGTAACTCCCTTGAAGGGACATCTCCCCCTGACAGGGGCCACAACGCAGTGAAAGTACTCCTATCTACATTCTCTTGAGTCACTGGTAGAGACTCACAAGTTCTAAGTTCTCTCTCTAGCCAAGGCTATAGTAACCGCTGGTGAAACCACAGTGGTTTAGCGTACAACCAGGATAGTGCCTCGACCTGCTTACCCCACCGTATTGAACTGTTATTGGGTCTCAACCAGTTGGCTGGTAAAGCACTGTTTATTGTGAGTGTGACAATAAAACAAGAGTTGGACCCTAATTGGTGTGTGGTACTCTGGTTAATGGGAGCAAAGGGAAGTGTCAGCACAGCAAGACTTGGTCCTTAACTGAAACTGACAGGCCCGAGGAAAATAGCTGGTACTGGCCTTCACCTCACCCACTGCCATGGGGGGGACATGGGCCGTAGCGCATCTCACCCTCACATATGAAATACCTCTAGACAAAGAAGAGGGGGGTGAGGCCGCTACACGTGGGGGCTCGTGAGTCCGGGATGATGTGTGTTTTGACCTTGGAATTAAGAACGGCTGTGTCTGAACTTTGCTGCCCGGAGGAGTTCCGAGCGGGTCGGCCATGTGATCGGCCAAAGTGCATCCCTGCTCAAAGTCGTGGAAATGACCCTAAGACGGGAAAGGCCCACGCGGAAGAGCGAGAAGAGGGAGAAGTCCAGCCGTGTGACGTACTACATGTGGGGGCTTTTACTGCACTGCGCCATGAGGCACCCCGTGACTACACAGTTCGTGGGCGGAGTTTGATGGAAGCCCGCAAAATTGTGCAAGTCGTGGGAGGAGTCTGGCCATGTGGAAGGACTCACGTGGAGACTTCAGCGCGTGGTCAGTGCGTGATGGAGCAGCAGATAGTCGGGATGGCCTCAAGCTCCCTGTGGATTCTGGTTCCCTACCCCACGAAGATGACTACCTTTGCTGCTCCCCTTACAGACATGGGGATAAGACTCAGGCCCCGAGGGCAGTTGGCTCTGTACACCTGCAGAGACACGGAGGCCCTCGGCATGATCTGTCCCGGATGTTCGGGACTGGTGGTCCACCTGAAGCCATTCGGGCGTTGTGAAGCATGCAGAGAATTCCTATTCGAGGTGGAGCCATCCACAGTAAGGCCTCGGGCCCTTCGCCTCAACTGCCTCGCAGGTACCGCTACTCCAGAAGGGGAGATCCAGGCCTTTGCAGAGGTTCCCGTACGCACTGACCAGGGCGATGTGACTGCCCAACCAGAGACTGAGAAAGAAAAATCCGAGGATGCTGCTTCGGTCACCACAGATTCCCTGCTCCCACCTCCGAAGAGGAAAGTCGGCCTGGTACAGGCGTCCTGTGGTCGTGGTCGAGCTTCACCCCGTCGCTTGCCGGGCCTGGATGGATCCGGTTGGAAGAGTCCTGGACATCCCTGTGCTTCGAAAGGTCAAGGTGAGCCAGGGGCTGGGACTGTGGTGGTGGTTGGAGGTGTCGGGAGTTCACAGTCGGTGGAGCTCGCTAGGGAGGGTAGTTCCACGTCTACTAGAGACTACATTCCCGCAGAGATGTACGACACCTCCGACCTAGAATCGCTGTCAGACTGTGGAGATGACGGTGAAATAGACAAACTTTTTCATCGCAAGGGCTGGGACAAACGCCCGTTGCCTGTGTTACGTGCACCACAAGATTCGCCTATGTCTATAGGAGATAGCACGCCCCGGGCGGAAGCCCCAGAGCCTACGAGGAAGCCTAGTCCTCCAATTGTCCTTCCACAATCCACAGCATCACCCGTTTTGTTGGCGGGGACACAACGCGCATCACTACGGGCACCAAGAGCAAAGCCATCAGAGGTAGTGAAAGTACCTCGGCATCCGGAGGCCATCGTTCAACCAGGAGAAGGTAAGCGGGCCACAATGCCTCCTTTGGCCCGACTGCAACGACTCTTCTGCCAGAGGGTCGCCCGTGAGTACGGATGGGAATATCCTTACTTGCCCCGGGACTTACTGTTTGAGGTTGAAGTTCTGCGGCAGCGGTGGTATGATGAGTTTGTTTGGGAGAAACTTAAAGTGCCTCATGCTCGGCGATACTTGTCCTGTTCGCCACCCGTGTCGAAAAAATTCAGAGACTGCAGAGCAGACTGGATGTTGGGGCGTCATATTCATGCGGACAAGGTGCTTATCTGCCGGAAAGATGGAGAAGACATTGACTATTCGATTGAGGTTTTCGATAAGCATCTGAAGCCCCTGTTCTTGCCTGACCCGAAATTTTACTTGTAAAAGGAGACTTTCCTATGTGGTTTTTTTTTTCTACTCTTTGGAGGAATGAGAGCTGTTTTGTTTTGTTTTGTTCTCTCTTCTTTCACAATTCAAAGACAGAGACTTTGGGGGTAGAATCAGAATAGGGACGCAGGAAGATTTCACCAAGTGTCATTACTGCGGCACTGTCACCAGGTGGCAGTGTTGCGCAACGGCTGTGTGTTTTTTTTTTTTACATTTGCATCACTTTACTCGTTGGAGCGAATGGGTCTCTCGGCTGATGGACCCATTCATTCCAAACTGACACAAATATGTTAGGATGTTGTGTTTTTTTTTTGTTTCCCTTCTGCAGGAGATCCATCTGTCAAGACTGCTGAGTATGGGGTGGTTCTTAGACAGTGATGGGAGGGATTGTTTATGTGTACATGCTTAGAGGGTTTTATGAAAAAGTTTATTGTTTTATGTTCCCCTTCCCTTGAGCAGGTCTTGGCACGATTAGGATTCAAATTTTGAGGGATAGCCTCTGGGGTCAGGCTTATGTCACCACTCCATGGAAGACATGGGTTTGCACCAGACGCTGGAGACCAGCGTCAAATCACAGAGGGGAGTGTGTAGCGGGGTCTCTAAATTTAGGGGGGATACACCTGGGTTATAGTATGACCCAGGTGTGTAAAACATGAGAGGATTTGGACCATTTGTATTCGTGGAGGACTGGGTGGTGTATTATTCTCCTTGGCCTGTGGGTGGCGAGGTACCCGCAGGCTCAAGGTAGATTTGCTGCCGCAGTGCTGTCTTTTTGTCCCTTTCCGGAGATGGTACGGCGAGGGTGGGGAACCTGCCGTGACGTCAATGGAGGAGATAAAAGGGGAGGACGCCCTTGCCACGAGGTCTTCGGGATCTTCTTCATCACGCGCCTAGGCACCTTAGGCCTGGGTGCGGGCGGTCCGGAGTTCCGGCCCAGGCGCCCTAGGCCTGGCCGGAGCAGAGTTGGCGTCCATCCCAGGCACCTTCAGCCTGGGGTGAGGTACTAAACCGGAGGCCTGGGGCCCGGTGACTTCGACTGGGTCCCGCTAGGGCGGAGGAGTCCGAGGGTCCCTGAGGTGGATGGGGCCCATGTCTGAGGTGAGGAGGCCGGGGAGGTCACCCGTCCGGAGAGTCCGGAGCAGCATCAACCCGGTGACGGATGGGCCTCCGGTAACTCCCTTGGAGGGACATCTCCCCCTGACAGGGGCCACAACGCAGCAAAGGTACTCCTATCTACATTCTCTTGAGTCGCTGGTAGAGACTCACAAGTTCTAAGTTCTCTCTCTAGCCAAGGCTTTAGTAACCGCTGGTGAAACCACAGTGGTTTAGCGTACAACCAGGATAGTGCCTCGACCTGCTCACCCCACCGTATTGAACTGTTATTGGGTCTCAACCAGTTGGCTGGTAAAGCACTGTTTATTCTGAGTGTGACAATAAAACAAGAGTTGGACCCTAATCGGTGTGTGGTACTCTGGTTAATGGGAGCAGAGGGAAGTGTCAGCACAGCAAGACTTGGTCCTTAACTGAAATGCACAGGCCCGAGGAAAATAACTGGTACTGGCCTTCACCTCACCCACTGCCATGGGGAGGACATGTGCCGTAGCGCATCTCACCCTCACATATGAAATACCCCTAGACAAAGAAGAGAAGGGTGAGGCCGCTACAAAAGTAATCCAAAAAGGCAAGGTTTAGCAAAGTTAGCAAATCTGTGAATTATCCTGGTAGTAGTATATTTTACTTCTTTTTATAATCCTAAAGGTATCATCTGCTATTTCTACTGAAATCAGTAATGTGTACTGAGCATAGGCATCTACTGATTGTGTCCGTTATAACAGAGAGTTTAACTTCCATGGGACTACAAGTACCACCAGCTAAACCGTGTGAGTAGTTCAACGGCAGTGTTCTTAACTATAACATGGGCTATGCCCGCTCACCACTCCAATTCTCAGATGGATTAGATAACAGTGCAGATGATGAGAAGACTCAAGCCGGAACTCTCTCTGTGTCTTTGCTCTGGAAAATAGCGGCTGTCGCGCCACGCTGCAGCTCACTGGAATCTGAATTGCATGTGCCTCTGGATGACCCGAAACACCTGCCGGTCCACTGCACTGAAGAAGCGATGCTGTCCACAGAGATCCCTCTGGGTATAGCTGTCTGGCTCCCTGCTGTGTAGGCCGCAATTCATCAGCAAACTCCCTGTCACACAGACCTCCTGCTGGCAGAGTCAAAACAGTGTCCAGAGAGGCTGATCTAGGCCGCACCAGCCCTTTTTATATCCTCTCCCAGCAGTCTGTTCTGTGCACTCAGCATTCTGTTCCTTGTAGTTCAAATTAGTCCTACTGGCTGTGACACTTCAGCATTCCAAACTACACGTCCCATAATGCTTTGCTCTACGTCCTCACACAGGAAGAGAAGAAATTCACATAGAGTCCAGCAAGCACTAGAGGGAGTCAACCCCACATTAACAACACAGAAAATGTCTCTACTTATAAACATAATAGCTGAACTTGGCTACACTAGGGAAAGGATTCTGTTCAATTAAGAATAGATTAGGGACACTGCTGTCTGCCCTGCTCTCCTTCAGTATCTAGTGCTCTGTCATAGGACTTGCACCGCTACTCTAAGTGCCACTTGCATTGCCATTCTGCCTATCAGCCACCCCCTAATATAAGTTATACTAGCCCTTATGCTGCCAATGTGCTGCCAACATTGCTGAGTACAAAACTACTAGCCTTTTCACACCTGTGTGCCACTGTGTTTGCTAAGACCATACTGTTTGGAACTGTTGTTTGTAGTGCAGCAATTACTAGTGCTGATGATTGCCAATTGTTGCTTCACTTGTTATCTGTTAACCTTCAGGTTACAAAATAATAATTGTGCAACCTTTCCTTGGGCTCTGTGGGGTTGATTTACTAAAACTAGAGAGTGCAAAATCTAGTGCAGACCTGCATAGAAACCAATTAGCTTCCAGGTTTTTATTTATTTTTTGATCAAAGCTTTGCATTCTCCAGTTTTAGATACATTTTTAAATCAACCCTTGTGCCATTCTTCCAACCTGGGTACTAACCAAGTGGCCCGCCAACAGGCTGGTCCTTCCTTTCGGTTAAAATCATGTGACCAAATACTTCGACTTTTAGACACGAGGCAAGCACTGAAAAGAACCTAGAGTAAAATTTCTCCAGAGAAGATTTGCAATCTTTACATAACTCTTTATTTACCAACCCTAGCAAAACTGTTAAAACAGTTGTATGTTAATATCTAATTAACCACTTGCTTACTGGGCACATATACCCCCTTCCTGCCCGAGTGAAATTTCAGCTTTCAGCGCGGTCACGCTTTGAATGAAAATTGCGCGGTTGTGCGACATGGCTCCCAAACAAAATTGACGTCCTTTTTTTCCCACAAATAGAGCTTTCTTTTGGTGGTATTTGATCACCTCTGCAGTTTTTATTTTTTGCGCTATAAACAAAAAAAGAGCGACAATTTAAAAAAAAAACACAATATTTCTTACTTTTTGCTATAATAAATATCCCAATTTTTTTTTTAAAAACTATTTTTTTGTCTCAGTGTAGGCCGATACGTATTCTTCTACATATTTTTGGTAAAAAAAAAAAAAAATCGCAATAAGCGTATATTGATTGGTTTGCGCAAAAGTTATAGCACCTACAAAATATATATTTTTTTTACTAGTAATGGCGGTTATCTGCGATTTTTGTCAGGACTGCGACATTATAGCGGACAGATCAGACACTTTTGACACATTTTTGGGATCAGTCACATTTTTTTTTTTCAAAGATTTATTTATTTATTGAGTTTTTTCATGTACAAAGCAAAAAGTCTCGCAAATGGTTATATCACATGTATATAACATTGCACATTAATGATAGCACCACAGGGCTATATGGTATTATCAAAAAAATTATGAACCCCGGTTCCTCAACGGAGGAAAACTAAAAAAACAAAATAAGTAGGTCGACCAAAGTGGGCCATGTAGGGCCCCACTATGGGAAATCATAGTATAGTAAGCAGTGGAGATATAACCAAGTACAGTCAACCCCTACATATACACACACACACACACACACACACAGCCATACACACCTCACCGCCCACCACACCTCCAACCAGAACCCGAGAGCACCAAACCAACAACATTGTCCCCAGCAGGCGGCATCCTTAGCAAGCCAACCCAGGACATTAGGGTTGGGAGAGCGGGGTGTCCTTCCAAAAGGAATCCTCAATGTCAAGCCAGGGCTGCTAAATCTTGGTAAACTTGGCAGGACAGGCCCTACCCTTATAGATGCATTTAAAAATGGGTATACCCTTATTTATCATTCGGTACAACCTTTGAACATCTGGAGCAGAGGCGCTCTTCTATTGTAACAGAATTAATTTCCTAGCATAAAAAAGAATTTTGCGCACCAGAATTCGAGCATGGGTCCTGGGTACGAACTCATTGAGAACTCGCAACAGTCCAACCTCCGGTGTACAAGGTATTGGTAAATGTAAGGTGTCCTTGAAAATAAGTCCTTCCAAAACGTTGACAAAGCAGAAAAGACCAAAACATATGTATGTATCCAGCATCAGTAGAGTCACACCTAGGGACCATTCACATTTATACAGCGAACAGTGCTATAAATATGCACTGATTACTGTATAAATGTGACTGGCAGGGAAGGGGTTAACACTAGGGGGCGAGGAAGGGGTTAAATGTGTTCCCTAGGAGTGATTCTTACTGTGTGGGGGGAGAGGAGTGACTGGGGGGAGGTGACCGATCTGTGTCCCTATGTACAAGGGACACAGCATCGGTCTCTTCTCCATGACAGGAAGTGGATCTCTGTGTTTACACACAGAGATCCACGTCCTTGGCTGTAAAACGGCCGATCGCGGGTACCTGGCGGACATCGCGGCCACCAGGCACGCGCATCGGCACTTCAGCGACCCCCCCCAAAAAAAATGTAAAAGTCAGCAGCTACAAATACTGTTGTGATCCCTCCAGAGTCTGGACAGGCTCAGTGACATCTGAACTAAATGCACTTCTGTGACCCACAGGAAAAGTATGTCTTAGCCCTGGTTCACACTGGTGCGTTTTGACATACGATTTGACATGTCAAATCGCATGTCAAATCGGCGGCATTTGCTGGCAATTGCCGGCAATGGCACCGTCCTAATCAGTGCGACGCCGCATCTGCGGCGCTGCACCGATTTCAAAAAGTAGTTTCTGTACTACTTTTTGCGATTTCGGGCCGCTATTTACATTGACATCTGTGCAGAAACCTGCACAGATGTCTCTGTAATCGTGGCCGAAATCGGGACTGACAAGCGGGACTCACAAGCGGGAGTGAAATCGTGCGAGTTCAGCTGAACTCGCGCGGCTTGATACCCGCAGCCCAGTGTGAACCTGGACTAAAAAAGCTTTAATGACAGCATAACAACAGTTGCTGGAAATGTCAGCTAATCCCAAGAATAGCTTTAAAGATGCGATCAGGGTGTGTAAAGACAGTAAAAGTATCCCGGAATCATACTAATAGCCCTTTCACTTATCTGTAAACTGCAAATTACCTAACAAAGAAAGCCTGAATATATGTCAACATCTTTAAAAACGAAGTGCACCTCAAATTACACTACAGGCCAGTGAAGTTTTCAGTCTGCCTGGACATGTGTAATAGGTAATCTAACCCTTGCCTTTGTTTTTTCTGTTTATTAATTTATTCTACATTCCATAGAATGCAGCAGGAGGAGTGAGACACAAGCTTTGCAAGGTTAGAAGATCAGAGCTGGGAGCTCTGGTAGGAATGTCCTACTACTGGAGCCTTCAAAAAATAAGAACTCAAGTGATTTATTTAAGCAGTGGGCACCTTTAAATTTAATATCATTGTGTAGTGGACTTCCCACTTAAAAATCTGAGTGTTTCCATACAAATTCAGCAATATGTTTCTATTCGGATCATTAAAGAGGAAGTAAACCCTGATGGGTATTACTTCCTCTTTGTTTCCCTGCAAGGTAAAGAATAATGGGCTACTATGCATCGCATAGTAGCCCATTATGTGACACTTATCTGCAGTAGAAGCCTGCGATGTCCCCATCTTCCTCGCTAATAGCGAGCGTCCATTCTTCACCCCTCTTCTTCCGTGGGCCTTGAACTCCGGCTCTGTGACTGGCCGTAGTCGCGTGACGTTGCGCGACGTCACTCCCACGCATGCGCGCGGGAGCCGCCTTTAACGGCATGACCCGAGATAGAAACGGCACAGCGTGCCTTTTCTAGCCCCGGCGCATGCGCAGAAGGAATTGCCCTACGGCGATTTGCAAATATCTCCTATACCGTGCTGGGAGATATTTCAAGCACCTACAAGTAAGCCTTAATCTAGGCTTACCTGTAGGTTAAAGTGGTTGTAAAGGGTTTACAACCACTTTAAAATATATCTAAGGCCCCATTTATACTTGGTGACTTGGAATCATGGGCAGAATCGGTATTAGCATGGCACCAGGTTCTTTGCCGCAACACACACACATAGGGCAGTCCATTCAAGTGAATGGGCTGCCCTATGCGTGACATGCTGAAACGTGTTTGAATTGCTAAAAAAAAAAAATCACGCAAAATGTGAACTGGGCCCGTTGTATTATATCTTTACTTCACTCTAACTGGGATGGCTTAAAGCGGAGGTTCACACAAAATATTAACATTAGCTTATCCTGATTAGTGCACCATATACGTATACATAAGCCTAATGTTTTTTTTTTGTGATGATTTAAATACCTTTAATAAGCTTTGTAAAGGTGGACTTCCGGGTTTTCCTCCCGCGGGAGTAGGCGTATCTCTTTTCCCCGTCGCTGGGATGTCTCTGCAATGTCTCCTGGGAGCACAGCGTCATGCTTCCCAGGAGACAATGATGAACGTTATCCATCGAAATCTCTCGAGATTTCACTCGTCGCGTGACTCATCAAGCTGGTCACGTGACGAGGGCGAATCCAATTCCGCCATCTTAAATCAGGGCACACAGGTGAATAGATAGCAACCAGGAAGTGTTGACGGCGCTGCTCGCCGTCAACACTGCTCATGCGCGAGATGCCGGGGGACTAGCATTCACCGATTCCCGGAAGTCCGTGCTTGTGGGCTTCACAATGCCCACAAGCAAAATGGAACATGCAAGAATTGTTTTTTAAAAGTTTATCTTTTAAACTAAAACGGACGGGGGATGGTTTTAATTGCGAAAAAAGTGAGTACCAAGTTGTTATCTGAAACATTATTGATTGCACAGAGAAAAAAAAAAGGTTGTACCGCGGAACTTCCGCTTTAAGACCCAGATGGGGAATGTTGTTATCATTGGACCTTCATAAGGCCCTATTATCTGTACTGTACTCTACCCCCCTCAGCTAACATTGTAGTTTTTGGCCACAAATTGGACCTGCTACAAATTAGGACAGGAACCAGACAGGTTTGTCCCCTCTCGCCACTCTTATTCATAGTTGCTATAGAAACATTGGTTGTTGCCATCAGGTGTAATCTTAATATACATGGTGTCTTAAGCGGAGGCAGAGATCATAAATACGCATTATTTGCGGATGATCTTTTATTATTCATCACGGACCCTGTCATGACCCTACCTAACTTGGTTTCACTTCTCTCTAAATTTGGAGCGGCATCAGGCCTGCTGAAGGCCAATCAATCTAAATCAGAGGCAATGGATATTAATCTATCGGCCTCAACCCTGACCTCTATACGCGCTTCCTTTCCATTTCGGTGGTGTAAACAGGCCCTCCCCTACCTAGGAATAAAACTCACCCCGGGCTTATCTACCCTATATAAGGCCAATTACGCCCCTCTTGTTTCTTCCACGACAGAAGATTTAAAGAATTAGCAGAACTATAGTCTTTCTTGGATGGGCAGAATAGGTGCCATTAAAATGGTGACTCTTCCCAGAATTCTTTATTATTTTAGGTCCCTACTGATACCAGTTCCCGCGACAGTGGCTCGATCTTCCTTGTATGTCTCAAAGGGGCGGGGTGGATTGGGGGTACCACACTTTTTGCATTACTATAGAGCGGCCCAGTTGGTGCAACTCTATCAAATATTTTCTACAACTTACCGCCCTGATTGGGTGAATCTGGAGGAGCAGGCGAGTTCTCCAAGCCCTATGGACCTTCGAATGTGGCTACTACCCCCTAGGGAACGTAGAGCCATTCTGAGCCCCTCTCTTTCTCACTCTCTGGGCCTCTGGGACAGGATGTGCAAAACATTCTCTGAGGTCGCTCCATACCCCAGTGGCCCCCATTTTCGGAAATCTGCACTTTCCCCCAGGACAACATCTACAACAGTTTGCAAGGGGGATTAATAAAGGTTTATACAAGATACCACATTTCATAGATCATAAGGGCATTAGAAAGCCCTCCTACTTTTGAGATACTTTGGATATACCCGTTTCAACTCTGCCAAATTACCCATTATTTACAATCGCTTTGTCGAGACCAGGGGGACATTACTATTAGAGTATTTTACAAAAATAAATGCCTAAGATGGCCTGAGATGCAAGGTAGTATTTCAGAGTTGTATATTTTGCTAACGGACCAGGGCTCTAAACTCCCCTATCAAGCCCACAGCTAGACAGTTCATCCACCCAACCACAGACCAATTCCGGCCACAACCAGACATGCAAACCACCTCGCAGACTGACTGGCTCTCCATGGCATCTCTAACGCAACACAGCAAGACTTTGCACATATCAGGACAGGTCCATAGACCTCTCACGGCATTTGAGGATTTGTGTAGTCTCTCTCAGACCCCCAAACACCCTCTCTCTATGATATATAAATATATACAGTCCCATACTCACGACTCACTCCCTAACTTCACGATGAAGTGGTCCAGAGACCTAGGGGTGGAGATATCGCCCGAGCAATGGAGTACCTCATTCACACTTACACATAAATCATCTATATCAGGGTTCTCCCAAGAGAAAAACTACAAACTACTCTCCAGATGGTATAGGGATCCAGTCACGGTGAACAAACTGTACCCTAATGCTTTGGATGCTTGCTGGCGATGTCACAGAGAAAAAGGCTCTTATTATACATGTATGGTGGGAGTGCGACCAAGTTCGTCCATTCTGGCCTAAGGTTTTTGGTATATGCAATGACTTATACAATGTCTCTCTCGTGCCCTCCTCCTCAGATTCTTTTTATCTGCAGCCCGCCATGTAATTTCGCAATACTGGAAAACAGACTCCACCCTCCCCTTCACTGCTTGGGTGGATGTCCTCAACGACACTATGCTCATGGAGGAGATGCAGGCAAAGATAGGGGATACATGGGACAAGTACAGTTATGGTATATATGGCTTTTTCACTCTACCTCGGACCTCCTCCGCAATAGAATCTCCACTTGAAGAACCGGTTCTATATCGAACTTATGGTAGAGGATGTGTCGGTGGAGGTGTCTTTGGGGGCTCCTATAAGAACTAATGTATAAGAATTCAATTTGTTCTGAGAGTTATATTGCTGAGTTCCCCCCCCAGTTTCCCCCCTTTTTCCTCGAATCCACACTCCCATACCCCCTCCCATTCAACAGTTGGCTAAATGGTTACATATTGTAGGCAATGCCCTAGAGACGAAGGGCGCCTGGTCATAGGATATTGTGTTGATGAGTTGGGAGGATATGGGAGCAGGCATCCATCCACTATTCCAGGAGTGCTTGAAAATAAGCTGAGCCTTTGTTGTGATTAATTTCACCTATACCTGGTTGGTTTGTGGAAGAAGGATCATTAGTGTATCGTATAGGAGGAATCATTTGATGAATGGGAAGATTTGTTATCACCTTAATAATTATTTTATGTGTGTAGCGCTACCCCCAGTTAAGAGAGCCGCTGAGTTTTGTTTCGGGCCCTGTATACAGCACCGCCAACCCCCGGCAATCTACTCAGCTCACACTGGCACAGTTAGTCTGGGGATTGTTACCTTGTAACGGTCTATACCTGATTATACGCAATCTGGCAGCATTGATAGATAACCAATATCTGCAAAGATGACACTAATACCCATGTGATAAAATATAACTGGATTTACTTTGGTATAAAGATTCAAAGTTAAACACATCACATAATATACATGCAGAGCCCTGCAGCAATAAACATATACCTCAGTGATAGTGCAGCGTGATCACACGCCACGTGCATCTATCTCTTTTTCCTATGCGCAATATGGCGCAGCAACCAAGTTTTAACCCCCACCCTGGTCAGGCCTGACCCAGATTAAAACTCAGTCCCTTATGAGAATAATTCTTCGCATGCAACTTGAACGGTGGTGCACTTTCAGGAAACAATATTTGTAATCCAACGGTAGTAAATTAACAAGATGGGCCAAGGAGGTCACTAGGCCTAACAAAGCAAAAGGGTAATGAGGTGAGCAAGTGCTCGCTCACCACTCCGGACGCGATCCCAGTCCGGGCTTTCACCACTGTGTAGCCGCACACAGTGTCTCCAATGGCCGGGTCTCTGGTCCAGCTGATGTCCGCAAACTCGAACAGAAACAGGTGCCACCCAGGCTCCGCAGTGGGGTGAAAGGCTCTTTGGTCGGTATGCAAGGCCCAGGCTTCAGGCCTTACACAGCAGCAGATCCACACAGGGAGTCCTATTGCTTGCAGCGCGGTGTCCAAAGAGGCCGAGCCTGGCCTCGCCCTCTTCTTATATAGCCCCACCCATGAGTCTCTGCGGTGGCCCAATGCACCTTGGGTGCCGAACGGGGTTCTGGGTAACGTAGTCCAAGGGCCTTAAAGGAGACCCCGCTACATGTGTATATCCCATACACTGACGGTAAGGGTCCGTTTTTTTGGGTGTTGGTGACAGCTTTCTCCACTTTTCAACTCATGGTTTCTCTCCTTTGATGGATTATGTCTGGATCCATTGTTTTAGCTTCATGACTTTGGAGTGATTTCATATGAACTTTCTGTACAATACTACGATTTTTTAGCGCTACACCCCTACCCCCTATTTGCATTATTGTACCCAACAATATTGTGTTAGCTGCTATTCATTTGTTTTATTTATTTATTTTTTGAGCGCAACAAATATGTCTTTTCTATATATAAATCTTTCATAGGAGTTCAGGTTTCACATTCTTTGTGTAGCGGGGTGCTGAATTTAGGGGAAGTGTTTGAGTGGTAGTTTACTCAAACACCCTAATTTGTCAGGGTTTTTGTAACCAGTTTATCCACAGGGAGAGTATCAGTGTACAGTTCCCTGTGGCCTACAGGTGGCGCTGCCATAGTAGGCTAGGGTTGAACCGCTGATACAGTGCTGTGCCTTGTGTGTCCCCTCTCGGCAGCCATACGGTGGGAGTGGTCTATCTGCTGCGCATGCTGGGAGAGGACATAAAAGGGGCAGATGCTGCCTGTTCGGAGTTCTTGTTCCTGTCCGACCCGGGCACCTTTAGCCCGGGGGCGGGTTGTCGTTAGTTCGGTCATCGGGAGTCCTACTCCGAGGGAGTGTTCCTGCCCGCCCTCGGCAATTTAGGCCCAGGGGGGGTGTTCCGGTTCCATCCTGGGCACCTTTAGCTCAGGGTGAGGTACTATCATGCTGTTCCTGTCCGCCCTGGGTATGTAAACCCAGGAACTGCAGTGGAGGCCTGGGGCCCAGCACCTTCGGCTGGGGTCCACCTAGGATCGAGGACTCTCAGGGTGCCGCCTTGCGAGGGGACCCGTATCTAGGATGAGGAGGCCGGGAAAGAAACTCTCTGAAGACCCAGTGCAGTGTCATGGTGACAGTAGGGTCCCGGTAACTCTCCGGAGGGTTGTATTCTCCTAAAAAGGGGCCATAGCTAAAGAAGGGGATCAGCTTCACCAAGTCTGTGGCAGAGACCAACTTCATAGTCTGTGGCAGAGACTGTGCGCCTAGTTAAACTTGCTTAAAGTGGTTGTATACCCAAATTTTGTACAAGCACCTACAGGTAAGCCTACATTAAGGCTTATCTGTAGGTGCTTGTAATATCTCCGAGACCTACACAGTCTCGGAGATATTTGCAAAAAAAACTGTACCGCTATCTACGGCGCATGCGCGCCGTAGATAACGGCGCAGGCGCACTGAGCGCGGCGGCTCTTGAATGGGAGCCTGCCGTACACTGCCGGTAGTTCGCGCATGCGCGGGGATCGTGCCGTTCCCCGCGCATGTGCGGGAGTGACGTCATCGCCGCTCCGGCCAATCACAGCGCCGGAGCGGCAATACCCGGAAGTCACTCCGGGTATCATGGATTCGACGGAGGACGCGTCCGAGGACCGCTGCGGGGGCTTCGATCTAAGGTAAGTGATTGATAATGAGCTAGTATGCTAGTCATACTAGCTCATTATACCTTTGCCTTGCAGGTTGACCCAAAAAAAAAAAAAAGTTTTGCGGTATACAACCGCTTTAAGAATCTGAGCAAACATCTGTAACGTTTGTTTCTGGACCTCCTCCACACCTTGTGCTGTTCTGTTTCTTGCTCCAACCTTTTTCCTATCAGAGACTGTGTTATTGCTAAGAGAAAATAAACTCTGAGTTGGAGTTTCAGCTTGTGTGGACACTCACTTTACTGGGAAGTCAAAGACTTGTCTCTAATTAACATAGAGGTGAGAATCAGGCTCTGGAGGTTTTCATGTTCTGACCGTAGGAAGACCCAAAAACAACACCGCTCAACCTCTTCACACAGGAGGGTACGGGTTTGTGGTGCGGTGTGCCTCTCTCTTCCTGCGAGGAGCCAAAGTTAATGCAGGTAGGAGTGAGGTGGGTGCGCTACATTTGCTATGGCTATACACCTTTGTATGTCATCCATTGGTCAGGTGTTTGGTCCTCACATGTATTGCTATGGCTATACACATTAGTAAACCATCGATCAGTCAGGTGTCCAGATGACATCTGACTGTGAGAGGAATTTCTTTGATGTATTTTGCAGTTAGTGTTTATGAGCAAAGCGGCCTCTACAAAGGAACAGAGCGTTTTCCTTGTTCCACAAGCTGGTCAATCATTCCAACAGTCACAAGTGTTGTTTAACAAAAGCCATAAATACATAGTTAGTAGTTTTGTGAGAAAAAAGCTCTTCTCTGCTGTTCTAAAAAGGCCCTGACCTTCCATGTAATAAAGCACAAGTACCTCGATGAGAAGCCTCTGAAGGAAATGGCCATTTTCTGACACCCAGATTGTACCCTAGCTCCAGAAAAGTGAAGCTGAACCTATTTAGCTTGACTGAGGTACAGTATTGCCCTGACCTTACCTCTCTAATCCATACCACTACCCTAATAATGACACAACCACATAATTTGGATTTAAATGGCCAAAGCAGCCTTTTATTAACAAACCATAAATAACAAATTAACGTATTAATTCTATTCTGTGTAAAAAACATAGAGGTTGATTTAAAAGGCAAACGGACTGTGCACTTTGTAAAGTGCAGTTGCACTCTGCAAGAGCAGTTCTCCAGAGCTTAGTAAATGAGCAGAAGCTTTGCTGACTTTCATCATCCACTCATGTATAAGCAAAAATGCTGTTTTTTTTATTTTTGTGTGATTGGGCATTCTTTGCAAAGTGAAGCTTTACCTCATCTACTAAGCTCTGAAGCAATTGCACTTGCAGAGTGCAACTGCACTTTGCAAAGTGCACAGTCTAGTTGCCTTTAGTAAATCAAACCCACAGTCTCAACCATAATGTACCTAACTGACTTTTCCTTTAGTCTAATGCCGCGTACACACGACCGTTTTTCATGACGAGAAAAATGCCATTTTTTAATTTGGTCATTAAAAAGGATCGTGTGTGGGCTCCAGAGCATTTTTCACGACGTGAAAAATGGGCATTAAAAATTTGGAACATGCTCTAATTTTTCTCGCCGTTTTTCACGTCGTCGTTTTTCTCGTCTGTGAAAAACGGCCGTGTGTAGGCTTTAACGACGTGAAAAAAACGCGCATGCTCAGAAGCAAGTGATGAGACGGGAGCGCTCGTTCTGGTAAAACTAGCATTCGTAATGGAGATAGCACATTTGGCACGCTGTAACGGACTGAAGAGCACGAGGCTGAAAAGTGCGAATCGTCTCTCACTAAACTTTACTAACACAAGGATCAGCAAAAGCAGCCCAAAGGGTGGCGCCATCGGAATGGAACTTCCTCTTTATAGTGCCGTCGTACATTTCGTACATCACCGCGCTTTGCTCAAGCATTTTTTTTCATGATCGTGTGTAGGCAAGGCAAGCTTGAGAAGAATCATGTAGAGAAAAACATTGTTTTTTTCAATGACATAAAAAACGGTCGTGTGTACGCGGCATTAGGTTAATGAAGGCATGTTTTCCTCTATCGCATAGGCAGTATCAATCACCACATTTCTTTCCTGGCCCCCAGCCACATTTACACAGGTTTTGGGACAATTTTTTTCCAGTTTTCCACCTGACGCAGCCCGATGACCGATAGCCCATTATTGACTTCACTGGGTAAAGAAAGTATACCCATACCGAGATGGGCCCGGCCCTTTAAACTCCACCTTCAAAAACCTAAGACCCCTGCCTACTGCTATGACAAAACCAAACCCAAACCCATACGCATAGAACACCCCGAGTGACAGCCACCCTACAGCACCTATTGCCCCTTTAAGAATAAACAGCCATAGGAAGAAAAAAAAACAGATCTTGCAAACTTTAAGAAATTGGAGGGGAGGGAGGGCAAGAAAGTGTATTTGTCGCTTACCTGGCTCCCACTGACCAACTAGCAACTCCCACCCTTCTGCTAGTCCACTGGTGCCACACCCCAGCCACAACCTACCCACCTTGGTCATCCAATAATGTAAGCCTACCCACACTTTCAAACCAAACCTCTTTAACTGCCTGGTTGTAGCCTGCCCAGCAACTCAGTCATACAGGCCCTCCACCTATTCTGTGCACGCAGTTCCAGGCCTATTGCTTTCTTTTGAGTGATGTCACTGTCCCACACCAACTATACAGCAAGTCTGCCCTCCCTACCCCATATGATAATAGGCCATTTAACAAGCACCAATAACAGAAAGAGGGATGAGTACTTGGTACTTTCTTCAATTTAAAAGGCCAAAAGGAGCAGTGAGGGAATGAGAGAAGTGTGATTATATGTTGCAGAGGAAGGGGGGGGGGGATTCCAGTGATCCTGTTGCTTTGCAAATGGTTAATTTATCTTTTTAGAAAAAATTAAAAAGCTAACTAACACCTTCCCCACTGTACTTACCTCCGTGGGTGATGAGCTGTTATTGCCCACACAGCAAGTGCGGTGGTGCAGGGATTTGAAATCCCAGCTCTTCTCTTCCACTTCTTTCTACAGCGCTTCCAGGACAGAGCAGAGTGATGCTCTGTGCTTGCACTGACCAATCAGAATCACTCTCAGAATCTGTCCCGGAAGCCTTGAAGAAAGATTGGGCCTAAGTAAGGTGCACATGTAAGGGCTTTACCCAGAGAAAATAAAACATTTTCCCAACAAATGCTAACCAGAAAAAAATTACAATGTCTAACAATTGGTGTTAAAAAAGTGGTTTTAGCTGAGATTATATGGAAGCCACATTGGCCTCATCAAGGTCCCTTTGTGAGGTGTGGTCTCTAACTTTAGTCTATGAGGACCTCTATGCGACCCCATTCACTATAATGACAGGTTGCTGGCTGCCACAGCTATTTGTGGCTGTCTGCACAGCCAGCGATTATCTGTGGTGATTGCTGCTGGATACTCAAGAAGCGCAATACATCATAAACCCAGCACATCACAATGGCAGCTGAAGGCATCCAGTGTGTCCCTGCGCCAAATTCAAATAGAAAATGGCAACCACCCCAATTTCTAATAAAAGCAAGGTGCACATGGAAGAGCTTTGCACAGAGCCATATATTGGCTAGGTACAGGTTTGCTATGAATACATGAAAAAAACGAAGAAAATATTACTCTGCGCTTCCTCATATAACATAAAACCAAATCAGAGACTACATGGCCAATGGCTACCAGAAGCTTTCAGATTTTTTTACATTGTAAGAGACTCCCGGTAATATATTGTTTTCAGTCAGACAGACCCTACCTAGTAGACCTGCAGTGAGACCAAATGATTAGCAAAGCATATCATTGGGCTGCACTAATGAGTAGAAAGCAAAACCTACAAAGACAATCAGCAAATAAGACTGTGCCTATTTTTAAAGGTCATTACAAACTATACATCTGACATTTTCATAGTATCATAGTTGGCAAGTTTGAATAAAGACACTAGTCCATCCAGTTCAACCTGTGAGGGTATGTGTGTGTGTTCATGTTGATAATAATTTCCCATATCCCTGTATATTGTGTTCACTAAAGCCCCATACACACGGTCGGACTTCCATCAGACTTTTCCGTGGTTTTTTGTCCGAACGGAGTTTGTCGGGAACACCCATAGCATACACATGCTCAGACTTTTCTGCAAACTTTTCCAAAACTTTTTGCAACATCACGTGGTTTTTCTGCTATTTTCTGCTCTTTACCGCCACCCTTTGGTCAACTTCTGCTATTGTTGGTTGATTTTAACATTAGTTGTTTTGTCCATCGGACAAAAGTCCGATGGTTTTCTGTACACACGGTAGGACTTTGCTCCATCGGACTTTTGTTGGGCAAAAGTTTGTCCGTTTGCAGACCCAACTTTTGTCCGATGAAAACAAGAAAAAAGCAAAAAAAGTTTGTCCGATGGAGCGTACACACGGTCGGATTGTTGGTTCAACTTGCTCAAAATGAAGTTTGTTGGCCAAAAGTCCGACCGTGTGTATGGGGCTTAAGATGCACGTCCAAGAGGCTTTTAAAACTATTAGTACTTCCTACTGACACCACAGATTGTGGAAGAGAGTTTTTACATCCTTATCCCTCTGACAGTGAAAACCCCCTACGCAGTTTAAGGTTAAACCGCTTCTCTTCCAATCTCCTTTTATGGCCCAGTGTCTTCTTACACTTCCTGAGACTGAATAGTTTTCTACCTATGCTGGGATTACCATTGAGATATTTGTATATCGCTATCATATCTCCTCTCAAGCATCTCTTCTCCAGGGAAAATAAGTTTAGTGCTTGTAGTCGTTCCTCGTAATTGAGGTCCTACAGTCCCCTTATTGATTTTGTTGCCCTTCTCTGGACTCTCTCCAGTGCCAGCACATCCTTCCTGAAGATTGGTGACCAGAACTGGATGGAATATCCCAAATGTGGCAGAACCTGAGTTTTATAAAGTGGCAGAATTATAGTTTTATCTCTGGAGTAAATTCCTTTTTTTCTCCACTTATAGCTAATATACTTAATCATTACAGTTTACTGCTCTGAGGCCTCGTACACACGACCGAGTTTCTCTGCAAGAACCAGCAAGAAACTTGCTGGCAGAGATGTCTTGCCGAGAAACTCGTTCGTGTGTATGGTTTCTCGTCAAGAAAACCGACAAGTAATCTCGACGAGAAAATAGAGAACCTGCTCTCTATTTTCTCGTCGAGATTCTCGTCAGCATGTTTCTCGCCGAGAAAAGTGAGTGTGTGTACACTTACCTGTCCTCCCGGAAGCCCGCGCATGTTCGAAATGAATTCGACGCATGCGCGGTAGCTTCCTAGGCATAGGTAGGGTATACCAAGATGGCGGCGACGGCATCGAATGTGACGAGCGCATGCTCGTCATAGTCGATGACGTCACCGCGTACGCTCCATTCAAAGAACCGCGGGTTCTTTGAATCGAGCGTGTGTACACTCGACCGGGACAAGTTTCTTGTCCAAGAATCTCGTCGAAAAAAACGACATGTTTTTTTCGACGAGAATCTCGGCCGTGTGTACGAGGCTTCAGATCAATAATTTGTTGATCTTGTAAACTGAAAAAAGTGTGATATAATACGAAAAGAAAAGAAAAAAATGACAAGGAGCCATAGAGGACCACCATAAGGCTGGGTTCACACCATTGCGAATTGGATGCAGATGAGCACCCATTAGCACCTATAGAGCCGGTTCACGTATCTCCGCAGCGGGTCCGGTGCGATTTGCACAAAAAGGTTGTGCGTCTTTTGGTTCAAAAATTCGGGCTGAAATCGTACCTAAAACATTGAACCAGGACGCACCAGACCCCTGCTGTGAGCCGCATGCGGCTCATATGTGAACCCAGCCTATAGGAGAAAACCCCAGCAATGAATCACAAACTTATGATAAGTTGTCCATGCTGGCTTCTCCATAGCATCTAATTGGGAGACAGGCTATAAATGTGTGTCCCCCTGGAAAACAAAACCCCTTGTTAAAAGAGAAGTATGGGAATACAGAAAAATGTAAAATCATACCTACCTAGATGGCTGCAGCACCGGTCTCAGCTGCGTTTAAGTGCATCAAGAGCGTTTATGGATTCCATTGGCCATATTCATTTATTCTGACCATTGGAATAAATGAACGCTCAAGCGCTAAACATGTCTAGTGTTTGGGTGCGTTTAGGCACATCAAACACTTTTTTGACAAAAATCTCCTCTCCTGAACACTCAGGTGATGGGTTTCTTTTTCAGCCTATAAACACATATGTGTGCGACACATAGGCTAACAGAGGTGCTTCTACAGGCAGTAGAAAAACAAAAAAATTCCAAACGCCTGTAAAAGCAGCAGTTTTTTAAGCCGTGTGCATAAGGCCTTAGTAGTCACATTTGTCAGAATTAAGCAGAAGAGGTTATATGACAAGGAACAGAACTAAACAGGAAAAAGCTAAAATATTCAAAAATAAATAAATATTAGAATTCTAATAATTATTGTGCAGTTATTATAATGTCACTTACAGTCTAGTACTCTGTCTGTTCTAAGTCATTGTGACCCTTAATCAAAGAATGTACATGTACAGACCCATGAAACAAGACTGACTTTTGGATATAGGTCTAAATTCAAATTTTTTAACCCAAATCTACCTTTTACAAAAAAAAAAAAAATATATATCTGCACTCAAAGCCCAGGTTCACACATGTAGCCATTTCTACCACCCTCTGAAAAGCCATCCATGGTGGATTGTTTTTCATAGGATGGTAGCAGATTCCAGGCGTTCAGGAGGTGATCCTGCTGCCTTCTGACAGCCTGGTTTTATTTTGTTTTGTTTGTTTTTTTGTATGTAGGGTTACAGTGACCACACTACAATTAGTGAGTTGGCAAGAGAATCGGATATTTGCACCCTGTTTTTTCTTTTTCTTTTTTTACTATATTGTTTGTTTTTTTGCAGAACAGGCATTCTTTCATATTGACTATAATTGGAAATATGTTGCCACCTATAAAACTATAAGTCTCAGCAAGCCAAGTTAAATTTGCTATGTTGGCCTTTTGGTGGGTGGTAAAAACATAAATGAACTGCTAGTTTTTACCACCTGTATTAATAAGGCCAAAAATACTAAATTCTCCAGTTAAAAAAAAGAAACTGAAACACATTTTCTGTCTCCTAACTACAGGGAAACTTACTTTGCTACAATTTTGCAATATACTGTATTTTTTGTGCTGATGTGTAAAAAAAAAAAATCACACTGGCACGCAGCAAGTGTACTTCATCATTTTACAGCACAGCTGCTAAAAAATATTCACAAGTATTCAAAAACTTCTCTAAGAAATCTATTTAAGATAGTTTTGGAGAACGTGTAGGATGGCAGACATCTCTTTGTAACGTGGTCGAGATGCGGCTCACATATTTGTGAACCTCACAAAATGACCTATTAGTACAATTTAGGTACACAGACCTGTTTAATTACAGGCTCCTACGTGGAGGCTTGTCATTTGTGTAAGAGACTAAACAATGGTACAAAGAATACACAAGAACATAATTGGCAAATAATTAGCTGCTACTGGTTCATCAGATACTAGCTAGGGGGATCATAAATCCATTTCAAAACAAAACACATCACAAAAATTACCATAAACATAAAACTACTATGTGCTGATAATTAGGGTGGAGCTTGAGCTGACCAAAGAGGGTAGTCAGATACAAATAAATGATCTGACCATCTGAAAATGTAATTTAGTCAAGCTTCCAGCATATATATGAAAGGGGACAAAGCATTTACAGTGAAACCTAGGATTGCGAGTAACGCGGTTAACGAGCGTTTCGCAATACAAGCACTGTATTTTTAAAAATCCTGACTCGGTTTGCAAGTGTTGTCTCGCAAAACGAGCATGACTCAAGCCACAGCAGTGTGCAGTACCGCGTTTGGCCTGAGGTGGGGGGCGCCGGAGCCGATCGGAGCCGTTTGGAAATGCTTGGAAAATCTCGGAAATACTCAGTTCCCGAGCCTTTCCGAGGTTTTCCGAGTTCAGCTGAGCTGCCCCCGGGCCTT
Source organism: Rana muscosa (assembly GCA_029206835.1). NCBI lineage: Eukaryota > Metazoa > Chordata > Amphibia > Anura > Ranidae > Rana > Rana muscosa. The sequence continues at coordinate 196,249,794 of CM055123.1, forward strand.
TCCGATCATTTCCAAGGCTCTCCGGCACCCCCTAACTCTGGCCACATGCGGTATTGCATGCCATTGAAGTCAATGCGGAACTAAATATTTTAGTTTCCATGGACTTCTATCAGGAAACTCAATTTGATATGCAAGTGCTTTGGATTAGGAGCATTCTCCTGAAATGGATTATGCTCCTAATCCAAGGTTCCACTGTATATGAAAATGGTAAGAGATGAGCACATGGTACTGTTTTTTTCTAAGTGGAAATAGAAGAGCTCAGATAAGGGTACCTATAAAAGACAAAAACAGAACATTCCATAGCTCAACTCACCAACCAGTCTGCTGACCAACCAGGGGCGTACCTAGAGCATTTGGCACCCGGGGCGGATCCTATATCTGGCACACCCCCCCCACCTTAAAATGTAAAAACACCCCACTGTGCCCCCTGCATACCTCTGCATCCTTCAATATCTTTTTGTCACTACTGTGTACCCCCTCTCCACAACTGCACCTCTGGACCCCTTTACATTACACAGCACCGCACCCCTGGAACCCTTTACATTACACAGCACCGCACCTCTGGACCCCTTTACATTTCACAGCACCCTGCACCTCTGGACCCCTTTACATTACACAGCACCCTGCACCTCTGGACCCCTGTACATTACACAGCCCTTGTACCTCTGGACCCCTGTACATTACACAGCACCCTGCACCTCTGGACCCCTGTACATTACACAGCACCCTGCACCTCTGGACCCCTGTACATTACACAGCACCCTGCACCTCTGGACCCCTGTACATTACACAGCACCCTGCACCTCTGGACCCCTTTACATTACACAGCACCGCACCTCTGGACCCCTGTTCATTACACAGCACCCTGCACCTCTGGACCCCTTTACATTACACAGCACCCTGCACCTCTGGACCCCTTTACATTACACAGCACCCTGCACCTCTGGACCCCTTTACATTACACAACACCCTGCACCTCTGGACACCTTTACATTACACAGCACCCTGCACATGACACAGGCCTTGTACCTCTGGACCCCTTTACATTACACTGCACCTCTGGACCCCTTTGCATTTCACAGCACCCTACACCTCTGGACCCCTTTACATGACACAGCCCTTGTACCTCTGGACCCCTTTACATGACACAGCCCTTGTACCTCTGGACCCCTTTACATTACACTGCACCTCTGGACCCCTTTACATTACACAGCACCCTGCACCTCTGGACCCCTTTACATTGCACAGCACCCTGCACCTCTGGACCCCTTTACATTACACAGCACCCTGCACCTCTGGACCCCTTTACATTACACAGCATCCTGCACCTCTGGACCCCTTTACATTACACAGCACCCTGCACCTCTGGACCCCTTTACATTACACAGCACCCTGCACCTCTGGACCCCTTTACATTACACAGCACCCTGCACCTCTGGACCCCTTTACATTACACAGCACCGCACCTCTGGACCCCTTTACATTACACAGCACTCTGCACCTCTGAACCCCTTTACATTACACAGCACTCTGCACCTCTGAACCCTTTTACATTACACAGCCCTTGTACCTCTGGACCCCTTTACATTACACTGCACCTCTAGACCCCTTTGCATTTCACAGCACCCTGCACCTCTGGACCCCTTTACATTACATGGCACCTTGCACCTAAGGACCTCTTTACATTACACAGCACCCTGCACCTGTGGACCCCTTTACATTACATAGCCCACTGCACCTCTGGACCCCTTTACATTACACAGCACCCTGCACCCCTTTATATTACACAGACCCCCACAGCTCTGGACGCCTGTATGTTACATAGACACCCCTCTAACAGTTCCTGACCCCCTGCATGTTACACAGACCCCCCCCCCTACAGTGCAGTCCCCCTCCCTACAGTACAGACCCCCCTACAGTACAGATCCCCGCCACAGTACAGATCCCCACCACAGTACAGACCCCCGCTACAGTGCAGACTCCCCGCTACAGTGCAGACCCCCCGCTACAGTGCAGACCCCCCGCTACAGTGCAGAGCCCCCGCTACAGTGCAGAGCCCCCACAGTACAGATCCCCCTACAGTGCACAGACCCCCCCAACAATACAGACCCCCACTACAATACAGACCCCCACTACGATACAGACAGACCCCCCCTACAGTGCAGACCCCCCCTTCAGACCCATGTACCTCAGACCAAGACCACACATAGAGAGAGCCCGAGGTAGTGGCTTTGCAGGGGGAGGAGTACTGCGAGCCGCATCTGAACCAGTCCCCATGACAGACTCCCCCTTCAGACCCATGTACCTCAGACCACACATGGAGAGAGCCTTAGGTAGTGGCTTTGCAGGGGGGGAAGGGTATTGCAAGCCGCACCTGAACCAGTCGTCATGACAGACCCCCCCTTCAGACCCATGTACCTCAGACCACACATGGAGAGAACAAGGGAGGTGCTTTGCAGGGAAAGGAGTATTGCGAGCCGCACCTGAGCCAGTCGGCACACCGGGGACCCGGCCCCATGATCCTATTCTCTCCTTCTCTCCGTGGTCGCGGACTCACAGTTCCGATCAGTCTCGGCAGCTGCTGTCACAGCCGAGCAGAGTGAAGCTGCCTCCCCCTCCTCCTGCATGCACAGCACTGTGTAGACATAAAGGAGGAGGGGGAAGTGGCTTCACTCTGCTCGGCTGTGAAAGCAGCTGCAGAATCTGATTAGAGCCGCGACCACGGAGAGAAGGAGAGAATGGGATCTTGCACCGGGTCCCAGGTGTGCCGACTGGCTCGGGTGCAGCTCGCAATACCCCTCACCCTGCAAAGCCACTACCTCGGGCTCTCCATGTGTGTCCTGTCACCGCTCGGTGCCGCTGCCTAAACCCGCGGCGTTGTCTCCGCTGTCTTCGGTCGTGGGGGGGGGCGCCGGCCTGACACCCCCCAATGTGTTGCACACGGGACAGCCCGCCCCCCCACCCCCCACTTAGTAGGCCACTGTGACCAACCAGATTAACCTGTCCAACAGTCTGCGTTAAAAACAGGTGTTTAGTTAGCACGCATTTGCAAACGCATGCCTAAGCTGCAAGGCCTCTTCACGGCACATTGTGTATGCTTGCAGTCCTAAATGCTACTAAATTTATGAGCGTCTCCACAGTGGGAGCACATGAATTCAATAAATAGATGAGGGGCAGGTGGGCCTGGAGGCAGCCCAATCCCCCTTAACCACTTTAGCCCAGGAAGTTTTGGCTGCTCAATGACCAGGCCATTTTTTTGCAATACGGCACTGCGTCGCTTTAACTACCAATTGCGCGGTGGTGCGAAGCTGTCCCCAAACAAAATTGACGTATTTTTTCCCTACAAATAGAGCTTTCTTTTGGTGGTATTTGATCACCTCTGCAGTTTTTATTTGTTGCGCTATAAACAAAAAAAGAGCGTCAATTTAAAAAAAAAAAACACAATATTTTGTACTTTTTGCTATAATAAATATCCCCATTTTTTTTTAAAAAAGCTATATTTTTTTCTCAGTTTAGGCCGATATGTATTCTTCTACATTTTTTTGGTAATAAAAATCACAATAAGCGTATATTGATTGGTTTGCGCAAAAGTTATAGCGTCTACAAAATAGGGGAAAGATTTATGGCATTTTTATTATTATTATTTTTTTACTAGTAATGGCAGCGATCTGCAATTTTTATCTGGACTGCAACATTATGGCGGACAGATCGAACACTTTTGACACATTTTTGGGACCATTGACAATTATAGAGCGATCAGTGCTATAAAAATGCACTGATTACTGTGTAAATGTCACTGGCAGGGAAGGGGTTAACACTAGGGGGCGATCAAGGGGTTAAAGTGGAGTTCCACCCTGAAAAAAAATTTTACACCAAAAATCTACAAATAAAAAAAATAAAAAATAAAAAATTGGCTTACCAGAAATAGCGATTGTTATGCAGATTGTCCCTAATCTGCCTATTCATCCTCTGCGGTGGATCTTCTTCCTCGTCCTACACTCGGTGTCTTCTTGTGAATGGGGCGCGCTGCCTTCTGGGAACCGTGTGTATCCCAGAGAGCAGCCGGTCCAGTCACAAAGTGCCACGCTCCTCGCGCATACACAGTAGGAAACAGGCAGTGAAGCCGCACGGCTTCACTGCCTTTTTCCCTTACTGAGGATGGCAGCGCCGGGAGCTGCCAGGATCGAGGGATGGGCCTCGGGGGGGCTGACATCGCGGACAGGTAAGTGTCCTTCTTAAAAGTCAGCAGCTACAGTGTTTGTAGCTGCTGACTTAAAAAAAAAAAAATTGTGGGTGGAACCCCCCTTTAACTGTGTTCCTAGTGTGTGTTCTAACTGTAGGGGGATGGGAGTGACTGGAGGAAATGGCAGATCGTGGTTCCTAGCTAGTAGGAACTCACGATCTGCCTCTCCTCTCCTCACAGAACAGGGATTTATGTATTTACACACACGCCCCTGTTCTGCCTCTCGTACCCGCGATCGCAAGGTAAGGGGAAATCCTACAAAGGGGGCACTTGTTCTGCAGGTACTGTAAATTTCAATTTGGGAGATATCCTCTGACTTGCTGTGTCTCTGGAATTCCCCCATGGTATACAGACAGCAAAAAAGAAAACCTGACAGGGGTTTAATCCTTCTCTATTTTATCCAAATTAAACATTTTGTCTAAACATAAACCTCAACCAAAAAAGTGTATGAATCAAATATAAATGTGCGCAATCTAATATAATATAATAGTGCAAAATGGATGAATAAATTAATAATAATAGCTGCTATCACTAAAAAAATGCTCTCACTCCTTGACTCCACTTAAATAAAATAGAAATAACAAAAACAATGCTGCGCTATTAAATAAATAAATAATCAATAGTGATAGATCTAAGTACCCAATAATGGAATAAAATGTAGTTAATAATCCATAAAGAAATATATGAGTGCTGTAAAGTTCATAAATTATATCCAGTGACTGATTGAAGTGAATTCAGAAACCTCAATAAATCAATAGTGCAGAAAATCCAAAGTGCTTGTGCTCTCCTCCACCAATCTCACAGGCTGCTCACCTCACATCTGAGACAAATCAGCAGTGTTTCCCACTGGGGATAATAGAGAAAGCTGGTGTGGTGCTGGTAATCCCCCACTTCCTTCAACACACCTACTCCCATCGGACATGAACCCCGATCGTCTTGCCAAATAGGATGGGTATGAAGGATGGCACTGTAAGCCGTGCAAGCTGGAAACACATTCAGACACAATAGGTCTCGAGGTGGCCGCAATGTGACATATGTAGCGGGTATTTACATTTAAGGGAAGCATCTGGGTGGTAGTGTAACCCAGATGCACTGATTATTGTTTATAGAGGACTCTGGTGGTGTGAGGTTCCCTGGGGTCTGAGGGTGGTGCTGTTGCCCTGGGCCGGGGGTTGAACCCTCACTGTAAGACTGTACTCTTTTTGTCCCTTTCCAGCGGTTGTACAGCGGAGCGGGGAACCTGCTGTGACGCTGGGGAGAGGAGATAAAGGGGTGGACGCCCTGAGCACAGGGTTCAGAGTCGGAGGACACCTTCAGCCTGGGTGCGGGCGTTCCGGAGTTCCGGGCACAGGGGCCCTTGACCTGGCCGGAGCGGGAGATGGAGTCCATCCCAGGCACCTTTAGCCCTGGGGTGAGGTACTATTGAGGAGGCCTGGAACCCAGTACCTTCGACTGGGTTCCACAAGGGTGGAGGAGTCCGAGGGGCCCTAAGGTGTTGGGCGCCCGAATCTGAGACGAGGAGGTCGGGGAGTGTAACCCTTCCGAACAGCCCGGTGCAGCATTTGCAGGTGACGGTGGGGCCTCCGGTAACTCTCTCGGAAGGATGTCTTCCCTCTGACTGGGGCCACAGCTTAAAGAAGGTAACTCCCCACCTATACTGAACTGTTCGTTGGTCACAACCTGTCTGTGCTGAGTGACGATTTATTGCTGTTGAAGAATAAATAAGAGTTGGACCTTTTCAGTGGTGTGGAACTCTGGTTACTGGGAGCAAAGGGGGGTCAGTTAGAGGAAAGACTTAACCCGGGGTTATACACACGACCTGATGGAAAAATACGTTCAGGCCTTCACCTCTATCTAGAAGAGGACATGGGCCGTGGTGGATCTCATCCCTCCTCCCAGGTTCCCCTAGACAAGACAGCAAGCTGAGAAGAAGAAGGGGTGAGAGGGGTGAGCCCGCTACACATAAATATGCAAGCTCCGCCCCCTAGATGCCTTGCGTCAGGCCGTTGACTTCTTCAGTAGGGGTCCCTAGATCAGTGTTTCTCAACCTTTTTTTAGTTGAGGCACCCTTTAAAATTATAGACAATCTCAAGGCAACCTTTAAAATTATGGACAGTCTTAAGGCACCCCATTCTAAAATGTAAAAAAATATTCTAATCGTTTTACATAATGCAGCAACATCCACACGTAGGACACCCACCATTAGAGGATATTTATTCTTCCAAAGCAAATACACTTTTGCACACAGGTACTGACTAGTATTCCTATATTTCCCTTCTCCCTCAATATCTATCTATCAGTCCGCTAATGTTGCCCCAGTGCTGAGGGAGAGGGGCAGAGGAGGGTCAAACAAGAATGCTGTCTAGGCAACAGACATCCTTCTTATCAAATAATGACTTCATTGGGTGTTAGGATGCCAGTGTCTAGAAAGTCATACTGGTGCATAATAAAAACCCATTGCTTGGTGTAACTTAAAGGCAGGCTTGATCCAATTTTGGATCAGTTCTTAGGCATTTTTCCAAGGCACCCCTGAAGAAACCTCAAGGCACCCCAGGGTGCCTGGGCACCCTGGTTGAAAAAGGCTGATCTAGATGCTAGCTGTAAATCTTTGGATGACTTAAGGTTCCTCCAAATATTAGATGGCAGTCAAACAATATTTGCTACATAAGTTCTTTCCAACATACACGTTCACATGAGCAAGCTTGCATATTTGTACCTAAACATTGTAATACAGAGAGATAAAACCATATCATTTTTCTTACCTAAACATTCCATAATGTCTGTAGGTACATTGAGGTCTTGGTTAAGCATTTGGTTTACTTTACTCATTAAATAGCCTGGAGTCATTTCTGTTAACCTGCACACAATTTGTGATGGTGTTACACCCAAAAAGTAAACAGATTAGGAACACATGGTATCTTATTTTCAAAGGAATGTTGACACTAAGCCTGTGTAATATTTGTGCAATTCCATGGATCTTTTGTATACTAACAGTGAACAATAAAGTGCTTTAGGCTTACACCATATGTATTACGGAAGAGTTTCCAATGTTTAGAATAATGAGTGTTGGTCTTTTCTCAAATACTCTGTTTGTTTTTAGACAAATAATTCAGCAGTGACCACAAAATAAAAGCTGCTCAAAGACATCAGATGACAGTCAAATCGAATGACCAAATTATTTTCTTTTATGATTATACAGAAACACCTCTGTCAAACAAAAGCTTATAAGGAAGGGGAGGAGCCAGAAAGTTGGAGAGACACTGCAGTGACAGTGTTCTTGTTCATGTTTATGCTTCTAGGCATGTACTGGCCATAGAGACTACCGGGAGTTTCTCGGTGAGCCGATGGGTCAGTGGGCCGTTTCAGCGGCCGCCTAATTTGCCTATTGCATCGTTTCCCAACTGGGGTTTCCCAGTTGTTCTGCAGTGAATTCCCCCGGAGGTACGTGGCGATCTACCCGTCAATCACTGACAGCTGGACGCCTGACGGGTGGATTAAGATTCAGCCAGCATGTAGAGTAGCGCAGAAAGCGTCTGTAATAAATTCTCTCACATGTCGCGCTGCTCCCCGGCGGCCCCTCCTCGCTTCTCTTCCATCCCAATTTGCTTGTGACATCACCTGGGATAGACGAGAAGAGAGGAGGGGCCGGCGGGGGACAGCATGACATGAGAGAGAACTTATTACAGACGCTTTCTGCGCTACTCTGCATTTGAAGAAAACGGCTAGTAAACACTGTGCCCTGATGTGCCCCATGTACCCTGATGTTCCCTGATGTGCCATGTGCCCTGATATGTGATGGGTCCTGTGCCCTGATGTGCCATGTGCCCTGATGTCTGATGTGCCCTAATGTGCCCTGTGCCCTGATGTGCCCTTTACCCTGATGTGCCATGAGCCCTGTGCCCTGACGTGCCACGTGCCCTGTGCCCTGATGTGCCATATGCCCTGATGTGCCATGTGCCCTGTGTTCTGATATGCCATGTGCCCTGTGTTCTGATATGCCATGTGCCCTGTGCCCTGATGTGCCATGTGCTGTGTGCCCCGATGTGCTGTGCCCTTATGTGCTGTGCCCTGATGTGCCCTGTACCCTGATGTGCTGTGCCCTGATGGGCTGTGTCCTGTGCCCTGTGCCCTGATGTGTTGTGCCCTGATGTGCTGTGTCCTGTACCCTGATGTGCCCTGATGTGCCCTGATGTGCTGTGCCCTTATGTGCGCTGTACCCGGGGCCGATCTGAATGAAGTCCAGGGCCAAATTTTTGTTTCAGTCCAGCCTTGCTACTGGATGATAATAATTGGTCACAATGTGCATGTATAGGTCTATAGGCACATGGTCAGAGATGTGCCCAACCTTGGGAATTCAAATCATTGCTTGTATTCATGTTTCTGATCATAAAACATTTTGTTTAGATAGATGAAAAAGGGTAAGCCTCTGTTGGGCTTTCTAGTGATGTACTGTATGTTTGCCCACTGGGCTGCTTTTCCATCACTTCCCATCTCAGTGACACTGTAAAACACAGTGGGGTTGATTTACTAAAGGCAAATAGGCTGTGCACTTTGCAAAGTGTAGTTGCTCTAGAGCTTAGTAAATGAACAGACGCTCTGCTGACTTCCATCATCCAATCATGTGCAAACAAAAATTATGTTTTTTTTATTTTCCTTGCACGTGACTGGGTATTCTTTGCAAAGTGAAGCCTTACCTCATTTACTTAGCTCTGGAGCAACTGCACTTGCAGAGGGCAACTTTTTCAAAAGAGCAGCCTCTCTTCCAGATGTATAAGATTACAGGGATGAGACAAACCATTTAACATTGGCAGCAGTGCTTACGATGACCAGCTTTTATTTATTCATATAAAACCTTTATCCTAAAAGGAACAAAACTGATTATAAAGTATTAGCTGGGATTTGGCTTCAATTTGCTAGTGTTTTCAAATTTGCTAGAACATCTAACAGTCCTAGGGTTGCCACCTTTTCGTCAAGCCAAACCCGAACGCTTAAGCAGCGCACGCCAATTATAATTTTTTTGTAGTACATTAAATTGATTACCTCTGTACAAAGCAATGCACAGCAATTTTGTTATGTAGTATACACTATACATATATTTTTGGGGTTAAAAACAATTTATAATCATATGGAATTAATCACAAGAGTCTCCCTTTACATCAGAGTCAACAGAGTTCCCCTTTATATCTGAATCCGCAGAGTTTCCCTTTACATCTGAATGCATGGGGTTTGTTCCCCTTTACATCTGATTCTGCAGGAGAGGAGTGCAGAGGGTAAGATGGTGGCAGTATGTAGAGGAGAGGAGTGCGGAGGGTATGATGGGGGCAGTATGTACAGGAGAGGAGTGCAGAGGGTAAGATGGAGCCAGTATGTAGAGAAGAGGAGTGTGGAGGGTATGATAGGGGCAGTATGTACAGGAGAGGAGTGAGAGGGTAAGATGGAAAGATGGAGGCATCCAGTTGGATGAAACATGTCAGGCTGGCCGATGCAAGGACGCTGTGAGCCGTGGATTTTATACGTCTTGATTTTTCTTCATTCCTGTAAGTAGAATACAAAAAAGTGTGTGTTTTTACCTCTATGGGCTTCACTATTATAGCTTTCCTCTCTGCATTTTGGTTGAAACACCTGTTGATGATTGCTGAGTCCTGGATATCCCTGTAATGCTGATGAATTTGGATGTTCTTTTAAACCACCTATCAAGTTAAAAAGTGAATACTGCTACTGACTCCATGCATTATATGATCACAACGCCTGTTTTCATGTCTTTCTGGTAAGCAGATTGATTGCACAGAGGTGTAGTGTGACTTTCCTTCTTTGCACACTGAATTTTGGTGGCGGTTTCCTTATCAGCTTCACTCCGGATTGTTTTTTGGACTGTCACGTTCATATATTACTATTGCACTGAAGCGCTGCACTCTTGGACTTTATGTAGAGGAGAGGAGAGGAGTGCGGAGGGTATGATGGGGGCAGTATGTACAGGAGAGGAGTGTTGAGGGGATGATGCGGGCAGTACGTAAAGGAGAGGACTGTGGTGGGTATGATGCGGGTAGTATGTAAAGGAGAGGAGTGCGGAGGGTATGATGGAGGCAGGATGTAGAGGAGAGGACTGTGGTGGGTATGATGGGGGCAGTATGTAGAGGACAGTGGAGGGTATGATGGAGGCCAGGGCCGGTACAAGGCAGGGGCGGGAGGGGCCACTGCCCTGAGCGGAGTTTGGGATGGGGCGCAAAACACTAGAGCATCATGCTTTGTCTCAGCCTCTGCGTTGCTAATTCTGTCCAAAAGCACCGCTGAGAATGTGGGCACACGTTTTCCTCACAGGCTGGGCGGTTGGATCGGGACAGTGAGAGCTCCAGACAGTATAGGTGGGTAGCGCAGACAGCAGTACACTGCAGCCCCGATCATCACTGTCCAGCAGACATCGGAGCTTTTCTCTCTCCTCTCTCCTGGCTCAGACTTAAGATAAGGGGTGACAGATATCAGACTGCTTTTCTCCTCCTGTGAGTCCCGACCTGTTCTGCTATCCACACTGTGCAATGCTGTGCTGTAAACCTGTGCTGACCCTTGCAGTGCAGGTTTACTAAAGTGAAAGTAAAATGTTTATGAATAGGTTAGAAATATACTGGGACTTTTTCAGGCTCTACATAGATTTATTGCACACACACACACACTGTATCCTAATGAAAATCATGCATTTTAATAAAATATAGTGTGTATCTGGACTACATCTATGTAGCAACTGAAAAATTTCAGTACATTTCTAACCTATTTAAAGACCACAAACAGCAAGTGATGGGATGCAGCCCAACTCCAGCAAAGTAAAAGGTCCACCCTGCAATACTGGAGGAAAGCTTGTATTTGCTCCAGCCAGCTTCAGTGCTCTCCCCCTCCACCCAAAGCCTCAGCATCATCATACCATGCAGGAACATTAACCCTGTAAGGTAGAATGAGGCTGGAGTGTGACCACAGCCACTCACAATTCACCCAGGAGCTCCACAGGACCAATCGCAGCACTGGGAGAGCCTACTGGAGCAAGGAATAAGATAAAGCTGGGTACCCACGGATCAAAATGTGTTCGGTTCAGCAGGGACCAGCTGAATCTTGATCTATGGGTGGCCTTGCCTGTTAGAAGCCGCCCCATCAGATCAGCTTCTGTAGAATGGGACTGCTGGAACCTTGTTCGACCAGCGGTTTGCAGCCAATCAGCTGCAGCACTGATCAGTGAATTCTGACAGAGAAGAGTCCCCACTGTCAGAATGCGTCTCCGTAGAGCGGATTTATGCATTCGCCTCTGTTGTGTGGATGGATGAATCGGTTAGGCTGGGCTCACACTGCTGTGCGGAGCAGCTCACAGCAGGGGTCCGATGCGTCCCTATTCTCCGTTTCAGGTCTGATTTCGGTCAGAATTGTTGGCTGAATGACCTGGATGACATTGTCTCGGCACTGCTGGTCGCTAATGTATCAGAAACCAGTGGCAATACATTAATCCCCTCATGCTGCATTTTACAAATTGAGTCAACACCAGTGATAAACACAAAGTCCCAATGTGCTAAAAAAGGTTCTTTGGTTCTTGTTTTGAAACGACATTGATTCTTTCTTAAAAATGGGGGGGGGGGGCGCAGTTTGCCATCTTCGCCCTGGGCACCAAATGGCCTTGTCCCAGCACTGATGGAGGCAGTATGTACAGGAAAGGAGTGAGGAGGGGATGATGGGGGCAGTATGTAAAGGAGAGGACTGTGGTGGGTATGATGGGGGCAGTATGTAGAGGAGAGGAGTGAGGAGGGGATGATGGAGGCAGGATGTAGAGGAGAGGAGTGTGGAGGGTATGATGGAGGCAGTATGTACAGGAAAGGAGTGAGGAGGGGATGATGGGGGCAGTATGTAAAGGAGAGGACTGTGGTGGGTATGATGGGGGCAGTATGTAGAGGAGAGGAGTGAGGAGGGGATGATGGAGGCAGGATGTAGAGGAGAGGAGTGTGGAGGGTATGATGGGGGCAGTATGTACAGGAGAGGACTGTGGTGGGTATGATGGAGGCAGTATGTACAGGAAAGGAGTGAGGAGGGTATGATGGGGGCAGAATGGTTAGGGATTTCCTGCAGTGTCTGTGGGGTGACCAGGGAGTGATGTTGGGAAGGAAAGGAAAGTGACCATGGAATGATGTCCCTCAGCTGGATGTATAAGGTGGTCTGGGGGTGATATAAGCTGGGGGGAGTTGGGGGCTGAGAATTGTTCAGATGGCATAGTTGCCAACAGTCACGGATTGGCCGGGACATTCCCGGGATTCAAACCCTTTTCCCGGATTTATTTTGTCCCGGCCAATGTCCCGGCCAATCCGATTTTTCCCGTTTTCCCCGAATTTGGACGCTGCAGGCCGCCGCCGCTAGAGGTCCACGGCTGGCGGAGACAATGTCTCCGCCGGCCGCCATGTTCAAGAAGACCAAAACACGGATGTAGTACAATAGAAAATAAAGCCGCTGCGGCGCCGCCCACACCCCGCACCTCCCCGGGGGTGGGCGGCGCCGCAGCAGCTTTATCTTCTATTGTACTACATCTGTGTTTTGGCTGGCCGGCAGGCCACCCCCCCCGCCCCGCCCCGCCCCGCTGCAGGTCTGTCTGTAATGGAAAGGGGCGGGGGTCGGCAGCGCCACAGTTTAATTTTTTTTTTTCAGCCACACTGTCGGCTCCGCCTCTATTTTGTTCCCCTTCGGGGAAGGGGAAACAATAATGGCGGCCGAGACAGGAGACGCCTGTGGTTAAGGGGGGACTCCGCTGGGGATGCCTGTGGTAAGGGGGACTCCGCTGGGAACGCCTGTGGTAAGGGAGGACTCCGCTGGGGACGGCTGAGGTAAGGGGGGACTCCGCTGGGGATGCCTGATGTAAGGGGGGACTCCACTGGGGACGCCTGATGTAAGGGGGGACTCCGATGGGGACGCCTGATGTAAGGGGGGACTCCGCTGGGGACGCCTGAGGTATGGGGGGACTCCGCTGGGGACGCCTGATGTAAGGGGGGACTCCGCTGGGGACGCCTGAGGTAAGGGGGGACTCCGCTGGGGACGCCTGAGGTAAGGGGGGACTCCGCTGGGGACACTTGATGTAAGGGGGACTCCACTGGGGACGCCTGATGTAAGGGGGGACTCCTCTGGGGACGCCTGATGTAAGGGGGGACTCCGCTGGGGACGCCTGATGTAAGGGGGGACTCCGCTGAGGACGCCTGATGTAAGGGGGGACTCTGCTGGGGACGCCTGATGTAAGGGGGACTCCTCTGGGTACACCTGATGTAAGGAAGGACTCCGCTGGGTACGCCTGAGGTAAGGAGGGACTCCTCTGGGGACGCCTGATGTAAGGAGGGACTCCGCTGGGGACGCCTGATGTAAGGAGGGACTCCTCTGGGGACACTTGATGTAAGGGGGGACTCCACTGGGGACGCCTGATGTAAGGGGGGACTCCACTGGGGACGCCTGCATAGTTACCAACAGTCCCGAATTTCCCGGGACAATCATGATTTTTGGACCCTTGTCCACAAGTGTGGAGGGGGCTCTGCTGGGGAGGCACCTGATGCAAGGACGGACTGCTGGGGAGGCACCTGATGCAAGGACGGACTGCTGGGGAGGCACCTGATGCAAGGACGGACTGCTGGGGAGGCACCTGATGCAAGGACGGACTGCTGGGGAGGCCATCTGGTGGCAGGCGACGTGGCAGGTAACACGCTCAGGGCTTCCACTTATTCGGCATTATGGTGAGTTGAATGATTTCATTTTATATTACAATGTAAAAATAGAAATAATGCACTTCAATCATCCTGACACCGTAACAACCATGGTGCCGGGATGATTGAAGCGCCAACAGGTGTTTTGGAGTATCCTTATCTGCCAATTTTGTTACACATTACTATTGTGGTGTAGGATCTGGCTTCTTTCTTTCTATTTCTTTCTCTCTCTTTCTCTCACCTCGGACTCTAGCCACACCCCTTTGAACCACGCCCATTTAAACCACACCCACTATCGTGCGTAAACCACGCCCAGCAAAGCGCGCCGCATTTTTCGCTCCAGCATGACACGCCTACAAACGAATGCCCCGCCCCCTGATTATAGCAAGGCTCCGCCTCAATACAAAAAAAGTGTCCCAGATGTTTTTTTTTGCAATGTTGGCAACTATGAGATGGTGATGTCTATAATCAAAAAAAGCTCTTCTGCTCATCTACTAATATATACAGCAATAAATCATACAGCAGCACTATTCAATGAAAACAATTGGTTATAAACTGTAAGCACATACCTGTATATATGTAGCGGCCCCCTCACCCCGACCTCTTTAGCTAGGGGTATGTCGAGCGACAGAGTGAGGTGCGCTACGGCCCATGTCCTCCCCATGCATGTGGGTGAGGTGAAGGCCAATATCAATCTTTTCCTCGGGCCAAATGTGTGCTGGTTATGAGGGTCAGTCCTTCCGTGCCGGAATCTCCCTTTGTTCCCATCAACAGAGTCCATACACCCATCAAAGTCCAAACTCAGGTTTATTGCGTATCTCCACATACAGTCAAATGCAACGGCATGATACGATGGGGAAGCAGGTCGAGGCACTGTACAGGTTCCTAGTCCCTACACTCCCTGTGCTATGACCAGGGGTTGCAGGAGTCTTGATGAAAGCTCCTCCGCTGCGCTGTAGCCCCTATCAGGGGAAGATGTCCTCCAAGGGAGTTACCGAAGGCCCATCCGTCACCGGGTTGACACTGCACCGGGTCTTCGGACGGGTGACCTCCCCAGCCTCCTCACCTCAGATGCGGGTCCCCTCGCAAGGGGCGCCCTGGAGCAACTTCACCCTTGCGGGACCCAGTCGGAGTCACCGGGTCCCAGGCCTCCTCAATAGTACCTCACCCCAGGCTGAAGGTGCCTGGGATGGACTCCATCTTCATTCCGGCCAGGCCTTGGGCGCCTAGGCCGGAACCTTGAACCGCCCGCACCCAGGCCTAGGGTGCCTGGGTGCGTGAAGAGATGATCCCCGAAGACGACAGACCTCGTGGCGAGGGCGTCTCCCCCTTTTATCTCCTCCCATCGACACCACGGAGGGTTCCCCGCCCCAGCCGTACCATCTCCAGGAAGGGACAAAGAAGGGTAGCACTGTGGTAGTGATTCTACCTTGAGCCAGTAGGTACACTGACACCCACTGGCCAAGGAGAATATCGCACCACCCAATCCTCCACGAATAACAAAAAGGGGTCTGAACCCTAACATAATTACACACCTGGGTCACACTACCCCCAGGTGTATCCCACTAAATTGAGGACCCCGCTACACACTCCCCCTGGTGATTTGACGCTGGTCCCCAGCGTCAGGTGCACACCCATGTCTCCCAAGGAGGGGTGACATGAAGTGGGCCCCAGAGGCTATCCCTAATATTTTGGATACTGTATGTGCCAAGACCTGCTCAACAGAAAAGGGAACTATAAAACATTAAAACTTTTGTATAAAACATCTGTCATGTACACATATACAATCCCTCCCGTCACTGTCTAAGAACCACCCCATACTCAGTAGCCTTGACCGACGAATCTCCTGCAGAAGGGAAACAAAAAAACAAAAAAAACACATCCTAACACTCTGTGTTAACTTGGCATGAGTGGGTCCGTCAGCCGAGAGACCCGCTCACTCCAATAAGTAAGTAATGCATGTGTAATATTTTCAAACATTCGTTGCACAACACTGCCACCTGGTGACAGCGCTGCGGTAATGACACTTGGTTAGATCTTCATTCTTCCTGCTTTCCTACTCTAACTCTATCCCCAAATGTCTCTGCCTTTTGGCACATGAAGAAAAGGGAGAACAAAAAAAAACAACAGCTCCCAAATCTCCAGTGAGTGAAAGAAAAGCCCAAATCAAAACAAAAGTAGGGCACAGTTCTAGGCGTCTGGGAATGTCTCTTCCAGTGAAACAGTTCGTCTATCTCTCCATCATCACCACAGTCTGACAATGACTCTAAGTCGGAGGTGTCATACATCTCAGCGGGAAGGTAGTCTCTAGTAGACGGAAGGCTACCCTCCCTTGCGGGCTCCACCGACTGGGGACCCCCGACACCTCCAACCAACACCACAGTCCCAGCCCCTGGCTCACCTGGACCTTCTGAAGAACTGGGATGTCCGGGACTCTCTTTTCTACCGGCGTCACCCAGGCCAGGCAAGCGGCGGGGTGAAGCTCGACCACGGCCATAAGATGCCTGTACCAGACTGACTTTCCTCTTCGGAGGTCGGAGCAGGGAGTCTGTAGTGACCGAAGCAGTGTCCTCAGATTTTTCTCTCTCAGTCTCTGGTTGGGCAGTCACTTCGCCCTGGTCAGCGCACACGGGAAACTCCGCAAAGGCTTTGATCTCTCCCTCCGGAGTGGCGGTTCCTGTGATGCAGTTGAGGCGTAGGGCCCGGGGCCTTTCCGTGTGTGGTTCAACCTCAAAAAGAAACTCCTTGCATGCTTCGCATCGCCCGAATGGCTTTAGTTGGACCACCAGTCCCGAGCATCCGGGACAGATCACACCGAGGGCCTCTGTGTCTCTGCATGAATACAAAGCCAACTGTCCTCGGGGCCTGAGCCTTATCCCCGTGTCTGTAATGGATGCAGCAAATGCAGTCATCTTGAAAGGATAAGGTACCGTCATCCACGGGGAGCCTGAGTTCACTCCGACCACTTGCTGCTCCATCACACGCTGACCTCGCGCCGGAGTCTCCACGTGTATCTCCACACGTGGCCAGACTCCTCCCACGACTTGCACGTTTTCGCGGGCTTCCTTCAGTCTCCTCCCACGAATTGCGCAGTCATGGGATGCCTCATGGCGCAGTGCAGCAAAAGTCCCCACATGTAGTTCGTCACACGGCTGGACTCCTCCCTCTTCCCGCTCTTTCTGCATGGGCCTCTCCCGGTTTTTCAGGGAAATTTCCACGACTTCGAGCACAGGGATGCACTTTGGCCAATCACATGGCCGACCTGCTCGGACCTCCTCCGGGCAGAAAAGTTCAAACACAGCCGTTCCAAACCTCAGGGTTAACACACATTTCATCCCGGACTCAAGAGCCCCCACGTGTAGCGACCCCCTCACCCCGACCTCTTTAGCTAGGGGTATGTCGAGCGACAGAGTGAGGTGCGCTACGGCCCATGTCCTCCCCATGCATGTGGGTGAGGTGAAGGCCAATATCAATCTTTTCCTCGGGCCAAATGTGTGCTGGTTATGAGGGTCAGTCCTTCCGTGCCGGAATCTCCATTTGTTCCCATCAACAGAGTCCATACACCCATCAAAGTCCAAACTCAGGTTTATTGCGTATCTCCACATACAGTCAAATGCAACGGCATGATACGATGGGGAAGCAGGTCGAGGCACTGTACAGGTTCCTAGTCCCTACACTCCCTGTGCTATGACCAGGGGTTGCAGGAGTCTTGATGAAAGCTCCTCCGCTGCGCTGTAGCCCCTATCAGGGGAAGATGTCCTCCAAGGGAGTTACCGAAGGCCCATCCGTCACCGGGTTGACACTGCACCGGGTCTTCGGACGGGTGACCTCCCCAGCCTCCTCACCTCAGATGCGGGTCCCCTCGCAAGGGGCGCCCTGGAGCAACTTCACCCTTGCGGGACCCAGTCGGAGTCACCGGGTCCCAGGCCTCCTCAATAGTACCTCACCCCAGGCTGAAGGTGCCTGGGATGGACTCCATCTTCATTCCGGCCAGGCCTTGGGCGCCTAGGCCGGAACCTTGAACCGCCCGCACCCAGGCCTAGGGTGCCTGGGTGCGTGAAGAGATGATCCCCGAAGACGACAGACCTCGTGGCGAGGGCGTCTCCCCCTTTTATCTCCTCCCATCGACACCACGGCGGGTTCCCCGCCCCAGCCGTACCATCTCCAGGAAGGGACAAAGAAGGGTAGCACTGTGGTAGTGATTCTACCTCGAGCCAGTAGGTACACTGACACCCACTGGTCAAGGAGAATATCGCACCACCCAATCCTCCACGAATAACAAAAAGGGGTCTGAACCCTAACATAATTACACACCTGGGTCACACTACCCCCAGGTGTATCCCACTAAATTGAGGACCCCGCTACATATATATAATCCAGCCCCCAGCACTCTGTATGTACAGATGATGTGAATGTAATGTATGACAATTCATATAACTCTGTTATCCAAGCTCTGAGTCTGGACAATCAGAAGTGTAGACTCATCACATACAGTATATACAGGTTACATGAATGGTCATACGTTACTTTCACATTAACTAGTCCTTGTGATTGGTGGATGTTTGTATACACATGTGTGCTGCTCAGAAGATCTGTTAGCTGTGATCGGGCTGCACACCCCCCCCCCCCCCCCCCCCCTCATACACTCTCTATCTCGTCTGATTCTCCTGTCACCTTAACCCTTCACTGCATCACCTGCAATACAAATACTCCTAAACTGTGCAGCTTTGCTTCCTAGGAGACTTTTCTCAGGGGAAAAAAAAGTTCAGCTCACCTCCTCTCTTCCTCTGGCCAGCCCGTCAGGAGCTTCAGTGAGCTCCGCCTCCCAATTCTCTCAGCACTCCGCACTGGTGATTGGAGGGGGGGAGGTTGAGTCAGAGATACCAGAGACTGTGCAGGAGAGGAGGGGGGGGGGGGGAGAGAGACAGAAAGAAACTTTGGATTCCAGCACACACCGCAGGCACAGTGTACTTATTTTAAAGCAATGCTGCTGCTGTCTCACAGTGACAGGTGTGCCGATGCCCCCCCCCCCAAATGGTCTCTTCCTGTTCTAGGCTGAATTATGTGCCCGGGTTACAGGCAGTACAAAACCGGGCACATAATTCAAGACCCGTACTGTCCGGGTGAATCCCGGACAGGTGGCAACCCTAATTACAGTCCCTTCTCCTAAGTATGACAACACTGTTGTCTGCTGTGCCCCCTGTGCTCATTCATCCAAAGTGGGGGGACTCTAATACAGAAGGGGTGTTACTGGCCAGATCACCAGGTTAAAACAGAGGAAAAAAGCCTAAAAAATAAAATGAATGGTGCCACCCCATCTAATAATTGGCAAGCTCCAATATATGACAATTTTGGTTTTGGGTTTAATACAGGTTTAAGACTGTGAAACACCCTCCAGTGTGCTAGGGAAATATTGTAGGTTCTTTTTCCTAGAACAGGAAAATTTCCAGGCTTGGCTAGGTGTATTTTGATCTGGGCTGGGAGTGGCTCAGGGTAGTGCTGGGTAACTTACAGGAGGCATCACTAGGACCTCCTACTTCTTTCCAGAATCTTCTAGGGCTTTCTGGAAAGAGAGGTGGAGAGTAGAGGTGGGGCCACCTGGAGTATTCTGAGGGGCCCTGACCAATCCCCAATATGGTTTGGCAGGGGGCAGGCCTCCTTAACCACTTAAGGACCAAGCCTGTTTTTCAGACTCAGTGTTTAAGTTAAAAAAACATTTTTTTGCTAGAAAATTACTTAGAACCCTCAAACATTATACATTTTTTTTCTAACACCCTAGAGAATAAAATGGCGGTCATTGCAATACTTTTTTTCACACCGTATTTGCGCAGCGGTCTTACAAGCGCACTTTTTAGGGAAACAATTCACTTTTTTTAATTATAAAATAAGACAACAGTAAAGTTAGCCCAATTTTTTTTTTATATTGTGAAAGATAATGTTACGCCGAGTAAATTAATACCCAACATGTCATGCTTCAAAATTGCGCCCGCTCGTGGCATGGCATCAAACATGGGCAGTGTAAAGGAGCATCTGTAGCCAGGAGGGCTGGCAGTGCCCGAAAAGGTGGTACTGGTAATTCCTCTCAATAAAACATAAAAAAACAAGTGCAAGGACTGCTTTTATGTCTCTGAGCAATGAGTGTGTGTCCTTTAGCAACCACTTGCAAGGATAGAAAAAAAAACAGATGACTGTTCCTTTAAGAGTCAGTTAATCTTTGGCTAGCCACGTTGGTGCACTTAAACATTTGTAATCCAAAACATAAGGTGAGGGAAGAAACTGCTAATTGAAGCACACACAAGCTAACAGTACAAGGGGTACTAATTTCCCCACAGCATTGAGTTTCTACGTGCGGAGATGCAGATGCCAGCAAGCACAAGTAAAGCTTGTGAAAGTCACACTCCTGGCAGTCAATTAACTAAATTGATGGGCAAGTGCCCGCTCACCAGATGAGGCCTTGTTTTGCTGCTTTAACTCTCAGTCCGGAGCCCTCCTTTGATGGTGACACGAGGCCCCTGGTTCTTCACCCGGCCATTCTCTGGATAAAAATGGATAAAAGGCTCTGGATGCTCCGGGCCGCAGACCGATCCTTCTCCAGTTGATCGGCAAGACTGTCCGCAGGAATCCCTCTCTGGCCAGGCGATCCGCTCTCGGTTTCAATAGGCCCAGGCTTCTCGGGCCTAGGCACACTCACAACAGGCCTCAACACAGGCCTCCAGCCGACTTGAAGATGGCGTCCCGAGAGAGCGTGCTATTGGGCGTGCTTGTCTTAAACAGCCCCTCCCATCGGGCTTTGTGCGGTGCACTGCCATATGGTAGCACAGTGGCCTTGTGGGTAATGTAGTCTCTGGGCTACTTACTGTAATGGAGTCTTTGTCTCTCGATAACTGAATCAAAACAAGTTGTAACTAACTAGCATGAAATTAACACAGAAGGGAGCCAAACTTATTCACAGCACAGATTGCAGTCCTTTAAGATGCTTGCAATGGTAACACCTTGCTACAAATGTATAGGAAGGTTTCTAATATTTCAGCTATTTGAATTGGGAACCGTTATTCTGCTATGGTATGTGAAGGAAGACAGGCTATACAAATTTAGTAAGACATTGTGGCAATATTTTTTTCTTCAAGTTATTGTGGAAGCAATTTCAGGATTGACATTGGGGAGGGAAAATTGCTAATTGGGACCAATTTGGACATTTTAACTTAGGGGTGTACTCACTTTTGTTGACAGCGGTTTAGACATTAATGGCTGTGTTGAGTTATTTTGAGGGGACAGCAAATTTACACTGTTATACAAGCTGAACACTCACTACTTTACATTGTAGCAAGGTGTAATTTCTTCAGTGTTGTCACATGAAAAGATATAATAAAATATTTACAAAAATGTGAGGGGTGTACTCACTTTTGTGTGGTACTGTAAGTAGCTGAAGTCTTAAGCAAATTTTGACTATTCCTGTAATGTTGACTTTGGCATTGAACACCCCCCCCCCCCCCACCACCACCACACACACACTTCTATATCCACCTAAGTCATATTTTGATCGGTAAAGATGGGGCCAAAAGAATAACAAAAACACAGAATGTAAGATGGGAGCAAAGCTTGGATTTACAGGAAATGCCAAGATTCACATATAACTTTAGCTACCTAAAACTCTGGATCTGTCAATGTAACCTCTACATTAGCATTTAGTATGCTCAATACTAACTGCCCAGGGTCCTAACAGGTTTATTTTTAAAATGTACATAATTGATGTTTCAGTATAACAGCCACTGCATTAGGAATTGCCCATTTCTGTCTTGCTTGGCAACCCTTTGTGTAATTTCACACACATTATCTTGCAACTGCCTCGGATTTAGAAGGTAAACTAGCCAGCATGCATTATATGTCTCAACTGTGACATCATGTGTAAAACAAGAAAAGGGATTACAATGACCATTCATGCACAATAATCTTTAGGATTAAGGTATTACTCATATCCAGTGGAGCCACAATACAGACAATACACAAAACCAAGCAGTAACAAAAGCACATACTATAACATGTGACTATATTGTAAATTGCTACTGCAAATATTCATAACACTATTCTAGCACCTATTAAGGTGACCAGGTAACAAAAGGCATAATAACTAGACAGGATAACCTGATAATCAATTGCTGAAAAAGGCATCTGGAAAGGAAAACAGCTTGGGGCTTACCTTTAAAGGTAATTCTATCATTTTCACAGCCTAGTGGTGACTACACAAACCTGCAGTCGGAGACAGTTTTGGAACCTGCCAACTCATTGAAAGCAGAAATCAGTCATAGCAGACCAGGAGCTAGGGCAAGTTAGTTGTAATTATTGTCACCAGGCATATTGTGCCAAGGAGTTCATTGGGAGTGTACAAAGTTTGGACTCTGGGACTATACTGTAATATTACAGATGATTTCTGCCTGTATAAACCACCATAGGGCTGCTGCTAGTGATGAGCCGAACACCCCCGGGTTCGGTTCGCACCAGAACCCGCGAACGGACCGAAAGTTCGAACGAACATTAGAACCCTATTAAATACAATGGATGCGAACGTTCGAATTCTAAAGTGCTAATTATAACAACTATTATGCATGTTATTGTCCTAAAAAGGGTTTGGGAACCCGGGTTCTGCACCAGGGGACATGTATCAATGCAAAAAGAAGTTTTAAAAACGGTCGTTTTTCGGGAGCAGTCATTTTAATGATGCATAAAGTGAAAAAAAAAAGTCAAATATTCCTTTAAATATCGTACCTGGGGGGTGTCTAAAGTATGCCTGTGAAGTGCCACGTGTTTCCCGTGTTTAGAACTGTCCCTGCACAAAATAACATTTCTAAAGGGAAAAAAGTCATTTAAAACTGCTTGCGGCTTTAATGCAATGTCTGGTCCCGGTAATATGGATGAAAATCTTTAGGAAAAATGGCATAGCTACCCCATCAACACCCCCCCCCTACCCCAGCCCATTACCAGCCCCTTTGGGTCTTGTATGGATATTAAGGGGAACCCCGCACATAAAATAAAAAAGGCCCTATATACTCTGAACAGCCGTATACAGGCGGTGCATACAAGACAGGGACTGTAGGTTTGTTCTTATGTAGAATGTGTTTGTAATTTTGAACAGGTACATTGTTGAAGTGTAGCTCCAGCCCAAAAATCTATTTTTAAACTTTTTGGGAAACATAGGTAAGGGTTATCACCCCTGTAACATTTGTTTTGCTGTCTGTGCCCCTGTTCAGAACATTTCACCTCACTTTCCGTCCCAATGACAACTGTTTTTGAAATGTGGTGTTTTTCTTGAAACAAGGATTGCTGATAAAGCATCAGTACAGATGAGACCCCTTTCTCCCATATTTATTCTTACAGGAGAGAATTTTCCTTTCTAGGGGTAGATTTCCTCTCACTTCCTGTTGTCTTCTTTCGTTTGCAAGTAGGAGTCGTTTGTAAGTTGGATGTTTGAAAGTAGGGACCTGCCGTATATACTCTGCAGAAATAGGCCCCTTAGTTGTTGGTGTTGGCACAACACTGTAAGCACTCAGTTACTCTTGGTTGGTGCTGGAACGCCCTGCTGTCAACTATTATATCAGGAATTTTAATTACATATAATTGTTGAACAGTGGTAGTAAAAATTGGGGCTTTGATGGTGGTGCTGGTGCCACAACACTGTAAGCCCTGACAGTTACTCTTGGTGGGTGCAGCAATGGGCCCTGCTGTGAATTATTAGATCAAGAATTGTAATTACATGCCCCTTTTGAACAGGGGCTGAAAAATTGGGCCTTTCGTGGTGGTGGTGGTGGTGGTGGCGTTGCCACAAGACTGTAAGCCCTCAGAGTTACTCTTGGTGGGTGCAGCAATGGACCCTGCTGTGAATTATTAGATCAAGAATTGTAATTGCATGCCCCTGTTGAACAGGGGCTGAAAAATTGGGCCTTAGGCACTGGTGGCACAACACTACAACCCCTCACAGATACTGTACTTGGAGCACAGCAATGAGCCCTGTTGCAAAGTATTGCTTCAAAAATTGTAATGACACGCCCCTGTTAAACAGGGGCTGAAAAATTGGGCCTTAGGCACTGGTGCCACAACACTCCAACCCCTCACAGATACTGTACTTGGAGCACAGCAATGAGCCCTATGGCAAATTATTGCTAAAAAAAATTTAATTACACGCCCCTGTAAAACAGGGGCTGAAAAATTGGGCCTTAGCCACTGGTGGCGGCACCCATAAACAAAAATGATCTTCCAAGCTATCATCATCAATCGTATCATTGAGGACTCGGAGGAGGAGGATAGCCAGTCAACATAACAGCACAGGCACTCAGCATCAGCATCAGTCTTGAAGGGATGTGACATGTTAAAATCAATTAGTCTGTTATATCAGCATCAGGTGTGTGGTAGCTGGTGGTGATCCAAGACTGGTTCATCTTGATGAAAGTCAGTCGATCAACCGAGTCGGTGGACAGGCGCACCCTGTGATCCGTGACAAATCCTCCAGCAGCACTGAATGTGCGTTCCGAAAGAACGCTGGATGCAGGACAGGCCAGTAGCTCAATTGCATACTGTGCAAGCTCTGGCCAGTGATCCATCCTCAAGACCCAGTAAGCCAGAGGATTTTCGGTGGGGAAGGTGTCCAAGTCTGACCTTGCCCCTAGATATTCCTGCACCATGTTTATCAGACGCTGGCGATGGTTGCTGGAACCGATCATACTTTGGGGCTGCGGACTAAAGAATTGTCTGAACGCATCGGTCAGACGGCCACCTTCCCCACCGCTCCTTCTTTGACTGGCCGAAGCCTCAGCAACTCGTTGTCCAGGACCAGGAGTTTGTAACCTCCCAGTCTCTGGGAACGCGTTGCACAGACCTTTCTGCAAGGCCTCCCGGAGTTGTCTCATCCTCTGCTCCCTCTGCGACGGTAACATAAGGTCCGCAACCTTACCCTTGTACCGTGGATCAAGGAGAGTGGCCAGCCAGTAATGGTCCCTCTCCTTGATCCGAAGAATACGAGGATCCTTCCGCAGACTTTGCAGGATCAGGGAGGCCATGCAGCGTAGGTTTGCTGAGGCATTCGCTCCGGAGTCCTCTGGGTCACTAAGGACGACATGATCCGCAGCCACCTCCTCCCAGCCACGTACAAGTCCACTGGTTTCTTGGGACTGTAAATCATCCCTAAAAGACTGCTGCTGATGATGCTGAGTGCCAGCCTCCACCTCCATGCTGACACAATCCTCCTCCTCCTCCTCCTCCTCCTCCTCTTCCTGTGCGATGGGTGGGACAGAAGGAACACTGTCTGGGTAAAGGGGGCCTTGAGAGGCAAGGAAGTCCTCCTCTTCCTGCCTCTGTTCTGCCTCAAGTGCCCTGTCCATTATTCCACGCAGCGTGTGCTCCAACAGGTGGACAAGAGGTACAGTGTCACTGATGCATGCACTGTCACTGCTCACCATCCTCGTGGCCTCCTCAAATGGTGCCAGGACAGTGCATGCATCCCTGATCATGCCCCACTGGCGTGGAGAAAAAAAACCAAGCTCCCCTGACCCTGTCCTGGTGCCGTAGTCGCACAGGTACTCATTGATGGCCCTCTGCTGCGTGTGCAGCCGCTGCAGCATGGCCAACGTTGAGTTCCACCTGGTGGGCATGTCACATATAAGGCGGTTCTTGGGCAGGTTCAACTCCTTTTGCAGCTCAGCCAGGCGAGCACTGGCATTATAAGATCTGCGGAAATGCACACAGACTTTCCTGGCCTGCCTCAGGACATCCTGTAAGCCCGGGTACCTGCCCAAGAACCGCTGCACCACCAGGTTAAGGACGTGAGCCACACAGGGCACATGGGTCAGTTGTCCCTGTCGGAGGGCGGAGAGGAGGTTGGTGCCATTGTCGCAAACCACCATTCCTGGCTTAAGCTGGCGTGGCGTCAACCACCTCTCGGCCTGGCCCTGCAGAGCAGACAGGACCTCTGCCCCAGTGTGGCTTCTGTCCCCCAAACACACCAGCGCAAGCACGGCATGGCATCTTTTTGCCTGCGTACTTGCGTAGCCCCGTGAACGGCTACGGAGCACCGCTGGTTCATAGGACAAACCACAGGAAGAGGCCATGGAGGAAGAAGAAGAGGAGGGGGTGGAGGAGAGAGGTGTGTCACAACCAGTAGTAGCATTTTGGAGGCGTGGCGGTGGGACAACCTCCAACACTACTGCACCTTGTCCTGCATCCTTCCCAGCTGCCAAAAGAGTGACCCAATGGGCCGTGAAAGAAAGGTAACGTCCCTGTCCATGCCTGCTGGACCATGAGTCAGCGGTAATATGCACCTTACCACTGACCGCCCTGTCCAGCGAGGCCAAGACATTGCCTTCCACATGCCGGTAGAGAGCCGGAATAGCCTTCCGTGAGAAAAAGTGGCGTTTGGGAACCTGCCACTGAGGAACCGCACATTGCACAAACTCACGGAAGGGGGCCGAGTCTACCAACTGAAAAGGCAGCAGTTGAAGCGCTAGCAATTTAGCCAAGCTAGCATTCAACCGCTGGGCATGTGGATGGCTGGGAGTGAACTTCTTTCGACGGTCCAGCAGCTGGGGCAGGGAAATTTGCCTGCTAGAATCGGACGTCGGTGTACTGCTAGCAGAGTGGCCGCAAGTACTTGGCTGTGACACACCTAATTCTACACCTTCATTCCTCTCAGTGCATGTTTCAGAGAGGACTGAAGTTATAGTGGGGTTGGAGATCCCAGCTGATGCGGTGCAAGGAGAGGTCCGCTTTGTTCTTTGGTGTGGGTCTTTGAGGTAGGCTTGCCAACGAGCTGCATGGCAGGTCAACATATGTCTGGTCAGGCATGTGGTACCCAAGCGGCTGATGTTTTGGCCACGCGATATACGCTTGAGACATATGTTGCAAACAGCAGCTGTGCGATCTGATGCACTAGCCTCAAAAAAGGCCCACACCAAAGAACTTTTTGAATGACGGGCAGAGGCAGCGCCCTGCACAGGCGGAGCTCTGCGGTGTGATTCCGTCGGTGTACTGCCCTTACGCTGGCCACCAAAGGGCATCCTGCCTCGTTGGAGATGTGCCTCCTCCTCATCCTCCTCCTCCTCCTCTCTCCTATTAGGCACCCACGTGGAGTCAGTGACCTCATCATCACCTCCCTCCCAGGGCCGGCCCTACCATGGGACCCGATGGGACCATTGTCCCAGGCGGCAGGTTCTGAGAGGCGGCACATTGACGCCCATAAATACAGTAATCCCGCCCAATCGGGCTCCGCTACGCCCACCCGCTCCGCTCTTCATCCCACTATGTGGATGGCCCAGCGCCGCTGCTATTAGAAGTATTGGCAGACCATTCGCTGCCATAACCGCACAGCTGGCCGCCCGCCCATCCTCTCCACGGCTCCCCCCCATCCTCTCCACGGCTCCCCCTCCATGCTGCTGATGAGAAAGTCAGCTGACGAACAACAACGTAAAGGGGGAGGAGCTTTCGGCTGAGCAGAGACCCCATGATGGAAGAGGGATTGCTATAGGCGCGGCTGACACTGAGAGAAAGTAAGTGTCACTAATCCCATCTCCACCACCCCTGCCTGTGTCTAACCTCCCCTACCACCCCTGCCTGTGTCTAATCCTCCCTACCACCCCTGCCTGTGTCTAACCCCCCTACCACCCCTGCCTGTGTCTAATCTCCCTACCACCCCTGCCTGTGTCTAACCCCCCTACCACCCCTGCCTGTGTCTAATCTCCCTACCACCCCTGCCTGTGTCTAACCCCCCTACCACCCCTGCCTGTGTCTAATCCCCCTACCACCCCTGCCTGTGTCTAACCCCCTACCACCCCTGCCTGTGTCTAACCCCCCTACCACCCCTGCCTGTGTCTAATCCCCCTACCACCCCTGCCTGTGTCTAATCCCCCTACCACCCCTGCCTGTGTCTAACCTCCCTACCACCCCTGCCTGTGTCTAATCCCCCTACCACCCCTGCCTGTGTCTAACCTCCCTACCACCCCTGCCTGTGTCTAATCCCCCTACCACCCCTGCCTGTGTCTAATCCCCCTACCACCCCTGCCTGTGTCTAATCCCCCTACCACCCCTGCCTGTGTCTAATCCCCCTACCACCCCTGCCTGTGTCTAATCCCCCTACCACCCCTGCCTGTGTCTAACCTCCCTACCACCCCTGCCTGTGTCTAACCCCCCTACCACCCCTGCCTGTGTCTAACCCCCCTACCACCCCTGCCTGTGTCTAATCCCCCTACCACCCCTGCCTGTGTCTAATCCCCCTACCACCCCTGCCTGTGTCTAATCTCCCTACCACCCCTGCCTGTGTCTAACCCCCCTACCACCCCTGCCTGTGTCTAATCATCCCTACCACCCCTGCCTGTGTCTAACCTCCCTACCACCCCTGCCTGTGTCTAACCCCCCTACCACCCCTGCCTGTGTCTAACCCCCCTACCACCCCTGCCTGTGTCTAACCCCCCTACCACCCCTGCCTGTGTCTAACCCCCCTACCACCCCTGCCTGTGTCTAATCCCCCTACCACCCCTGCCTGTGTCTAACCTCCCTACCACCCCTGCCTGTGTCTAATCCCCCCTACCACCCCTGCCTGTGTCTAATCCTCCCTACCACCCCTGCCTGTGCCTAACCTCCCTACCACCCCTGCCTGTGTCTAATCTCCCTACCACCCCTGCTTGTGTCTAACCTCCCCTACCACCCCTGCTTGTGTCTAACCTCCCTACCACCCCTACCTGTGCCTAACCTCCCTACCACCTCTGCCTGTGTCTAATCTCCTCTACCACCCCTGCCTGTGTCTAACCTCCCCTCCCCCCTCACCACAACCGCCGCTGCCTCTGTCTGAACCCCACCACCACTATTACGTGGAAATCTGACTTCCTAATAAATGTAATTTTGTTTTTTATTGTCATAATATAAAATAATAAATGTGGGGGCCTTTTGGTGGGCGTGATTATTATTATTATTTTTTTTTGGGGGGGGCGGTAGGGAGGAGGGGGGCAGCATTTTGATCCTGGGCCCAGGCAGCACAATGTCTTGGGCTGGCCCTGCTCCCTCCTCATCACTGGAGCCAATCTGGCAGTATGCTGCAGCTGCTGGAACATGACTGCCAGATTGGTGTCCTTCTTGAGCATCCCCTCTGTCTGCTCTCACGCTACTGCCTTCCTCTAGCTGGGTTTCATCATCAGACCCTTCGAAACGCTGGGCATCCTCCTGGAGCATGTACCCAACACTGTGCTGAAACAGTTCGGGGGACTCCTCAGGAGGAGGACATGGTGGGTCTAGGGAAGGAGTGACTGATGATGAGTCTGACATTGATACCAGGGAAGAGGACGCTTTGGCAGCTGCTTTTCCAGTACCCTGAGCCTGGGTGAGAGAGGATGAGGAGGAGGAGGAGGGCTTGGTCATCCACTCTACCAAGTCTTCGGCATGATGTGGCTCAACATGTCCAGCTGCCGAAAAGAAGGACAAGCGTGTCCCATGGCCATGTGCTGATGACAATGCACCGCGTCCACGACCAGCACTGTTGCCCCCAGACACAGAGCCTGCTTGCCCTCTTTTATTGCCTCCTGACTGTCTGCCTCTCCTTGTTTGCCTTCCAGACATTCTAACAGATGGCCTGCAGGGAGATGGGAAAAAAGCAATAAGGGCTACCTTCAGGTGTCCTTCTCTGTCCCTTGAAACAAGGACTTGCACAGTGAAAGAAACTGACACTCTCCCTACCTACAGTTTTCTGTCCCTAGAAAAAATGTTTTTTTTAAGCACAATTTAGCACAAGGAGAATTCACTCACTGTCCTTCCAGGTCCCTGGAAACAAGGACTTTGACAGTGAAAGAAACTGACACTCTCCCTACCTACAGTTTTCTGTCCCTAGAAAAAATGTTTTTTTTAAGCACAATTTAGCACAAGGAGAATTCACTCACTGTCCTTCCAGGTCCCTGGAAACAAGGACTTTCACAGTGAAAGAAACTGACACTCTCCCTACCTACAGTTTTCTGTCCCTAGAAAAAATGTTTTTTTTAAGCACAATTTAGCACAAGGAGAATTCACTCACTGTCCTTCCAGGTCCCTGGAAACAAGGACTTTCACAGTGAAAGAAACTGACACTCTCCCTACCTACAGTTTTCTGTCCCTAGAAAAAATGTTTTTTTTAAGCACAATTTAGCACAAGGAGAATTCACTCACTGTCCTTCCAGGTCCCTGGAAACAAGGACTTTCACAGTGAAAGAAACTGACACTCTCCCTACCTACAGTTTTCTGTCCCTAGAAAAAATGTTTTTTTTAAGCACAATTTAGCACAAGGAGAATTCACTCACTGTCCTTCCAGGTCCCTGGAAACAAGGACTTTGACAGTGAAAGAAACTGACACTCTCCCTACCTACAGTTTTCTGTCCCTAGAAAAAATGTTTTTTTTAAGCACAATTTAGCACAAGGAGAATTCACTCACTGTCCTTCCAGGTCCCTGGAAACAAGGACTTTCACAGTGAAAGAAACTGACACTCTCCCTACCTACAGTTTTCTGTCCCTAGAAAAAATGTTTTTTTTAAGCACAATTTAGCACAAGGAGAATTCACTCACTGTCCTTCCAGGTCCCTGGAAACAAGGACTTTCACAGTGAAAGAAACTGACACTCTCCCTACCTACAGTTTTCTGTCCCTAGAAAAAATGTTTTTTTTAAGCACAATTTAGCACAAGGAGAATTCACTCACTGTCCTTCCAGGTCCCTGGAAACAAGGACTTTCACAGTGAAAGAAACTGACACTCTCCCTACCTACAGTTTTCTGTCCCTAGAAAAAATGTTTTTTTTAAGCACAATTTAGCACAAGGAGAATTCACTCACTGTCCTTCCAGGTCCCTGGAAACAAGGACTTTGACAGTGAAAGAAACTGACACTCTCCCTACCTACAGTTTTCTGTCCCTAGAAAAAATGTTTTTTTTAAGCACAATTTAGCACAAGGAGAATTCACTCACTGTCCTTCCAGGTCCCTGGAAACAAGGACTTTGACAGTGAAAGAAACTGACACTCTCCCTACCTACAGTTTTCTGTCCCTAGAAAAAATGTTTTTTTTAAGCACAATTTAGCACAAGGAGAATTCACTCACTGTCCTTCCAGGTCCCTGGAAACAAGGACTTTCACAGTGAAAGAAACTGACACTCTCCCTACCTACAGTTTTCTGTCCCTAGAAAAATTTTTTTTTTAAGCACAATTTAGCACAAGGAGAATTCACTCACTGTCCTTCCAGGTCCCTGGAAACAAGGACTTTGACAGTGAAAGAAACTGACACTCTCCCTACCTACAGTTTTCTGTCCCTAGAAAAAATGTTTTTTTTAAGCACAATTTAGCACAAGGAGAATTCACTCACTGTCCTTCCAGGTCCCTGGAAACAAGGACTTTGACAGTGAAAGAAACTGACACTCTCCCTACCTACAGTTTTCTGTCCCTAGAAAAAATGTTTTTTTTAAGCACAATTTAGCACAAGGAGAATTCACTCACTGTCCTTCCAGGTCCCTGGAAACAAGGACTTTGACAGTGAAAGAAACTGACACTCTCCCTACCTACAGTTTTCTGTCCCTAGAAAAAATGTTTTTTTTAAGCACAATTTAGCACAAGGAGAATTCACTCACTGTCCTTCCAGGTCCCTGGAAACAAGGACTTTCACAGTGAAAGAAACTGACACTCTCCCTACCTACAGTTTTCTGTCCCTAGAAAAAATGTTTTTTTTAAGCACAATTTAGCACAAGGAGAATTCACTCACTGTCCTTCCAGGTCCCTGGAAACAAGGACTTTCACAGTGAAAGAAACTGACACTCTCCCTACCTACAGTTTTCTGTCCCTAGAAAAAATGTTTTTTTTAAGCACAATTTAGCACAAGGAGAATTCACTCACTGTCCTTCCAGGTCCCTGGAAACAAGGACTTTGACAGTGAAAGAAACTGACACTCTCCCTACCTACAGTTTTCTGTCCCTAGAAAAAATGTTTTTTTTAAGCACAATTTAGCACAAGGAGAATTCACTCACTGTCCTTCCAGGTCCCTGGAAACAAGGACTTTGACAGTGAAAGAAACTGACACTCTCCCTACCTACAGTTTTCTGTCCCTAGAAAAAATGTTTTTTTTAAGCACAATTTAGCACAAGGAGAATTCACTCACTGTCCTTCCAGGTCCCTGGAAACAAGGACTTTGACAGTGAAAGAAACTGACACTCTCCCTACCTACAGTTTTCTGTCCCTAGAAAAAATGTTTTTTTTAAGCACAATTTAGCACAAGGAGAATTCACTCACTGTCCTTCCAGGTCCCTGGAAACAAGGACTTTCACAGTGAAAGAAACTGACACTCTCCCTACCTACAGTTTTCTGTCCCTAGAAAAAATGTTTTTTTTAAGCACAATTTAGCACAAGGAGAATTCACTCACTGTCCTTCCAGGTCCCTGGAAACAAGGACTTTCACAGTGAAAGAAACTGACACTCTCCCTACCTACAGTTTTCTGTCCCTAGAAAAAATGTTTTTTTTAAGCACAATTTAGCACAAGGAGAATTCACTCACTGTCCTTCCAGGTCCCTGGAAACAAGGACTTTCACAGTGAAAGAAACTGACACTCTCCCTACCTACAGTTTTCTGTCCCTAGAAAAAATGTTTTTTTTAAGCACAATTTAGCACAAGGAGAATTCACTCACTGTCCTTCCAGGTCCCTGGAAACAAGGACTTTGACAGTGAAAGAAACTGACACTCTCCCTACCTACAGTTTTCTGTCCCTAGAAAAAATGTTTTTTTTAAGCACAATTTAGCACAAGGAGAATTCACTCACTGTCCTTCCAGGTCCCTGGAAACAAGGACTTTGACAGTGAAAGAAACTGACACTCTCCCTACCTACAGTTTTCTGTCCCTAGAAAAAATGTTTTTTTTAAGCACAATTTAGCACAAGGAGAATTCACTCACTGTCCTTCCAGGTCCCTGGAAACAAGGACTTTCACAGTGAAAGAAACTGACACTCTCCCTACCTACAGTTTTCTGTCCCTAGAAAAAATGTTTTTTTTAAGCACAATTTAGCACAAGGAGAATTCACTCACTGTCCTTCCAGGTCCCTGGAAACAAGGACTTTGACAGTGAAAGAAACTGACACTCTCCCTACCTACAGTTTTCTGTCCCTAGAAAAAATGTTTTTTTTAAGCACAATTTAGCACAAGGAGAATTCACTCACTGTCCTTCCAGGTCCCTGGAAACAAGGACTTTGACAGTGAAAGAAACTGACACTCTCCCTACCTACAGTTTTCTGTCCCTAGAAAAAATGTTTTTTTTAAGCACAATTTAGCACAAGGAGAATTCACTCACTGTCCTTCCAGGTCCCTGGAAACAAGGACTTTCACAGTGAAAGAAACTGACACTCTCCCTACCTACAGTTTTCTGTCCCTAGAAAAAATGTTTTTTTTAAG
Organism: Rana muscosa; assembly: GCA_029206835.1. Classification (NCBI taxonomy): domain Eukaryota; kingdom Metazoa; phylum Chordata; class Amphibia; order Anura; family Ranidae; genus Rana; species Rana muscosa. The sequence continues at coordinate 196,283,152 of CM055123.1, forward strand.
CACAATTTAGCACAAGGAGAATTCACTCACTGTCCTTCCAGGTCCCTGGAAACAAGGACTTTCACAGTGAAAGAAACTGACACTCTCCCTACCTACAGTTTTCTGTCCCTAGAAAAAATGTTTTTTTTAAGCACAATTTAGCACAAGGAGAATTCACTCACTGTCCTTCCAGGTCCCTGGAAACAAGGACTTTCACAGTGAAAGAAACTGACACTCTCCCTACCTACAGTTTTCTGTCCCTAGAAAAAATGTTTTTTTTAAGCACAATTTAGCACAAGGAGAATTCACTCACTGTCCTTCCAGGTCCCTGGAAACAAGGACTTTCACAGTGAAAGAAACTGACACTCTCCCTACCTACAGTTTTCTGTCCCTAGAAAAAATGTTTTTTTTAAGCACAATTTAGCACAAGGAGAATTCACTCACTGTCCTTCCAGGTCCCTGGAAACAAGGACTTTGACAGTGAAAGAAACTGACACTCTCCCTACCTACAGTTTTCTGTCCCTAGAAAAAATGTTTTTTTTAAGCACAATTTAGCACAAGGAGAATTCACTCACTGTCCTTCCAGGTCCCTGGAAACAAGGACTTTGACAGTGAAAGAAACTGACACTCTCCCTACCTACAGTTTTCTGTCCCTAGAAAAAATGTTTTTTTTAAGCACAATTTAGCACAAGGAGAATTCACTCACTGTCCTTCCAGGTCCCTGGAAACAAGGACTTTGACAGTGAAAGAAACTGACACTCTCCCTACCTACAGTTTTCTGTCCCTAGAAAAAATGTTTTTTTTAAGCACAATTTAGCACAAGGAGAATTCACTCACTGTCCTTCCAGGTCCCTGGAAACAAGGACTTTGACAGTGAAAGAAACTGACACTCTCCCTACCTACAGTTTTCTGTCCCTAGAAAAAATGTTTTTTTTAAGCACAATTTAGCACAAGGAGAATTCACTCACTGTCCTTCCAGGTCCCTGGAAACAAGGACTTTGACAGTGAAAGAAACTGACACTCTCCCTACCTACAGTTTTCTGTCCCTAGAAAAAATGTTTTTTTAAGCACAATTTAGCACAAGGAGAATTCACTCACTGTCCTTCCAGGTCCCTGGAAACAAGGACTTTGACAGTGAAAGAAACTGACACTCTCCCTACCTACAGTTTTCTGTCCCTAGAAAAAATGTTTTTTTTAAGCACAATTTAGCACAAGGAGAATTCACTCACTGTCCTTCCAGGTCCCTGGAAACAAGGACTTTGACAGTGAAAGAAACTGACACTCTCCCTACCTACAGTTTTCTGTCCCTAGAAAAAATGTTTTTTTTAAGCACAATTTAGCACAAGGAGAATTCACTCACTGTCCTTCCAGGTCCCTGGAAACAAGGACTTTGACAGTGAAAGAAACTGACACTCTCCCTACCTACAGTTTTCTGTCCCTAGAAAAAATGTTTTTTTTAAGCACAATTTAGCACAAGGAGAATTCACTCACTGTCCTTCCAGGTCCCTGGAAACAAGGACTTTGACAGTGAAAGAAACTGACACTCTCCCTACCTACAGTTTTCTGTCCCTAGAAAAAATGTTTTTTTTTAAGCACAATTTAGCACAAGGAGAATTCACTCACTGTCCTTCCAGGTCCCTGGAAACAAGGACTTTCACAGTGAAAGAAACTGACACTCTCCCTACCTACAGTTTTCTGTCCCTAGAAAAAATGTTTTTTTTAAGCACAATTTAGCACAAGGAGAATTCACTCACTGTCCTTCCAGGTCCCTGGAAACAAGGACTTTCACAGTGAAAGAAACTGACACTCTCCCTACCTACAGTTTTCTGTCCCTAGAAAAAATGTTTTTTTTAAGCACAATTTAGCACAAGGAGAATTCACTCACTGTCCTTCCAGGTCCCTGGAAACAAGGACTTTCACAGTGAAAGAAACTGACACTCTCCCTACCTACAGTTTTCTGTCCCTAGAAAAAATGTTTTTTTTAAGCACAATTTAGCACAAGGAGAATTCACTCACTGTCCTTCCAGGTCCCTGGAAACAAGGACTTTGACAGTGAAAGAAACTGACACTCTCCCTACCTACAGTTTTCTGTCCCTAGAAAAAATGTTTTTTTTAAGCACAATATAGCACAAGCACAAAACACACTGACACTCTCCCTACCTATCCTTCTCTTTCCCTAAACTAAAGGAATCCAGGTTAAGCAAGAAAGAAATAAAAGTCACTGTCCCTGCCTATGCTGCTCTATCCCTGCTCCGGAACACACTACACTAGGCCGCCGTGCTGGCGGCCTTTTATAGTGTGGGGCGTGTACTAAACACCCTCAGCAATAATTGGCCACAGGCATCCTGCCTGTGGCCAATCATTGCTCTCCTCGCTGCCGGCGCTGTGATTGGCCAAGCATGCGGGGTCACAGTGCATGCTTGGCCAATCACAGCGCCTGGATGACACTGCGATGGCGTAGTGCATTGTGGGCCGTTCGCGTCACTCGAATTTGGCGCGAACGGCCCAAATCGTTCGATCTTCGTCGAACGATCGAACAGCCGATGTTCGAGTCGAACGTAGGTTCGACTCGAACACGAAGCTCATCCCTAGCTGCTGCAAAGATGCCAAGAACACAGTAGCCATTAGACATGAGATGGCAGTCATTTTCAGCCAGACCATTTATTGCTTTTATGTCTATGGTGGCAGGCAGTCATCCAGTGTCCAAAAATTCTTAGAATAACACTTATCAAATTATAAAATCTAGATGACATTCTCGTTTTCTGAGGAAGAAGCACCAACCATGTCTGCCTCTGTTGTTCATCCCCTTTCCTCTTCTCTGACATAAACTTCCATATTACTGTATATAATTACTGTACTACAGCCTTCATATTGTACTTAGGATTCACATGCAACATTGCTGCCTAAAACACTGGATCTGTTAACTGTTCTCTATTTCTAATTCTCTTCTCTCCTCATGACAGCAGTGCTGGGACAAGGTCATCTAGTGGCCATGGCAATGATGCCAAACTGCATCCCTGTCATCCTCCACCAACGTGTGCACCCAGTCATCTTCTGCAGTTGGGCTCCGACTTCCGACTACTTACAGGCTGATGCATATTGGGCTGTATCCCTCCTATGGGTTATTGCTCTCCCCATGGGTGATCCTATTGGTGTATGATTTTCTGTATATTGACTCATCAAATATCTCTGAGCACCCTGGGTAAGAGAACCTCTCAGATGATCCATTTTACTTCCGTATATTGTAATTGTATGTAAAATACGAAAACAATGATATAGTAATACAACATTGAAATATACAGTATGTACTATACATGTACATTATTTACATATATACTATGTTTCCATACTTAGTGCCATTCTATGCAGTGTTTCAAAAGTCTCCAGAGGAAGCCAGTGATTGGTGAAACATGTTGAGCTGAAGTTACAGCACATGCAGTATAATAAAATTTGATATTTTTATACGATTTTTGTAACGGCACCCCAAGTATGAAAGGGGTTATCGCCGTTTAGGATATTCCCTCTCTGGACACACATCCACTGCCGATCCTCCACAGTCAGGCGACCGCTTCCCATAGGATTAATCCTTCCAAACATACGAGACAAACACTCTGTATGAAGTTTCCAACTGGACTGACAATCTTTAATGACAAACTCCCAGTTTTATACACACAGAGAGGAGGTTCTTACATTCTCCTCAGACAATACACCTTTGACCAGACCTAATTTACATGAGCTAATTAACTACAGTGATGACTCAGACACATGACCTTTAGGCTAGCCGCACTGTCTCCCAATACACATCTGACATCTTAGCAGACACATGTGGGGGCTGGATGTGGTGACATTAGCATCTAACAGTATGTGTCCCAACATCATGAAGGAGTCACTTTTCAGTTAACCTGTTGAGTTCATAATCAAACAGTAAATAGTTCTTTACAGATATCCTGGGGAATATTGTGGAAAAATATCACTGTCCCATTTTAAAGTAATCCAAAACATATTCTTAATGTCCATTATTTTCTTGCTCGCCCTGTGCCTAAAGTGACCCCTGTCACAATTTTGTTATGTTAATTGTGGCACCTTAAAAAAAAACAGTTTCCTTGTACATACCCTTTTTTCCAATAAAGTAGTTAAAGTGTTACTAAACCCAGGACTCTGCATTCACTATATTTGGTCTCCCACAGTACCCAGAACATGGAAATGCAATTCATTTAGTGAATATAAACTGCTAAACACCTTTTCTCGTCAGCAGTATATAGCAGTCTTGTGACTTCTATCAGTGGCTGGCTAAAGCTTGTAGGAGGAGTTTTCATTCTCCCCTGATTGTCCAATAAGGCTGAAGGACCCCTGACCCTCTGTCTGGACATTGCTGATTGGCCCTGTGCTGACCGCATGCACCATCCCAAGAACAAAACAACTCTCTAGCAATACACACCAAACTGAGCATGTGCAGCTTGCCCCAATGCTCTGTCTTATCAGTAGATGGTTTGGGGACAGTGGAAGAAGGGGAGGTTTAAAGAAGACAGGATGAAACAGCCTTTTTCCACAATGGTGACTAGTGGTGAGTATAACAAGCATGCTTTACTGCGTATACAGACCGATTTTATTGTTGTGGGTTTAGTAACACTTTCAGGCTTGTAACAGACATCCAGCAGAGGTAGTGATCCAGTCAATGGTATGAGGATAAACATAATTCTATATTCAAAAAGGTAAAAAAAAAAAAAAACTAAAAAAAAATATATAATTTCTGTATTTCTATGTTTATCGAATTTTGGACCACTGAGCTACAACTCGGGAAGGAGTAGGAGTGGCCACAAAAACGGGTCCTATTTTTCGTCGTCGTCATTGTACTGCGGCAGGACGGCGCCTTCCCGCGGACCGTCATAGCTGTACGTCGGTCCCTTTAAGCAGGATAGCGGGCGCACACGCTGCACAGCGGGGGTGCCGATGCTCGTGACCGGCGGGCACGAGAGGAAGAACAGGGACATTCTGAGAGGAGAGGAGATGCAGATTGTGAGTTCCCACAAGCTGGAAACCACGATCTGTCATCTCCTATAGTCAGTCCCATCCCCCTACAGTTAGAACAAACATTAGGGAACACAGTTAACCAATGCCAGTGACATTTACACAGCAATCAGTGCATTTTTATAGCACTATTCGCTATAAATGCCAATGGTCCCAAAAATGTGTCAAAAGTGTCCGATATGGCCGCCATAATGTCGCAGTCCCAATAAAAATCGCAGATCGCCACCATTACTAGTAAAAATAATAAAAATTCCATAAATTGATTCCCTATTTTGTAGACGCTATATTTTTTGCGCAAACCAATCAATATTTGCTTTTTGCGATTTTTATTACCAAAAATATGAAGAAGAATACATATCGGCCTAAACTGATGAAAAAATTTGCTTTTTTAAAAAAAAAGAAATTGGGGATAGTACAGCAAAAATTACAAAATATTGTGTGTTTTTTTAAATTGTCGCTCTTTTTTTGTTTATAGCGCAAAAAATAAAAACCGCAGAGGTGATCAAATACCACCAAAAGAAAGCGCTCTTTGTTAGAAAAAAAGGACGTCAATTTTGTTTGGGTACAACGTTGCATGACTGCGCAATTGTCAGTAAAGCGACGCAGTGCTATATCGCAAAAAATGCTCTGGTCATTGAGCAGCCAATTCTTCTGGGGCTGAAGTGGTTAAAATGTTATATCTTCCATGTGTATGATATTTAGAGGCATGGGGATACCCTAGGTAGTAAGTAGCCACATTGAGTTATGTTATGGGGAAATTTAGATGCAAATAGATTTTAGCAGAATTCTTTTTTAAAGGGGGCCTTATATTTAAATTCTCATTTTATATTAATGCAGCACATAAAATCACCAAACCACATTATTATATTTGGCTAAAACAAGTACCTTCTTCTTGGAATGAAAAATAAATAACAAAAAACCCCACTGCATTCATAGGTCTAACCTAAGCTAAGAATCCACGGTCTCTGAATCCCAGGAACAAGATGGGTGTTTCATGTCATTGGAGACTGCAAAGAGTTTACTGTGTGGGGCACTTAGGCCTCGTACACACGGCCGAGATTCTCGTTGAAAAAAACATGTCGTTTTTTTCGACGAGATTCTTGGACAAGAAACTTGTCCCGGCCGAGTGTACACACGCTCGTTTCAAAGAACCTGCGGTTCTTTGAAAGGAGTGTACGCGGTGACGTCATCGACTACGTCGAGCATGCGCTCGTCACATTCAATGCCGTCCCCGCCATCTTGGTATACCCTACGTATGCCTAGGAAGCTACCGCGCATGCGTCGAATTCATTTCGAACATGCGCGGGCTTCCGGGAGGACAGGTAAGTGTACACACACTCACTTTTCTCGTCGAGAAACATGCCGAGGAGAATCTCGACGAGAAAATAGAGAGCAGGTTCTCTATTTTCTCGTCGAGGTTTCTTGTCGGTTTTCTCGACGAGAAACCCGATAGCAGCGTACACACGACCGATTTACTCGGCAAGACCTCTCTGCCAGCAAGTTTCTTGCTGGTTCTTGCCGAGAAAATCGGTCGTGTGTACGAGGCCTTACTGGTACATAAAGATAGGAGGATCAGCAAGACACATTATAACTGTCCCCATATAAGTTTGTCGCTGTTTCACTGGTGCATGCAATTTTAAGGCTTGACATGCTGGGGATCTATTTACTCAGCGCAACCTCATCTTTTATATTTTACTACAATTGGGTAATATACTGTATATTGTGTATTTTTTACAGAATTTTTTCATTTCAAAACTACTTTATTTTCTAGGGTGTCTGCTTTCAGAAAAAATATATAGTATATGCAATGTTTAGATATTTTATGTAATCTTCAAGCCTAAAATTATTTTTGAAACATATGTGCAAAAATGCAAAAACGTCCCTTGCAGCAAAAGGGTTAAAGTATGCTTAACCACTTTCTGCCCATGCTCTAGCCAAAGGATTGCTGGCGTAGTTTGCCGAGAGGGGATCCATGGATGTCCTCCCGTGATCACGCTGCCCTAGCGCCCCCTGCAGCGTGCTGTGTTATCAGTGTCCTGATTATCAGTGCAGTCCCAGCAGTGCAGCTAATCAGTGCCTACCAGTGCTGCCAATCAGTGCTTATCAGTGGCACCTAGCAGTGCCAATCAGTGCCTCCTCATCAGTGTCACCTATCAGTGCCCATCAGTGCTGCCTATCAGTGCCATCCATCAGTGCCCATCAGGGTTCATCAGTGCCACCCATCAGGGCCACCTCTCAGTGCCCTTCAGTGCCACCTGTCAGAGCCCATCAGTACCACCTATCAGTGCCCATCAGTGCTGCTTATGAGTGCCTATAAATGCCTCCTATCAGTGCAGCCTAATCAGTGCCCACCAGTTCCACCTCATCAGTGCCCATCAGTGCCACCAAATCCGTGCCCATCAGTGCAGCCTATCAGTGCACATCAGTATAGCCTCATCAGTGCATACAGTATCAGTGAAGGAGAAAAATACTACCAAAAGAAAGCTCTATTTGTGTAAAAAAAATGATAGAAAAAAATGTCATATGGGTATAGTGTTGCATGCTTGCGCAATTGTCATTCAAAGTGTGAAAGCTGAAAAATGGCCTTGGGCAGGAAGGGGGTAAAAGTGCCCTGTAAGCAAGTGGTTAAAGTGGAAGTAAACTTCCATCTTTTGCTTTTACCTATAGGGAAGCCTATAATAAGGCTTACCTTATTATAGGCCGTGCCGTGCCGTTTCTTCAGAGCCCCGTGCCGTGAACGGTGGCTCCCACATGCACCGTGCGGAAGTGACATAATCGTGGCTCCGGCCATTTACAGAGCTGGAGTCCCCCAACCCGGAAGCAAGATAGGTGGAGATTAAGGATGAGCTCAGGCGTGTTCGCAACTCCACGTGCCCACGCCCGCCAGGAAGCTGACACTCCACAGCGCTAATTACAGGCAGGGAGACATTTCCCGATCTGTGCACAGATCGGGAAATGTCTCTCTACCAGTGGTTAGAGCTGCAGAGTGTCAGCTTCCTGGCGGGTGCAGGTACGGGCATGTGGAGCTCATCCTTTTTGAAGATGACATCTTGGCACTGGAGGGCTTCGTTCTAAGGCAAGTTTAACATAATGTGCTAGTATGCGATGACTACTAGCACATTATGCCTTTACCTTGCAGGTACAAAAATAAAAATGTATTAAAATAAATGTAGCGGCATCACCCTCCGTCCCCCTTTTGTGAATAAAATGGCTTGCTTGTCTAGGGGTATGCGGGAAGAGGGTGAGGTTCACTACGGCCCATGTCTTCTAGGGTGTAGAGATGAAGGCCAACACTATTTTACCTCCGAGTCCTGTGTTGTGGATGGAGCCTCTGGCCCTCCGGCAGAGGGCAAGTTAGACTGTCAGTAATAGAGCCCCACACCATAAAAAGTCCAACACTCCTTTATTCTTCTTCACATATGAACAGTATCAGTTGAACTTCAAACGAACAAACAGGGTGTGGATACGAGTAGGCCCAGGCACAATGAACTCTCCTATTCCCTCTTTGGCGAATAGGCTTAGCGCACAGTCGCTGCCACCGACCGTGAGTTTGGTCGCTGCCACCGACCAGGTGAACTGTTGAGGCCCCTGCCACAGGCCTAATAGCAGGTCCCTGCCACCAACCTGAATTGACTAGATGTACCGCTGCCACCGGTCACAGAACATGAATTACCTTTATGAATAGGCCCTTGTCGGAGAAAGACATCCATCCGAGTGGTCTCCGGAGGTCCACCCGACGCTGGCAATATGCTGCACCAGCTTCACGAAGTGTCCCCTCTCCGGTCCCTTACGCCCTGGATTCAGGTGCCCAACACCCGGGGCACCTTAGGATGATCCCTCCCTCGCGGGACCTAGCGGAAGATACTGGGCCCCAGGCCTCCGGCTGAGTACCTCACCCCAGACTGAAGGTGTCTGGGATGGAACACGAACTCCTCGTGTACAGGCCGAGGGCGCCTTAACACGGACAGCAGCCCTCAGGCTGAAGGTGCCTGGGACTCCGACCTCGTGACGAAGATGTCCGCCCCCTTTATACCCTCTCCCAGCAAGCACAGCGGGTTCCCCGCCCCGCAGTACAGCTGCCGCGAGAGGTCACAATGGGTACGGCACTGCAGTAGTGGTTCAACCCCAGCTCAGAGCGACAGCGCTACCCACTGAGCCGCAGGGAACTGTGCACCACTGATGTCCTCACCCGAACAGAATACAGCCCTATTCTTCCAATTAGTGCATCTGGGTCGTGCTACCACCCAGATGCTTCCCCTAAATAGTACATGCCCGCTACATAAATAATAATTTTCCAGTGGTTTACAACCGCTTTAATATACATTTTTTTTGTCGTTTGTTGTAGTTTTACGTACATGGAAGAGTTAAAGTGGTTGTAAACCCTTTTGTGTTTTTTTTTTTTTTCTAACCTGCAAGACAAAGCTATAATGAGCTAGTATGACTAGCATACTAGCTCATTATGTACCACTTACCTTCGATCGGGGCCCCCGAAGTCGTCCGTGTCCCTCCTCTAGCCGCATCCATCGCTGCGGCGATAGCCGGAATGTTACTTCCGGGTATCGCCGTTGCAGCCAATCACAGCGCCGCTCCGGCGCTGTGATTGGCCGGAGCGGCGAAGACGTGACTCCGCGCATGCGCGCGTGGGCTGTCAAATTCGGCTACGTCGTTGAATGTTGCGACCTAGCCGAATTTGTGAATGGGGTGACGTCAGCGTCGCCACATTTACATACAAATATCTCCTTAACCGTGTAGGTTAAGGAGATATTTCATGCACCTACAGGTAAGCCTTAATCTAGGCTTACCTGTAGGGCTTTGTTTAAAAAGTGGGTTTACAACCACTTTAACACTTTTGTCAAGTTTGTCTAAAAATTAAAAGCTATAATTTTATATTTGTCTGATTACTTGGTTCACAAGTGGTTCGAAATTCACTGGGTGTTTCCAACCCACCAGATCACTTTTATCTTCAATTCAAAAACACAAATTGGCCAAAAGCAGTGACAATAAAAGGTTGCTGGACCTGAGCAGAGTCTTGGCTCCGCATGCTGTGGGGAGTAGATGATTGTGTTTGTGCTCATGGTTACGGCTTGATGTCAGCAGGGGGCGGAGTCTCCAGAGCTGGATGGGACTATTAGTATAGTTTAGTAAAGGACATTTCCTGGGTCATTGGAGCAGTCAGTCACTGCTGAGGGGGATTTATTATTCCAAGCAATGATTATTTTTTTGCAGCTTCACACTACAGAGCAATGACATGCTCCTGTCCTGACCATTACTCAGGATACAGAGCAGATCTGAATACAGGTAGGATCTTACATTGCCATACCATTACCGTATCCACATTGCTTAACTTTAATTAATTAATTGCAGGGATCGCCATTTCTATGCTGTCTACTGATATTGTACGTTGTATGTGTATTGTAGTGATTTTATTCTATAGGTGGAACAATTGCAGGTAGAGCAGGCACTGATCAAAGAGGTAAGTGTAACAATTGGTGCTTGGCTGTCATCTAGACATCAGTCATGCACCACCTGTATAAAATAAAGTACATATATTTTATACCAATGAACGCAGCTGCATGTTATTTATCGTGGTCATGCACATGCAGGGGTTTATGCGCAGTATATGTATGCAGCATTCAGGGTCATAAAAAAAAGGTACATATTTTAGAGGAGAGTATGAGCATCATTTATGCACATACACATATCTAGGTGCATTTACATTTATTTTAGTGGCTAGAAATAAATATTCTAGCCAACAGAATGGTTTTATACTCATACTCTTATAAACCCCATACGTGCATAAATACACACATAAACGCTGTTAAAGAAGCAAAATGTGAGAAATTTTTTATGCCTTTTTCTGGCAGAAAAATACACCTAAATTAAAATGCCTGAAGGAAAAAATACCCTAGAACCTGACTTCTGCCGTTTCCTGGAGGTGTAGATGACCTCCCTGCCACATGCTGGGAGAGCCGGGTGCAGGAGGTCATTCTCGCAGAATTTTAAACATCTAGCTCTCCCAACGTGTAGCCGAGACATGCAGGGATGTCACCCACTCTGCAGGAAAGTGTCGGAAGCTGCTGGGTTCCAATGTCAGTATTTTTTTTATTTTTTTTTAAATGTAACTTTTTTCCTTTTTTTTAATTTATTTACATTTTTTGCTAATGTTTATGTATCTTTTTATATAAATGGTGCCCAGCTGTCATCTAGAGCCGGTTCACACTGGGGCGGCATGACTTTGGGGGCGACTCGGCAAGGCGATCTCAAGACGACTTGAGAGGCGATTTGCAAAATTACTTCTGTATAGAAGTCAATACAAGTCGCCCTAAGTCGCCCCCAAAGTAGTACAGGAACCTTTTTCTAAGTCGGAGTGACTTGAGTCGCTCCTATTAGAATGGTTCCATTGAACAGAGCGGGACGCGACTTGTCAGGCGGCTGAGTCGCCTGATGAGTCGCCCCTGTGTGAACCGGGTAAGAGGACCTTCTAGTTTCATAGAAGGTCTGATTTAATAGATGGTCATCTGTACCAGGGATAAAGTATTAAAAAATACTATTGGGCTCAATCTTGTATTAAATTAAAAAAATCTGGTCAGATCTTAATCTGCACATCCACCAAATGCAGTGATGTCAAAGTATTGTAATCTTTTTTTTTTTTTTCTCTTTGCTTTACTGCTGTATTTTCATATTTTTTTCTACGTTGGGAAAAAATGGAACCTTCTTGGACATCTATAAAATAACAAACACAAACATCGTAAAAAATAAATAAATAAATAAAATACTATGGTCTCGATGTATCAATGTTTTTATCCAGGTTTCACACCCAATTAAATCCAGTAAGAAAAATGTGAATCTTTGGTGAAAATATTTATAAATAGACCCCTATGCGTAGGATGTATAGTGGGGCACAATATTTGTTTTAGGGAGATGGTGGATTCTAATGCCTTTTGGTGATGCCGACTCTGATTCCAAATGGTTAGTGACAAGTTAGGACAGATTTCAGGTTTGTTCACGCCATGCGTGGAGATCTGTGTTAATGAGAAAATCGTTTGGAGGCAGGTAAAAGATTTTACGTGTCTCTTCTGCCAAAAAAAACTAACAAAAACCACTTGACTCCAACAGATTGACACGGGGCAGTCTATTTGCAGGGAGTCCTTGGTGGTGGGTTAGTGCACCTGGGAAGACCAGGTTTAGCATCCAGCCCCACTGCCTGTCAGTCTATGGTAGGCTGTGGCTTCACAGGGCTAAACACTGTACTGATTGGTACCCGTTTTTAGGACCCTGTGCGTTCAAGGACATAGACTTTAACAAGCTGCATGCAGTGATGTCCCTTCTGGGCACACTAGACTGCCAAGAGGGAAGCACCACACCTGGATAGCCCCATGTGTTGTCATCCCTTAAGCCCCATACACACGGTCGGACTTCCATCGGACTTTTCCGTGTTTTTTTGTCCGAACGGAGTTGGTTGGGAACACCCATAGCATACACATGCTCGTGTAAACTTTCTTAAAACTTCTTACAACATCACGTATTTTTTCTGCTCTTTTCTGATCTTTACTGCCACCCTTTGGTCAACTTCTGCTATTGTTGGTTGATTTTAACATTAGTTGTTTTGTCCATCGGACTAAAGTCCGATGGTTTTCTGTACACACGGTCGGACTTTGCGCCATCGGACTTTTGTTGGGCAAAAGTTTGTCCGTTTGCAGACCCAACTTTTGTCCGATGAAATCCAAAACCAAACGAAAAAAGTTTGTCCGATGGAGCGTACACACGGTCGGATTGTTGGTCCAACTTGCTCAAAATGAAGTTTGTTGGGCAAAAGTCCGACCGTGTGTACAGGGCTTTAGACTGGGATGCCATTAAAGTTCATGTGCGTCTAAAGGCAAGCATCCCAATACTTTTGACAATATAGTGTATATAATATTGTCGCCCCCCCCCCGCCCGAAAACATTTCCCCTTACTTCTTGTTCCAGTGGCCACGTTTACTACATGTTCACTCTGCAACAAAGTGTTCTTATTGCTGTATGCATTTCTGAGACTTCCCCTGCAACTCTGTGACCACTATCACCAAAATCTATCCATTCAAGACACTTGAACAATACAACAAAATGCATTCAATGGTATATTTAACAGACCAAAAGAAACTGTATAAGAAATATTCTTAAAGCGGAGCTCCGCCGGAAAAAAAATATTAAAAGCCAGCAGCTACAGCTACAGCAGCTGCTGGCTTTTAATATTTGGACACTTACCTGTCCTGGAGTCCAGCGACGTCCGCAGCAGAGGACGAGCGACCGCTCGTCGCTCTGCTGCTCCCTCCGCCATCCTCGCTGAGGGAACCAGGAAGTGAAGCCCTGCGGCTTCATGCCCGGTTCCCTACGGCGCATGCGCGAGTCGCGCTGCGCCGTTCTGATTGGTGCTCCTGTGTTCTGGGAGCCGAGTGTCTCCCAGAACACCAAGGGAAGTCTGCGGGAAGTGACGTAACTCCCGCAGATTCCCGGAGAGAGGACTCCCGGATGTGGGTGAAAATACCTGTCTTAGACAGGTATCTTCACCCCCCTCCCCCCTGAAAGGTGTCAATTGTGACACCGGAGGGGGGGAGGGTTCCAAATAGCAAAAGTTGCTATTTAGGGTGGAGCTCCACTTTAATTAGGGTTTACACACTCGTTCATTATTGCATATTAGCATTTTGTTTTGTTTCTCCTTTATCAGATAACCATTTTTCTCTGTAAAGCAGATGGACACCTCTGGCTCCAGGATGAGTAACATGTAAGAAGTCATCTGACCAGAATATGTACCATTATGGTTTCAGACCTCAACAGCACTATACCATAATGTTCCTACAGCCAAATACACCAGTGCCTTATGCTTTTGGACAATATGCAAACATGCACAACGGTCCCATGTTGCCACCTATACAAATGCACAACTTCAGTAGTCGTCCCTATGCCACCCTGTCAGGAGATCCATACTTTTCTCAGAATGGACATGTTGAATACCATCATTTTTATGGTGCAAATCCCCAATATTCCATGCAAGGCTGGCCCTATGGCTCTTTCAATGCAGTTCCACCATACAATCCCTGGATGAATTACAATCACTCTCAAGTCCACCCGAAACCAGCCCCCAACACCTGGCCAGAGGGCTTCACCATGAAAGGGGAACTTCAGTGGGGCCGGCTAGACCGAATTTTTGGTGTAAGACGTGAACTTCCAGAGTTTGTCAAGGAGGACCTTCGTAGAGTTTACGGGACCTATCCCAGGACATTTGTATCTATAACTTACCAGAATGGTGAATATCTTGTTAAAGGGGATCCCAAGGTTGGAGAACAGGAGTATACCATTGAAAAAAAAGTTATAAGGCAACAGCCCACTCCAACAGACTCAGAGGAGGAATTGAATGAAGACAGACCTAGCAAGAAAAGAAGAAGAAAACCACAACGCTAAAATAATATTGTTTAATATTCCAACAAGACATTGACATCAGAGTTTAATTCCATGACCCACATGGTCAGTAATCAATAACTAGTATATACCAGCTGCCAATTGTATTGATTTGATGTGTTTTGTACTGTATACCATGATAAGTATGATTTTCTTTTTTTCGTTTAACCATATCCATTGGTAGTTTGTGTCATTCCAGGCCTAAAACAGTTATTGCGAGAAGGTCAAGGGATGCTGGTTTAATCCTCTGTTGGTTGGGATTGGGTTAACATTGTAGGCACCCTCTTGGGAGCCATAAGGACAGGCAGGACTTGACCTATAAATATGCATATCAGATTTTTATACCAGGCAATTCCCTGTTAGCCAAAAGCTGGAGTGTTCATGTCCATTCATATTCCTAGTTTACATCTAGAGCCTTAGCACTGAGATCCATTCACTAGATTTTCATACAGCAGCTTTCCTTTTTGCACAGGCAGGACATGTTCTATCCAGTGGGGTTTAAATATGCTGCTTCAAAGTTTTTATCTTGTTTTGGATTCAGTATTGTTAAACTGTTTCTATTGATGTTTGTGTCACTTTTATGGAGATTCCCAACTTTTCCTTTCAGTGACCACCAGGAAGTTGAGGGAATCTCACATGTGAAGAGATAATGACAACAATAAAATATGACAGAAGCTCTACCACTTCCCCTCCCTATCTGTGTTTCACTACTTTTCCCATTTACTAAACAATAAATGAGGGAAAGTCTCCTTCAACGGGGAAACAGGTAGTAGGAAATAAATTATACTGAGGTTCTGAACTTCACCTACTCTATCCAAAACTAGAAAAAAAGAAAAGCACTGACTCGAGTTCCACTTTAATATTTATTAAATCAAAATGTTTCACTAATGTTACTACCTATTGATGTAGGCACCCCAAAACTACATCCCCCAGAAGCCCATGTAAATGAGGTGGGCAATAGGTGGAGTTCTGTAGCCCAGCACGAGAAAACTAAAGCAGGGGCGCCCTGTGTTTTTTAGATCATCAATTATTTTTACTATACTTGCATAGACTAGACTAGCATACTAGCTCATTATGAATTACTTACCTTAGATCGAGGCCCCCCAAGCTATCCTCGTCTCTCCCCCTCTGGCCGCAGACATCTCTCCGGAAGGTTACTTCCGGGTATCGCTGCTCAAGCGCTGTGATTGGCCGGAGCGGCGAAGATGTTACTCCGCGCATGCGCGTGGGAGCCATCAAAGCTGGTATTGCCGGTTTTATGAATGGCTATTCTCAGTGCGCCTGCGAGACATCGGTGCATTCTTTGTGGCAAATATCTTCTTAACTGTGTAGCTTTAGGAGATATTGCAAACACCTACAGGTAAGCCTTAATCTAGGCCTACCTGTAGGTAAAACATGTCAGGGAGGGTATACAACCGCTTTTAAGTAATGGCCCTAGAATTATTTTGTAGTGCAATCAACAATTTTGTACATAGGTGCCCCTGATGCATGTGTTTACATTAGATTAATGTGTATGTGGGGCAGGGCAGGTTGAACTTTTTTTTTTTCTTCATTTCATTTTTATCGCATTAGGAACCAAAAGTCTTTATGTATGTTGATGACAGCAAAAGGGTTAAAACCTGGGGAAATGTGCGTGTAGTGCAAATAGGTCCTACATATGTTTTAACTTTTATTGGTTATAAAACAAGTTCACAGGTGATGTTATCAAGCACTAATCATTTGGGCAATAATATTGTTTGCTGTTAGACAGAAAATTAACCACCTCGCGCCTGCTGTACTACTATGTACGGCCGCAAGGTGGTTCTCAAATGCCGGGAGGCCGTCTTTTTACGGCCTCCGCTCCTCCGGCCACTGGGGGGCGCGCGAGCGCCGCCGGCGGCGTGCGCACGTGCCCGGCGCGTCACTGTAAGGCCGATGCGCGTGCCTGGTGGCCGCGATGTCTGCCAGATACCCGCGATCGGCCGGTACAGAGACAAGGACATGGATCTGTCAGGGAGAGAGGAGACCGATGCTGTGTCCCTTGTACATAGGGACACAGATAGGTCACCTCCCCCAGTCAGTCCCCTCCCCCCACAGTAGTAATCACTCCCAGGGCATACATTTACCCCTTCATCGCCCCCTGGTGTTAACCCCTTCCCTGCCAGTCACATTTATACAGTAATCAGTGCATTCTTATAGCACTGTTCGCTGTATAAATGTGAATGGTCCCAAAATAGTGTCAAAAGTGTCCGATGTGTCCGCAGTCACGAAAAAAAATTATAAAAATGCCATAAAACTACCCCCTATTTTGTAAACGCTATAACTTTTGCGCAAACCAATCAATAAACGCCGATTGCGATTTTTTTTTTTACCAAAAATGTGTAGAAGAATACGTATCGGCCTAAACTGAGGAAAAGATATATATATATATTTTTAAATTGGGATATTTATTATAGCAAAAATAAAAAAATATTGTGTTTTTTTGAAAATTGTCGCTCTTTTTTTGTTTATAGCGCAAAAAATAAAAACCGCAGAGATGATCAAATACCACCAAAAGAAAGCTCTATTTGTGGGAAAAAAAGGACGTCAATTTTGTTTGGGAGCAACGTCGCATGACCGCGCAATTGTCATTCAAAGTGTGACAGTGCCGAAAGCTGAAATTTCGTCTGGGCAGGAAGGGGGTATATGTGCCCAGTAAGGAAGTAGTTAAAGAGGTAGTAAACTTCCTCTGTTGACATTTACCTATAGGTAAGCCTATAATAAGGCTTATCTATAGTTACGCCGCCTTTTAGGAGATGTTTACCTTACATGCAGCCGGTGACATCCCTGGCGCATGTGCTCTGAAGGAACAACCACGGGTGCCGTTCCTTCTGAGCCCCGTGCCATGAACGGCGGCTCCGGGGAAAAATGTCAGCCGTCTCAGCGGTGTGCGGACACCACTGGAACAGCTTCTTTCTAAGGTAAGTATTTTATAATGAGCTAGTATGCAGTGCTAGCTCATTATTAAGGAATGTTATATACACCAGGCAGCTGGAGTGTATAGAGTGGTTAGGGAGTGAATACAGTATATTCATGGCAAAAGAGACACTAATGCTTCTCTACAAATGAAATTTTCTCATTTCTTATGTGATCAACAATGTATGATGCCGCGTACACACGACCGTTTTTAATGTCATTGAAAAAAAACAACGTTTTTCTCAACGTGATTCTTCTCAAGCCTGCCTTGCCTACACACTATCATGAAAAAAAATGCTCGAGCAAAGCGCGGTGACGTACGAAATGTACGACCGCACTATAAAGGGGAAGTTCCATTCGGATGGCGCCACCCTTTGGGCTGCTTTTGCTGATCCTCGTGTTAGTAAAGTTTGGTAAGAGACGATTCGCGCTTTTTTTAGCCTCGTGCTCTTCAGTCTGTTACAGCGTGACGAATGTGCTATCTCCATTACGAACGCTAGTTTTACCAGAACGAGCGCTCCCGTCTCATCACTTGCTTCTGAGCATGCGTGTTTTTTTTAACGTCGTTAAAGCCTACACACGGCCGTGTTTCATGACGAGAAAAACGACGACGTGAAAAACGACGAGAAAAATTAGAGCATGTTCCAAATTTGTAATGCCCATTTTTCACGTCGGGAAAAATGCTCTGAAGCCTACACAATCGTTTTTAATGACCAAATTAAAAAATGCCATTTTTATTGTCATGAAAAACGGTCGTGTGTACGCGGCATTAGTCTCAAAATCTAATGCCGCGTACACACAACCATTTTTCTCGTCGGGAAAAATAAAAAAATTTCTCTTTGACGAGAAAAACGACCGTGTGTGGGCTTTCCTGCATTTTTCCCGATGAGAAAAACAGCATTAATCACGACGAGAAAAATTAGAACATGCTCTAATTTTTCTCGTTGTGATTCACAGCATTTTTTTCCGCGGCAGTTTTCCCATAAGGAAACACTGCCGGGGAGCCTACACACAGTCGTTTTTCTCGACCAAGAGAAAAAATGTCAGGAAACCCGGCCGTGTGTAGGGGACCAAGCCGTTCCTCGTTTTTCCCATCTATTTTCTCGACGGTGTTTTCACCGTCGAGAAAATCGATCGTGTGTACACGGCATTAGAATCGAAATGTGGTTTAAATTTGGTCCTGTTTAATTTTTCTCTAATGAAAACATGTGTGAGGAGAAACAAAATTGTTGACATCTTCTGAAAAAGTTGGTTGCTTGGTTGTTTTATTGGCCCAATGGCTTACATTTTCAGTCTCTGCCCTGGAACATATGTGTAGATCCGGAATTCCGACTTGTCCTTATCTATGATTCATTAAACAAATGCAATGTTTACTGCTAGGCAACTAGCATTTTCAGAGGGAGGTTAGCACTGGCAGCCTCTGGTTTCTCTCAGCACAGGTTTCCTTTAAATCCAGTCCTCTTGTTGTCTGAATATTTTGAAAAACTTGAATAGAAAGACTGAAATATAAATCTAATCTTTTGGTGCAAACAAGGGAAATCTAAGGAATCCTCATCTAACCTCTGTACATTGTTGCTAACTAAATTATTATGATATTTTGTTAAATTATCTAAATATTATGGTTCTGTATGTTATATTTTTTAAATATTTTATTAATATACATTCTGCTACAGTATTCTTCACTCGTTTTGTAAAAATAAAATAAAAAACACAAAATAAAAAATATTGTTATAGGAACGTTAATGAAGCTGCAAGTGTTTGTAATGACAACTGATTTGCTACGCGTTCAGTAATGAGATTTCTGTCCTTTTCCATCTGACTACTTTGTTAGACTGATAAAAATATTTGCATGCTGACTTGAGCATTTAAATCTTAATTATTTTTCGAACTCTTGTAAAAAAAAAAAAAAAATTCTAATAAAGCTGAATGGAAACAGTAAAATTTTCATGAAAAACATGTTGCCTCATGCGACCAGTTTTTTAAATTAATTTAAGTTTAATTAGAACTTTTATTTTATTAGGTATGAACAGACTGGGCTTTGTCCTGCGACCTGGGACTGCAAAGTCACATGACAAGTCGTACCCTATGATTTCCAATGAGTAACATTCATATCTGTGCGACTTCAAAGTAGTCCCTGAACTACTTTGGTCTGACTTAGATGCGACTTCATGTCCATAGACCTCAAGATTGCACAGGCATTGCTTCAAGTTATGTCAAAGTCATGGGAAAATTGCGGCAAAGTCGTGGTAAAAATCGCGCGACTTTCAGGTCGCACAAGTGTGACAGGGGCCTACAACATTTGTCTAGTTTTATGTGCAGGATTTTTTACAATCTGTGTTCCCTAAGGGGAGATTTAACCTCTCTTCCTGTCAGTATAGGAGGTGATATAATTTTTTTTCCAGCAGGAACACTACAACAAACACTTTTCCGCCAACATGGCAGCATACATGTGATATAGCTCCACCCCTATATCCACAGACAGGACCTGTTTAAATATATAAAAGGAAAGCTAGAGCAACCTCCCCCATTCTCCTTTTTGTCCTCAAGATGTACACATGCTGGATGTATCAACTTTCTAAAATACCTACCTTAAAGCAGCTTCCTAGTTAAAATCCTCTGGGAGGCTGTTTGTGTTTCCATCAGCAAAACCTTGTCATCTTGGATTGTTAAGGTCATGCAGAAAACTTACAGTGCAGCCAGACAAGAGCCTCCAGAAATGGTAGAGGCTCATTCAGCTAGGTCCTTCTCTACGTCTTTAAGTTTGGGGCAGGTCATGCAAAATATCTATGGAGACATCTGCAAAGCAGCAGGCTGGTTGCTGGAGTGCACCTGCCTCAGGCACTACAGGAAAGATCCAGGGGCTCGTACGTCAACAGAATGACGATCCAGGCTTCCATGTCCATTGTAATAAAGTGTGTTTATACATTTTAGCACTTCCTGTTTAGCTCATTATTTATCACATGTATGTTGGCATTAGGAAAACTGAAAAATTGTATGAAATACCTACCATAATTTTACTGTAACCCTCCCTTTTTTGATCTTGTTATTTTTACAGAGAATGGCGAGGTTGCTCTAACTTTCCTTTTATAGATTTAAACAGGTACTGTGGGTATATATAGGGGCAGAGCTATATCACATGTATGCTGCCACTGGATTAACCTCGCACCCAGCAACTATGAGAATGCGTATTGAGGACAGCAGAGCGGCCTTTTTACAGGGCAGTGGAGCAATGGGGGGGGGGGGGCAGTTGTCGCCCGGTCCAGTCTGCCCCTGGATGGCAAACAAAACTGCTGGAAAAAAATATTGGGTGTCAATTTGCCACTCCTCTAAAAGTGCCACCTGGGTCCAATGGACCCAGCGGGACCCATGGTAGGGCCGGCCTTGCATGTACACTAGATCTTTCTGCCAGGTGCTTGTTATGCACATAATTATGCACATTGCGTTTAGAGGCATATGTCCATAACTCATTTATTGGCTAAAGTATTCAGGTATTCTAGCCAGTAGAATGCATTTATGTTTATATGCGTTTATACGCATTTACATGTATTTTTGCAGGTTTAAAGCGGAACTTCAACAAAAAGGAGAAGTTCCGTTTTCCTCTCCCTTCTTCTGCCACATTTAGATTATAGTTTGGGTGGTTATGACCAGTACATGCTCCTACATGAAGCTGCAAGGAGTCACAGCTGACTGCCCACAGTTAAGGTTCAGGATCTTTTTTTTATTTCAAGAATCATACTTACCTAGGTGGATATAGCATCGTTTCGATGCTGCATCTGTCCCTTGCCAGCTCTAAGACTGAGAACCGAGCGATCAAACACCGCTGATCACTCAGTCCTCAGAGCTCTGTGAGCAGAGAGCTGGTCACTGTCAGTCACCGCTGTCTGCTCTGCCCCTCCCGCACTCACTGGAGTGCTGGGCTGCGGGGGGGACGGGAGGGGCTGGCTCAGGCTCTTAGTGGCTTGCTGAGAGGCTGAGCCAGGTGCTGGTCCAGGGTTGTGGGTGGATCCCGACCATATTGTCGCAAACTTTCCTCAGCCTGGACTGGATCTGTGACATCAGCAGGTTTCAAAATGGGTCACAGGAGTGCAGAATGACCGGTGAAGAACTGGACTGGGTGAGGATGGATCCTTGGACGGGTTAGTGTCTGTTTATTAAAAGTTAGGAGCTACAGTGGGTTTGGGGCATTTTTTTTACACCCCTGAAAAATGCCTGCAAGTGCATGGACACAAAAGCTAACATACATACACATACATGCATTCAGAGATGTAAAAAAATAAACAGAGGCGAATGAAAGTGGCGTTTTTTGTGCATGAGGCCTAAAAAGTGTATGAAGCAGAACATATTTTTTCTACTTTTCTCACTTTTCTCTCTTTCCTTCTTTTCCTTTTCTGCCTAAGGCCTCATTCACACAGGCAGTCAGCATACATCCATGGGAAGGGCCGTGTTTGCCCACACAGGATACACGGGTGTTCATTGCATCGTGCATATGTTAGACATAAAGTTCTGTATAATTAAGATGCTGTTCCCAAATGCATGTCTTCCTTATAGATTAGCTACGAAATGTGATATCCTCAGATCTAACCTCAGGACTTTTCATTCTCTGTAGACTGCTACGTATCTGACACTGGTCTGACAACTATTCCTCTGCCATTTTGTGTAACGCTGCAAAGGTTGATGGGAATGCATTGTGATTTATTATAGTATAGTCATGTCAACCTATTGTACTTTCATTTGAAATCTAATTCAAACACTGAAACAAAAATAAATGGCCTAGTAACAGGATCTCTTTAAAAGCTGGGCTAACAGTGAAGAGTTTGTCATGAGAAGCGTTATGCAGCCTATAGGAATGTCTTCTATCTTGTATGTTAACTTTTAAATGGCAATCATTTTCATCTTAAGTCAAGATCCACTAATCATTTTCTAGCCCTCGGAGAGTGACATGTGCCTGTACTTGCATGTTATATGTCCACAGAAGCCTGGCCTTGCGTGTGAAACAAAGTTGCAAGAATTACATTACTCTGCACAGAGGATAAACAAGCAAATGTTAGCTTATAAGACCTGGCAACCAGGGAGGGGCGCAAGAAACAAACCAGCTAAATATTTGGTACACAACATGGTACATGGCACATAGCAGGGTACAGGTCACATAGCAGGATACAGGTCACATAGCAGGGTACAGGTCACACAGTAGGGTGCAGGGTATGGGGCACACCACAGAGTACAGGAGGGTACAGGGAATTTGGCACATGGCAGGGTACAGGAGGGTGCAGGCAATGGGGCACATGGCAGGGTACAAGGCACGGGACCATAGGCGTGCGCAGCCTATTGCATTAGGGTGTGCACCCCAAAACTCAAACACACATGCGTGTGTATAATTATACGTATCCATCAAGGGAGCAGCCAGTGAGGCAACGTTCATGGTTGTAGGAACAGAAATCCATGGGGCAGTCGCCATGTTGCTCACTTGCTGATCCATCACGCACTGTTCACTTGGCGCCAAAGCCACCACGCACATCTCACTGCATGGCGAGGCTCCTCCCATTTTCCTGCAATGTTCGCGGGCTTTCTCAACTCTTGACACGCCCACGAACGACGCAGCTTGGGCTCTCCTCATGGCTCAGTCGGAATTCTTCCAAAGATGGCCGACCTCCACGGAGCCTCACAGGGGGAATAAAGTCCAAACTCTGGGGGGTTTTAGCCGTAGAAATCCCGGACTCGAACCCCCCACGTGTAGCAACCGGACCCTTTTCCCTACCTTTGGCTCACTTGTAGGAAAAGGGCACACCGTACCACATGCCCGTACCCTCCTGTGTGAAGAGGTTGAGCGGTGTTAAAGTGGAGCTCCACCCTAAATAGCAACTTTTGCTATTTGGAACCCTCCCCCCCTCCGGTGTCACAATTGACACCTTTCAGGGGGGAGGGGGGTGAAGATACCTGTCTAAGACAGGTATTTTCACCCACATCCGGGAGTCCTGTCTCCGGGAATCTGCGGGAGTTACGTCACTTCCCGCAGACTTCCCTTGGTGTTCTGGGAGACACTCGGCTCCCAGAACACAGGAGCACCAATCAGAACGGCGCAGCGCGACTCGCGCATGCGCCGTAGGGAACCGGGCATGAAGCCGCAGGGCTTCACTTCCTGGTTCCCTCAGCGAGGATGGCGGAGGGAGCAGCAGAGCGACGAGCGGTCGCTCGTCCTCTGCTGCGGACGTCGCTGGACTCCAGGACAGGTAAGTGTCCAAATATTAAAAGCCAGCAGCTGCTGTAGCTGTAGCTGCTGGCTTTTAATTTTTTTTTTTTCGGCGGAGCAACCCCTTTAATCAACTGGGTCTCCACATCTAGGTTCTCCAGAGAATGGTTCTTGTCTCTCCTGTGATAAAGACAAGTCTCTATTTCCCCCCCAATAACTCCAAGGTCCACACCAGTTGCAACTCCAGTTTATTTTCTCATATGCACAGTCACTAGATAGGAAAGGGTGGATGGAGAACAAGACAGCAAAAGGTATTGGAGTAGGTCCAGGCACAAACGAATATATGATTCACTACCTGTCTCTTCAAGTAGGCTTAGCTCACCCGGATAGTCTCCCATTAGAGTGGATCCTAGCGCTCGGAGTGATGCTCGAATTAGATTACACACACAGTCTCTGCACGAACTGTTACGGGTGAATTTAGGTCTCTGCCACAGACCTGGTGAAATTTGGGTCTCTGCCACAGACCTGGTGAACTTTGGGTCTCTGCCACAGACCTGGTGAACTTTGCTTGTGGTATTAGGCCTCTTACAGGGAGATGACATCACTCCAGAGAGTTAGCGGGCCCCTTCCTTCACTGTGATCTCTCACCAGTCCCTCGGAACGGTCCTCCCCCAGCCTCCTCTTCCAGATACGGGTCTCCTCGCAAGGCAGCACCCTAGGGATTCCTCTTCCCTCCGTGGGCCCCAGCCAAAGGTGCGGGACCCAAGGCCTTTAGTTGCAGCCCCAAGCGCTCAACCACGGCCGCAGGAGGCCTTCACATAGCCCACTTTCCGCTTGGGCGACGGGAGAGAAGACTCTGTAATGACGGAGGCAGCATCCGCCGGCTTCTCCCTCTCCGGTTCCTCAACTACCGGAACATCAGCAACGACTTCCTCCGAAGTCACGACAGTGCGCGTGGGGGTGACTGTAGAAGCGCAGGTTTCCTCCTCTAGAGTGGTGGCGCCCGTCAGGCAATTCAAACGGTAGGCCCGAGGTTTCTCTGTAGGTTACTCCACCTGGAAGATAAACTCTTTACACTTATCACATCTTCCAAAGGGCCGAAGGTGCACCACCAGTCACTGGCATCCGGGACAAACCACTCCAAGGGCCTCCGCGTCTCGGCAGACATAGAGAGCGAAGCGACCCTGAGGCTTCAGCCGAATCCCCGTATCCATCAAGGGAGCAGCCAGTGAGGCAACGTTCATGGTTGTAGGAACAGAAATCCATGGGGCAGTCGCCATGTTGCTCACTTGCTGATCCATCACGCACTGTTCACTTGGCGCCAAAGCCACCATGCACATCTCACTGCATGGCGAGGCTCCTCCCATTTTCCTGCAATGTTCGCGGGCTTTCTCAACTCTTGACACGCCCACGAACGACGCAGCTTGGGCTCTCCTCATGGCTCAGTCGGAATTCTTCCAAAGATGGCCGACCTCCACGGAGCCTCACAGGGGGAATAAAGTCCAAACTCTGGGGGGTTTTAGCCGTAGAAATCCCGGACTCGAGCCCCCACGTGTAGCAACCGGACCCTTTTCCCTACCTTTGGCTCACTTGTAGGAAAAGGGCACACCGTACCACATGCCCGTACCCTCCTGTGTGAAGAGGTTGAGCGGTGTTAATAAACTGGGTCTCCACAGCTAGGTTCTCCAGAGAATGGTTCTCGTCTCTCCTGTGATAAAGACAAGTCTCTAGTTCCCCCCCAATAATTCCAAGGTCCACACCAGTTGCAACTCTAACGTAGAGTTTATTTTCTCATATGCACAGTCACTAGATAGGAAAGGGTGGATGGAGAACAAGACAGCAAAAGGTGTTGGAGTAGGTCCAGGCACAAACAAATATATGATTCACTACCTGTCTCTTCAAGTAGGCTTAGCTCACCCGGATAGTCTCCCATTAGAGTGGATCCTAGCAGCCGGAGTGATGCTTGAATTAGATTACACACACAGTCTCTGCACAAACTGTTACGGGTGAATTTGGGTCTCTGCCACAGACCTGGTGAAATTTGGGTCTCTGCCACAGACCTGGTGAACTTTGAGTCTCTGCCACAGACCTGGTGAACTTTGCTTGTGGTATTAGGCCTCTTTCAGGGAGATGACATCCCTCCAGAGAGTTAAGGGGCCCCTTCCTTCACTGTGATCTCTCACCAGTCCCTCGGAACGGTCCTCTCCCAGCCTCCTCTTCCAGATACGGGTCTCCTCGCAAGGAAGCACCCTGGGATTCCTCTTCCCTCCATGGGCCCCAGCCAAAGGTGCGGGACCCAAGGCCTTTAGTTGCAGCCCCAGGGCTATAGGTGCCTGGGACTGATCCGCCAGTGTACCGGGCCAGGAAGACCCAGTACTCTCGAACCTGAAACCCTACTCTCGGGTTGAAGGTGCCCGGGGTGGCCAACGAACAGAACAATGACACATTCCCCCAGGGTAGGACCCCCGGGAGAAGAAGAAGCCCCTCCACAGGCAGCGCCCGCCCCTTTTATATCCTCTCCCAGCATGCACAGCAGGCCGACCACGCCCACCATACCACCGCCGAGATGGGACATCCAAGGCACAGCACTATACCAGCGGTTCAACCCTAGCCCCTGATGGCAGCGCCACCCACAAGCTACAGGGAACTATACACCAGTATCCCACCTGCGGTATAAAATGGTTAGCAAAGCCCTATCAAATAAGGTGTTTGAATACAACTACCACTCAAACATTCCCCTAAATTTGAAGACCCCGCTACATATATATATACACACACACATATGCTGTATATACACACACAAACACTCACATATATGTACATAAATCCACCCATTTATGTGCCTGCCTGACCCAAGTGCCTTCGTTCACCTTTTTATTAAAAAATAATAAATGCATCAATTTTTGCTAGGGCATTTATTCTTTTTTAAAACTGGGGACTGCAAAGTATTGCGCCCGCAATCAGCAGAGTGCAGGTGAATTGAAGTGTCTGGCTCCTGCAGACACTGCCTACAGTTTTGTTGCCTGTACCTCTGTATGGCTGTCATTGCAGAGCCATTGAATGAACTACAGGTGTGCTGTTCAGTGTGCCGACTGCAGTGTTGGATTGAACTTGCGGTTTATACATTCTCCGATTCCTATGACTTAGGCTGGGTTCACACCTATGCGTTGCGTTTTTGAGCTTGGAGTCTTTGCCAAGTTCGCAATCAGTCGTTCAGCGGTTCCTTTGCGTTTTTAGCTGCGGATTTGCTGACCTGGGAAGTCTCGCCGCTGTTATCATGAGGAGGAACTCCACGCCAAATTTTAAATTAAAAAACGGCATGGGTTTCCCTCCAGGAGCATAGCAGGCCCTTAGGTCTGGTATGGACTTTAACGGGAACCCCATGGCCGAAAAAACGGCATGGGGGTCCCCCCAAAATCCATAGCAGACTCTTATCCGAGAACGCAACCTGGCAGGCCGCAGGAAAAGAGGAGGGGACGACAGAGCTGCCCCCCTCCCTCCTGAACCGTACCAGGCTGCATGCCCTCAACATGGGGGGTGGGTGCTTTGGGGCAGGGGGGCACCCTGCGGCCCCCCCACCCCAAAGCACCCTGCCCCCCCATGTTGATGAGGGCAGGGCCCCTTCCCGACAACCCTGGCCGTTGGTTGTCGGGGTATGCGGGTGGGGGGCTTATCGGAAACCAGGAGCCCCCTTTAATAAGGGGGCCCCCAGATTCCGGCCCCCCACTCTATGTGAATGAGTATGGGGTACATCGTACCCCTACCCATTCACCTGGTGGAAAAAAATGTCAATAAAAACACTACACAGGTTTTTAAATTAAATTTATTACACAGCATGGAGGGTCTTCTTCCGACTTCGGGGTCTCTTCTGACTTCGGGGGTCTTCTTCCAACTTCGGGGGTTTCTTCCGACTTCGGGGGTCTCCAGTGTCGTCTCTGCGCTCTCCGGTTCTTCTCTCGCTCTCCGGTTTTTTCTTCCTTCTGCCGGGCCTCCGCTATCTTCTTCCAGCTTCTTTTGCTAGCGGGGGCCCCGTCTTCTTCGTCGCCCTCTTCTCTCCTGGAGATGTTGACTCGTCGCTGTCTCCGGCTGTAATGCCACTGCAGCGGCGCTTTGCGGGTGGTTTTAACCCTTTTTTTCGGCCGCTAGCGGGAGTTAAGAGCGCCCCGCTAGCGGCCGAATAGCGTTGCAAAAACGACGATAAAGCGCCACTAAAGATAGCGGCGCCTTACCGCCGATGCCTCAGTGTGAAAGTAGCCTTATTGATGAGGCTGTGTGGATTCAGAGGAGGGGAGGAGGCAACTAAAACATGTTAAACCCTGTATAGGGTGTGAATGAACTACAGGTGTGCTGTATACAACCCTGTTTAGTGTTGAGGTGAACTCATCCTTTAGGCCTTGTTCACACCTATGCAGGTAGCATTTGATGCATATTTTAGGTGCATTTTGCATTTTTCTTTTTGAAAAATTGAAAATACACGTTTTTGATCCATTGAAGTCTATGGAAGCAAAAACACAACCTGCTGGTCCCTGGCCTTTTCCATAAAATGCACAGATGTGAACTACATCCATAGGAAACCATGTTAAATGGACTGTAGTGTGTTTCTGCAAAACTGAAAATGCACAAAAAAATGCACAGGTGTGAACCAGGCTTAAATTTGCTATAC
Source organism: Rana muscosa (assembly GCA_029206835.1). Classification (NCBI taxonomy): domain Eukaryota; kingdom Metazoa; phylum Chordata; class Amphibia; order Anura; family Ranidae; genus Rana; species Rana muscosa. The sequence goes on from CM055123.1 coordinate 196,311,377, forward strand.
GTGCACAGGTTTTTTGTTCACTAGCTGACAGGTGCTTGCATCTACACAAGCGATGCTGGGACACTGTATTCTGATGGGGAGGCTCCTCACTGTCAGAATACACAGATTAGTGCTGTAGCTGATTGGCTGCAAGCCACTAATTGAACAAGATTCTAACAGGGAGGGCTTTGCCCAAACTTAAATTAAGGCCATGCCTGCTCAACGGGACTTGCTCCAGCAGGCCCCCTCCACTACTGCAACTTGTCCCCTCAGCTTTTAGACCCCTTTCACACTGGGGTGCGGGCTGCGTTAGTGGTAAAGTGCTGCTGGTTTTAGCAGGGCTTTACTGCTGTTTAACGACTTGACAACTGGGCACTTAAACCCCCTTCCTAACCAGACGAATTTTCAGCTTTCGGTGCTCTCACATTTTGAATGACAATTACTCAGTCATACAACACTGTACCCATATGAAATTTTTGTCCTTTTTTTCACACAAATAGAGCTTTCTTTTGGTGGTATTTAATCACTGTTGGGTTTTTTATTTTTTGCGCTATAAGAGAAAAAAGACTGAAAATTTTGTAAAAAAATGAATTTTTCTTTGTTTACGTTATAAAATTTTGCAAATTAGTATTTTTTCTTCATAAATTTTGGCCAAAATTTATACTGCTACATATCTTTGGTAAAAATAAGTACAAATTGCATTTTTTTGGTCTTTGTGAAAGTTATAGAGTCCACAAGCTATGGTGCCAATATCTGAAAATTGATCACACCTGAAGTACTGACGGCCTATCTCATTTCTTGAGACCCTAACATGCCAGAAAAGTACAAATACCCCCCAAATGACCCCCTTTTGGAAAGAAGACATTCCGAGGTATTTAGAAAGAGTCATTGTGAGTTTTTTGAAGTTGTCATTTTTTCCCACAATTCTTTGCAAAAATCAAGATTTATTTTTCTTTTTTTTTTTTTTTCACAAAATTGTCATATTAGCAGGTTATTTCTCACACACAGCATATGCATTCCACAAATTACACCCCAAAACACATTCTGCTATTCCTCCCGAGTATGGCGATACTACATGTGAGACTTTTACACAGCTTGGCCACGTACAGAGGCCCAACATGCAGGGAGCACTTTCAGGCGTTCTGGAGCACCCAGGCCAATTCTGACATTTCTCTCCTACATGTAAAAATCATCATTTGTTTGCTAGAAAATTACATAGAACCCCAAAACATTATATATGTTTTTTTAGCAAAGACCTTAAAGAATATAATGGTGGTCATTGCAACTTTTTATCTTGCACAGTATTTGCGCAGAAATTTTTCTAACGCGTTTTTTACGGAAAAAAACTGTTTTGTGCTTAAAAGAAAAAAAACAGTAAAGTTAGCCCAATGTTTTTGCATAATGTGAAAGATGAAGTTACGCCGAGTAAATAGATACCTAACATGTCACCCTTCAAAATTGCACACGCTCGTGGAATGGCGCCAAACTTCGCTACTTAAAAATCCCCATAGGCAATGCTTTAAATATTTTTACTGGTTACATGTTTTGAGTTACAGAGGAGGTCTAGGGCCAAAATTATTGCTCTCGCTCTAACGTTCGCAACGATACCTCACATGTGTGGTTTGAACACCGTTTTCATATGTGGGCGGGGCTTACGTATGCGTTCACTTCTGCATGCGAGCTCGCGGGGGCAGGGGCGCTTTAAAATATATATATATATATTTTATTGTTCATTTTACTTTATTTATTTTAGTTTGACATGTTTTTCCGCCCCAAATTTTTTTTTGATCACTTTTATTCCTATTACAAGGAATGTAAACATCCCTTGTAATAGGAATATGGCATGACAGGTCCTCTTTACAGTGAGATATGGGGTCAATAAGACCCCACATCTCACCTCTAGGCTGGGAAGCCTGAAAAAAAAACAAAAAAAAAATAACAATCTTGGCTTTGATCGTAGCGGTGAGTCCGTAGAAGCAACGGAGGGCAGCGGGAGGGGGGGCATCCCCTCTCACCTTCCGTAATAGCGATCAAGCGGTGGAACAGCCGCTATGATCGTTCTTATGGTGCAGGGAATCGCCAGCTGAAAAAGTGAATATCTGAATGATGCCTGTAGCTGCTCCCATCATTCAGATATCCCTGCATAAAGTTAAGGACGTCATATGACGGCTGGCGGGCGGGAAGTGGTTATTGCAGAGTATTGCCGGGTATTGCGGAGTATTGCAGGGTATTGAGGAGTATTGCAGGGTATTGAGGAGTATTGCCGGGTATTGAGGAGTATTGCAGGATATTGAGGAGTATTGCAGGGTATTGCGGAGTATTTCAGGGTATTGCGGAGTATTGCGGGTATTGCGGAGTATTGCCGGGTATTGCGGAGTATTGCCGGGTATTGCCGAGTATTGCCGGGTATTGCCGAGTATTGCCGGGTATTGCCGAGTATTGCGGGGTATTGCCGGGTATTGCGGGGTATTGCCGGGTATTGCGGAGTATTGCGGAGTATTGCGGGGTATTGCCGGGTATTGAGGAGTATTGCCGGGTATTGCGGAGTATTGCCGGGTATTGCGGAGTATTGCGGAGTATTGCCGGGTATTGCCGGGTATTGAGGAGTATTGCCGGGTATTGCGGAGTATTGCGGAGTATTGCGGAGTATTGCGGGGTATTGCCGGGTATTGAGGAGTATTGCAGGGTATTGTGGAGTATTGCCGGGTATTGAGGAGTATTGCAGGGTATTGTGGAGTATTGCAGGGTATTGTGGAGTATTGCCGGGTATTGTGGAGTATTGCCGGGTATTGTGGAGTATTGCCGGGTATTGAGGGGTATTGCAGGGTATTGAGGAGTATTGCAGGGTATTGAGGAGTATTGCAGGGTATTGAGGAGTATTGCGGAGTATGGCAGGGTATTGCGGAATATGGCAGAGTATTGCACAGTATGGCAGGGTATTGCACAGTATGGCAGGGTATTGCACAGTATGGGCAGGGTATTGCAGAGTATTGCACAGGGTATTGCAGAGTATTGCACAGGGTATTGCACAGGGTATTGCAGAGTATTGCACAGGGTATTGCAGAGTATTGCACAGGGTATTGCACAGGGTATTGAAGAGTATTGCACAGGGTATTGCAGAGTATTGCACAGGGTATTGCAGAGTATTGCACAAGGTATTGCAGAGTATTGCACAGTATTGCACAGGGTATTGCAGAGTATTGCACAGAGTATTGCAGAGTATTGGCAGGGTGTATTGCAGAGTATTGGCAGGGTGTATTGCAGAGTATTGCACAGGGATGGCTGAGCAGGGATGGATGGCTGGATCTGTGACTGCAATTGTCACAGATCCAGCCCACAGCTGACATGTTCTGACATGGGGGAGGGAGCGGACATGATCCGCTCCCTCCCCTCTCCTCTCACACTGTACCGATCGGTACAGAGAGGGGAGGGAGGAACCGGCGTCATCACATGACGCCGGTCTGTTTACAAGTGATCGCTCCGTCATTTGACGGAGCGATCACGTGGTAAACGGCCGCGATTAGCGGCCATCTACCGTGATCCGTGATGCGCCGGGTCTTCTGGACCCGGCGGTCACGGTCATATCCTGGAGCGCGCCCCAGGGGGCGCGCGGGAGCAAGATTCTGTGAGGACGTCCCTGGGACGTCCACTCAGGATAACTCGACCGCGCTGTGGACGTCTTTTGTACATGGCGCGGTCGGCAAGTGGTTAAGCAGCGCTTTTCGGAAGCTAGCGGGGCACTTTTAACTCCCACTAGTGGCTGAAGAAAGGGTTAAAACTGTCCGTGTTGTGGCGCTGCCGAAGTGCTTTGCAGGCGCTTCGGCAGCGCTGCTCATTCATTCCAATGGGCATGGGGCAGTTTAGAAGCGGTGTATACAGCGCTACCAAACCACCCCAAAGATGCTGCTTGCAGGACCCTTTCTAACGTCCTGCAAGTGCACCGCCCCATTGTGAAGGCACTCTGCACATTGTCTGAGACTCGATCTACCTGTGAGCTGTCTGTGATTGATGGATAGATTACTGTGGAACCCCTGGGGTAAGGTGACCAGATTTTTAAAATGAAATCCGGGGACATGTTTTTTTTTTGTAGTAATGGCGGCGATCAGCGACTCATAGCGGGACTGCGATATTGGGGCAGACAAATCGGGCACTAAGTGACACTTTGTGGGAACCGGTGACACTAATACAGTGATCAGTGCTAAAAATATGCACTGTCACTGTACTAATGACACTGTCTGGGACAGGGATAAGATCTAGGGCAATAAAAGGGTTAACTGTGTGCCTAACAAGTGTTTTCTCACTGTGGGGGAGGTGCTTTTACTAAGGGAAGCATAGATCCCTGTGCCTGCTTTGCAGGAACACAGGATTAATGTCTTCCATACTGACAGAACGGCGATCTGCCTTGTTTACATAGGAAGACCATCATTCTGCTTTTGTACATAAATATCAGCGGATACTGGTGGACATCAAGTCTGCCAGAGCCGCTGATTGGCTCCCATACCCAGAAATGCAGGATCACATATATATGTGATCCTGCACAGCGCGACCGCCCTGTAGCAGTAAATCTGCTATCAGGTGATCAGCAACTGGTTAACATCAACAGCATTATGATAACACACAGGCAGCAGGCACTCTATTATGGCTCTGGCTGGCTCTGTCATAGTGTGTCACATAACATGGCTGCTGGGTGCTGATCCATATGACCAAAAAGTTAACAAAATCAGCACCCAGCAGCCATGTTATGTGACACACTGTGACAGAGCCAGCCAGAGTCATGATAGAGTGCCTGCTGCCTGTGAGTTATGATACCATCCATTATGCCAGAGAGACAGACAAAGTTCAATGTAGTCTATTCACAGACACCCCCAAAGCACACCTGTTGAAGCCTTTAAGGCATAGGCAGCCCCACGATCAGATCCACTTTCCTTCTGTTCCTGCTGCTGGACACTGTCAGCTGAGCTCAGCTGCCTCTCTCTGCCCGTCGCTGCCGCCGCCTGCCTCACAGCCTCTCAAGTCTCACTCTCCGGGCCTCAGCTACTACTGGGTCATCAGAAAGGGGCACAGATAATGGAAAAAATACACCCCCTAAGCTAGTAGGTGCGGCGGAGCGGGGGGGGGGGGGTTGAATTCAGAATTGTTATTTTTTATTCTGCACTGACTGTCTTTAAATTGCCCCAGCCCCTGTTCAAGTCCCATCCGGGGTCAGACTTGGTCCGGGGACAGTAACCTCAATCCGTGTCTACCCTGGGGACCTCTCACGGAGCTCCAATTGAGAGACACTGCTTTAAAGGAACAGGATTTTTTTGGGGGGATGGGGTTACAACCAGTGCTCACCAGTGCTGCCTTTCAGTGCCCATCGGCTATGTCTGTTAGTGCCTCCTCGTCAGTGCTGCCTATTAGTGCCCATCATTACCACCTATCAGTGCCCATAAAGGCTGCCCATCAGTGCCGCCTTATCAGTGCCCGTCAGTGCAGCCTCATCAATGAAGGAGAAAAAATACTTATTTACAAAATGTTATAACAGAAACAAAGAAAAACCTGATATTTTTTTTCAAAATTTTCAGTCTTTTTTCATTTGTTTAGCAGTCAGTGGTGACTAAATACCACTAAAAGAAAGCTCTAGTTGTATCAAAAAAATTACAGCATTGCATGACCACAAATGTCAAAGTGTGACAGCGCTGAAAGCTGAAAATTGGCCTGGGAAGGAAGGGGGTGAAAGTGCCCGCTATTGAAGTGGTTTGAAATGCTTTCCGATCCAGCTGTACAGTGACTGCATTGCAGAGTTGGGACAGCAGGTGGCGCTGCCTTGCTAACAGCAGCGTAGAATGTCGTTTAGCTGAGCGCTCGGTGATATGCCTAGTTGTGTTGGATTTTCTCCGCAGTTGATTATTAGCCCTGTGTTGGTACCCGGAAGCGGTGTGTGTAGTGATGGCGGGATATTTTGCAGAGCGATAAGCCGGGCCGCTCAGGCTAAGTTTGGGATGACTCGCCGTGCTCTCAGCTTTCAACCCCTATTGGAGGGAGCGGACTCCGGACGGACAGAAGGGACACAAAGTGATAGGTAAGCAGGAACTCCGCCAGCTGCTGCTTGTTACCTGAGGGAGAAGAGAGCTTGCATCACTTATACACGGGAGACAAGTAGCTCTGCTCCGTACCTCTACACGGGAGACCCGTGGCTCTCGTCCAGTACCTCTACACGGGAGACCCGTGGCTCTCCTCCAGTACCTCTACACGGGAGACCCGTGGCTCTCCTCCAGTACCTGTACGCGGGGAGACCCGTAGCTCTCCTCCAGTACCTCTACACGGGAGACCCGTAGCTCTCCTCCAGTACCTCTACACGGGAGACCCGTAGCTCTCCTCCAGTACCTCTACACGGGAGACCCGTGGCTCTCCTCCAGTACCTGTACACGGGAGACCCGTGGCTCTCCTCCAGTACCTCTACACGGGAGACCCGTGGCTCTCCTCCAGTACCTCTACACGGGAGACCCGTGGCTCTCCTCCAGTACCTCTACACGGGAGACCCGTGGCTCTCCTCCAGTACCTCTACACGGGAGACCCGTGGCTCTCCTCCAGTACCTCTACACGGGAGACCCGTGGCTCTCCTCCAGTACCTCTACACGGGAGACCCGTGGCTCTCCTCCAGTACCTCTACACGGGAGACCCGTGGCTCTCCTCCAGTACCTCTACACGGGAGACCCGTGGCTCTCCTCCAGTACCTCTACACGGGAGACCCGTGGCTCTCCTCCAGTACCTCTACACGGGAGACCCGTGGCTCTCCTCCAGTACCTCTACACGGGAGACCCGTGGCTCTCGTCCAGTACCTCTACACGGGAGACCCGTGGCTCTCGTCCAGTACCTCTACACGGGAGACCCGTGGCTCTCGTCCAGTACCTCTACACGGGAGACCCGTGGCTCTCCTCCAGTACCTCTACGCGGGGAGACCCGTGGCTCTCGTCCAGTACCTCTACACGGGAGACCCGTGGCTCTCCTCCAGTACCTCTACGCGGGGAGACCCGTGGCTCTCGTCCAGTACCTCTACACGGGAGACCCGTGGCTCTCGTCCAGTACCTCTACACGGGAGACCCGTGGCTCTCGTCCAGTACCTCTACGCGGGAGACCCGTGGCTCTCCTCCAGTACCTCTACGCGGGAGACCCGTGGCTCTCCTCCAGTACCTGTACGCGGGGAGACCCGTGGCTCTCCTCCAGTACCTGTACGCGGGGAGACCCGTGGCTCTCCTCCAGTACCTGTACGCGGGGAGACCCGTGGCTCTCCTCCAGTACCTGTACGCGGGGAGACCCGTGGCTCTCCTCCAGTACCTGTACGCGGGGAGACCCGTGGCTCTCCTCCAGTACCTGTACGCGGGGAGACCCGTGGCTCTCCTCCAGTACCTGTACGCGGGGAGACCCGTGGCTCTCCTCCAGTACCTGTACGCGGGGAGACCCGTGGCTCTCCTCCAGTACCTGTACGCGGGGAGACCCGTGGCTCTCCTCCAGTACCTGTACGCGGGGAGACCCGTGGCTCTCCTCCAGTACCTGTACGCGGGGAGACCCGTGGCTCTCCTCCAGTACCTGTACGCGGGGAGACCCGTGGCTCTCCTCCAGTACCTGTACGCGGGGAGACCCGTGGCTCTCCTCCAGTACCTGTACGCGGGGAGACCCGTGGCTCTCCTCCAGTACCTGTACGCGGGGAGACCCGTGGCTCTCCTCCAGTACCTGTACGCGGGGAGACCCGTGGCTCTCCTCCAGTACCTGTACGCGGGGAGACCCGTGGCTCTCCTCCAGTACCTGTACGCGGGGAGACCCGTGGCTCTCCTCCAGTACCTGTACGCGGGGAGACCCGTGGCTCTCCTCCAGTACCTGTACGCGGGGAGACCCGTGGCTCTCCTCCAGTACCTGTACGCGGGGAGACCCGTGGCTCTCCTCCAGTACCTGTACGCGGGGAGACCCGTGGCTCTCCTCCAGTACTAGCTAGCTGCCATAACCCAGGTATCCTCGTCTTCAGCCGGCGGTCCAGGTCCTGATAATGGTGGTCTCTGCGGTGGATTCGCCATGAGATCACCACCGCTCTCCCATGCCCTCCAACGCTTACCAGAGCCGTTGGCGGAGGTGATCAGGGCCTTCCTGTGGCTGGGTATGGAGACGAGTGAAGGAAGATGGCCCCCACCCGTCTCCATACCATAGCGGAAGCGACGTCAAAACGTCACTTTCGCCCATAGCTGTTAAAGGGCCTTTTTTTTTATTTTTTTATTGCATTTTAGTGTAAATATGAGATCTGAGGTCTTTTTGACCCCAGATCTCATATTTAAGAGGACCTGTCATGCTTTTTTCTATTACAGTACAAGGGATGTTTACATTCCTTGTAATAGGAATAAGAGTGAAACCATTTTTTTTTTTTTAAGAGCCCATTCACACAGGGGCAACTTTGGATCCGACTTCAAATCGCCCCAGGTCGCCCCTAGTTGCCTCAAGTCGCGCTGGCTGAGGAAATTAATGTAAGTGAATGGAGCCGTCTTAATGCACACTACTGCAGTCGCTCCGACTTCAAAAAAGGTCCCTGTACTACTTCAATCCAACTTCTAGGTGACCTGTACCCATTGATTTCAATGGGAGTTGCCTCTGAAGTCGGATCACTGTCTTAATAGGAGCAACTCTCCAGGAAGAGAAACTAAATTTCTCAGGCAAACCTCTCCCTCCCCTCCCTCAGAGCTGATTCTTGTTTGATTGGCCACTGGAATGTCTCCTGTCCTGCAGGCAACTTGAAGTTGCCTTGTAAGTAGCTCCAGGTCGTGCTGTGATTTATACTCAAGTCGTGTCTGAGTTGCCTCATAAAATCACGCTGGAAGTCGTGTTGCTCCTGTGTGAATGGGCTCTAAAAGAACAGTGTAAAAAATAAAAGGTAAAATAAATAATAATAAAAAATAATAATTTTAAACGCGCCCCCGTCCCGCCGAGCTCGCGTGCAGAAGCGAATGCATACGTGAGCAGCGCTCCGCATATGAAAAGGTGTTCAAACCACACGTGAGGTGATCGGTAGAGCGAGAGCAATAATTCTAGCCCTAGACCTCCTCTGTAACTCAAAACATGCAACCTGTAGAATTTTTTGAACTTCGCCTATGGAGATTTTTAAGGGTAAAAGTTTGTTGCCATTCCACGAGCGGGCGCAATTTTAAAGCGTGACATGTTGGGTATAACTTTACTCCGCGTAACATTATCTTTCACAATATAAAAAAAAATTGGGCTAAGTTTACTGTTATTTACTGTCTTATTTTTTTTATTTTATTCAAAAAGGTGTATTTTTTCCAAAAAAAAGGGTGCTTGTAAGACCGCTGCGCAAATACGGTGTGACATAAAGTATTGCAACGACCGCCATTTTATTCTCTAGGGTGTTAGGAAAAAAAAAGTATAATGTTTGGGGGTTCTAATTAATTTTATAGCCAAAAAACGTGTTTTTAACTTGTAAACGACAAATCTCAGAGGCTCGGTCCTTAAGTGGTTAACGTGGTTGTAAAGTCACTTTCTCTACTAACTAGAATCCCCTCTGTTATATCAGGGTAAATCACTTAGTGCCTTTTTGTTTTTTAAAAATGATGCGGTGCAATACCTTTTCTCCTATCACCTTCCAGGATGGCACACCTGAAGTAGGCCTGCCGCCCTGGAAGGTTCATAGAAATACTGTTACCGGCAAGTCTAACGTAGGTTTTTGCAGCGCCGCTGTCGGTCAGCTTATGTCCCAGCGCTCTCCTGCCCTGCTTCGAGGACTACGGAGGGAGGGTCTGAAGTTCCCTCGGATGTCACTGGGAGGAGAGCCTTTGGGGGTCATGTGACCGCTCAGCGGCAGTCTTCCATAAGGTTTTGTGCCTCATTTAAAAAACAAAACAAAAGCACTGAGCGATTTAACCTGATATAACAGAGGGGATTCTAGTTCGTAGAGAAAATTATTGTACATAGTAGGGGAGGGGCTGGGAGGACAAGGCTCAAACACATGAGCTGACAGGCGAGGAGGAGAGAATACGGTGGAGAGAGGAGGCAGGGCTGCGGGTGACTGCTGGTCTTGAGGACTTGGTGCCCATGATTGCCAAATAGAATGTCCAGTTTTGATTTGTCTAACCAAAGAACAGTTTTCCACTTTGCGCTACACACACCAATAGCGACAAGGGGTGGAATTCCTGCCCCTGGTGTAAAGGAAACCATCACAGCCGTGGCTGATTCTGCAGCTAAAGTGGGGAGTGGTTCGAGGGGGCAGAAAAAACACAGCTCAGTTGTAAGGTTCTGCTGTCCCCCAACCTCACATGTGAACGAGCCACACCAGTGTCACCAGAGCTGATACAGCTATCAAGTGTCTCTGATTGCCACCAATCAGTAGTGTCACCAGAGCCAGTGCAGCCAGTTACAGTGTTCCTGATCACCGCCACACCAGTGCTGCCTCTGTCTGTTCTGAACCTGAACGGTTTATTGACCACGTTTCTGCACCAATCATTTGCCTGTTTGCTGACCATGTCTCTGCTTGCCAGCTGAACTGACCCATCTGTATGTCCCTCTGACTGTTTTTTTTTTTTTTTTCTGGTGGGATACCGTCTCAGCCATTCCCAAAAGACAACTGCACTCCTGGAACCACAGAGACTCTCTTGTTCTTCTTTTCTTCAGCCTTCTGTACTTATTGGCCAGTGAACATGGCATTCCTGGGGGCAGCCATGTACCAGTAGGCTTGGCTTATAGAAATGGTGATTGCTACAGGTGATATTACACTTGGCTATATTCTCTGACCATTCGTGCAGAGGCAAGACCAGTACAGTAAAGGTTTTGATATAATTGGTTGATTTTTGTGGTAAGCAAGATGCAATGTCCGGTACATAGTCAGTGCAAACTTTGAAAGTCTCACACATGTTCCTCCCTATACTCATGAGGAGTAGCAGAATGTGTTTTGTAGTGAATCTTTTTTTAGTATTCCCATGTTGTGTGTGAAAATATCTTATTTAATGAACAACAAGCGATATTCATTTTCTTAATTTTTTTTTTTGTGGCAAAAAAAAAATTAAGTATTCAAAAGACTTGCCATGCATCTTATAAATACCTTAGGGTGTTTAATTTTTATTTGTGGGTGTTTACACTGTTCTGGTGCTCCAGCATCTCCAAAAATGTGATTAGTAGTCAGGAAGTTAGATGTGTATTTTTTTCCCCTAGAAAGTCTTAAGGTGCTCTTTATATTTTGGGCTTCTCTGTGCAGCTAGGCTGTGATAAAGTTTCACACGAGTACCAAAATGTGTTATAGTGTGTAATTCTAAGTTTGCCTTTGCTGTGTGCTGGTAATATCTTGGTAATTGACAACATTTCCACATTTTCCAAAAACCTGTAGCAAAAAGTGAGATTTTCAAAAGATTCACTTTGCCCTTCAGAAAATACCTTGGGGTGTTTGCTTTCTAAAATGTGGTTATTTTGTGGGTTTTTTCTTGTCCTGATACTTCAGGGGCTCACAAAATATGATAGGTAGTCAACAAATTAGAAGTGTAATAATAATAATAATACTCCTCCTTAAAAGCCCAAAAGTGCTCTTGGATTTTGAGCCCCTCTAGGCTGTGAAAAAGTCTTGCCATACTCGGAGAAAGTAGCAGAATGTGTTATGGGGTGTAATTGTAAGTATGTATGATTATGTGTGAGAAATATCTTGGTAAAATGACAACTGTGAAAAAACACATTTTGAATTCATTTTTAATTTTCCAAAAATATTGACAAAAAACTTTAAAAAAAATCGTCATTCCTCTTACTAAATACCCTTTTCCCTTTAAGGGTATTTGTACTGTGTTGGCATTTTAGGGCTTCCAAGAAATGAGACAGTCAGTACACAAGGATTAATTACTTTTCAAATATATACCATGGTTTGTAGACTCTATAACTTTCACACAGACTAAATAAAGTATATTTAAAAAAAAACAGTGGTGATCATTATATAAATGAGCACCGTGTTGCATGACTTATTTTGTCATTCAAAGTTTGACAGCGCTGAAAGAGGGTGAATTAGTCCGGTCTTCAATTGGTAAATACCACTGCCGGATAACACTTGTGCGATGCGAGAACTCTGCGAATCCGGTGCGGGTTCCCGCATCGCACCTGAATCGCAGAGTGGTTCACATTGAAATCTGCGAACCGCTGCGGGTGTCAATGTAAAGTTAACGACACCCCCAGATTGGTTCGCGGATCGGAAGTGCGAACTGTAAAATGGTGCAGGAATCGGATGGCATAAGTGTGAACACCCATGCGATCCAATTCCAGTGTGGAGCAAAAAACGGGTCCTGCACCATTTTGGTGTGAATGCGATGCAATTTCAGCCATACAGTTTGTATGGCTGAAATCGCATCGCACAGACATCACATGTGATCTGAACAGCAGTGCGGTGTGAATCGCATGCGATGTCTGTCATCGCACAAGTGTGAACCGGCACTCAACCAAAGCTTCTGGGCTATATCTGCATGATTTTAAGCATTGTGATGGTACCATGTAATTCAGAGGTGCCCAACCTTTTCAAGAGCGGGGGCCACTTAAGTGGCTTGTTAACCCGGTCGCGGGCCACAATGAGCGTAGCGGGTGTATGGCAGTCCACTCTATCGAGCTCACTGAACTTTTTTTTTTTTTTTTTTTATCAGATTGGAGGTAAGCGTTTGTAAACGGACAAAAGTCCATTCATCTGCCACTCCTTAGAGGTGAATAGAGGGTTCAATCGGGTTGGACGGACCGTGTAAAAAGGGGCCCAAGGCTGCTTTCACGCTGATGCACTGCGGATTCACCTGTGGCTTTGCTGCAGGTTAGCTGCACTTTGCCATAGACTTCTATTATATCTATTATATCCTGTAGGTGTGGTGCACTTTCAGAAAGCACACCAAACTCGCAAGTAATAGAAGTCTATGGCTCAGTGCAGCTAACCAGCAGGTGAACTGCGCTGCACCTGTGGATCAGTTGAAAGCAGCTCAGTAACCACTGCAGAACACATATGCCCATATATACACTGTGATTTTAGTAATAAACTTACCTTTAATAACAGTATTCTATTCCATTCCAGAGCAGGAGGTCGCGGGCCACATCGGAGAGATCCGCGGGCCACATGTGGCCCCCGGGCCACTGGTTGGGCACCCCTGATGTAATTGATCATATCATTGCATAAGCTGGTGGACAGATGTTTCCTGTAAAGTGCTTGGTATATTTTTTTTTTAGGTTTCTCTCTCAGCCTCATATTCCTGTGCAGTTGCTTTTCAGTTCAGTCACTGATTTGGGCCTATGGGAATAGAGCTTGTTTGTGTTCTATTTTTATTTTGGCATAATTTGCTTTTACACCTTTTAATCTTTTGTTAAACATTTGTGGAGTTTTTTCTTTCCCTTTCTTTCTTTCTTTTTTTCTTTTCTTGTTCAATTGTTTGTTTTTATTTACATTTTCAATACATGTACTAAAAAGGGGGTGATATCCCCAGAATGATTCTTTTTTTGGCAGAAATATACAATGAGCAGCAGGGTGTATCACGTTAACACAAGACAAAGTTGTTGCTTAAAGTGGCAGAAATCTTTTGTAACAATATGGAATATCAGCAAACGGTGATTCAAATACATTTTCTGGTTTACAAAGAAAATAGGGATCTTGAATACGAATGGTATATACAGTGGGGATCAAAAGTTTGGGCACCCCAGGTAAAAATGTGTATTAATGTGTATAACGAAGCCAAGGAAAGATGGAAAAATCTCCAAATGGCATCAAATTACAGATTAGACATTCTTATAATATGTCAAAAAAAAGTTAGATTTTATTTCCATCATTTACACTTTCAAAATTACAGAAGACAAAAAATGGCGTCTGCAAAAGTTTGGGCACCCTGCAGAGTTAATATCTTGTACTGCCCCCTTTGGCAATTATCGCAGCTTGTAAACGCTTTTTGTAGCCAGCCAAGAGTCTTTCAATTCTTGTCTGAGGTATCTTTGCCCATTCTTCCTTACAAAAGTCTTCCAGTTCTTTAAGATTTCTGGGCTGTCTGTCACGCACTGCTCTTTTAAGGTCTATCCATAGGTTTTCAATAATGTTGAGGTCAGGAGATTGTGAAGGCCATGGAAAAACCTTCAGTTTACGCCTCTTGATGTAATCCCCCATGGATTTTGAGGTGTGTTTAGGATCATTATCCATTTGTAGAAGCCATCCTCTCTTTAACCACTTAAGCCCCGGACCATTTGGTAGCTAAAGGACCAGAGGTGAATTCAGAATTTTGCACTGCGCTGCTTTAACTGTAAATTGTGCGGACATGCAATGTTGTACCCAAACGAAATTTGCGTCCTTTTCTTCCCACAAATAGAGCTTTCTTTTAATGGTATTTGATTGCCTCTGCGATTTTTATTTTTTGCGATATAAACGGAAAAAGTCCGAAAATTTTGAAAAAAAATGATATTTTCTACTTTTTGTTATAAGAAAAATCGAATAAACTCAATTTTAGTCATACATTTAGGCCAAAATGTATTCAGCCACATGTCTTTAGTAAAAAAAAATGTCAAGCGTATATTTATTGGTTTGCGCAAAAGTTATAGCGTTTACAAACTAGGGTACATTTTCTGAAATTTACACAGCTTTAAATTTATGACTGCCTATCTCATTTCTTGAGGTGCTAAAATGGCAGGGCAGTACAAAACCCCCCCAAATGACCCCATTTTGGAAAGTAGACACCCCAAGGAAATTGCTGAGAGGCATGTTGAGCCCATTGAATTTTTTATTTTTTTGTCCCAAGTGATTGAATAATGACTAAAAACAAAAAAAAATTACAAAAAGTTGTCACTAAATGATATATTGCTCACACATGCCATGGTTATATGTGGAATTTCACCCCAAAATACATTCTGTTGCTTCTCCTGAGTACGGGGATACCACATGTGTGGGACTTTTTGGGAGCCTAGCCGCGTACGGGACCCCGGAAACCAAGCACCGCCTTCAGGATTTCTAAGGGCGCAAATTTTTGATTTCACTCCTCACTACCTATCACAGTTTCGAAGGCCATAAAATGCCAAAATCGCACAAAACCCCCCCAAATGACCCCATTTTGGAATATAGACACCCCAAGCTATTTGCTGAGAGGAATGGCGAGTATTTTACAGCTCTCATTTGTTTTTGAAAATGAAGAAAGAAAATGTATATATATATATATATTTTTTTTCAATTTTCAAAACTTTGTGACAAAAAGCGAGATCTGCAAAATACTCACAATACCTCTCAGCAAATAGCTTGGGGTGTCTACTTTCCAAAATGGGGTCATTTGGGGGGGGGGGGTTTGTGCTATCTGGGCATTCCATGGCCTCCGAAACTGTGATAGGCAGTGAGAAGTGAAATCAAAAATTTACACCCTTAGAAAGCCTGAAGGCGGTGCTTGGTTTTTGGGGTCCCGTACGTGGCTAGGCTCCCAAAAAGTCTCACACATGTGGTATCCCCGTACTCAGGAGAAGCAACAGAATGTATTTTGGGGTGCAATTCGAAATATGCCCATGGCATGTTTGAGCAATATATCATTTAGTGACAACTTTGTGCAAAAAAAAAAAAAAAAAAATTGTCGTTTTTCCGCAACTTGTGTCAACATATAAAATATTCCATGGACTCGACATGCCTCTCAGTATATAGCTTGGGGTGTCTACTTTCCAAAATGGGGTCATTTGGGGGGGTTTTGAACTGTTCTGGCATTTTATACACAACATTAGGAAGCTTACATCCACTCTTCTAACCACTTGAAGGCAAAGCCCTTTTTGACACTTTTTGTCTACATGAAAACATTTTTTTTTTTTTTTTTGCAAGAAAATTATGTTGAACCCCCAAACATTATATATATTTTTAAAGCAAAGGCCCTACAGATTAAAATGGTGGGTGTTGCATTTTTTTTTCTACACAGTATTTGCGCAGCGATTTTTCAAACGCATTTTTTGGGTTAAAAAAATACACTTTTTTTAATTTTAATGCACTAAAACACACTATATTGCCCAAATGTTTGATGAAATAAAAAAGATGATCTTAGGCCGAGTACATAGATACCAAACACGACATGCTTTAAAATTTCGCACAAACGCGCATTGGCGACAAACTACATACATTTTTAAAAGCCTTTACAGGTTACCCCAGTAGATTTACAGAGGAGGTCTACTGCTAAAATGATTGCCCTCGATCTGACCTTCGCGGTGAAACCTCACATGCATGGTGCAATTGCTGTTTACATATGACGCCAGACCGACGCTTGCGTTCGCCATTGGGCAAGAGCAGGGCAGGACAGGGGTGCTTTTTTTAATTTTTTTTTTTCTTTTTTTTTTTTACTATTATTAATTTTGCTTTTTTATTTTATTTTTAAATTGTTCCTTCCAAGTATTTTTTTTTATTTTTTTTTATCATTTTTATTGTTATCTCAGGGAATGTAAATATCCCCTATGATAGCAATAGGTAGTGACAGGTACTCTTTTTTTGAAAAAACTGGGGTCTTCTAGACCCTAGATTTTTCCTCTGCCCTCAAAGCATCTGACCACACCAAGATCGGTGTGATAAAATGCTTTCCCAATTTCCCAATGGCGCTTTTTATATCCGGGGGGGGGGGGCATTCCCTCCCACTGCTTGTAAAAGCAGTCCAGAGGCAAATTGGCCGCTAGGATTGCTTTTACATGAAAGCCGGCCGCAGGCTGAAAAGAATGATACCAAGATGATACCTAAACCCGCAGGCATCATTCTGGTATAAACATTCAAAGTCCAGCAACATACCAGTACGTTGCTGGTCCTTGTTGGACATGTATTGTAATCTTTTTATTTCATGCAGCCAGTTGGCTGAACGAAAAAAGAGATTGATCGGTGGGTATGCCCACCATTAGAATACCGCCCTTCATCCACCCACTTCCAATGATGGGCATACACGCACCATTTATATATGCCGAAGCATGGGGGCATCCTCCCGCAAAAAAGTTATGCCGCACACACATGGTCGGACTTTTCCACGGGCAAGCCTCCGTCGGAATTTCGACCGTATGTACGCGGCATTAGGAGCAAAATCGCTCCTCCGCCCCTGCTGCCCCAATGCTTCGGCATATTTGCTTTTTTTTTTTTAACTGTGGTGGTGAAATCACCTCCTACAGCACTGGAGTCGCAGGGATCAGGCCTGTCTCTGCGAACGCTGCAGTTATGTGTGTTGTGTTTTGCAAGTGACAGTGATCGATCGATACTGCACTTGGGTGGCCTGGGCTGGACGGAGGGGCAAAACGCAGGTGCCAGCAGGTATCTGGACTGATCCCGCTAACACTGCGTTTTTGGGAACCCTAAACTGCTGGGGACGCTAGTATAGATCTGATCAGATCAGATATTGATCTGTTCAGATACTATACCCCTAAGGGAGGTGTATGCTTCACGCGTGGGTGTTAGCGTTACTGGCACTAACCTGACGCTGCCTGGGGTGTGACTCAGACCCTCTCTGATGCTAAAACCTAATTGTTATCACCCGCCGGGCGATCAGGGGGTTAAACCTTTATTGGGTTATATACACGGCGGGTGCCCTGACACTATAAAAAGCAAACTAACCAGCGTCACCCGTAACACTTATATGGTGATCACTGGTGAAAGGGTTAACTAGGGGCAATCAGGGGGTTAAAACCTTTATTAGATAATATATGGGGGTACCTGACGCTATAAAAACATGCGGCGAACCTAAAAAAAATTACCGGCTACCGATCTGCATCACAGACACTAAGACAGCGTTTAGAAAAACGATCGCTTAGTGACAGTGGTGATAGGGGGTGAAAGGGTTACCTGGGGGGCGATCAAGGGGGTTAAACCTTTATTAGATAATATATTGGGGTACCTAACGCTATAAAAACCTGCGGCGAACCTAAAAAAAATTACTGGCTGCCGATCGGCATCACTGACGCTAAGACAGCGATCAGAAAAATGATCGCTAAGCGACAGTGGTGATAGGCGGTGAAAGGGTTATCTGGGGGGTGATCAGGGGGTTAAACCTTTATTAGGGGGGGTTAGGGGGCTACACTGGACCTAAGACTAAACTTTGGTGACACTTTTACAGTCACAAATGTCACTGATTGCAGTGATCACTAAATAAATGGTCACTGCAATCAGTGACACTGTGACTGGGGGGTGATCTGGGGGGGCGATTTATGTCCCTATGTGTCCTGGTGTCAGTGTAGTGTTGTGTGCACTGACCTGATGTCTTCTCTTGTACGGCGCTCGGTATATGTGAGCGCCGCACCAGAGATGACATCACTTCCTCCTGCTCCCTCTGTCTGACACAGAGGGGGCATTTCCATTCGCCGGGAGCGATCGCGAGGGGGTGGCCAGAAACGAATGGCTGCCCCCTCATCCCGGACACTTAGCCACCACTCACTGTATAGGAGGGGGGTCCGATTGGACCCCCCAACTATACAAAGGCAATCACGTATGCTCTACGTGATTGTGCCTGTCGGTGCCATTCTGCCGACGTATATATACAGTGAGCGGTTGTTAAGTGGTTAACTTCAGCTTTTTCACAGATGGCATCAAGTTACCATCCAAAATTTGCTGAAATTTTATTGAATCCATTTTTCCTTCTACTCGTGAAATGTTCCCTGTGCCACTGGCTGCAATACAACCCCAAAGCATGATTGATCCACCCCCATGCTTAACAGTTGGACAGAGGTTCTTTTCATTAAATTCTGTGCCCTTTCTTCTCCAAACGTACCGTTGCTCATTCCGGCCAAAAAGTTCTATTTTAACCTCATCGGTTCCCAGAACTTGTTTCCAAAATGCCTCAGGCTTGTCTATATGTTCATTTGCAAAGTTCAAACGCTGATTTTTGTGGTGAGGACGTAGAAGGGGTTTTCTTCTGATGACTCTTCCATAAAGACCATATTTTTACAAGTATCTCTTTATAGTGGAATAGTGTACCACAACTCCAGTGTCTGCCAGATCTTTCTGGAGGGATCGTGCAGTCAAACTTGGGTTTTGAATTGCTTTTCTCACAATCCTGCAAACTGTTCTGTCTGATATTTTTCTTGGTCTTCCAGATCTTGCTTTAACTTCCACTGTTCCTGATGACTGCCATTTCTTAATTACATTCCGAACAGAGGACTTTGCTATCTTCTTATAGCCTTCTCCAGCTTTGTGAGCGTCAACTATTTTCAGTTTCAGTTTTCTAGACAACTGCTTAGAAGAACCCATGGTGCTGATTGTTGGGGCAAGGTCAGATGAGTCTGGCCATTTAAAACCTTTGAGATTGACATCACCTGGTCTTCCCAGACGATGATTGAGAACAATCCATGTCACTGGCAGGTCTCAGCTTTGCAAAGGGGGCAGTGCATGCTATAAATTCTGTAGGGTGCCCAAACTTTTGCAGACGCCAATTTTTTGTTTTCTGTCATTTTGAAAGTATAAATGATGTAAATAAAATCTAATTTTTTTTGACATATATTATAAGAATGTCTAATCTGTAATTTGATGCCATTTGGAGATTTTTCCATCTTTCCTTGGCTTCGTTATGCACATTAATACACATTTTTACCTGGGGTGCCCAAACTTTCGATCCCCACTGTATGTCTTTTTGATACTGAGGCACATCTGGTTTCGATAGGATATAGAGGTTTTAAGAAGAAGAAAATAAGGAACTAGGAAAGAGAAAAGGATAAGAAAGGAAAGTGTGTAGGGGTTGGGAAGAGAGTATGGAGGCAACAGGAGTGGAGAAAGGGGATGGGGAGTGGAGGGGTAAGTCCTAGGGGTAAGAATAATTTCGCTGTGGAATGTGATGACTTATGTATGGGGTTTGTTCAGCAAGGCTTCTATAGGGGTGTTTTTGTTTATTTTTTATTCTGATTTATCTCTTCTGGTTCACAATTTGATTGTTCTATTATAATATCCATATGATTTCTAAATTTAATGTATACAGGGAATTCATAAAGAGTTTCTGTGGCACTCTTTAGAATTCCATTGAGCCATGACTAAACACTAGTTTTCAGTGTGAAACGCGTCGGCTGTAACCCCCCCATTTCTTGCTGTGACTTGCAGTGCTGTAAGTTTTTTTACCCAATAAAGGCAACCTTCATGGTTTTCGGAGTGCGGCTGTCCATTCATTCCACACGCCCTTTTTCTGCTAGAATTCCATTGTGGTTACACTCGGTTCGAGTGACAAGTCCATGACCCCAATGGACACTCCATTCTCCGTGAAGCTGAACTTCTACATGCCACTGCCACACAGACAGTGCAGCAGCCAAGAGGTTTTTGTAGCTGGGTGGGCAGAGCCTGATGGCATCAGTTTCTCTCCCCAGTGGGTGGATCCATACCCATTAGACAGCCTGCTATTGGCTAAAAATCCTCCCATCGCCTGCTGTCAATCACAAGAGTGGATGGGGACCTAGTCTTTAAACTTCCCTATCAGGCTGCGTCCACTTTCAGGGTCACTGGTTGCTAGGAGCCTATTGGCTGTGTAGCAAACAGTGACTTTGAAAACCAGTGACAGGAGAGGGGTGATCGGTTGCAAACATGCCTCTGTGCTACAGAATGTACAGAGACGGGCACTCTGCCTGTCTATGCCAGCTTTTATTTTATTTTTTATTCTGGGTGTCCTCTGAATAAAAAAAAAAAAATATATATATATATATATATATATATATATATATATAATGTTATCAACCGGTTCACATCAAATAGGTATTGCATTCCTGTACAAATCTAAATGAATGCAAAATTTGTTTGAACAGGTCAGAAGGAAGTCAATTTGCAGGTCAGATACAGAAGCCCTAAACACTGACACAGGGTCTTACAGTTGCGGATCTCCCTGTGCAGTAGCAAGGAATGTTCTTCCTTCCAATCATATTTTCTCATGGAAAGCCTCTGTAACTAAAGATTTTTTGGATGTTCCCTTTTAAAAAGTATAATTTTTAGTATTAAAATTATTTTTATAAATATGCTTTTGTATTGTCATTAGTAAAACTTGTAAACCCCAAAACCATAATGTTATTTATTGCAGCCCATCAGTCTTTTAATGTAGTGGCTGCGGTAATGCTGTGTATAACACACTTCTTGTCTCTTTATGTCTACACTAATTTCTCTATAGTATCTATGGAGGGAGCCTTTTTGTCACACAGGCTAGACTTCACATGTCTACCCTTGTTCATCTCCATTACAGGGTGGATTGAGAGGATTAGTAGTTTACAAAAACAATCTTGTTTACGCTGTAGTTTCTGCTCATAGCAAGTGACCAACACAGTGCAATTATGTTAAAGGATAAGTTCATTTTATGGAACATGATAAAATAATAATGCGCTAAAATCAACCTATAAATATTGCACAGTGCTTTATATTAATACATCTATAAATGCATATACATGTGATAACATATAAATAACACCTTCCTCCGTGAAGATAAAGATAAAAAATAAAGTGCAGACCAAATTCACCACCACCTAAATGTGAGTTGCCTGCTCACCTTCCAAGTAAACAAATTAAATGTAATGTCACTTTAACCACTTAACATATACGTCGGCAAAATGGCACGGACAGGCACAATCACGCACCTGTACGTGACTGCCCTCGTATGGGTGGGGGGTCCGATCGGACCCCTCTCTGGTACAGTGAGCGGTGGTTTTCCGTTCGGAAGCGATCCGTGATGAGGGTGCGGCCATTGGTTTCCGGCCACCCCCTCGCGATCGCTCCCGGCAAATGACAATCTTCCTCTGCCTGTGTAATGTAAACACAGGCAGAGGAAGTGATGTCATCTCTCCATGCGGCGGTCTTTTCGATCCGGCGCGAGGAGAGAAGACATCTCACAGTAAGTGCGCCAACACTACACTAACACCAGTGGTAATTTTTTTACTGATCACTGCAATCAGTGTCATTTGTGACAGTAAACTGTTGCAGGGCAGTTAGGTTTAGGCCCCTTTAGGTCCAGGGTAGCCCCCTAACCCCCCCCCCCTAATAAAGCTATATAGAAATATGAAGGTATTGGGACTTTTAAGGTGCAACAACTACACAATATTCAATATAAAAAATATAATTTTATTACAAAAAATATATGAAAAATCATATGTACAAACATACATGAACCATCAAAATAAACATAATAGAGTTTCCAAAGTGCATACAGACAAAATTCTCTACATGTTTCGCCATTTTGTAGGCTTCCTCAGGAGTTTGTCATGCAAATACTGGAAACCTTTTCCAATTGGTACTCTGTAGTTCCTTTGTAACTTGTTGGGTGAATGCCCGAATGTTGGGGTTTCCTTGGAGAGTAGGAAAGGTCCTGGATTTCGGTTTATATAGATTAGGTGGAGGAAAAATTCTCTCCGTGGGAATCTCATCTACGAGGCCAGACTGGGGTTCCTCAAGGGGGTCATCTAGTGGATTACCTTCTTCCCATAATTCCATTAAATCGTTTATTGCCTGAATCTCCTTAATTGTTTTATTTTGCCAGAGATCTTCCCCCATGGAATCCATGGGAGAACGTTTATAATCCCTGTCAAACATGATCTTAAAAGTACGTTTTCTCGCAAAGAGATTGACGTCCTTTATAATTTCAAAGGCATCAACCTCCTGATCAGGACAAAAAGTCAGGCCAAGGCCCAAAACCTCCGTCTGATCCGGTGTAAGTAAATGTGAAGACAGATTAATTACTTGGAAGTTACTTTGGAAGTTGCTTTGGGTGCCTGTGAAAGAATGGGTGTCTTTTTGGTGTCCACAATTGGGGGTGGTGAAAAGATTGGCGCAGTGCGAAGATCCCCTATATTGGGGATTTGAAAGTCCCCCGAAGGGGTAACTATTGATTGATTTAACTTCGGTGCATTAAGGATATTAGAAAAACTGGGTGTGGATAAATTAAGGTGACCATCACCTGTGGGATGAGTGGGAGGGGGTACATTTTTGGACTGTGAACGTAAACCCTGACGATTCATGTCCTGTTGAGTACGTTTAGAAAGCGCTGACATCGAAGGTACTCTATCAGTCTTTCTTTTATTAGAACTAGCTGACGTGTTTGAGGCATTACCTGGTAGGGACGAGGAAGATAAAGACGATTCATCGGAATCGGTGGCTTCCTGATTTTTATTTGTTTGCTTACGAGCTGAGGATTTGGATTTCCTCCATTGGTTTTCAGTAGTCCACCGATAGGCTGTGTTTGATTTATATGCCAGACGATCCCTATAATATTTTTTATCCTTAGTTTTAAGGATATTGGAGACAAAAGACTCCAAATGTTTTTCTAAGAGAGCCTCTCTATTAGAGAAGGTTTCCTCCGTAGTCAGGTTGGAATTTTCAACATACAATTTTTCTATGTCGTTATTGACTATCTCTAAATCTTTAGCATAGTTTTGGCAAAGAGCCTCCATCATCTTAAATGAACATGACTGTAAGTTTGATTCCCAGTCTAATTTGAATTCTGTCTCCACTTTTAAATACATTAGGAAAAATCTGTATGCGTAATCCCCACGGTACAATTTTATCCTCTAAATATTTCAAGAAATACCTGCGATTCCAAAAAATACGTGCTTTCTTTTCCAATAAACGTTGAAGGCTATTGAAAAAGCGTTCAAGGGTAATCCCACCAAATGTAGACCCTTGGGCTAGATGGATTTTAGTCATAAGGCCATCAAATGCCGACCCTCTATAGGTAGCCATGCTGATTGAAAAAAAGACTCTGTTATACAAAATAGAAACTATAGAAGGATTAATCTTTAAACCCAATTCAAAAGAATAATCTAATAAACTACAAAAATGATATAGAGGTGACAGGTAAAAAATGAGCGTTTGCCACCCGGTATATTCACAAGGAGAAATTGATCCCCTCCTTACGGGCGCCCCCGTGTGGGATAGCTCATTGGCTATCTGGTCATTCTTCATTTTAGATTGTACCATCAAAATTTACAGGTAATGTACTAACAACTGATATTAATAAGGTCATATACCTTGAATAAATAGATCCAATTTTGAGATGAACTTTTGAGCAACCATTGGGCTGGTTATGGTTTTCAGTTATCCTTTTTTTCTTAATAAGATTCTGTTTTGTAATTTTGAGTTTGAAATTTGAGTAAATATTATTATGTATTTATTTTTCTTTCTTTGTTTCCAGTATTTGCATGACAAACTCCTGAGGAAGCCTACAAAATGGCGAAACATGTAGAGAATTTTGTCTGTATGCACTTTGGAAACTCTATTATGTTTATTTTGATGGTTCATGTATATTTGTACATATGATTTTTCATATATTTTTTGTAATAAAATTTATATTTTTTATATTGAATATTGTGTAGTTGTTGCACCTTAAAAGTCCCAATACCTTCATATTTCTATATAGCTTCTTAATGAAGGGATGTGGTGCCTATGAGATACAGGTGACAGGTATTATTTTCAATTTCCCCCCTAATAAAGGTTTAACCCCTTGATCGCCCCCAGGTAACCCTTTCATCCCCTAACGCCAGCGTCACTAAGCGATCGTTTTTCCGATCGCTGTATTAGTGTCGGTGGTGCCCTAGGTAGCCAGTTATTTATTTTTAGGTTTGCCGCAGGTTTTTATAGCGTCAGGTATCCCCCGTATATTATTTTAACCCCCTAGAGTTAAACCTTTCACCAGTGATCACCGTATAAGTGTCACTGGTGACACTGGTTAGCCATTTAGTTATTTAGGTTACCCGTCAGGTATCCCCATATATTACCTAATAAAGGTTTTAACCCCCTGATTGCCCCTAGTTAACCCTTTCACCAGTGATCACCGTATAAGTGTTGCGGGTGACACTGGTTAATTTGCTTTTTGTAGCATCAGGGCACCCGCCGTATATAACACAAAAAAGGTTTAACCCCCTGATCGCCCGGCGGGTGATAGCAATTGGGTTATAGACTGAGAGGGTCTGCGTTGCCCCAGGCAGCGTCAGGTTAGTGCCAGTAACGCTAACACCCACGCGCAAAGCAAACACCTCCCTTAGTGGTATAGTATCTGATCAGATCTATACTAGCCTCCCCAGCGGTTTAGGGTTACCAAAAAGCAGTGTTAGTGGGATCAGCCCAGATACCTGCTAGCGCCTGCATTTAGCCCCTCCACCCAGCCCACCCCACCCAAGTGCAGTATGGATCGATCGCTGTCACTTACCAAACACAACACACATAACTGCAGCGTTCACAGAGACAGGCCTGATCCCTGCGATCGCTAACCGTATTTTTTAAGCGTTTGATACATTTGCTGACAGTCAGGTGCTTTTTTACCTGTGAATCTTACTAGTGTACCACTAAATTTAGAGCCCAAAATGGCAAATTGAAGGTACAGTAGTAAAGAGGCCTACGAGATTCTGAGCATGACAGAAAGTGAAGAGGAGGTCACGTATCTGTCAGATTCAGGCTCAGAATACATTCCCGTAGAAGACAGTGAAGACAGCAGCTCCATGTTCGATAGCACTGACAACGAAGATGAGGTCCCTGCTAAGGTCAGGCGCACCCGATCTTCTGAGGTTGTTGAGGAGCAAGAACCACAGGGCTCTCGTATTATGGAGCAGAGTAGTACTAGCGCCGCTATTCCTTCTGGTGAACTGGCAAGCACCAGCGACCTAGTACAGCCTGGGCGTACATCCAGCACTGCAGTATCACGTGGTGACGCAGCCAGTCCCATAAGTGCAGTTCAAGCTGGCGAGGTGGCAAGCACAAGTAGTGTCCCACTGCCACCAAAAAAGACAAAGGCAGGCCTGTCGTGCCCATAGTGCCCTTCCTGCAGAATTTGCCTATCCTGATTGGGTGCCCAACACTTCTACAGAACCCGTACTTCCCCCATTCACTGCCCAACCCGGTATTCAGGTGGAAACAGCTGATTTTACGCCACTTGATTTTTTTCCGCTGTTTTTCACGGAAGATCTCTATAGATCTATTGTGGACCAGAGTAATTTATATGCTGGTCAATTCATCGCCGCTAGTCCCCAGTTGCCTTCCATTGCCAGAGATTGGAAACCAATGCCGGTTTCCGAATTTAAGACCTTTCTGGGGCTTTTCCTCAACATGGGCACACATAAATTCCCGTCAATGCGCGGCTATTGGTCCACGCGCCTAATTGACCATATGCCCGTGTTCTCTGCCTCCATGCCCAGGAAACGATACGAGCAGATCTTGCAGTTCATGCATTTCAACGACAATGAACTTTGTCGTCCACGTGGAGACCCTGAATACGATCGGCTCTACAAAATTCGGCCCCTCATAAACCACTTCAACTAATGTTTTGCAGCCTTGTTTATTCCCGATCAAGTTGTCTGCATTAATGAGTCCCTGATTAAATTTTCTGGCCGCTTTTCTTTCAAGCAGTACCTTCCCAGCAAGTGTGCCAGATACGGGGTCAAGCTCTATAAGTTCTGTGACAGGGCAACAGGCTATGTATGGAGCTTTATGGTTTATGAGGGAAAAGATAGTCACGTAGAGCCAGAGAACTGCCCCGATTACATAGGGAGCGCTGGCAAGATAGTGTGGAACTTGGTGTCACCCTTATTTCGGAAAGGGGTACCGCTTGTATGTGGACAATTATTACACGAGCGTGCCACTGTTTAGTCACTTGTTTGATCATCAGATTGGAGCATGTGGCACCGTGCGACCTAATCGCCGGGGCTTTCCCCAGAGGCTTGTAGATGCCCGTCTTAGGCTGGGGGAGAGAGCCTGCTTGAGGTGTAATTTGCTCGCTGTGAAGGGATAATAAGAATGTTTTCCTTCTTACCTCCCTTTACGCAGACACGACAGTCCAAATTCGTACGGCGACTGGTGTTGTGGAGAAACCCCTCTGTCTCCACGAATATAACCTTAATATGGGAGGGGTGGACCTCAACGACCAGTTGTTGGCGCCGTATCATATTGCCCGTAAGGTGAGACGCTGGTACAAAAAAGTGTCTCTATCCTTATTTCAATTGGCTTTTCTGAACGCTTATGTGCTATACAGAGCTTCAGGCGGGACTTTATCCTTCCTAAAATTCCAGGATGAGATAGTCACAGAACTCCTGTATCCAGGCGGTTCTGCACCTCACCATCCCCAACCAAATGCAGTAAGCCCGTTGCATGAGAGGCATTTTCCGTATGTCCTCGAGTACCCCTACCCAACGAGCCCCCCAAAAAAGATGTCGTGTCTGTAGCAAGCGCGGATTTAGGCGTGACGCCCGTTATTTTTGTCCACTCTGTCCTGACAATCCTGGTCTTTGCATTGGTAAATGTTTTGAACGCTTCCACACACAAGTGAAGTTTTAGCGTAGGGTACAGCATTTCACAGACTAGGACACACTTACACAGGGTCTCCCAAGATGCCATCGCATTTTGAGAGACCTGAACCGTTACAGTTGTTAAAGTTACAAAAAAAAAGTGTAAAAAATAAAACGTAAAAAAAATATAAAATAAAAAAACAAAAATAGTTGTCGTTTTATTGT
This sequence comes from Rana muscosa, assembly GCA_029206835.1. NCBI lineage: Eukaryota > Metazoa > Chordata > Amphibia > Anura > Ranidae > Rana > Rana muscosa. The sequence goes on from CM055123.1 coordinate 196,338,740, forward strand.
GTTGCGCGGAATTATTTATCTTGACAGCAACAGCGTTTGCTCCCACGATACATAAAGCCGTGACTCCAGTGCTGTAGGAGGTGATTTCACCACCACAGTTAAAAAAAGAGCATATATGCCGAAGCATGGGGGCAGCAGGGGCGGAGGAGCGATTTTGCTCCTAATGCCGCGTACATACGGTCGAAATTCCAACGGAGACTTGCCCGTGGAAAAGTCCAACCGTGTGTACGCGGCATAACGTTTTTGCGGGAGGATGCCCCCATGCTTCGGCATATATATATATATTTTAGGCACAGGTTGCGTTAAAAAAATGTTTTATTTACTAGTTCTTTTTTTTTGGCCATTTGCTTTACAAGTATGGTATGGTAAGGTCTTACTGTTATACTGTAATGTTACTTTGTTTTAATGTTAACCATCATTTGCTTAGCAGGTACGCCATTCAGTTGCAGCGCGGATCTATTTGTCTTGACAGCAACAGCGTTTGCTCCCACGATACATAAAGCCGTGACTCCAACGCTGTAGGAGGTGATTTCACCACCAGTTAAAAAAAAAAAGAGCATATATGCCAAAGCATGGGGGCAGCAAGAGCGGAGGAGCGATTTTGCTCCTAATGCCGTGTACATACAGTCGAAATGCCGACTGAGGCTTGCCTGTGGAAAAGTCAGACCGTGTGTACGCGGCATAACGTTTTTGCGGGAGGATGCCCCCATGCTTCGGCATATATAAATGGTGCATGTATGTCCATCATTAGAAGTGGGTGGATGAAGAGAGGTATTCCAATGGTGGGCATACCCACTGATCAATCTCTTTTTTTCGTTCAGCCAACAGGCTGCATGAAAAAAAAATTATAATACATGTCCAACAAGGACCAGCAACGTACTGGTATGTTGCTGGACTTTGAATGGTTATACCAGAATGATGCCTGCTGGTTTAGGTATCATCTTGGTATCATTGTTTTTCAGCCAGCGGCTGGCTTTCATGTAAAAGCAATCCTAGCAGATAATTAGCCTCTAGACTGCTTTTACAAGCAGTGGGAGTGAATGTCTTCCCCCCCCCCCCCCGGATATAAACAGCGCCATTGGGAAAGCATTTTATCACACCGATCTTGGTGTGGTCAGATGCTTTGAGGGAAGAAGGAAAGATCTAGGGTCTAACCCCCCAATTTTTTTCAAAAAAAGCGTACCTGTCACGACCTATTGCTATCATAGGGGATATTTACATTCCCTGAGATAACAATAAAAATGGCAAAAAAATAAATAAAAATGGAAGGAACAGTTTAAAAATAAAATTAAAAAAGCAAAATAAATAATAAAAAAAAAAAAGCACTCCTGTCCCCCCCTGCTCTTGCGCAAAGGCGAACGCAAGCGTCAGTCTAGCGTCATATGTAAACAGCAATTGCACCATGCATGTGAGGTATCACCGCAAAGGTCAGATCGAGGGCAGTCATTTTAGCAGTAGACCTCCTCTGTAAATCCAATGTGGTAACCTGTAAAGGCTCTTAAAAATGTATGTAGTTTGTCGCCGCTGCGCGTTTGTGCGAAATTTTAAAGCATGTCGTGTTTGGTATTCATGTACTCGGCCTAAGATCATCTTTTTTATTTCAACAAACATTTGGGCAATATAGTGTGTTTTAGTGCATTAAAAATAAAAAAAGTGTGGTTTTCCCCAAAAAATGCGTTTGAAAAATCGCTGCGCAAATACTGTGTGGGGGAAAAAAAAAATGCAACACCCACTATTTTAATCTGTAGGGCCTTTGCTTTAAAAAATAAATATAATGTTTGGGGGTTCAACGTAATTTTCTTGCAAAAAAAAAAATGTTTTCATGTAAACAAAAAGTGTCAGAAAGGGCTTAGGGCTCTTTCACACAGAGGTCCGTTCAGGTCCGCCTGTCAGTTTTTTAGGCGGACCTGAAACAGATCCTCCATGCACCCCTATGGAAGCACGGATGTCCGCTGACATCCACTCCGCTCTGAAAAAGTGTGACGGAGGAAAATCCTATTTTTCCTTCCGTCAGCGGATCGGATGACAATGGACTCTACGGTCCGTCGTCATCCGATTCCCCATAGGGGAGAGCGGAGCTTCACGGGGCGGATCTTCACGGATCCGCCCCGTGTGAAAGAGGCCTTTGTCTTCAAGTGGTTAGAAGAGTGGATGATGTGTGACATAAGCTTCCTAATGTTGTGCATAAAATGCCAGGACAGTTCAAACCCCCCCCCCCCCAAATGACCCCATTTTGGAAAGTAGACACCCCAAGCTATTTGCTGTGAGGCATGTTGAGCCCATTGAATATTTTTTATTTTACTTTTTTGTCCCAAATGATTGAATAATGACAAAAAAAAAAAAAATGTACAAAAAGTTGTCACTAAATGATATATTGCTCAAATATGCCATGGTTATATGTGGAATTGCACCCCAAAATACATTCTGTTGCTTCTCCTGAGTACGGGGATACCACATGTGTGGGACTTTTTGGGAGCCTAGCCGCGTACAGGACCACGACAATCAAGCACAGGCTTTCTAAGGGTGTACATTTTTTGGATTTCACTCCTCACTGCCTATCACAGTTTCGAAGGCCATGGAATGCCCATATGGCACAAACCCCCCCCCAAATAACCCCATTTTGGAAAGTAGACACCCCAAGCTATTTGCTGAGAGGTATGGTGAGCATTTTGCAGATCTCGCTTTTTGTCACAAAGTTTTAAAAATTGAAAAAAATATAAAAATATATATATAATATATATATATATATATATATATATATATATTTCCTTTCTTCATTTTCAAAAACAAATGAGAGCTGTAAAATACGCACCATGCCTCTTAGCAAATAGCTTGGGGTGTCTACTTTCCAAAATGGGGTCATTTGGGTGGGTTTTGTGATATCTTGGCATTTTATGGCCTTCAAAACTGTGATGGGTAGTGAGGAGTGAAATCAAAAATGTACGCCCTTAGAAACCCTGAAGGCGGTGCTTGGTTTTTGGGGCCCCGTACGCGGCTAGGCTCTCAAAAAGTCCCACACATGTGGTATCCCCGTACTCGGGAGAAGCAGCAAAATGTATTTCTCTTATCGTCCATGAACTGACAGGAGAAGACCTAGGCAGAATGTTAGATGTTAAAACATTCTAGAACAAACCAGAGCTGAACAGCCCCGACCAGGGGGGGCAGTCCCTCCAGACATTACCCTCCCACCTGCAGCTAGCTGCCTCAGTTTATTTCTGCCTAGCAGAAGGAGAAGACGTGGCTCTCTCAGGAGCCAGTCTCCTGGAAGATTTTACTTTTAAATTTTTATTCCTTTGGGAATTGTATTTTATTTTTGAGACCGTCAATCAACTGTCGGCTGGGCAACAGGTTGGGTACACTGGTATCCTCGTAGTCTTCCCTGCCTGACCATTGAGCGTGCTGATCCTCGCCTTGTGCGCGTGAGACTCAGTTCACGACATGCCCCATGACTCCAGGGGTGACCGGGTTGCTTTTAGCTCCCGCGGTCCTCTCAAGATTGAACAGTACCTGACTGACTGTATCTCTCGCGATGGAAACAGGCCGACAGCTACGCAGTACTACTCTGTGATAGGTCTGTCTGAAACAAGCCAGTTGGTCCCTGAACGGGATGGGTAAGTAGTCTCTCCTACTGCAGGTGAGTACATGCTGGCTGTGTTTTTCTTTATATGGGGGGTTTCTCCCTGTCTCCCCCCCCCCTGTTATGCTACTCTGCACCCTGTACTGGTGCTGTGTGGGGGTGCTTGGGGGTCACTCATGTCTGTTTTAATGGCCCTGGGAGAGGTGCAGTGTTCTGGTGTGAGGTTGTACATACTGTTGGGAGTAGTGGTTACATGCATGCTTAGCAAGCTAAGCTTTACAGGTTCGGTTCCTGAGGGGGGCTGTTTGTGTTCAAACAAGCCGCCTCAGCACTTGCCGTGCCACAGCCAGTGAGGGCAGGAGCTCCTGCCTTGTGGTTAGTGAACCGGACAACCGCTAAACGTGTGCACCATCAGCGCTGTGAATTTTTAAATAAACCGCGCTCGGGGGCTATTTTGCTGTGGATCGATGGCGCAGTAGTGTATGCGGCTGGCGGCCATTTTCTTGTAGCTGCGGCGTTTTTGCTTTCAGTTTTGGCCTGTATCGGCTGCTGCTGCGGAGCGAACCTCACAAACTCCTCACAGTCAAGTCTCCTCACTCTCCCCAGGCTTCACCCGCGCGGCAGCGCGGTTTCATACGGCGGAATGAGCGGTCCTTACAGGGGTTAGTGAGTACTCCTGGGTATCCCCTCCTCAGCTTCAGCATAGCCAGTGGGTGGACTGTGTTACTCACTATGATAGTGTTTTAAAAGTCTCAGAGGGTGGCAGTATGGAGTCTAGTTCACCTGCTTCTCCACACTTGTCTGAGGCAACTGGCAGTGCTCCTGCACCTGTGGTCCCTAGCGATTTTCATGTTTTTGAACAGGATATTCTCTGTTAGGAAGACCCCAGTTCTGAAAAACTGACAGGGTGCTTGTAAGTGAACTCATTGATGGTGTGAGGGACTCTTTCAAGCTGAATGTTGAGGCTGAGGAACCTCAGGTAGATGCTGTCTCCTTTGGTTCCTTTAAAGCCGTTTATTCAAAAGGTTTTTTTCCATATGTGCCTTTTTTTTATACATTCATTGACTAAGTCTGGGATAAGCCGCAGGAGACTGACGGTCCCGCGGCGCCTGGCCATGAGGTGCCCCTTTAAGTAGGACCTGGTTAAGAAGGGGCTCTCCCCCCAGTGGTCGACCCCCCGGTCGCCCGTTTGAATAAGGCTACCATGCTCCCAATGGAAGGGACTCCTGCATTTAAGGATCCCACTGACAGGAGGTCAGAAGTGGTGAGTAGAACTATGTTTACCTTATTGGGGTCTGCCTTACGCCCTATAGGGGCGGCGACACTTGTGTCTCAAGACACTCGCAGGATGGGCAAAGATTTTGCACCAAGACGGTTTAGGAGCATAATCTCCCTCCTGAGACCATTACCCTGGCTCACCAACTGGCGCAGGGTTTAGTCTCTGTGTGCGATGCCACTTTGGATGCGGCCCCTTTAATTTCTGGGGCCTCTATCTGCTGTGGTGCTGCATCGCCTTGTCTGGCTGAAATGCTGGTCGGCCGACCTAGCTTCCAAATAGCTCCTGGCTGACTTGCCCTTTAAGGGCGGTGGACTGTTTGGGGCCGCCCTGGATGCCATTTTATTATGGATGTCACAAGGGGAAAGAGCACCTTCCTTCCTCAGTCTGTTACGGACAAAGGAGCCCCACCGTATGCCGGGCCCTTCCTTTCCGGCAAAGAAGAATGAGTTTCTTCTCGTCAGTCAGAATCCACGGGTAAGCCCTCCCAGACTGGAAAAAGTGCGGCTGGGGGACATAAGCGTCCCTGGGTGCGTAAGCCTACCAAGCAAGCACTCAAGCCCACCGCCACATGGAGTCTTGTCCCTGCCCGACTCTGGGGTGGGGCGACGTCCTTGCAGGTTCAAGGTTCGGTGGACCTCCCGGATCTCCGACTGGTGGGTATGCGAGGTGGTCACCTCAGGATACAGGATAGAATTCCGTTCCTGGCCCCCAGACAGATTCTTTCCCTCAATTCTCCCTCTCCTTCCTGCCAGTCGGGCGGCCCTCTTAAGGGCCGTACAGGATTGATCAGGTCCGGAGGATTGTGCCGTTTCCGTCACAAGAGAGGTTGTTCAGGGTTTCTACTCGAATCTGTTTGTAGTCCCAAAAGGTGGACGGGGGTTCGGCCAACCCTGGGCCTCAAGGCCTGGATGCTTTAGTGATGGTGTAAAGTTCCGCATGGAATCCATTCGCGCGGTGTTCGCTACACTCCAAGGGGATTTTCTGGCATCCTTGGACATCAAGGCCGCCTACTTGCATGTTCCGATCTGCGCACGTCAACAGTAGTTTCTGCGCTTGCGATCGGCGAAGACCACTATCAATTGTGGCTCTTCCCTCCGGCCTAGCCTCGGCACCAAAGGTTTTTTACCAAGGTGCTTGCTCCGATTCTAGCCTTGCTGAGACAGCGAGGCATTGCTATTATGGGCTATCTGGACGATCTTCTAAGAGCAGACAATGGCTCAGAATTAGAACAAGTGGGACTATGTCAGTCAGACCCTTAGGGACTTCGGGTGGCGCCCGAACATTCAGAAGTCGGTCCTGGTCCCGGCTCTACATTTGGAGTATCTCGGTCTGATCCTGGACTCCATGGAGGCGTAGGTAACCCTGGAGAAGTTACTGATTTTTCAGTATGTAGTGCGGGTCATGACGTCTCGGAAATGGTCGTCAACCCGTTTTTTTGCATGAGTCCTGGGACTCATGAGGGCCTCGTTCGAGGCTGTTCCGTATGCCCAATCACACACACGGGCATTACAGTAAGAGATCCTGTTAACTTGGGACAAATCCCCGTTTGTCTTTTTGGATCTTCAGATCCAGATAAGTCACCCACTCAGGGCGTCCCTGGCGTAGTGGTTGGGGTCCCCGGCTTTTCGGTCCGGGAAGTCGTCCCTCCCCATCCAGTGGACGTGTTCATGACGGACGTGGGGTGGAGTCGGGAGTCCTGTCAGCCCCAGGGCTTTGGACGAAGCCCTTTTACCGATCAATGTTCTGGAAATACGGGCAATCAGAATATGCCTCTCCGCATGGTCTCTATCGGCCGTCTACGTTCAAGCGTAGACAATTGGCAGGCGGACTATCTGAGTCACCAGACGCTGGACCAGGAGAGTGGTCCTTACACTTGGACATACCGGATGTGGACCTGAGGGCCTCTCGACTCAATCGTAAGGTGTCAAGGTTTGTGGCCAGGTCCAGGGATTCTTAGGCGGATGCCTCGGATCCGTTGATGGGCCCCATGGGGTCATTATCACCTGATATCTGTTGTCCTCCGCTGCAGCTGCTTCCTCGCCTGCTGCGCAGGGTTGTGGCCGAAAGGATTCTGGTGATTCTCTTGCGCCGGGTGGGTCTCGGCGTCATTGGTACGCTGATCTGGTATGTCTCATCGCGGACGTTCCTTGGCGGTTGCCAATAAGGGAGGACCTTCTGTTTGAAGGTCCTATTTTTCATCCTGTTTAACAGTCTCTGATTTAACGGCATAGCTATTGGAAGCCAGGTGCTGAGAGTCCGAGGTCTCTCGGATTCGGTCATTTCGACCATTCTGCCTAGGTCTTCTCCTGCAAGCAGGGACATATACCCACACGTAATCAGTATGACAGCTGTGTCAGTCCATGGACATCAGAGAAACGTTTTTTACGGTGCGTACAAAAATCCTATTTTTGGGGTGCAATTCCACATATAACCATGGCATGTGTGAGCAATATATCGTTTAGTGAAAACTTTTTGTAATTTTTTTTTTTTTTTTTTTGTCATTATTCAATCACTTGGGAAAAAAAATATATTCAATGGGCCCAACATGCCTCTCAGCAATTTCCTTGGGGTGTCTACTTTCCAAAATGGGGTCATTTGGGGGGGGGGGGGTTTGTACTATAACTTTTGTGCAAACCAATAAATATACGCTTATTGACTTTTTTTTTTTTTTTTTTTTTAACTAAAGACGTGGCTGAATACATTTTGGCCTAAATGTATGACTAAAATGTAGTTTATTAGATTTTTCTTATTACAAAAAGTAGAAAATCTTTTTTTTTTTTAATTATCTGCCTTTTTCCATTTATATCGCAAAAAATAAAAATTGCAGAGGCAATCAAATACCATTAAAAGAAAGCTCTATTTGTGGGAAGAAAAGGACGCAAATTTTGTTTGGGTACAACATTGCATGTCCGCAATTACCAGTTAAAGCAGCGCAGTGCCAAATTGTAAAATCACCTCCTGATCTTTAAGCTGCGTATTGGTCAGTTCATGTATGTTCGGCTTCCAAGTAGTGACGACACGTCCGGTAAGGCCCCTTTCACACTTATACGACTTGTACCACGATTTTGGACGGCAAAATCGTATGACAAGTCATTCTCCATGATTTTGAATGACTACCATTCATATTGGCACAACTTCAAGTCGTGCCGACTTCAAAGTAGCTCCTGCGCTACTTTTTTTCTGAATTCGGATCAAAGTCGGATTCCTATTAACAGATACAACTTTGGCATGCGACTTGTACACGACTACACGAAGGGGAACTCCACGCCAATGTTTTTAAAAAAAACAAAAACAGCATGGGTTCCCCCTTCATGAGCATACTGGGCCCATAGGTCTGGTATGGATTTTAAGGGGAATACCCACACCGAAATACGGGTCCCACCCCCTCCAAAATCCATACCAGACCCTTATCTGAGCACCAGCCCGGCCGGTCAGGAAAGGGAGTGGGGACGAGCGAGCGCCCCCCCCCCCCCCGAGCCGTACCAGGCCACATGCCCTCAACATGGGGGGGGGGGAGAAGAGGCAGGAGAGTCAGAAGACCCCTAGAGCTCCCTAATAAATTAAAAACCTTTTTTTCTTTCAAAATATTTTATTTTTCAATCATAAAATAAATCATAAAATAAAACAAATAATATACTGTATAACATACGAATAATTCATACAGGAGAATAATAATATAGACAGCACAAATAATAATCCATATTCAAAAAATTTAATTAAAAAAAATAAATGAGCAATACGTATCTTTACTTTCAATAGAAGATTTATCCGATAAAGGCCAGAAAGCCTGAAAAATGCTATATAGATTTACTTTAGCTAAACCAGAATAAAAAGAAAAAATGAATTAATCGAGATCCACGCCCCTCAATGGCACCCCTATAGGGATCATGCTGTACCAGAAGAGGGGATCCCACGTGTATTTAAATGGGCTCTTAATAAAGCCCTCTAACCCTTACAAATCATGAGATAAAACCAATGAAATAGGATGAAGGGTCAGCCACACTATAACCGTTCAATCAAAAAATGTTGTAAAGACCCTAGGAATATCATAAGAATATGTTTCTTATAAGGATCTCCAAGATTCATATCAGAAAAAATAAAGATAAAAATAAAAATAGAAGACAAAAGCACAATAAGAGATGGAAGGAGGGGGGGAGAAAAGGAGAGGGGTGTACATGCCTGACTTAACGATCCCAGGCTGGAAAACAATGGAACAATTCAATGAAGAGATAATCCAATATAATTCGCCCAAGGTTCCCATATCTCTTCAAATTTTGGAACTGTGTTATTTAATATACTAGCTAGTTTTTCTTGAGTCATAATCCAAGAAATCTTTCGCTTGACATCAAAAAGGAAGGGTTTTTGTTTTTTCCAAGCTTTTGCTATGGTGATCTTGGCTCCGGTGAGAATTAAGTGAATCAGTAATTGAGTAGGTTTAGATATACGAGGAAGATGTGCATTCAGGAGAGCAACAAATGGGGATCTGGGAATCTGGTTTCCAGTGACTTTAAAGATTAAATTAAAAACTTTATTCCAAAAGGGACGAATCCTAGGACACTCCCACCATGTATGGGCCATTGATCCTATAAGTTGGCAACCTCCTGAAGCATGAAGGATCAGCTGAAGAGTAAATAGTAGCTAATTTAGAGGGGGTAAGATACCTCCTTGTTAAAACTTTTACATTGGCTTCCACCAGATATACATTCAGGACGCCTTTAAAGGACTTCGAACAAGCAGTATGCCAGACTTTCAGGTCCAAAGTACAACTGAAGTCCTTTTCCCAAGCTGTCATGTAGGGGGACTTCTCATTAGAATGAGTGAGGGACGAATACACTAGAGAAATACCTCCCCTTGGTTCCATAGCTCTATCGCACCATGTTTCGTAATTAGTATATTGGATCGAGAAAGGGATATCCTTCCATGTACTAGTCAGGAATTGTGAAATTTGGTGATAATGTAATTTTTCAGTCTGGAAGTTTTAATATTTTGATACAATGATCTAGATTTAATGAAGTTTCCTATACGGTATAGTCCCCTATTAGTCTACCATCTGAAATCATCAACATTCAGACCAGGGGGAAAATCTGGATTATTAAATACAGGTGTGAGAGGCCATCCAGCAGATGTAAGGGTTGGAAGATTTCTAAATTTGTCCCAAAGTGCTATAGATTGCGACAAGGTAGGAGACATTACAGGAGGACGAAATTTGGTAGGGCACCATAGGAGATAATCCAAGGAAAAACAGGGTGCTGCTTGATTTTCTATTAAGACCCAATCAGGCTTTTCAGTCTTAGAGTAGATTGAAGAGAGTTGTGCTAATCTTGCTGAAACAAAGTATTTGTATAAGTCTGGGAGACCTAGTCCCCCTCTATTTCTATGAAGAAAAAGAGTGCTCTGTGATGCACGGTAACCAGAGGAACCCCAAATAAATTTGAGAATCTTGCTCTGAAATTACTTCAAATTATTTTTTTAAATAGGGATGGGCAATGATCTAAAATAATAAAGAATCCTCGGGAGTAAAGTCATTTTGACAGAATTGATTTTTCCAAGCCAGGACATATCATATTTGGACCAGGCTTTGAGATCAATTTCTTAAATAGGGGCGGGTAGTTACAGTCATATAGATTTTCTGTTCGTGCAATTAGAGTTATACCTAGGTATTTAATAGAATCTTTCCATTCAAATTTGAATGATTGCTGTAATGAGGAAACAACCGAACAGGGGAGCGAGATGTTTAGGGCCTGTGATTTCGTATAGTTTACTGTTAGACCTGAAATTTTAGAAAAGTCATTAAGTACTTTGCAAATGTTTGGTAAAGAAATTAAAGGGGAAGTAACAAACAAAATGTCATCCGCAAATAGCCCACATTTATGTGTCTGATTTCCGCATACCACCCCCTGAACGCTAGGGTTTTGACGAATTGCTATTGCCAGGGTTTCTATCACAATGGCAAAGATGAGCGGAGAAAGCGGGCAACCTTGCCTAGTGCCTTTTTTTCTATGTTAATCGGTTTTGAATAATGACCTTGGAGACGAAGCAATGCTGTGGGATGAGAGTAAAGGGAATGAAGAAGACCCCTAAAGCGCATTCCAAAACCCCAACGTTCCATAAGGGTAAAAATATAAGTCCATGAAACCGAATCAAAAGCCTTATGAAGGTCCAATGATAAAAGGAATCCCTGTTGCCTCGTGCCCCCCTCCCAATTAGTCTGAAGTATAGAGATTAAATCTATTGCTCTCCTTATCTGGTCAGGCCCTTGTCTACCAGGGATGAAGCCAACTTGATCTTTATGTATATACACATTAATAAAAGAGGCTAGACGATTGGCTAGTATCTTCGTCATTATTTTTATATCATTGTTTATCAAAGAGATTGGACTGTAGTTATTAATTTCTAAAGGATTTTTATCAGGCTTAGGTAAAATTGTGATATATGCAGTATTTAATTGTACATCTAAAGGAACACCCACTGTTTTAGCATTGAAAAATTTAGTTAAATGTGGAGCTAATGTTTCCGCGAAGGCCTTATAGTAGGGAATAGAGAACCCGTCAGGACCCGGAGCCGAACCCGCTTTGAGACCTTTTAATGACTTCAAGAACCTCCTCCTCAGTAAAGGCAGATTCAAGTAAATCCCTATGCGAAGAGAGAAGGGTAGGAATGGGGAGATCATCAAGGAATTTAGTAACTGAGTCTGTATCAATTTGGGAGGAAGATTTATAGAGGTCGGAAAAAAACTCATGAAAGGCCTCCAGAACTTTGACAGGGTTAGCTGTAGGAGGCTGACCAGAAATTCTGATTTTGGGAGTAGTATTGATTCGAACCCGGGGGGAAAGCTTAGCAGCTAATAAGGGTCCTATTTTGTTAGCATGAACATAGAATTTGTTACTCGTCCAGCGAATAGCTTTATCAGCTTGAGTAGTGAGGAGTAAGTTTAGATCAAGTCTAGCTTTATCAATGAGGGCAATAGGAACTTTGGACAGGTCCTTTTTGTGTTTGGCTCTGAGAGGCATATTCTTTTTCTAAGCGGTCTATTTTATCTTTACGTTCCCTTTTGAGTTGCGTTGCTAGCTGAATTATTTTACCCCGTATGAAAGCCTTATGGAGCCGCCCAAAGTGTTTCAACCGAGACTTCTCCAGTATCATTGAGAAGAAAATAATCTTGAAGAGCTTTATTAATCGTCTCAACTCTTAATGGATCAGAAAGAATGGATTCGTTGAGTTTCCAATTGCCCCTCTTTCCGCTCAAAGCATTAGAGTGAAGAGCTATAAGTACAATTGAGTGATCTGAAAGGACAGTATCTTTAATACGAGCATTGAGAATAAATGGGAGAAGAGATGTGGACGTTAAAATATGATCAATTCTAGCATATGTATTATGCGGATGAGAGAAGTGAGTAAAATCTCTTTTTTGAAGGATTCAGCTCCCTCCATATGTCAGCCAGGTTATGGGTCGAAAGTAATTTTGCAAATTTGTGGCTTTCTCTAGTAGGTCTAGTTAGTTGAGTACCTTGGGGTTTAGATTTGTCCAAAGCCTGGTCCAAAGCAACATTGGAATCGCCTCCAAGAAGGATCGTGCCTTCTAGTAAGGGATTGAGGGAATCCATCATGACTTTAAAAAAAGAAGCTCAATGGTACCTTTTTAGTAGAATAAATCGTCCTTCAGGATCTAAGTATTCAGCAATCTTTTCAAATTTACTAAATTTAGAAAAAAGAATGGCTACCCCCTTTGTCTTCTTCTCGGCATTGGCTAGGTGAAATTGTGAATAATGTGAATGTAGGAAAGTAGGAGTATACCGTATAGGAAAGTGTTTCTCTTGGAGTAGGAGAATATCAATTTTAAGAGTTTTATAATAGTCTAAAATTTTTCTCCTTTTGGTTGGAGAGTTTAGGCCCTGTACATTGTGCGAGGCAATTAGTAGGTTGGAATGTGTGGCATTAGCCATGGAAGTCAAGGTGGAAGCATCTATTACAGTCGTACCCACTCACCCAGAAGAGATAGCTGGTAGAAGTTGAGCTCAGAATTTCTCTCAGCAGATACCCATATGTGAATGTGCTCACTGTAAATCTGGTGGATGTGATCCTGTAAAATACAGATAAGTCAGGCCATGTGCACAGTGGGGAAGAAAAGAAGGATGAGGGAGAAGAAAAAAAAAATGGAAAAAGTAGAACCAATAAAAAAAGAAAATTCTCCTAGCATCAAATATCAGAATCCGGGGGGGGGGGGAGACAACCCCCCCAGAGCCCTTCAACAAAAATGTCTGACCCAAAGGTGCAGACAACCTATCCTCCAAAGACTACTGGTCTTCAAGAGATAGGTGGAGGCGCATGTGAGCCATCCCTCCACAGGATGCCCCCAAAAGAAAAAAAAATTGCATTCAAGTTGTAACACGGTTATCTAACATTTTGAACTGAACACATCAGGATGTCCACAAGTGACCTATATAGGATTAGCGAATCTCTACCCCTCAAAAAAAATAAAAATAAATATATATATATATATATATATATATATATATATATATATATATATATATATATATATATACACACACTATATATATTATATATAAGTCTATATATGAAAGTTTAGAATTTATCTAGAGAGATAGATATATATATATATATATATATATATTCTAGACTTATATATGGACTTGACACTCTTATTATCTCTCTTCGGATGGAGATGTACGTATATGTGTGTGTGTGTGTGTGTGTGTGTGTATATATATATATATATATATATATATATATATATATATATATATATTCTCTATCTATCTAAAAAAATAAATAAAATAAGATAGGACAGGTTGTTGTAAATTTAAGTCACTAGGGGCACAAAAAATGCAGAAGGGGGAGAACAATCGACAGACTTCCCCAAAGGGAAAAAGTTGGACCCTCGGTCCAAACGAGAATTAAGGGAAGAAAAAAAAAAGACAATACAATCAAATCAAGTAGGGCCAGCATCCTTCATTTTCTTAGCTCTTCCTTTGTTCCAGTGGGGAGAATTTGGACTAGTCGGCGTTGGTCTTTTAGATGATCCAGAACTGGGCGGAGAAGTATCCATTTCTGCCTCATGCGAGATTAATTTCAGTTGTAAGAACAACTTTTCACCTTCTTGAAAGTTGGAGAAAGAATAGGATTTCCCGTTGATAGTAAATCTAACAACGAATGGAAAGGCCCATCTGTATCTGATATCCCTTTTAGTGAGGATTAACAATAAAGGTTTCAATGACCTCCTGCGCTGTATAGTGGACGGAGAAAGATCCGCAAACAATTGAATTGAATGACCCTGGTATGTCACTTGTGGAGAAGATCTAGCTTGCTTCATAATATCTTCCTTCACTGCATAGAAATGAGGCTTGACAATAATGTCCCTCGGATTGCCATCCTTCCTAGGTGGTCCCAGGGCTCTGTGTGCCCTATCCAGTTCCAGTCGGTTAAGTGGGGTATTAGGAAGCATATTTCTAAATAAGTCCTGGACCGCTTTGGGTACATCAATTACAGATTCAGGAAGTCCCCTAATTCTGACATTGTATCTGCGGGACCTATTTTCGAGTTCATCGATTTTAGACAATGCAATATCCAGTTGTTCCTGAACAGTGTTGATATGTTACATATTTTGATTAGTAGCTGCAGCAGTTTCATCGATTTTATTTTCAATAGTCAATTCTAGAGCCCAAGCTTTGAAAATCTGCTTTCAGATCCCTTGTGATTTTATTAGCAGTTTGTGCCAGACCTTTGTCAAGTAAGTCAGAGAATTTCTGAAATAAGTCCGCCATTTGATAAGCCTCTATTCCCTGACAGGCGTCTGAGGTAAAAGAAATGGCCTGAATAGCAGTGTCGTGCCCCAATGCAGTAAGGCTATATTCTGAGGCAGAGAGGTTATTTATGGTTCCAGATGTAGTTGGAGTGGTGGTAATTACCTGAGTAAGTACCTCTTGAGTTCCTGAGGAGAACTTAGCAGTGGAAGAGCAGGTATTCTGTAGTTTTTCAGTCAGAAATGGCGGATCAGGGATCAAATGCTGTGATGCGGCAGCCATCTTGGATTTTACATCCGTCATTTAGTAAGCCAAATAACGGCCTGAAAACCTCTAAAAAATAGGATTAGGTAAGCTGGGGATGTTCTCTGGTCTTCTGGTAGTCAGCTGTGTCGAAATGAGGGCAGAACCGCCACCGTGTTTGCCGCTATTGGCACCGCTGTGGAGGGATGGAGCGGAGCTCTCGGCTCAAGTGGCCATCTTAGGAGCTTCGCCCATGCGCACTTTTTTTTTTTTAACACTTTTTATTCCAGGTGAATGGGTAGGGGTACTCATTCACATAGGATAGGGGGCTGGGGGCCCCCTCATTAAAGGGGGCTCCCAGATGAGCCCCCACCCGCAGACCCCGACAACCGACGGCCAGGGTTGTCGGGAAGGGGACCTTGTCCTCATCAACATGGGGGCAAGCTGCTTTGGGGGTGGCACCCACCCCCCCATGTTTAGGGCATGCGGCCTGGTACGGCTCGGGGGGGGGGCGCTCGCTCGTCCCCACCCCCTTGTCTGACCGGCCGGGCTGGTGCACAGATAAGGGTCTGGTATGGATTTTGGGGGGCACCCCACGCCGTTTTTTCGCCCTTAAAACCCTTACCAGACCGATGGGCCCGGTATGCCAATGAAGGGGGGGAACCCATGCCGTTTCTCTTACCGTCCATGGACTGACACAGCTGGATACTGTAAACGTGTGGGTATGTGTCCCTGCTCGCAGGAGAAGATCTAGGCAGAATGTTAGATGTTGGAAACATACATTCTAGAACAAACCAGAGCTGAACAGCCCCGCCCAGGGGGGCGGTCCCTCCGGACATTACCCTCCCACCTGCAGTCAGCAGACCTCCATTTTTTTTATGCCTAGCAGAAGGAGAAGACGTGGCTCTCTCAGGAGCCAGTCTCCTGGAAGATTTTACTTTTAAATTTTATTCCTTTATGAATTTTATTATTTTATTTTTGAGACCTTCAATCAACTGTTGGCTGGGCAACAGGTTGGGTACACTGGTATCCTCGTAGTCTTCCCTGTCAGACCATCGAGTGTGCTGATCCTCGCCTTGTGTGCGTGAGACTCGGTTCACGACATGCCCCATGACTCCAGGGGTGGCCGGGTTGCTTTCATGCTCCCGCGGTCCTCTCAAGATTGAACAGTACCTGACTAACTGTATCTCTCGCGGTGGACCGGGCCGACAGCTACGCAGTACTGCTCTGTGATAGGTCTGTCTGAAACAAGCCAGTGGGTCCCTGAAAGGGACGGGTGAGTAGTCTCTCCTACTGCAGGTGAGTACATGCTGGCTGCGTTTCTTTCTATGGGGGGTTTCTCCCTGTCTCCCCCTTTTTATGCTGCTCTCTGCACCCTGTACTGGTGCTGTGCTGTGGGGTGCTTGGGGGGTCACTCTGGCCTGGCTGGGCGCTCATGTCTGTAGTGGGTTCTGGAGAGAGGGGCAGTTTTTTCTGGTGTGTGAGGTGATTTTTGCGTGCGCCATTAGTGCGCATTAGAGCTTTAATTTCGCACTCGGCTGCCATCTTGGGTGGTTCAATGGTGCAGTTATAGCTGCGGCCGGCGGCCATTTTCTTGTGGCCGCCGCGCATTTATTTTCGGTTTCGGCCTCTAGCGGCGGTGCTGCTGCACGAATCTCCTCACAGATTCTTCACTCTCCTCAGGCTCACAGCGCGCTTCAGCAGGACTGAGCAGTCCTTAAGGGTTGGTGAGTCCTCCGGGTATCCCCTCCTCAGCCTCAGCGTAGCCAGTGGGTGGACTGTATATTCACTGTATAGTGTATAAGGTCTCAGGGGGTGGCGTTATTGAGTCTGATACACCTGCTCTCCACACTTGTCTGGGGCAACTGGCAGTGCTGCACAGTTAAACATGTTCATATGTTTCCTGCACCTGCGGTCCTTATGGACCAGTTGTCAGCAGTCCTGCAATCATTCCTGTCAGAATGGAAGCAGTGTGCGAGCAAAAGGAGCTATAAGCCCCCTCTCCCCACAAAAATCTTTAGTGTAGGCGTGCTCTGATTCAGATATGGGCCTAGCTACTGTGCTCAGGACCCTAGCTCTAAATATTTAATGTTTATGAACAGGACATTCACTTGTGAGGAAGACTCCAGTTCTTTGTCAGTGAATGACATGGCGCTTGTAAGTGATCTCATTGATGATGTGAGGAACACTCTCAAGCTGGAATTGCTGTGGCTGAGGTACCTCAGGTGGACTTTATTCATTTATGTCTCTAGTCCCTGTGAGCCTTCTGTGTGATATCCTGAGGTAACATTTCCCTCCATTTCCTGGGGAACGCTTTGAGCTCTGCCAGACACACGGTCTGAGGGTCAGAGGTTACCTGTTACCTGCATGCTGCTTCGGCAGCACAGTCAAGCAGGTTGGAATGATACAGAGAAGATTATGCGCCTCTGCGCCATAATTTAAACTCATCCTATACCTCTACACGGCATACAGTCACAGTGTATGTATGTGTTATTGGTCTCTGTGTCTGCGTGGGTGTCGCCCCACGTTCCAATGCTGTGTTTCAGTGCCATACATGATATAAACGTACAAAATATGTTTATGCACGACTCTAGATACATTCACAGTATATGTATGTATTATACTCTCTGGGTCGGCACGGGTTTCCTCGGGGGCTCCGGTGTTCTCTCACGCTCTCATGGTATGTGCGCTTCGGCTCTCTGCACAGTATAGACATGTTAAATATGTTGCACATACTATACATGTTTACAGAATGGGTATACTGTTTGCGTGGGGTTCCTCCGGGTCCTCCGGTTTCCCCCCACGCTCCAATAGAAATGCACAGCATAAACATGTGCAATATGTTTATTCACATGCTATCATTCCTACACGGTATCTGTGTCCTGTCTGCGTGGAGTTCTTCCGGGTGTTCCGGTTTCCTCCTACACGCTGACGGTATGTGCGCCTTTGGCCTTCTGCACAGTTAAACATGTTCAATGTTTATCACGCATGCTATAATACCTAGACGGTATGTGTAGGCAGTCTGTGTGGTTTTCCTCCGGGTACTCCGGTTCCCTCCTACACTCCATTGGTATGGGCGCTTTGGCGCTATGCACAGTCTAAATTTGTGCGATTGGATATCCACATACTAACATACCTACCCGTTATGTCTGTGCAGTCTGCGTGGGTTTCCGCCCACGCTACGTGACATGCATGCCTTTAGTGCAATACACGGTGTAAACATACACATTATGTTTATACACTACACTAAATACATTCACAGTAGTTGTAGGTATTGCATTCTCTGAGTATGCGTGGGGTACTTTGGTTCCGCCCACTCGCCAACAGTGTGCGCGCCTTCGGTGCTATGCACACATGGGCTTGTGCAAAATGTTTAGCACACACACTATAATACCTACACGGTATGCGTATGCAGTCTGCGTGGGTTTCCGCCCACGCTACATGACATGCATGCCTTTGGTGCAATACACGGTGTAAACATACACATTATGTCTATACACTACACTAAATACATTCACAGTAGTTGTAGGTATTGCATTCTCTGAGTATGCGTGGGGTACTTTGGTTCCTCCCACGCGCCAACAGTGTGCGCGCCTTCGGTGCTATGCACACATGGGCTTGTGCAAAATGTTTAGCACACATACTATAATACCTACACGGTATGCGTATGCAGTCTGCATGGGTTTCATCCAGGTGCTCAGGTTTCTCCCCTGCGTTCCAATGGTGTGCGCATTTTCAGCGCTATGCACAGTATAAACATGTGCAATTTGTTTATTCGCAGGCTAACATACCTACACGGTTGTGTACGCAATCTGCGTGGCTGGTTTACGTCCAAGCCCCGATGATATGCGCGCCTTCGTCGCTGGCACAGTATAAACGTGTTTAATAGGTTTATCCACACATACTAAACTACATACACCGTATGTGGTGGTATTATGCTCTTTGTGGCTGGGTGGGTTTCCTCCCACACTCTATTTGCGCGTTTGACGCAATACATAGTATAAACTATGTGTTTGTACAATCGGCACTTATCCATGGGTAGCTGCTGGATGGAGCATTGTCACAAGGATCCTTGGTTTCTGGGGTACCACTTTCCACCTGCTTTCAGTGGTGATCAGAAGCGCTGGCTTGGACTGTGTTCGCCAGGCTGAGGTTAGTGGCTGCGTCTGACGTTTTTTGTAGCTCAATGACTGGGCAAAACCCTCTGCTTCATCCATCAGTCGTATAGCAGGTGCACTCCAACTGTTTTAGCCTTTAGGGTCTCTGTGCCTAGGGGGGGTTTGTGCCACCTGTGGAGGCTGAGGTACTGGTCCTCTGACCGAGTTTCTAGGGAAGCTCTGTAAAGTTGCCTTTATTGGCTAACAGCCGAGGCAACAGCTGAGGCACCCTGTACACCGGGGCCTCTCTTCTCCGATACATTGCAGAGTCTCTTTGGGATTTTCATACATCTCGCTGCAAGACGGCCCTGTCGGCCGAGTGCATTGCAGGGGAAGGGTCCTTGCATCCGAAGGTGTTTCCACCTCCTTTACCGGAGGTGGGGCACCGGAAGTGGACCTTATGGCCTCTCGACTCACTCGCAAGGTGGCAAGATCGTGGTCAGGTCCAGGGACCCCTGGGCGGACGCGTCAGACGCGTTGAAAGCCCGTGGGGGGCAGTATCGCCTGATATATGCTTACCCTCCGCTACTGTTGTTGCCTCGCCGGCTTCGCAGAGTAGCGGCTGAGGCCATTCCAGTAATCCTCATTGCTCCGGAACGGCGACATTGGTACGCCGATCTTCTTCGGCTAGTCGCAGACGTTCCTGGCGACTGCCTATTGGGGTGGACCTTCTGTCTCATGATCCCATACTTCATCCTTCTTTAAAGTCATTGGCTTTAATAGCATGGCTGTTTAAAGCCAGGTGCTGAAGGACCGAGTTCTCTCGTATTCGGTCATCTCTTCTATGTTATTGACACGGGAATCTTCCTCCAGAAAGATATCTCCCCGTACCTGGAAGGCTTACATCGCTATGTGTGAGGAACTTGAGCGGCGTCCTCGGATGTATTCCGTTCCCAGGATTTTGCTGTTCTTACAGCGTGGTGTGACCCAAAAGCTGGCCTTGCATACCATCGAGGGTCGGATTTCGGCCCGGGATGTCTTTTTCAACGACTGCTACTGGGCCATTCCTTGATGGCACATTTTGTGCAGGGGGTTCGCCATGTGATTTCCCCCCCCCCCCCCCCCCTGTCAAGCCTCCTCTCCCTACTTGGGATCTGAATTTGATGCATCTCGATTCTCCAAGAACATCCCTTTGAGAATATCAGAGCGATTTTCTCTCTTGACCTTGTCCCGGAAGGTGGCCTTCTTAGTGGCCATTGCTTCGGTTAGACGAGTGTCTGAGTTGGCGGCCTTGTCCTGCAAGTCGCCTTACTTGGTCCTCCATAAGGATATGGCGGTGTTGCGCCCACGACCGTCCTTCTTTTCAAAAGATGGTCTCGGCCTTTCACCTTAAGGATATTGTTCTTCCGTCCTTGTGTCCTCACCCATCGCATCCCTAAGAGTTTGCGCTTCATACATTAAGATGGGTACAAGCCTTACGAGTGTACCTATCTGCTACTGTTTCCATTCGGAAGTCTGTGTCTGGTCCAAAACGGGGCCGAACGGTGTCGTCTGCCACCGTCTCTAGGTGGATCAGGCAGACCGTCATACGGGCCTATGCCCTTAAGGGGCGGGCGCATCCCTTTCCGGTTGCGGCGCATTCCACCAAGGCAATTGGTGCTTCCTGGGCCTTCCGACATCAAGCGCCGGTTGCACAAGTGTGCAAGGCGACGACCTAGTCGTCCGTTCATACCTTTTCAAGATTTTATAAGGTTGATGTGGCTGCATCTTCGGATGCTCCCTTCGGCCGCAAAGCATTGCAGGCCGCCGTTAAATGTTGCAACTCCTCCGTTGTGGAGCTCTGCTTGTTTGGAGTGAAGTTTTGGTTGTTCCTTTTACTGCTGCTCCCACCCTTCTGATACTGCTTTGGAACGTCCCACACGTTTACAGTATCCAGCTGTGTCCGTCCATGGACGGTAAGAGAAAATAGGATTTTTGTACTCACCTTGAAATCCATTTCTCTGACATCCATGGACTGACACAGCACCCACCCTTCCTTTTAAGGTTTGTACTGCTTTGTTACGAACTGAGGTCTGCTGACTGTAGGTGGGAGGGTAATGTCCGGAGGGACCGCCCCCCCTGGGCGGGGCTGTTCAGCTCTGGCTTGTTCTAGAATGTATGTTTCTAACCTAACATTCTGCCTAGATCTTCTCCTGCGAGCAGGGACATATACCCACATGTTTACAGTATCCAGCTGTGTCAGTCCATGGACGTCAGAGAAATGGATTTTACGGTGAGTACAAAAATTCTATTTTTTTTTTATTTCTTTTTTGCGCGTGGAGTTCCCCCTAATGATTGGGGGTTCAAAGTTGCGTCCCTGCTAATTGAAGTTGTGGGGCAAAGTCGGACCCACAGTCTTATGACTGACTGACTGTCTTGTCAAAATCACGGCTGCGAATCGCGGTAAAATCCCACGACTTTGAAGTCGTCTAAGTGTGAAAGGGGCCTAACTCGATAGACTGGGTGTGTAGTGAGGAGGAACAAGCTGCTTGCGAAACTGATCGTACAATATGCATTTATCATTGAACAAATGTGAGTGAGATTATTTGTTTACTAGATTTAAAGATATTTTAGCAATCCTGCGCAATGATTTTTATTCTGCTTTATTTGAGAATCACTTGATACAGAAAATCCCAGACTGTACTGTGGGCCATTACTTGGAAGCCGAACATACGTGAACTGACCGCTCTAAGTTGTCTTAAAGTGACATTACGTTTGATTTGTTTACTTGGAAGGTGAGCAGGTAATTCACATTTTAGATGGGGGTGAATTTGGTCTGCATTGTTTCATCTTTATCTTCATGGAGGAAGGTGTTATTTATGTGTTATTATCGCTTGTACATGCTTTTATAGATGTATTAATATTAAGCACTGTGCGATATAGGTTGGTTTTAAAACACACTATTAATAATTATTTTATCAAGTCTATGTGGTGTCAGAACACTTTTTGAATAGTTGCAGCTGATTTTCATTTATTAGTCTTTTAATATTATCCAGTTTTTATCTACCGTATTTATCGGCGTATAACACGCACCGGCGTATAACACGCACCCCAAGTTTAGGAGGGAATTTTAAGGAAAAAAACTTTTAGGAGGGAAATTCAAGGAAAAAAAACTTACATTTAAATGCAGCATGCAGCCTTGCCCAGTGTCCATCTGCAGCCTTGCCCAGTGTCCATCTGCAGCCTTGCCCAGTGTCCATCTGCAGCCTTGCCCAGTGTCCATCTGCAGCCTTGCCCAGTGTCCATCTGCAGCCGTGCCCAGTGTCCATCTGCAGCCGTGCCCAGTGTCCATCTGTCCATCTGCAGCCTTGCCCAGTGTCCATCTGTCCATCTGCAGCCTTGCCCAGTGTCCATCTGTCCATCTGTAGCCTTGCCCAGTGTCCATCTGTCCATCTGTAGCCTTGCCCAGTGTCCATCTGTCCAAATGCAGCCGTGCCCAGTGTCCATCTGTCCATCTGCAGCTGTGCCCAGTGTCCATCTGTCCATCTGCAGCCTTGCCCAGTGCCTTTGCGATTGTGTCAGTCCCGGCGGTTTTTAAAATTTGGCGCCGATTTCTGTGGAGAGGAGCGAGCGGGGCCGAGTGTACTTCGGCTAGACTCAGCTCCTCTCGCAGTTCCGCCCATCTCCACTGACTGCGCCGCTGACGGAGAAAGCAGAGTGTACTTCGGCTAGACTCGGCTCTGCTCACAGTCGCAGGCAGGACTGCGAGAGGAGCCGAGACTAGCCGAAGTACACTCGGCTTTCTCTATGTCAGCGGCGCAGTCAGTGGAGATGGGCGGAACTGCAAGAGGAGCCGAGTAAAGCCGATTGTACTTCGGCTTCGGCTCCGCTCGCTCCTCTCGCTCGTTTTCAGCAGGGGAATTCGACGGAGTATCGGCGTATAACACGCACCCACGATTTCCCCCTGATTTTAAGGGGAAAAAAGTGCGTGTTATACGCCGATAAATACGGTATTTATATCAGCGCTTGAGTTATTTCACTTTATAACTTTTGTAACATGTTACAATTGCTCCGCCCGCCCTGCCACGTCATCCATTCACAGTGTTCTGTGAATGGGAGAACAAGTGTTGGCCTGCAGTTTTTAATTAACTACCACTGCACTGTTGAGCTCTATGGTAGTTCATTCTCTCATTTTCAGTGTGTGTCTGCTTGCCCATACGAGGTACAAGCAGGCAGATACACTGACAAGTCTGCAGGTGCAACAATGCTTTACGGGCTTCAAGTAAACAAAAATTCAATTTTTATTTTTATTTTTTTCGCAAAAAGATGTGCATTTATTTTATTTTTTTTTAAAGGTGAGCTTCTTTAAGATCAACAGCTATTTTCTGAACTTCTTAAAAAAAAATCCTAGTCTGATCAAAGGAAACGAGTACCACTGGTAAGCTGTAATATCACAATTTTTGCTTTTGGGTTTAGATGCATCTTATTTCTAGAAAAAAAGACGAGAGCTAACAAGGAATAGCCGTGTTTTTGATTTTGTTTGTTTAATCTGGCCTTTTCTTTTCAGAAAGAAACATATAACCGATTTCTTCAAACCAGCTTGCAAACCAGGTATGTGTATTGTAGAACTCTGTACATCATAATTTCTATATTGTGAAATTCTTTCTTAACTACTGCATACTCAAATAAAGCCACCTGTCCCACAGATTCACTTTGCTCTGCACTTAAAAATGTATTTGCCAATAAGCGCTTAAAACTACAGACCCAAGATGAAGATGTGGACCTCTGCAATTCTAACAAAATTCCACCATCCAAAAGGCGGAGGAAGAGTCCATCGCAGTCACCCAGCAAAAGCCCCATCTTAGAAGCCTTTCTAAAAAGTAGGAAAGACAAGCGAACAATTGTAAGAAACTTTCAGGCTTTCTGTCAAAAATGTGGCATGAATGTATTATCTCCTAAGGTGGTAATTGAGAGACTAACTTTACCCGTCGGCACACTAACTTTTCCCGTCAGCACACTGGTTAATTTAAAAGAAGGGTTTAAAAAATGCTTTGACAGTACAGAGGCTGTCACTCAAAACCTGTCGTCCTTAAAACGTTTGCAATCTAAAAATGTAAGACCGCTGCCATTTTCTGGAAAATCTTACCATAATCAGCAACTTTTTGATAAAAGGAGCCAAACTCCAGTAAGTGGACAAAGAGGTCATGGTACTCAGAAACCCTATATCTTAGTAGACTCCTGGGCACCCCGTAACAGGTCCCATGGAGGAATAACGAAGAAAAGAAATCATGAGGCGGTTAGTCTGGGGAAATCAAAGGGACGTGAATTTCTTTTAAAGGTATGGTTGCATGTGGCTTTTCAGTTATTTCTTGTTTGTTTTTTTTGTTTTTTTTTTCTTTCTCGTGTTTTTATCACTGGATTGTTTAGGTTTGACGTTACAAACTGCAACCCATATTGACAACGGCTATTGAAGACCAATTGGCTTATAGGTATAAGTAATTCCAGTAATTAAAAAAAGGCATTTAAACTGGATAGATTAGTGATTTCTAGACATGATGCATAGAAAAGCACATACCGTACCTTGCACTGAAAAAGTAAAAAAAAAAAAAATCTTCCTTGTGGTGTGTTGATGTGGTATTAAAGGTTTATTTTTTCTGCAATAAAAAGGATGTTATATTTACCTGATCTGTGCAACAATATTGGACAGAACAGCCCCTTACCTTTTTTATTCTCTGCATTAGGGTAGAAAACCCATGTTTGTGCCTCTTCACCTCCCCCCCCCCCCCAAACTATTTGTCACCACTCTTGCTCCAGCGCTGTCTGACAGCATCCCAGCTATCCTCTCTACCTGCATTTACAGGACACAGAGGCAGCAGCAGGAGCCATTGGCTCCTGCTGTTATCAGTCAAAACCTGTGAGGCGTGGGTGGTGCCAAGCCATGCCGTATGCGTGTGTATCTATGAATGCACACAGCCCGGCAGGGAGACTACCCACACAGCTTGCTATAGGCACGCTTGAAAAGGTGGGTTAGCTGAGAGTGCCCACAGGGGACCCCAGAAGAGGAGGCAAGAAACTGCTCTTTTTAATACCATTACACAGAGCAGGTAAGTATAATGTGAAGCTTTACAATCACTTTAACTCCTCTTCTAGAGTCCTCTGCTGGCGCTGTTCATTCATTCATTCTTGCGGGTGCACACATAGCAAACCACGTGCTATGGTGGTACTTATACAGGCGCACTCCCAACCTGTGTGTGTCCATAGATATAGCACAGCTCAGCCAATGCTACCAACTCCCTCTTCCCAGGAATTGATTGACAACAGGCACCTATGGTTCCCGCTGCTCTGTTTCCTCTGAGGACAGGAAGAGAGAGCAGTGGAGCTGCAGGCAGTTGGGCAAAGCACTGGACCGAGAGAAGACTCGGGTGAATATTTGGGGATGTGGAAAGGTTTTGGGAGTTTTTTTCTTTAACCACTTAACGACCGCTCACTGTATATATACGTCGGCAGAATGGCACCGACAGGCACAATCACGTAGAGTGTACGTGATTGCCTTTGTACAGTTGGGGGGTCCAATCGGACCCCCCTTCTATACAGTGAGCGGTGGCTAAGTGTCCGGGAGCGTTCCGGGATGAGGGGGCAGCCATTCGTTTCTGGCCACCCCCTCGCGATCGCTCCCGGCGAATGGAAATGCCCCCTCTGTCTGTGTCAGACAGAGGGAGCAGGAGGAAGTGATGTCATCTCTGGTGCGGCGCTCACATATACCGAGCGCCGTACAAGAGAAGATATCAGGTCAGTGCACACAACACTACACTGACACCAGGACACATAGGGACATAAATCGCCCCCCCAGGCCCCCCCAGATCACCCCCCAGATCACCCCCCCAGCCCCCAGTCACAGTGTCACTGATTGCAGTGACCATTTATTTAGTGATCACTGCAATCAGTGACATTTGTGACTGTAAAAGTGTCACCAAAGTTTAGTCTTGGGTCCAGTGTAGCCCCCTAACCCCCCCCTAATAAAGGTTTAACCCCCTGATCACCCCCCAGATAACCCTTTCACCCCCTATCACCACTGTCGCTTAGCGATCATTTTTCTGATCGCTGTCTTAGCGTCAGTGATGCCGATCGGCAGCCAGTAATTTTTTTTAGGTTCGCCGCAGGTTTTTATAGCGTCAGGTACCCCAATATATTATCTAATAAAGGTTTAACCCCCTTGATCGCCCCCCAGGTAACCCTTTCACCCCCTATCACCACTGTCACTAAGCGATCGTTTTTCTAAACGCTGTCTTAGTGTCTGTGATGCAGATCGGTAGCCGGTAATTTTTTTTAGGTTCGCCACAGGTTTTTATAGCGTCAGGTACCCCAGTATATTATCTAATAAAGGTTTAACCCCCTTGATCGCCCCCCCCCCCCCAGGTAACCCTTTCACCCCCATCACCACTGTCGCTAAGCAATCGTTTTTCTAAACGCTGTCTTAGTGTCGGTGATGCAGATCGGTAGCTGGTAATTTTTTTTAGGTTCGCCGCAGGTTTTTATAGCGTCAGGTACCCCCATATATTATCTAATAAAGGTTTTAACCCCCTGATTGCCCCTAGTTAACCCTTTCACCAGTGATCACCATATAAGTGTTACGGGTGACGCTGGTTAGTTAGTTTGCTTTTTATAGTGTCAGGGCACCCGCCGTATATATAACCCAATAAAGGTTTAACCCCCTGATCGCCCGGCGGGTGATATCAATTAGGTTTTAGCGTCAGAAAGGGTCTGAGTCACACCCCAGGCAGCGTCAGGTTAGTGCCAGTAACGCTAACACCCACGCGTGAAGCATACACCCCCCTTAGTGGTAGAGTATCTGAACAGATCAATATCTGATCTGATCAGATCTATACTAGCGTCCCCAGCAGTTTAGGGTTCCCAAAAACGCAGTGTTAGCGGGATCAGCCCAGATACCTGCTGGCACCTGCGTTTTGCCCCTCCGTCCAGCCCAGGCCACCCAAGTGCAGTATCGATCGATCACTGTCACTTACAAAACAAAAACACACATAACTGCAGCGTTCGCAGAGACAGGCCTGATCCCTGCGACTCCAGTGCTGTAGGAGGTGATTTCACCACCACAGTTAAAAAAAAAAAAGCAAATATGCCGAAGCATTGGGGCAGCAGGGGCGGAGGAGCGATTTTGCTCCTAATGCCGCGTACATACGGTCGAAATTCCGACGGAGGCTTGCCCGTGGAAAAGTCCGACCATGTGTGTGCGGCATAACTTTTTTGCGGGAGGATGCCCCCATGCTTCGGCATATATAAATGGTGCGTGTATGCCCATCATTGGAAGTGGGTGGATGAAGGGCGGTATTCTAATGGTGGGCATACCCACCGATCAATCTCTTTTTTCGTTCAGCCAATTGGCTGCATGAAATAAAAAGATTACAAAACATGTCCAACAAGGACCAGCAACGTACTGGTATGTTGCTGGACTTTGAATGTTTATACCAGAATGATGCCTGCGGGTTTAGGTATCATCTTGGTATCATTCTTTTCAGCCTGCGGCCGGCTTTCATGTAAAAGCAATCCTAGCGGCTAATTAGCCTCTGGACTGCTTTTACAAGCAGTGGGAGGGAATGCCCCCCCCCCCCCCGGATATAAAAAGCGCCATTGGGAAATTGGGAAAGCATTTTATCACACCGATCTTGGTATGGTCAGATGCTTTGAGGGCAGAGGAAAAATCTAGGGTCTAGAAGACCCCAGTTTTTTCAAAAAAAGAGTACCTGTCACTACCTATTGCTATCATAGGGGATATTTACATTCCCTGAGATAACAATAAAAATGATAAAAAAAAAAAATACTTGGAAGGAACAATTTAAAAATAAAATAAAAAAGCAAAATTAATAATAAAAAAAAAAAAAAAAAAAAGCACCCCTGTCCTGCCCTGCTCTTGCCCAATGGCGAACGCAAGCGTCGGTCTGGCGTCATATGTAAACAGCAATTGCACCATGCATGTGAGGTATCACCGCAAAGGTCAGATCGAGGGCAATCATTTTAGCAGTGGCCCTCCTCTGTAAATCTACTGGGGTAACCTGTAAAGGCTTTTAAAGGCTTTTAAAAATGTATGTAGTTTGTCGCCAATGCGCGTTTGTGCGAAATTTTAAAGCATGTCGTGTTTGGTATCTATGTACTCGGCCTAAGATCATCTTTTTTATTTCATCAAACATTTGGGCAATATAGTGTGTTTTAGTGCATTAAAATTAAAAAAAGTGTATTTTTTAACCCAAAAAATGCGTTTGAAAAATCGCTGCGCAAATACTGTGTAGAAAAAAAAAATGCAACACCCACCATTTTAATCTGTAGGGCCTTTGCTTTAAAAATATATATATATAATGTTTGGGGGTTCAACATAATTTTCTTGCAAAAAAAAAAAAATGTTTTCATGTAAACAAAAAGTGTCAAAAAGGGCTTTGTCTTCAAGTGGTTAGAGTGGATGTAAGCTTCCTAATGTTGTGTATAAAATGCCAGAACAGTTCAAAACCCCCCCAAATGACCCCATTTTGGAAAGTAGACACCCCAAGCTATTGGCTGAGAGGTATTGTGAGTATTTTGCAGATCTTGCTTTTTGTCACAAAGTTTTGAAAATTGAAAAAAAAATAAAATATATATATATATATTTTCTTTCTTCATTTTCAAAAACAAATGAGAGCTGTAAAATACTCGCCATTCCTCTCAGCAAATAGCTTGGGGTGTCTATATTCCAAAATGGGGTCATTTGGGGGGGTTTTGTGCGATTTTGGCATTTTATGGCCTTCGAAACTGTGATAGGTAGTGAGGAGTGAAATCAAAAATTTGTGCCTAGAAATCCTGAAGGCGGTGCTTGGTTTTCAGGGTCCCGTACGCGGCTAGGCTCCCAAAAAGTCCCACACGTGGTATCCCCGTACTCAGGAGAAGCAGAAAAATTTATTTTGGGGTGTAATTCCACATATAACCATGGCATGTGTGAGCAATATATCATTTAGTGACAACTTTTTGTAATTTTTTTTTTTTTTTTTTTTGTCATTATTCAATCACTTGGGACAAAAAAAATTATATTCAATGGGCTCAACAGGCCTCTCAGCAATTTCCTTGGGGTGTCTACTTTCTAAAATGGGGTCATTTGGGGGGGTTTTGTGCTATTTTGGCATTTTATGGCCTTCGAAACTGTGATAGGTAGTGAGGAGTGAAATCAAAAATTTGCACCCTTAGAAATCCTGAAGGCGGTGCTTGGTTTCCGGGGTCCCGTACGCGGCTAGGCTCCCAAAAAGTCCCACACGTGGTATCCCCGTACTCAGGAGAAGCAGCAAAATGTATTTTGGGGTGAAATTCCACATATAACCATGGCATGTGTGAGCAATAGTAGGATTTTTAAAACGGCTTACCTGTAAAATCCTTTTCTTGGAGTACATCACGGGACACAGAGCAGCATAGTCATTACTATGTGGGTTATATAGAATTACCTTCAGGTGCTGGCACTGGCAACTTCCAAAACGGGAAGTACCCTCCCCTATATAAGCCCCTCCCATCCGGGAGTACCTCAGTTTTGTAGCAAAGCAATACGTGTCCCCAAAAGAGGGGTGGGAGCTCTGTGTCCCGTGATGTACTCCAAGAAAAGGATTTTACAGGTAAGCTGTTTTAAAAATCCTACTTTCTTGTTCATACATCACGGGACACAGAGCAGCAGTCATTACTATGTGGGACGTCCCAAAGCAATGCCAAATGAGGGGGGGGATACACCATACATAAGCTGGGCGCCATCAGGCATGAGGATCTTTTGCGGCCTGCAACACACTGCGCCCAAAGGCGACATCCTCCTGACTTCTAACGTCCACCTGGTAGAACCTAGTAAACGTGTGTACTGAAGACCATGTTGCGGCCTTACAAATTTGAGCCAGGGAGGCCTGGTGATGCACTGCTCATGAAGTTCCAACTGCTCTCGTGGAGTGCGCCCTAACTTTGAAAGGAGGCGGTCTACTTCTCAAGCCATAGGCTTGTATTATGACCTGTCGAATCCACTTGGCTAAAGTAGATTTTGATGCTGCCTGACCCTTTCTGGGGCCTTCCGGCAGAACAAACAAGGAATCCGTTCTACGAATCTGAGCAGTGGCTTTTAGATAAGCTTTAACTGCTCTTACTACATCCAAAGAATGCAATAACTTTTCCTCTACCGAGCTTGGTTTGGGGAAAAAAGAAGGAAGAACCACATCCTGGTTCAAGTGAAACCTCGATACCACCTTAGGAAGAAAGGCTGGGTGAGGGCGTAATACTACTCTGTCCTTATGGATAACCAGATATGGCTCTTTACAGGACATGGCGGCTAATTCCGACACTCTTCTAGCCGAGCATATGGCTACTAAAAATATCAATTTTCTGGTGAGTAGAACCAAGGAAATGTGCCGCAAAGGTTCAAACGGCTGCTTCTGCAGAACCGACAGAACCAAATTTAGATCCCATGGGCATGTGGGAGCTTTAATCGGTGGAATAATACGAGTCACCCCTTGCATAAAGGATTTGACAAGTGAATGCATAGCCAGGGGCCTTTGAAATAGTATTGATAAGGCCGAAACCTGGCCCTTGATAGTACTTAAGGCAAACTTCCTGTCTACAGCCCACTGCAGGAAGTCCAGAATTCTGCCTATAACGTACTTACGTGGATGCCATTTTCTGGCCTCGCACCAAGTGATGTACGCCTTCCAAACTCTATAGTAGATCTGCCTGGATACAGGCTTCCTGGCATTGATTATAGTTGATACCACAGAGTTAGAGAGACCTCTCTTCTTTAGGATGTGGGATTCAATAGCCAGGCCGTTAAACTTAGAGTTAGTAAGGAAGGGTGGTATATCGGTCCTTGCGAAAGCAGGTCCGGACGACGTGGAAGGGTCCAAGGACTCCCCACAGACATTTTGATGATCTCCGCGTACCAGGCCCTTCGGGGCCACGCTGGAGCCACCAGGATCACCGGCTTCTTCTCCAACCTGACTCTGCGAAGGAGTCGAGGCAACAATTGTAGCGGAGGGAATGCATATATCAGTCTGAACTGATCCCAAGGGAACACCAGAGCATCCGAGCCGCAAGCGAGGGGATCCCTTGTCCGGGAGACAAATCTGTCCACCTTTGCGTTGAATCTGGATGCTAGCAGATCTACATCCGGTGTTCCCCACCGCTGACATATTGCTCGGAAGACCTCGGGATGAAGGGACCATTCCCCTGGGCATAACTGTTGGCGACTCAGAAAGTCCGCCTTCCAATTCTCCACCCCTGGAATGAAGACAGCTGATATACATGGGACATGCTTTTCTGCCCATTCCAGGATGTGACTTACTTCCCTCTGGGCTGCACGACTCCTGGCGCCTCCCTGATGATTGATATATGCCACTGCTGTGGCATTGTCTGATTGAATTCTGACAGGGGACCCTTGGAGTCTGGATGTCCAGGCTACTAGGGCATACCGGGCTGCTCGTATCTCTAAGAGATTGATGGGCAGGGTTTTTACTACATTTGACCATCTGCCCTGGAGAGACCATTGCTCCAGTACTGCCCCCCAGCCTATAAGGCTGGCATCTGTAGTGACCACCTTCCAAGATATCGGACTGAAGGGTTTTCCCTTCTGGAGATTCTGGGGGGATCAACCACCAGCAGAGACTCTTCCGAACGGAAGGGGACAAAGCCATCGGGAAGTCTAGAGCCTGAACTTTTCCGTTCCAGGCTGACAATATGGCCCTCTGTAAACTCCTTGAGTGGAATTGGGCGTATGGCACAGCTTCGAATGATGCTACCATCTTTCCTAGCAGCCTCATGCACAGGCGTATGGACGGCTGTCTTTTTGCACAAAGCAGACGGACCAAGCCCCTTAAAGGGGATACCTTGTCTAGAGGTAAGAAAATCTTCCTCTGGTCTGAATCCGGCCGTAGCCCTAGATATACCAGGTTTTTCACTGGCTGTAGGGCTGACTTGTCCAGGTTGATGACCCAACCGTGAGATTCTAGATACTTGATTGTATCGACAATTACCACTTCTAGCTTGGCAACTGAGTGGTCCATCAACAGGTCGTCTAGGTATGCCATTATCGTTACACCTCGTGTTCTTAGATCGGCCAACAGTGGGGCCAGAATTTTTGTGAACACTCGTGGTGCTGTGGCCAGACCGAATGGTAAGGCTCTGAACTGAAAATGGCGCCCTTCTACTGCAAAGCGTAGAAATTTTTGATGACCTGGAAAGATGGGAACATGCAAGTAAGCATCTTTGATGTCGATCGAGGCTAACCATTCCTCCCCTTGTAGGGCAGCGGTGACCGATCGGATCGACTCCATCCGGAAAGACCGGACGTTTAGAAATTTGTTTAGACTCTTTAGGTCCAATATGGGTCTTATGTCCCCGTTTGGCTTCGGGACTGTGAAAAGGTTTGAGTAGAAACCCAACCCCCACTCTTCCATAGGAACCTCCATAATTACTCCTTGGAGCAATAGTTGTTCTAACGCCAATAGGAGAGACCCTCTTTTCCGAGGGTCTCTTGGCATGCCTGACCACATAAAATGGGAAGGAGGAGACTCTTTTAACTCCAACTTGTATCCCAGAGTTACTGCTCAGAGCACCCATCTGTCTTTGATCGTCTCCCGCCAGGTCTCTGCGAACAACTGAAGTCTTCCCCCCACCCGTTTGAGTGGGGGCAGCCCTTCATAGGCTTGACTTGGAGGCTGGTTTAGTACCCCTTCGGATCCAGGGTTTCTTATTACCCTGTGACTGTCCCTGATTTTTACCCCCTGAGTTTGACCGAGGAGGCCGTCGGAACTGCTTAGTAGCAGACGTCGCAGGGATAGGAGAGGTAGTCCTCTTAAAAGATGGACCCCTAGACCTCTTCTTACTCGGTAAGAGAGTACTTTTACCACTGGAAATCTTCTGGATATACTTATCCAGGTCCTCGCCAAAAAGGCGTTCCCCATGAAATGGGAAGCTAACTAAGAGCTTCTTACAGGGAGCTTCAGCAGACCAGTTTTTGAGCCACAGAAGCCTACGCATATGTACCAAAGACAGCGTGAGGCGGGAGGCCTGATGGATAGAATCCTTGATGGCGTCAACTGCAAAGCATAATGCTCTAGGCAGATCAGCCAGAGCCTGGGCCTGCTGGTCTGGCAAATCCCTCAGGACCATTTTCATTTGATCCTTTAAAGCTTGGCAGACCCCAATAGCTGCCACTGCTGGCTGTGTAACAGCCCCTGCTGTGGAAAAAGCAGATTTTAATAAAGATTCCAATTTTTTATCCACTGGATCTTTGAACATTTGAACATTATCTACTGGACATGTCAGTGATTTGTTCACAGAAGAGATGGCTGCATCCACCGTAGGAACATTCCATCTCTGGGTGAACTTTTCCTCCATGGGATAGATCACCGGAAATTTCTTAGGCGGAACAAATAGTTTATCAGGATGTTCCCAGTCCTGGTATATAAGTCCTTCCAATAATGGATGTATTGGAAAGGAGCAATTAACCTGGGGAGCTTTTAGCGACCCCAATGAGGAGACAGCAGTAGTTGATGGTTCAACAAGAGGCATTTTAAATGCAGCTCGAACCATGTCAGTTAGGTTCTGGACCCACAATCTTTCAGTCTGTGATGCTGAAAATGGTTCATCTACTGTCGATTCCTCAAAAACAGAGTTAACCTCCTCCTGATCCCCTTCAGGTAGGTCGGTCCCTTCCTGGGACTGTTGCTCTGCCAACAGGCACTCTGATGGAGGTGATGGAGATCTGGCGCGCTTTCTTTCCTGTAGAGAAGAAGCGATCAATGCTGCCAATCTCTGCTCCAATCCCTCCAGAGTTGAGGAAAAAACCTCCTCTGTTATATATGCAGGAGCAGGTGGACTGAGGACAGCCGCAGTACCTGGCACTCCCGGGGGTTCCTTATGGGTATTAACCTCTGATTTCTCAGGGGAGGAGGGTGCAGATGACTGCTCCAGATCCTCAGAGCCCGATGGAGACCCCCTACACTTCCTGAGAGGTATATCTCGGAGTTTTTTAGGCGGCATATTCCTTAGTTCAAAGCTGAGGTATTCCAGCCGCAATACACCCCTTACTGAAATAGTCTAATGCAATTTTGCTGCTATGTACATCAGTGGGTGTCTACTAATGCGTCTTTCTGGGGATGCCTGTATCAACCGCCCGCTGTAAGCCCCTATACCATGCTACCAGCTCCTTTTCATGCTCTGTGTCCATAGCAAGCAGCGTGGAACTGAGTCCTTTTATCTTGCTGGGACGCCCGCACATGCGCAGAAGCGCTGGGCGCACAGAGCGCGTCATCCGCCAGGCTCCGCCCCTTTTTTGAAGCTAAATTTTATAAAAGAAAGCGTGTGTGTGCGCGCGTGCACGTGTGCGCTCTTGGCGCCATGTAGGGAGAGGAGCCAGGGTCCCTGTTTCACCAGGACTCGGGGATGGAAGGAAACTACTTGGCAGCATGACAGAGGAATGCAGCTTCCCTGATAGAGAGCTCACTCATCTGCCTGGACTTTCACCATGGAAGGAATAGTCCCAAGAAAAAAAGACGTTCCACAGCGGCCTCTAGTGGACAAACAGGTACCGCACTTTTGTTTTTTTTTTAAAACCTCCTTTATAAAAAAACATTTCCAGGTTTACAGTTTTTAAAACTTCCCTTATGAAAAAACATTTCTAGGATTTCTTAGGCATATACAGCTATTAGCGGGAATACCTTTTAGGTAACAGGCAGAAAGACATATTAGGCTTGGGGGTCCCCTCAATAGAACCAAGTTCCTGAGGGGCCCCCACTTACCTTTTCCCCGCCGCAGGACTTTGTTTGGTCCACAGAAGCCCAAACTTCACCTTTCACGGCAGGCATTGTACTAGACCTTCAGGGACCGGGTTCCCAAGGATTCCACTCCCCTGGACCTGTATAGCACCCTGCACAGATAGCCTCTTGGTTTTGGGTATGACCAGAGCTCTGGATCCCAGGGTCCAGCCCTCCTAAGAGAGGCATTACAGGCAAAACCTTGCTCTTCTCTGCAAGGCCCGGGTACCGACCGTTTAGCTATGAAGCTTTTTTTGGTCGGATCCGGAATAGCTTGCTAAGGCCCAGAGAACCTGTACACAAGCCCAGATGAATACATGTTAACCTTGGCCAACACCTTAGACACTGGCAAAAAACTGAGGTACTCCCGGATGGGAGGGGCTTATATAGGGGAGGGTACTTCCTGTTTTGGAAGTTGCCAGTGCCAGAACCTGAAGGTAATTCTATATAACCCACATAGTAATGACTATGCTGCTCTGTGTCCCGTGATGTATGAACAAGAAATATCATTTAGTGACAACTTTTTGTAATTTTTTTTTTTTTTTTTAGTCATTATTCAATCACTTGGGACAAAAAAATAAAAAATTCAATGGGCTCAACATGCCTCTCAGCAATTTCCTTGGGGTGTCTACTTTCCAAAATGGGGTCATTTGGGGGGGTTTTGTACTGCCCTGTCATTTTAGCACCTCAAGAAATGAGATAGGCAGTCATAAATTTAAAGCTGTGTAAATTTCAGAAAATGTACCCTAGTTTGTAAACTCTATAACTTTTGCGCAAACCAATAAATATACGCTTATTGACATTTTTTTTACTAAAAACATGTGGCTGAATACATTTTGGCCTAAATGTATGACTACAATTGAGTTTATTCGATTTTTCTTATAACAAAAAGTAGAAAATATCATTTTTTTTTTCAAAATTTTCGGTCTTTTTCCGTTTATATCGCAAAAAATAAAAATCGCAGAGGCAATCAAATACCATTAAAAGAAAGCTCTATTTGTGGGAAGAAAAGGACGCAAATTTCGTTTGGGTACAACATTGCATGTCCACACAATTTACAGTTGAAGCAGCGCAGTGCAAAATTCTGAATTCACCTCTGGTCCTCTAGCTACCAAATGGTCCGGGGCTTAAGTGGTTAATGCAGAGAACCACTTTAATGCATGCTGTAATGCATATTAGTGCACCACATCACAATATTTTTGGTGTGTATAGACCTTTTTAAAGGAACTCTCCTCAATGAATAGAAAACTGTTTGAAACCCCATGGTCACAACACAGTTTGACCCTTTCTGTACCATTATTTTGCCAGAACTGGCTTCTGTGATTGGATGCACTGCTGCATAGCACACATTCATTCAGATATGACTACTGTGTTTATCAGTAGCCGTGCAGAAGGCAATGAAATTGACATTGCCTCCTAAGAATACAGGACGACAAGGTACAACACTGTTAATATGTGGAAGTGTTTGTGGGAGGCCCTGTAATAATTCCCTATGTATAAAGCAGTATTTTCTTCTCATTAGAAAGGTCCACACCTCATTGGCATTCAGCAGTGCAAATTACTTTATATATCTCTATATGCATTAGAGAAACATCAATAAAGTGAGGTTCACCAATTAATGGGGAACACAAAGGAAATAAAATTATAAAATTGAATTTGGTTTCATTGTACCTTCAATGGCTAGTTGTATCAATATTGGTTGCATTATCTAATATGCTTGCACTGGGCTTAAACCTGTAGAATAGTTTTTTATAGTGGTGTTTTTGTGTATTTTTGTTGACTGACAGGAAAACTTTTCATGCTAAGTCTTTGTATTTATTTTATAGGTAAATGGAACATCTGTAAGTAGTAGGGAAACCTCAAATGTCAAAGCTAGTTTAGGTAAGTAAAGAGCTATTCTGGTCTTCTTGGTCTTGTCTGCAACTGGTCTTGTCTTGTGGAACCAACATGTAATATATTTCAGCTTACCAGTCTTTGAATGTGTTGACTGCATTAAGCTGGCTATACACTGATCGATATTTTGCCAGTTCGTCAGGGACCGGCCGAATTTTGATCAGTGTGTGACCATCCCCGCTCAACAGAAGTTGATTGCTGATCCTCTCTCGTTGTCACAGTAACAAGTGCCTCTGTTCTTGTTCTATGTTGAAACTTTACAGTTTGGATTTACCCTCACTTTCATACAAATTGGTATTTAGGACAGTTAGAGTGGGACACGGGTCTTTATAAAGTCCTGATTTTAACTTCTCAATTCAATGCAAAGTAAAAAAAAAAAAAAAAAAAATTGCCTTTTAGTTTAACTATTCTACAATCACATTAAACATTACAGTATAGCAGTGTTTTCCAAACGTTCTAAACATGGGCTAGCTTGTCCTCCTTCAGATTTTAGGAGGGCTGGACTGTGGCCAGTGGGAGTAACAGTGCTTCCAGTTTGGAGGTCAGGAGGAGGAATAATGCCCCATCATTGGTGTCAGTGAGAGGAATAGTGTTTCATCAATGCTGTCAGTTGCAGGAATAGTGCCCCAAAGGCCGGACGTCAGATTTTTATTTCTTTATCGTACATCACGGGACACAGAGCGACATAGTAATTACTATTTGGGTTATAGAGATTACCTTCAGGTGATGGACACTGGCACACCCAAGACAGGAAGTCCCCTCCCATACCGGGAGTACCTCAGTTTTTTGTCAGTGTCTAAGGTGTTGGTCACGGTTAAACATGTATTCAAGTTAGGCCATCAGAACCAAACGCAAAGCTAAGGCAAGCTATTCCGGATCCGTCCAAAGTGCTTCAAAGCCAAAATGGACGGTACCCGGGCCTCGGTGAAGAAGAACGAGGTTTGGCCTGTAATGCCTCTCTTAGGAGGGCTGGACCCTGGCATCCAGTACTCTGGTCAGACCCAATACCAAGAATACCAAGTGTTTTCTGGCAGGGTGCTATACATGTCCAGGGGAGTGGTGTACCTTTCAGTAGGACCCCGGTCCTTGAAGGTCAGAGGACTTTGCCCGCCAAGAGGGGCGAAGTTTGGGCTTTCTGTTCCGAACAGGGTCCTGCGGTGGGGACAGGCAAGTGAGGGTCTCTGATGGACTTGGTTCAGCAGGGAACCCTCAAACTAATGTGTTTTTGCCTGTAAATTACCTATGTGATATTATTTCCCGCTGTACTTGGTGCCTACGTTCTTGTAAAACCTGAAATGATTTTGTATGGTTTTTTATGCTAGACATTATAGTAGTACCCCTGTTTAACACTAGAGGGTGATACCTTATGAGATGTCTAAAAGCCGGGCTATACCTTTTCACAAGTGTAATACCTGGACAGATGGAGGACCTTCTTTTTTCTAAGTACAGCTCCAAGGGCCCATCTGAGAATGTTGCCATATCATACCTGAGGGGAGACCTGGATCGCAGTATGAGCTGCGCTGCGGTCCCCCTGTATTGCGCCACTCAGCCAAAGGTTGGAGCAGTCCACAGCCTCCCTCCACCCCTCCATAGGGAAGCGTTGCCGGCGCACACGTGCACGCACAAAAGTTCCAGATATGGGGAACGAGTCATGGAGGGGGTGGGGCTTAGCGTAATGACGCTCCTTCTTTCCCGGCACGCTTCTGCGCATGTGCGGGCGTCCTCTTCCTCAAAAGAACAGTCTCTGTGAGACACACAGCTAAGAGGACAGACAGGAGTAAGAAAAGTGGTGACATTTAATATCATTATATTTGGCATACAACAGGAGGTGATACAGGCATCTCCAAGGCACATTGGTTTAGACACCTGACTAACTCATATAGCAAGCTTGTACGCTAGACTATAGTTAGTAGTGGGTGCATTTTTGGCTGTGAGTACCTCGGCTTTGAGCTTGGGACTATGCCTGCCAAGGGCTCTGGGAAAAAAAATCCCAAGAAGCAAAGGGGTTCACCATCGGGCTCTGAGGATCTAGGACATGCTCCCGCTGTTCCATCCTCCCCTGATAAATCAAAGGTAGCTACCCGAGGGGAGCCATCAGGAGTGTTGGGTGCTGTGGCTGTCTTCAGCTCACCTGCTCCTGTATATGTGACAGAAGAGGCTTTTACCTCAGCTCTGGGAGGATTAGAGCAGAGATTGGCAGCATTAATCGCTTCCTCCCTGCCGGGAAAAAAGCGCGCCAGATCTCCATCTCCCCCGTTAGAATGCCTAACAGCAGAGCAATTATCCCATAGTGAGATTGGGTTGCCTGCAGAAAATCAGGCTGAGGATGATTCTGCCTCAGAAGAGTCTACATTAGAAGAACCGTTTTCAGCCTCACAAACTGAAAGATTGTTAGTTCAGTCTCTAACAGACATGGTTCGGTCAGCTTTTAAGCTGCCCCTTTCTGAACCAGCAGCTACATTGGTTTCTTCATTGGGGTCCTTGAAAGCCCCACAGACTAATGGGTCCTTTCCGGTGCATCCATTATTAGAGGGACTCATTTATCAGGATTGGGAACATGCTGATAAACTTTTCCTTCCTCCTAAGAAGTTTGCTGTGGTGTATCCTATGGAGGAAAAGTTCAGCAAAAAATGGAACCTCCCTATAGTGGACGCTGCCATCTCTTCTGTGAACAAATCCCTGACATGTCCAGTGGACAATGTACAGATGTTTAAGGACCCAACAGATAAAAAATTGGGAACCTTATTAAAGACTGCTTTTTCTACAGCCGGTGCTGTAACTCAGCCTGCAGTGGCAGCCATTGGCATCTGTCAAGCTTTAAAGGACCAGATGAAACTGGTTTTCCCCCAGTCGTCTTCCAAGTCAGCCCTTGAGAGATGGAGCTCCTCCTCACAATCAGAAAACACATTGCCATTAATTTTTCCTCCCCTTAAGAGGCGGTGCCTCAGGTCCCTGGTCAGTCTTGGTGTTTCCTCCGTCCGGAGGAGACATGTTGCCAAGAGGACCTGAGGGGGGGCTCCATCTCCCATTGGCTGACCGGGACAGGTGTCTGCGGGTGCAGCAGTGTGTGTCAGCAGGGCTGACTGTGTGGAGTCTCTGTGCGGCAGGGGGTCAGTGGACCTTACCGGAGCCGCATCACTGGCGTGGAGGAGGACGGTTCTTTGACCACGGGCAACCCTCCTTAGGCTGTGGGCAGGAGGTGTCCCGGGTTCGAATTTCTTCTGTGCCCAGGTGAGGAGAAAGGCGCCATTGCTGCGTTCCCTTGGCGGTGTCAGCGGGGGGGGGGGGGCGTGTACCCACGTCTGAACGCCGCTTGACCCGGAAGACGCGGGGCGTCACTTCCGGGTAGGAATGACGCAATTGCCGTGCGCCGGGGAAGCTGGTCCAATCCCCTTAAAGGCGCGGGAAATTCGAACGGTCGGCTGGTGCTAGTAGCGTGGACGCGGCTGCAGACGGCAGTATCGAACGCCACAGCAAGCCAGGATGCTGGAAGAGGATGAGATTCCATCGGCCCAGGCTCCAGAAGGCAAAAGCACCAGCAGGATGCAGGTAGGCACCAGTGGGTGACCTTTGTATCCTTTGTATTGGGACAGCAGCTAGGTGGTGATGGTGCACTAGCAAGCTGGGGCCAGGGGGTTACTAATGTCACTGGGTGTGCACTTTAGTATTGTTTGGTGCAGTGTGTATTTTTTTCTCACCGCCATAGGTCCCCCTGTGTTTATCTTTTGGCAGGTGAAACCACCTAAAGAGCCAAAGCCCACTCCCAAGAAGCGGTGTGCAAAGTGTAATACCAAGATGCTCTTGGAAAACACAGAGCCGCTATGCAAAACATGCATTGACAAACTGATTGAAAAACAGTCAGATGCAGTTTATGCGAAGATTTTTGGATCCGTAAGAGATGATATGGCTAACACCTTTTAAGGATCTCAAAGTTTATCGCAGAAGTTAAACCTCCAGCAGTTCCTACTGGAGTTTCCTCTCCCATGGCCTCACCCAGATCAGAAGTCGCCTCAGGGTCGCACGAGTCGGTGAGAGAGCGAGCGGGCAGCAGCACAGCTAGTGTTTTGGCTACCGATAGCTCAGATCCAGAGCAGGAAGATGGGAGAGAAGAAAGAAAGGGACCCAAATACAAGTTATCTCTAGAAGACGTGGATGATTTGCTTGGGGCCATTTACGAAACTTTGGAAATTGAGCAGGAAAAAGAACTGCCTTCCAAACATGACCTGATGTACCAGGGTCTGAGGAAGAAAAGATCCAAAGTATTCCCAGTTCATCCGGTAATGTCAGATACCGTGAAAAACGAATGGGCAGACCCAGAAAGGAAACCTTTTTTTGCGGCCAGTCAAAAAAAGCGATTTCCTTTTAGTGAAGATCCAAAAGAAGTTTGGAATAAAAATCCCAAATTGCATGCGCCACTTTCTAAGGTCTCAAAAAATTCTTCATTGGCATTTGAAGACATGGGACACCTAAAAGATGGCATGGATAAAAAGGGCGACATTATCCTAAAAAGAGCTTGGGAGACAAGTGTCGCTAGTCTGAAGCCAGCCCTAGCCACCACTTGCGTGGCAAGAAACTTAGAGTTTTGTCTCTCTCAGCTGCAAGACCATATTAAAAATAGTACGCCTAGGGAGGAGATTCTGAATACTCTTCCAGTTCTCTCCAAAGCGGTTGGTTATATTGCGGATGCATCCGCAGAATCTGTCAAGCTAGCAGCAAGGTCAGGTGGACTAGCAGTTGCAGCAAGACGTGCGTTTTGGATGAAGACCTGGACAGGTGATGCTGCATCCAAAACAAGGCTGTGCAATCTCCCATTTACTGGGGATTTGCTTTTTGGTTCCGGCCTGGACGAGGCCTTGGAAAGAACAGCGGACAGGAAGAAAGCCTTTCCGGCGGAAAAACGAAAACCTCCACTTCGTGGGCGAAGAGATCGTCCCCAAGAAGAAAAGAAAGAGTACCCTAAGAAACTGGACAGGTCGCAAGGGGAAACCAAAGAGTAATGTCCTCTTTGGCTCTTCTAACCAAGCTACCAAACAATGAGTGCCAGTAGGGGGAAGACTGGCTACCTTCCTACCTCAATGACAGAAGGCGACAGCCAATCAATTTATTTTGGACATTATCGCAAGGGGCTACTCTCTGGAATTCAATTGTCATCCTCCAGAGAGATTTCTAGTAACGAGACTTCCCAGGGATCCAGAGAAAGCCAAGGCTCTTCCACTGTTGCTAGGGGAGATGGTGGACCAGAAGGTCCTTACTCCAGTCCCAGAGAAGGAAAAAAGAAGGGGTTTTTACTCTCACATTTTTGTGATCAAAAAACCTTCCGGGAAGTTTCGGTTAATACTAAACTTAAAACCGTTAAACCAAGCGATTCAATACAAAACTTCGCATGGAGTCCATATTTTCGGTCAAAAACATTCTACAACCAGAAACCTTCATGGTGGCCATGGATCTCCGAGATGCATATCTCCACATTCCCATCCGACAGAAGTCACAGAAATATCTGAGGTTAGCAGTGGAGATAGAGGGAAAGGAATATCATTTCCAGAGCAGAGCTCTTCCTTTCGGGTTATCCTCGTCCCCAAGGATATTCAAAGTGTTAGCAGAAGCTCTGGCCCCTCTAAGGTTAAAAAAGATGACCGTAATACCAATCCACACAAACCTAAATCAGGGTCTGGCTTGGTCATTTCCGACCTCACAGAAATTGACCACAGACGCAAGCAGTTGGGGTTGGGGAGCTCACCTAGCAGGGCAACCTGCTCAGGGGAGATGGTCCCCAGAAGAAGCCAAGGCATCTTCGAACTGGAGAGAACTTATGGCGATAGCCAAGGCCATGGAGTTTTTCCAAAACCAACTCGGAAGTCGTCACATTCTGATTCTTTCGGACAATGCCACAGCAGTGGCTTATGTGAACAAGCAAGGGGGCACAAGAAGCCCATCCCTAAGCCACATCTCCAACCAAATTTGCAGGTGGGCAGAAGGGAATCTGCTATCACTAGGAGCAGTCCATCTAAAAGGGGAAGACAACCAAGTAGCGGACTTCCTCAGCCGCCAGGAGATCTCCCAAGAGGAATGGGTATTACACCCGGAGGTGTAGAGGGAAATTACAGCCCGCTGGGGAATGCCAAACATAGACCTGTTTGCCTCTCGGAAGAATGCTCAGGTGAAACATTTCTTCTCGCTAACCCAGCAAGATCAGCCTCTTGGGATAGACGCTCTACAAAACCCTTGTAACTTCAAGCTATGCTATGCCTTCCCTCCGGTTCATCTGATACCGCGGGTGGTAAAGAAGTTTCTACAGGAACAGACGAAACTGATACTGATCGCACCATACTGGCCCAAGAGAACCTGGTTCTCTCAACTCCTCAGTCTCTCAGCAGCAGAGCCGTGGCTTCTACCTCACAGGGAAGACCTGATATGTCAGGGACCCCTGACAGGCCTAAAACAAGAGGGTTTCAAATGGGTGGCCTGGTTACTGAGGAGGACCTCTTGAGATCTAAAGGACTCTCAGATAAGGTGGTGACAACGCTTCTGAGCGTTAGGAAACCAAACACCAGAGCCATCTACAGAAAGACCTGGAGAAAATTTAACA
This sequence comes from Rana muscosa, assembly GCA_029206835.1. NCBI lineage: Eukaryota > Metazoa > Chordata > Amphibia > Anura > Ranidae > Rana > Rana muscosa. The sequence goes on from CM055123.1 coordinate 196,381,967, forward strand.
GTTGGTGCACTGAAAATAAAAGACTAAAAATGGATACACCCACCATCCTTGAATTTTTACAACAGGGCATTGATAAAGGGTTAGCGCTCAGTACTTTGAAAGTACAGATTGCAGCGCTATCGGTGTATCTAGAAAGGACACTACAAGAGGACCCTTTGGTCTCTCGTTTTTGCAGGGCATTGGCAAAATACAAAAAGCCCAAGACACAAAAATGTCCCACTTGGGATTTGTCAGTGGTCCTCAGGGGAATCATTAAACCTCCCTTCGAGCCACTACAAGATACATCTTTAAGATTATTGACTCTTAAAACAGTTTTCCTAGTAGCCATCACAACGGCACGTAGGATAGGGGAAATACAGGCTCTATCCGTTAGAGAACCTTTTTTGAAGATTCACGACGATCGAATCGTCCTTCAAACAGATCCGGGATTTACTCCAAAAGTGACGTCAACTTTTCACAAATCCCAGGATATAGTCTTGCCTTCATTTTGCAGTTCACCCAATAACAGCAAAGAGAAGGAACTAAGTCTTCTTGATGTCAGAAGGTGTCTACTTCAATATTTAGAAGTCACTAATGAGTTTAGAACATCAGATGCCCTATTTGTCTTATACGCAGGCCAACTAAAGGGTAAACAAGCGTCCAAAAAGACAATAGCTAGATGGATCAAGACAGCCATATTAGAGTGCTATAGTGTCATGGAAATTACACCACCTAAAGAACTTAAAGCTCATTCAACAAGGGCTTCAGCAGCCTCATGGGCAGAAAGGGCAGGAGCCACTCCAGAACAAATCTGCAGGGCTGCAACCTGGTCAAGATTCTCGACCTTTGTTCAGCATTACAGACTGGATCTGATTTCCAGCCAGGATCAGGCTTTTGGTAGGAAAGTCCTCCAAGCCATTGTCCCACCCTAGATTAGGTGAGTTCTTGGTTATCCTCTCAAGGGCTGACTTGGAAGACGACTGGGGGAAAAGCAGAGTTAGTTTCTTACCGGTAACTCTGTTTCCAGTAGTCTTCCAAGGCAGCACGATCCCACCCTAAAATGTCTAACCTCGTGGGGTTGTGTTGTGTATTATATCATTTCAGATTCCAGCCTTCGGTTCTCGGGGATGACTGACCAGGGACCTGAGGGACCGCCTCTTAAGGGGAGGAAAAATTAATGGCAATGTGTTTCCTGATTGTGAGGAGGAGCTCCATCTCTCAAGGGCTGCCTTGGAAGACTACTGGAAACTGAGTTACCGGTAAGAAACTAACTCTGCTTTTAAAGGACTTACCAGCCCAGCAGGCTCATGATCTAGCGGATCTGCCTAGGGCGTTATGTTTTGCGGTTGATGCCATTACAGATTCAATTCATCAGGCCCTTACGCTATCGTTGGTACACATGCGTAGACTTCTATGGCTAAAGAACTGGTCAGCTGAGACGCCTTGTAAAAAGCTCCTGGCTGGATTTCCATTCCACGGGGAGTGCTTATTTGGCGAAGACTTGGATAAGTACATCCAAAAGATCTCCAGTGGAAAGAGTACCCTTTTACCTGTTAAGAGAGAGTTCAAGGGTCCTTCCTTCAGACGACCTACCTCTCCAGTCCCAGGAACTTCAGCCTCTAAGCAGTTCCGACGGCCTCCCCGTTCAAATCCTGGAGGGAGAACTCACGGGCAGGTACAGGGTAATAAAAAAAAAAACTGGAACCGAAAGGGTACTAAACCAGCCCCCAAGTCGGCTCTATGAAGGGTCGCCCCCACTCAAACGAGTGGGGGGAAGGCTTCAGTTGTTCTCAGGGGCTTGGCGAGAGACGATCCGGGACAGATGGGCTCTCTCTACGGTGTCCCTGGGATACAAGTTGGAGTTACAGGAATTTCCTCCCCCTCGGTTTTTAAGATCAAACGTCTCAAGAGATCCGCTAAAAAGAAAATCTCTCCTTTTGGCGTTAGACCGGCTATTATCCCAAGGGGTAATTGTGGAGGTTCCGGTGGAGAAACAGGGGTTGGGATTTTACTCAAACCTCTTTACAATTCCGAAGCCCAACGGAGATATAAGACCCATACTAGATCTCAAGGGTCTAAACAAGTTCCTAATCGTCAGGTCATTCCGTATGGAATCAATTCGGTCAGTAGCCTCCACCCTACAAGGGGGAGAATGGTTGGCGTCCATTGATATCAGTGACGTTTATTTACACGTTCCTATTTTCCCTGGTCATCAAAAGCTTCTTCGCTTTGCGGTGGAACAACGCCATTATCAGTTCGTGGCCCTACCCTTCGGGCTGGCCACGGCCCCGCGCGTGTTCACAAAGATCTTTGCCCCTCTGTTGGCCGATTTAAGAACTCGAGGGATATCAATAATGGCCTACTTGGACGATCTTTTAATAATAGATCACTCTGTGCCCAACCTAAAGGCGGCTGTACGCAACACGGTAGAATACCTGGAATCCCGGGGCTGGGTCCTGAACCTGGACAAATTGGCCTTACAACCAGTAAAAAGACTGGAATATTTGGGATTACTCATAGACACAGACCAAAGAAAGATTTTTCTGCCTCTTCCTTAAGGGAGCTAATCCTAGCGGTCTGTGCAAAAAGACAGACATCCGTTCGTCTTTGCATGCGGTTGCTGGGAAAGATGGTGGCCTCATTCGAAGCAATTCCTTGCGCCCAATTCAATTCAAGGAAATTGAAGAACGCTATCCTCACCACCTGGAACAAAAAAGTTCAGGTCCTAGACTTCCCAATGTCCCTGACGCTGTCTGTACGCAGGAGTCTATATTGGTGGTTGCTACCCCAAAATCTACAAAAGGGAAAGTCGTTCATTCCAATCTCTTGGAGAGTGGTAACTACAGATGCCAGTCTTCTAGGCTGGGGGGCGATACTGGAGCAATGGTCACTTCAGGGAAAATGGTCGAATACCGAGAAGGCCTTGCCCATCAACCTGCTGGAAATTCGGGCGGCACGTTTGGCCCTGGAAGCATGGACATCCAAGCTACATGGTGCCTCTGTCAGGATCCAGTCAGACAATGCCACAGCTGTGGCATACATCAATCACCAAGGGGGCACCAAGAGTGGTGCGGCCCAGAAGGAGGTGAATCATATCCTGATATGGGCAGAAAAACATGTCCCATGCATATCCGCTATCTTTATTCCAGGAATAGAGAATTGGAAGGCGGACTTCCTGAGTCGGCAGCAGTTATCCCCAGGGGAATGGTCTCTTCACCCCGACATCTTCCTGGCAATATGTCAGAGATGGGGGACACCAGACGTAGATCTATTGGCATCCAGGTTCAACGCAAAGTTGGACAGCTTTATGTCCAGGACAAGAGATCCGCTAGCTTGCGGATCGGATGCGCTGGTGTTTCCATGGGATCAGTTGGCACTAATTTATGCGTTTCCGCTGCTGCAGTTATTACCTCGACTCCTCCGCAGAGTCAGGTTGGAAAAGAAGCCAGTGATTCTGGTAGCTCCGGCATGGCCTCGAAGATCCTGGTACGCGGACATTGTAAGAATGTCTGTGGGGAATCCTTGGACCCTCCCACTTCGTCCAGACCTGCTCTCGCAAGGTCCGATATACCACCCTTCCTTACAAACTCTAAATTTAACGGTCTGGCTTTTGAATCCCACATTCTAAAAAAGAGAGGTCTCTCTAACTCGGTGGTGTCTACAATGATCAATGCTAGAAAAACAGTATCTAGACATATATATTATAGAGTTTGGAAGGCGTATGTGGCATGGTGTGAGGCCAGAAAATGGCATCCTCGTAAGTATGTCATAGGCAGATTTCTTGACTTCCTACAGTGTGCTGTAGACAGAAATCTAGCCTTAAGTACTATTAAGGGTCAGGTTTCGGCCTTATCAATATTCTTTCAAAGGCCATTAGCTATGCATTCGCTAGTTAAATCTTTTTTTTACAGGGTGTGACTCGGATCAACCCACCAGTTAAGTCTCCCATGTGTCCATGGGACTTAAACTTGGTTCTATCGGCTCTTCAAAGACAGCCTTTTGAACCTTTGCTCCATATTCCTTTAGTTCTTCTCACCAAAAAGTTGGTTTTCTTGGTAGCAATATCCTCGGCCAGGAGGGTATCGGAATTGACAGCTCTGTCTTGTAAGGAGCCATATTTGGTTATCCATCAGGATAAAGTGGTTCTATGTACTCATCCAGCCTTTCTTCCAAAGGTCACGTCAAGTTTTCATTTGAACCAAGATGTGGTTCTCCCTTCCTTTTTTCCCAAACCCAGTTCGGTGGAAGAGAAGTTATTACATTCTTTGGATGTAGTAAGAGCAGTTAAAGCCACTGCTCAGATTCGCAAAACAGATGTTTTGTTTATTCTTCCGGAGGGCCCCAGAAGGGGTCAGGCAGCGTCGAAATCTACAATTTCTAAGTGGATTCGGCAGGTTATTATTCAAGCCTATGGTCTGGAAAGGAAGATGCCTCCATTTAAAATTAAAGAGCACTCTACTAGAGCAGCTGGTGCTTCTTGGGCAGCGCATCACCAGGCCTCCATGGCTCAAATCTGTAAGGCCGCAACTTGGTCTTCAGTCCACACATTCACAAAGTTTTATCAATTGGATGTAAAAAGTCATGAGGATATCGCCTTTGAGCGCAGTGGGCTGCAGTATAGATCCTCATGTCTGATGGCGCCCAGCTTATGTATAGGTGTCTCCCTCCCCTCATTTTGGCATTGCTTTGGGACATCCCACATAGTAATTGCTATGTCGCTGTGTCCCGTGATGTACGATAAAGAAGATTAGGATTTTTATAACAGCTTACCTGTAAAATCCTTTTCTTGGAGTACATCACGGGACACAGAGCTCCCACCTCTTTTTTTGGGGACACTTATTGCTTTGCTACAAAACTGAGGTACTCCCGGTATGGGAGGGGTTATATAGGGAGGGGACTTCCTGTCTTGGGTGTGCCAGTGTCCATCACCTGAAGGTAATCTCTATAACCCACATAGTAATTGCTAAGGCGCTCTGTGTCCCGTGATGTACTCCAAGAAAAGGTTTTTACAGGTAAGCTGTTATAAAAATCCTATTTTTTTTCCCCTTTGTCTTATTGGGTAGATTTCCTTTTATTTTCTGTCCTTTTAAGTTTTCTGTAGAACATAAAGTGAAAGGAAATCTCTCCAAATGGACTTTTAAATAGTCATCACCAGAGCATTGTCTGTTTTTTTCCATCACTTTCAGTCTAGTGATGTTGGTCACTAGGACAATTAAAGAGGATGAATCTCTCTAGCAGGGACACATACAGATTAAGTTTGGGCTTTTAATACTTTAACCACTCTTGTCCAGAAAAGTATGAATTTGTAAGTATAAGATCGATGGAAAATCAAAATGGTTCCTGTATTGAGAAGGTACATGCAAGGAAACTGTGGACATTCCTTGTTAAATAATGTTTACAATTTAGTTTGTTCCTGCAAAATTCACAGCCTGGTTTCCAACTAAAATGTTTCTGACATTTGCAGAATCTGAAAAGGCAAGCAGCAGTGATTTAGAATCTGAATTTCCTCTCTTCCCTATGGAACCTGCCACTTCAGAATCCAAGAACTCTGACTGCTCTACACCAGACACTCCTTTTAATGGTTCAAAAACAGTCTTCCGGCGAGTTCACCGGGATAGTGTGGACAGCGATGAATCGTTTAATGCTTTTTCATTAAGCTCTGATGAAGAAGAAGAGATACTAAAACCTCTTGATGAGATTATGAAAACTGCAGCACAGCCTGTGCCAGTTACCCCACAGAAAGCAGACCTGTCCTCAGTTTCTCTATCACCAATGCTTGATACGCCGGTAGGTATAATGTTTGTTGTTTTTTTTTATTTTTATGTATGTTCTTTTCTTATGGAGCCTTTTAAGGTGGTACACAGAAAAAAATGTAGCGTGAAATTCTGCGTTTGCTATGGGTTGTTTATGCCTCAACTTATCCACCTCAATACCGCCATATGTATACAGGTGGTTTTACCTGGATCGTGGTTGAGTCTACAACCATGGTCCGGTATCCTTATTATTTATTTTTATTTTTTTACAGCCGGTGATTCTATTTTTACATAAGTGGTTTGAGCAACAATACAGCCGCTGGATCGCTTTCACATGTAGCGGAAAGAGGGGGGCCCCCCCTCCCACCACTTCCTTTTCCATGCTCCCCATTGGGACAGACCAATCCGACCAGTGGAATTGGGTGAACTGAACAGAGAGAGAGGAACTGACTTTGTTCCTTCCCCAACTAAGATCAGATTTTGCAAGCTAATGCCGTGTACACATGTTCGGAAATTCTGACAAGAAAACCGTGGATTTTTTCTGACGGAATGTTGGCTTAAACTTGTGTTGCATACACACGGTCACACAAATCTTGTCGGAAATTCCGACCGTCAAGAACGCGGTGACGTACGACGAGCCGAGATCAATGAAGTTTAATAGGCAGTTCAGCTCTTCTGCTTGATTCTGAGCATGCATGTATTTTTGCGCGTCGGAATTGCATACAAACGAGCGGATTTTCCGATCGGAAAAATAGAGAACCTGCTCTCAATCTTTTGTTGGCGGAAATTCCGACAGAAAAAGTCAGATGGAGCATACACACGGTCGGAATTTCCGACAAAAAGCTCACATTGGACTTTCTTGTCGGAATTTCCGATCGTGTGTACGCGGCATTAGGCCTCATGCATACAGGACGTTTAAAAGCAGCCAGTGCTGCTGCCAGGAAAAATCAGTGTTAAAAACACGCTGTTGGCCACGTTTTTGAATAGCTTTTATGGGCTTTTTTTCAGTAAAAACACTCCCTATAATTTAAAAATGCCAACAGCTTGTTACAGAGTTTAGACGCGTTTTTGTGCATTTTTATTTTTTTACAGCCTCTGCTCCTGGATGCACAGGCTGTCTGTTTTTTCTACTGCCCCTAAACGCTTGTGCCTTCAAACGTCCCTGACAGTTTGTGTGCATGGACACATAGGCTAACATGGAGGGGCGTTTAGAAGCAGTTAAAAGCAAAACAAACAGCAGCGGTAAAAATGTCATGTGTGCATGAGCCCTTAAAGTAAGGCTCTGTTTGTTTTTTACAAATGACAAACTCATGCTTACCCTCTCCTTGCAGTGGTTTTGCACAGAGCAGCCCCAACCCTCCTCTTCTTGGGTCTCCTGATGACGCTCCTGGCCCCTCCCCCTTGCTCAGTGCTCCCATGGCAAGCTGCTTGCTATGGGGACACTTATTCCTGCTCTCTCCTGAGCTGTCTGTGTCTATAAGACACACAGAGTGCAGCCCTGCCCGGCCTGTCCCTGCTCCCTCCTCACTGGCTACGATTGACAATAGCCTATGGCTCCCGCTGATGTGTCCCAGCCAATGAAAAGAAAGAGATCTGGAAGAGTTGCTGCTTTCGTGCACCTCGCTGAATCAAGATGGGGCTTGGCTGAATATTGCGCGGGGGGGGGGGGGGGGGGGGGGGCGGCTGCGAGGTATGCTGCACACAGGTTTTTTACCTTCATGCCTTCTCTATCCTTACCGGACTGCATTCTTGGGGCTTCCTAAGTTCTCTGTTCTGTATATGCCATATATTGGCACAACCCTGTTTTGAGAGGATTGACATAGGGGCGAGTGCACAGTGATGGCGTTTTTAGTTGTTTTCTCAGGTCTGGTTCTGCAAAACCCGCTTCTTACCTGTGTTTGCTGCCTAAAATTTACCTTTTAAAAATCTCTGCTCATATTTGAAGTCACGGTTTGGACCATTGCTTTTCATATGTGTCAGCATATACTATATAAAACTGCGCTCCAGTTCTTCAGTACTCTCTACCCTCTCCTTAACAAATACCATTCACACGAAGTAGTAAAGTCTGATATCAACTGTTGTGGACACACAGAGCCCTGAATTCTGTTCTCCTCTGCCCCGTTACTGTGCCTGCATGTTACAGCTCATTTATTAAAATAAAGGCTGTGGTGTGGAGTTTATAGTATCACACAGTGTGCTTTGCTTATCACAGCAGAGAAAGCTCTGTGATTGAAGGTGGCCCATCAAATTGCTTTGAAACATGACATGACTAGTCTGTCTGTTGACTGACTCTTTCTTACTCATTGATTTTATATTTATCTTGCTTGCTTTAGACTGGGGGTTGGCAACCCGTCAATCGCAGGCAGGTGACGGATAGATCATGTCCCTTCCATGCCGACCCCAAAACCTGGACAGGAGCGGGGGTGGCAGTGGCATTTACTATAACTGATTACCTGTATTTTTCCTCCTGCAGCAGCCCTGACCCCCCCCCCCCCCCCGCTACTTTGCAGCACTGCTGGCTTCCCCTCCTCTGCCTCGAGCTGCTGCAGGGGATTATTTCATGATGGGGAAAGGGGCTGGTAAATGTGTAATTTACTGGCCATTTCCTTTTCTGAATGAACACAGTGAGTGATCAATACCAATCACTCACTGTGTTTATAACTGATGCATTGTAAACTGTTTACTATGATTCTGTTTGTGGATTAACTGGGAGACTGTACAGAGCCCTTCCTGTTCATTCATTCTGTGCAGCTGAGTTTATCCTAAATCTAATTTCTCTGTCTGAAAAGTGAGACATCAGGGGTCTTGTAAGAAATAATAAAATATGAAAAATAAAGGCTGACACTGTCCACTGCCCCACTGGCTGACACTGTCCACTGCCCCACTGGCTGACACTGTCCACTGCCCCACTGGCTGACACTGTCCACTGCCCCACTGGCTGACACTGTCCACTGCCCCACTGGCTGACACTGTCCACTGCCCCACTGGCTGACACTGTCCACTGCCCCACTGGCTGACACTGTCCACTGCCCGACACTGTCCACTGCCCACTGGCCGACACTGTCCACTGCCCCACTGGCCGACACTGTCCACTGCCCCACTGGCCGACACTGTCCACTGCCCCACTGGCCGACACTGTCCACTGCCCCACTGGCCGACACTGTCCACTGCCCCACTGGCCGACACTGTCCACTGCCCCACTGGCCGACACTGTCCACTGCCCCACTGGCCGACACTGTCCACTGCCCCACTGGCCGACACTGTCCACTGCCCCACTGGCCGACACTGTCCACTGCCCCACTGGCCGACACTGTCCACTGCCCCACTGGCCGACACTGTCCACTGCCCCACTGGCCGACACTGTCCACTGCCCCACTGGCCGACACTGTCCACTGCCCCACTGGCCGACACTGTCCACTGCCCCACTGGCCGACACTGTCCACTGCCCCACTGGCCGACACTGTCCACTGCCCCACTGGCCGACACTGTCCACTGCCCCACTGGCCGACACTGTCCACTGCCCCACTGGCCGACACTGTCCACTGCCCCACTGGCCGACACTGTCCACTGCCCCACTGGCCGACACTGTCCACTGCCCCACTGGCCGACACTGTCCACTGCCCCACTGGCCGACACTGTCCACTGCCCCACTGGCCGACACTGTCCACTGCCCCACTGGCTGACACTGCCCCACTGCCCCACTGGCTGACACTGTCCACTTTTAAGGTAGGCAAAATTTTATATTTTTTGTGACACTTGTTTAAATATATTTTTCTATGTTTTCCTTACTATTTAGTTAGGCCTTACTAGGTAATAAAGGATGCCAAACCCTGGTCTAATCTGTTCAAGTAGATCTCAACCTCTCAAAGGTTGCCTACTCCGCTGTAGACAAGGCACAAGCACATTTTTAAATGTATTAATGTGGAGTGTTTTTTTTTTTTTTTTTAACTTCATTCGGCATACAAATCATTCATAATGGTTAGAAGTTCTGACTTGTGTATTTCCAGGTTGACATTCTGTTTAGTGGAAGACTTATGATGATCTGTGTATTTTGACAGCGCTAGGTCCCACTGTCAGAATGGTGGGATTCCTCCATCCACTTCGATTTTGTGGATAGAGCAGTCTCTTGGTTGTGTTTTTTGATCAGGGGTTGTAGCCTCCATTAAAGCAAACCCTGCCCCTGCTGGCAAGGTTGGTATGTCCTTCTGCATATGCAAGACTACCTGGTGTGTGCCTGCTGGCCAGATGCTGAGAAATGCTGCTCTGCATAATTGAAAAAGATTGCAGGTGAACACATCAAACTCCTATTGAAAACACACAATTTTGGTTCTGGTGCCCTTCTACACAAGCCGATACATTGTCAATGTCAAACCAGTTTTTTTCTGGAACCCATATTGCCCTCACACTTCTTGTTTGCTGCTCTTGGTGGGTTTAATGATTTAGATTTAATTGTAACTTGGTACTTTAGAAAGATTTTATGGCCTCTGGCTTCAGTTGTCACTACAAAGTTAATTACCAAAGGTCTAAAAAAAATTGGGAATAAAGTAGGTTATGACCCTCAAGACATATGTGGACCCTTAAAGATTTAACGTTTGACCTGCATAGTACACAATGAAAAGAACGTTCATCATAAGTATATGTATTGGTATGCTTAATAAATTTAACAGTTTGACTTTATTTTTTTTTAAAGGCAAATAACAGATTAAAGGAACTTTTACAAACTCCTCGCTATGATAACAATCTGGTGCTTCTAGTAAAAGAGAAAGCGGAGAGTGAAAGGTATGTGCAGCCATGTGCTAAAATGATCGATTATACTTGTGTGTAAAAAGAAGTCTGTAAAAGCATGGCTTAATGAAATTGTAGCGAATGCTGATGAAAGGGAGATCAGTAATGTGTTTTCCAGATTTAGAATATAGCCATGACTTCTCTGATCTGACCTGTTTAAAAAAAAATACATACACACACCAATTCCCATGCTAGCAATAGAAGATGTGCTAACAAGTTCTAAATATCACAATCAACTGTACAATACACTGGTAAAATGTACCTCAATTAACAACCAAAAACTCCAGAGTCAAGTGTGTAATGCATCATAAAGTATTTGCATTTAAATACACTATAAATAACATTGCAAAAATGGTTCAACCAAATCCCAATTGTCCCACCTTAAAGCGGAACTTCAGCCATTTTTTCAACTTTCCATCTATTAAATCTTCTGGATTTAGACGAAAAGAAGAAAAATGCTGCTCTAGGCAGAAGTTCCGTTTTTTTTTTTTTTTTTTGTTTTTTTATTATATCTTATTACATTTTTTTTTTTTTTTTTTTAAAAAAGCCAGTAGCTACAAATCCTGCAGCTGCTGACTTTTAAATAAGGGACACTTACCTGTCCAGCGCACCCGCGATGTCGGCAGCCGAGGCTGAGCAATCTCTTGGCTGCCCAAGCCGCCATCCTCTGTGAGGGAATCAGGAAGTGAAGCGTTGCGGCTTCACTGCCTGGTTCCCTACCGCGCATGCGCGAGTGGCGCGGCCCATCCTCACTGATCCATGCTCTCTCCTGGGACCAGTGTGTTTCCCAGGAGACAGTGGAGGGTGGCGTGACTCCCACAGGAGTCTATGCCCTAAAGTGGGTGCAAATACCTGTCTTAGACAGGTATCTGCACCCCCTCCCCCCTGAAAGGTGCCAAATGTGACACCGGAGGGGGGGGGTTCCGAAAAGCGGAAGTTTCATTTTTGGGTGGAACTCCGCTTTAAGGTAAAAAGCCTTCCCTGTGCAGCTCCCCCCACCAGCTCTCCCTTATGCTTACCCGAGCCCAATCTCGATCCAATGATTTTCTCAAGAGCAGCGGCTTTCTCAGCTCTTTCCCTCCTCGCAAGACAAGATTGATGGCAGCAGGAGCCATTGGCCGAGCCCCGCTGTTTGTGTCACTATAGAGAGATTAGTGCTAGTTCACACCAGACGCAGTTCCGTGTTCTTTTTTTCTGCACTAAAAATGCATGCACATTGTTTTCCATGTATTCCAATGGCTCTACTTCACACCAGTGCAGTCAGTTCCAGTCCGTGTCCGGTGCAGAAACTGACCGGAACTGACTGTATTGGTGCAGAAAAAAACGTAACTCCGCGGAACTGCATCTGATGTGAACTGGCCCTTAATTCAAAATAAAATCATTTTAGAATCACTTGAAATTTTTAAAGAGCTCTTTATTGAGCTTTAGGCAGCAAGCAAGCCAAAATAAAACAGAATGTGTTGTCACCACTGCGACAAAATGTGCTGAGTTTTTAGGAGATATCCATCGTCCATACAATATCTACTACATAAATCCTTCCAGCATTAACGCTATATGCTCAAATCCTAAAAACACCAATTTTAATTCTTAGGCTGAGTTCACACTGCAGCACGCTTCAGCGCGTCTCCATTCACCGTTTCAGGTCCGATTTCAGCCTGAATTTTGGGCTGAATTGTAAACTAAAATGGACCAAATGACGCACAGGACTCCTGTGCTGTTTGCACCGGAGCCGCTGCGGAAATGTGTGGACCAGCTCCATAGAGAGCCGGTCACAATCCAATTAGCAATAATGTAAACCCCAGTCATGAAATCTGAACAGATCGCATATATCTGTAGTGTTTACTTGTCTCTCTCCAAAGCTTGTAGGGTCGTTTCTCTCTGGTGCTTCATTCCTCTGTTATCGGCATGAATCACTTCTGAGAAGTTTTCCCCGTGTGGAGGGGGAAGGGGTGTCCCTTTCCTCCAATTAGCTTTCACGTAGTGTATAAGAGCTGTAACTGCAGCTCTGCACCCCCTCTGTACTCTTCACAGATGCAAAAAGATCTTATCACTTTTAGGCTCTTTTTCTTAGAGAAGACTGCATATAAACAAGTAAAACTTATGTAGGGGGATTTGTTTCACCTCTGTGTAGCGCCTGAGGCTATTCACGTCACTGCGTATATGAGAGGGTTTACAACCACTTTGATAGCCAATCTTAAAGGGACCATATAATAAACATAAGTAAATCGAGCATATTTGTATTTATCCCTTTTTAAATACGTGGTCAGCTTTATGTTTGCCTTTTTGTTGCTTATTGCTCAATAAGAAAGCTTTTTATATAGTCAATTTTAATGATCATCTTTGTTTCAACACAAACTTCTTTCTCTTCACCAGGCTGAATGTAGGGCTAAAACAGTCTATATACACATTTAATTTTTCTTTTGTTCAACCAGTGAGTTGAATGGAAAAAAAACTCACAGATCCCCCACATCCACACAAGCGATGTAAATGCTACTGTATTCTTTGCTTTAAAAAACAAGTTCAACACAAATCTGAGTATATGCGTTTTTGGGTGTGTATTATTCATTTAGCAGTTTTTTGTTCTATGCGCTATTTAGTGTAAAAAATAACAAAAGAAATCTGAGATGCGAATGTAAACATAGGAAATGAAATTAACTGGGCAGATTTGTCCAGAGTAATTTTCTAAACGTATGTGTATAATTAGTGGAATTCGCTCTTGATTGCTGAACCTGCCAGGATGAAAACTGTGTGAAGTGTCGGGACACAGGGCTGTTATTCTTTTTTCTAAATTCCTAAGTCACAAAGGTAGGGAAAGCCTGTGCATACCAGGTATCCCATCCTTATTGTAGATCAGAGTAAAGCATGGATTAGGCCCCAAAGCATGCACCCTGAAAAACAATTTGGCAATGGACGTTTCTATGTTTTCAGCTAATAGACAGGAAAACATTGGTCCATGTAAAGAAGCAGGATTTGTCATTAAAACGAGGAGGACCTGAATGAGTTACTATAAGCAAAAAACATTTTTCAATTTTAAATGCAAATTAATATGCAATCACAGGGTATGACACCCTCGTAGACTGTCCCCTCCCCTAATTATCATGCTGAATGGCAGATCGCCACAGTGGAAGCTCCCATTATTATCTTCAATTTTTCTCTTTCTCATAATCAGTTTTCAGTTAATGTCCAGGCCTTGTAATGTGTCAACTTGTTATCATTTAACAGAATCAATGCAATAGAAAAGCAGCTTCACAAAGACCTAGAAAGGGGACAGGGAGTGGCTGATGAAAAAGTGATGGACCGTGAACAGAATGAAGAACTTACAGACGAGCACAGGTAATCCACTTGTTTACAAAATTTCTGTGTTTTTTTTTATTTATTTTTTGTTCTGAAGTACACCGGGAATTGTATTTCATCCATTTTATGCTTGTGTCAAAGCAGTGTTCTAACTCATCCCTTCGATTTATTCATTGTGTAGCTTGATTAGGTTCCGCGCCCATTGTGGATTTAATCAGCTTCAGAAACTTGCATAAAGCTGAAATCTAGGGAAAATTCAAAACTTCTCTTGCAGTTGGTCTACTTACCGCATTGCACGGGTTAAATGCTCAATTTTGTTTAGGTTATTTATAAATGCAATTTTACATACCTTGTCACTAACTTCTGCAAATAGGCTTCCCATTTGCTGTGTGACTAGTAATCTGAAGTTGCCTCTCTGCGGCGTTTCGTCTGTTAGTTGCACTCTGAGCTGAGGTCATTGCATACATTGCAGGATCAGCCGTCCTGCATTGTAAGTTAGGATGCCAAGGGTGCACCGTTTTATTGCAGAGCATTGGAGGGAGGAGAATGGTGGTTGCAGGTGGGAGCAAGGAATAAGGTAAATCTGCTTTTTAACAGTACCCTAGACAAAAACAAGCCCCGATGCAAAGTTTGTTTTGAAATTTTATATTGACCACTTCAGCCCCGGAAGGTTTTACTTAATGACCAAAGCTGTTTTTTCTTATCGTCCATGGACGGACACGGCTCCTTAAATCTTGACAAAGTGGGTTATGTTCCTGTTCATAAACATGTAAACATGTAACTTTAACAGAGTTGAACAGCCCCGCCCAGGGGGCGTTCCCTCCGTACATAACCCTCCTACCTGCAGTCAGCAGCCTCAGTTTTTTTCTGCCTAGCAGAGAAGGACGTGGCTCCCTTTGGGCCCAGGGTCCTGAAGGATTTTTTTTATTTTATTTTTCTTTTTTCTTTCGTGATCTTCTATCAACTGCCGGCTGGGCGACAGGCTGGATATATAGATCCTTGTAGTCTTCCCAGTTCCGGCCATCGAGCGTGCCAGTCCCTTGCTTCGCGCTTGGTTCTGACCACGACATACCCAATGGCTCCAGGGGTGGCCAGTGAGCACATGCTCCGGGGTCCACATATGACTGGGCTGCTTGTTGCCTCACTCACAGTGGACCGGGCCGACAGCTACTCCATACCCTCGGTTGTGGGTCTGTCAGAGACGCGCCAGCTTGTCCTCGCAAGGACAGGCAAGTACGGTTCCGCCTGTCTCGGAAGGATGGAACAGCTGGGCTTCCCGGGATTAAGGGGTTCTTCTGTCCTCCCTTTCCCCTCCTGGCCTAGGGCCCGTTGCAACCGGGGTGTACCTGTGGGGCGCCAGGGTCCGCTTTCTGTGAGGGGGGTCTGTCTCCTGTAGGCCTTCTCGTCCACATCCCTGGCCTCTGGCACCATTTTTTTGCGGCGCTGACGCCATTTTTAGTGGGTTTTTTTCTGTGTTAAAACTTCCATTGGTGGCCATTTTGTTGTAGCCGAGCTGTGGCGCAGGTCGGTATTGCGGGCGGACATTTTCTTGTGGTTTGCGCCCTTTTTATCTGAGGCGTCTGGCGGCCATTTTGGAGTGGGTTTGGCCTGTAGCACTGGCTTCTGAACAGCGCAGTTCTTTCTTCTCCTCAGCTTTTTCATCACACGCTGTGTATACAAGGCGGGCAGCGGTGCTGAGCGGTCTCCTTCTGGGGGGTGAGTCCCCTGGGTTACCCAAAGTCAGTGCAGCATGGAGGGTGGACTCTTATGTGTGTTTCACTTGGTCCCTGAGGGCTGTCAGTGGGCGTTTATGGAGTCAGTATGTGACCTTTCTTCCCCATACATTGCCAGAGGCAGCAAATGGTGCCCCTGCACCTGCGGTTTCCTTGGATACGTTTATAGATAGTCCTGGAACCCATTGTTGCCAAGGTAGAAATGGATTGCGGGCGTAAGGGGGGTAAGAAAGTGCCCCCTCCCACCGCTATCTTCTGGGAAATGTTTGTCAGGGCCCTTCTGAGTTCACTTTTGATGCTGTGAGGGACACTCTCCAGCGGGGAATGCAGCTGGGACTTCCGGAGAGGAGTCTGTCTCCCTTAGGTCACACAAATCTGCCCGCTTTGTGACGTTTTTTCCTTATGTTACTTTCTTTTGATAGTTCATACATAAGGAATGGGAACGGCCGCAGAGGTCTTTGTGGTCCCCCAGCGCATGGCGGTCCGTTGTCATACAGGACCCTTCTGTTGAGAGGTCCAAGGCGGTGATGCTGGGGTCAGTGTTGCGACCTATATATGGCTGCAACTTTCCATGTAGGGCAGCACAGTGGTGTAGTGGTTAACTCCCTCACCTGGCAGCAAGAGGGTCACTGGTTCGAACCCGGACCCCGACACCACCTGCCTGAAGTTTGCATGTTCTCCCTGTGTCTGCCTGGGTTTCCTCCGGGTACACGGTTTCCTCCCACACCTCAAAGACATGCGCGCCTTCGGTGCCACAGTAAAAACGTATGCACCAATACATACACAGTGTGTGTATTTTAAATGGCCCCGGTCGCAGTTTGCTTGGGGTTTGCATGTTTTCCCTGTGTCTGTGTGGGTTTCCTCCGGGTGATCCAGTTTCCTCCCACACTCCAAAGACACATGCGCCTTCGGTGCCACGGTAAAGACGTATACACTAATACATACTCTGTGTGTGTGTCTGTAACTGATTTCCAGAACCTCTGTATCTGCGGTGGTGCTGCGCAGCCTGATTGGCTGGAATGCTGGTCCGCTGGCTAAGCTCCCAAGTGAGCTCTGGCAGATTGCCTTTCTGAGACTTTTTGGTACCTCGCTGGATGACATTGTTAAGATGTCACTGGAGGTAAGAGCACTCTTCTCTCACAGTCCTCTGAGGGGAAGGAGCCGCGCTGTTGGCCGGGGCCCTCCGATTCCGCGCAGAAGCGGTATTTTCGTCAGCAGATCCTCCCGGCTGACAAGGCTCTAGCTGGGGGACAGAAGCATCCCTGGGTGCGTGCACGAATGTGCCGGCTAACATACCATGCTACGCATGGTAATTTGTCACCGTCTGACTCAAGGGTGGGGGGGGGGGGATGATTTTGCGAGTTTGCAGCTCGGTGGACCTCTCTGCTCTCTGACCAGTGGGTCTGCGAGGTGGTCACTTAGGGGTACAAGGTAGAGTTTCTTCTTGTCCACCACACAGATCTTTCCCTTCAATTTTTCCTCTCCTTCCGGCTCGTCAGTCTGCTTTGATGGGAGCAGTAAAAGACTTGCTCTGGTGCAGAATAATTTTACCTGTGCCCCTGGTGGAAGGGTTTCAGGGATTCTATTCGAATCTGTTGGTAGTCCCACGGAAGCACGGTGTCCGTCCAATCTTGGACCTAAGGGCCCTCAATACCTTGTAGGGCAGCACAGTGGGGTAGTGATTAACTCCCTCACCTGGCAGCAAGAGGGTCACTGGTTTAAACCTGGACCCCGACAACATCTGCCTGGAATTTGCATGTTCTCCCTGTGTCTGCGTGGGTTTCCTCCCACACTCCAAAGACATGCGCGTCTTCGGCGCCACAGTATGAACATACGCATTAATACATACAGTGTGTGTGTGTATTGTTTTTGTGGAATTCTGGCATCTCTGGACACCAGGGTAGCATACTTGCATGTCCCCATCTGCAACAGCCATCTGAGTTTTCTGCGCTTTGCGATTTGACTTGGCGTCGGCACCAAGAGTTCACAAGGTGCTTGCCCCCGATCTGGGCTTTGCTGAGACAGCAAGACATCGATATCGTGGGCTACTTGGACGTTCTTCTTTTGAGAGCTGATTCTGGCCCAGAATTAGAGGAGGACATGTCTATAGCCAGTCAGACCCTCCGGGACTTTGGGTACTGAACGTACAGAAGTCGGTGTTGGTACGGACTTAGTGTCTGAAGTCCCTAGACTTGATCCTGAATTCTTTGGAGGCGAAGGTCTTCCTTCCTTTGGAGCCGTTGCAAACGGTCATCTCTCCCCTTTTTGAGTTTGAGTTCTGGGCCTCATGGTGGCCTCCATTTTGAGGCAGTTCCGTCTGCCGAATTCCACACTCGAGTATTGCAGGAAGAGATCCTGTCCACTTGGAACAGATCTCTAGATTCAAGTAAGTCACCTGGTCAAGTCTTCCCTGAGAGGGCGGCTGCATTTCCCGACTCTTCAGTCCGGGAGGTAGTCCCTTCCTTTCCATAGGACTGTGATCACGACGGACGCCAGCCTGACGGTCTGGAAGAATCTCGACCGCTGATCGTTTTCCTCGAAATTCGAGCGATCAGACTGCCTCTCCAAGGGGTCGCAGAGACTTCATGGGCGTCTGATCAGGTTTCAGTTGAAGGGCCGCAGCGTCGGTAGTCGCTCGCATCCTAAGTTGGGCCGAAAGGAGCGTGCCGGCTCTATCGGCTGCTTACATCCGGGCGTAGAGACCTGGCAAGCGAACTATCGGAGTCGCCAGATGCTGGACCAAAGGGTATGGTCTTTTCACCCGGAGGTGTTTTCAATTACTTTGTCGAAATTGGGGCACACCAGTTGTGGATCTCCTGGTTTCTCGACTCAATCGCAGGTGTCGGTTTGTGGCCAGGTCCAGGGCTCCCTGGGCAGACGCGTCGGACGCGTTGGTGGCTCCATAGGGAATTTATGCCTTTCCCCTACTGGAATTGCTTCCTCGTCTGCTCCGCAGAGTGGAGGCCGCGGGGATTCTGGTGATTCTAATCGCCCCAGATTGGTCCCGGTGTCCCTGGAACGCCGACCTCGGGAGACTGGTAGCTGACACTCCCCGGCGGCTGCCAATGCGGGAGGACCCTCTGTCTGAAGGTCCCATGCTTCATCCTGTTTTACAGTCGCTGGCTTTAACGCCTATTGAAAGCCAGGTACTAAGGGACCGTGGTCTGGCAGATTCGATAATCCCCTTTATGTTGAGGGCCCGGGAACCTTCTTCCCGGACGATCTACCATTGCACTTGGAAGGCCTACATCTCTGTCTGATGAGATGACCGGGCGCCCATGGTTTCTCGGATCCTGATGTTACAGTGCGGAGTGGATCTGAACCTTGCCTTGAGCACTGTTAAGGGGGAAGATTTCAGCCTTGCCTGTCTTCTTCCAACGGCCTCTGGTGGCTCACTCACTGAAAAGTACATGTGTGCATGGGGTCCGACACGTGGTTCCTCCGTTTGGACCACCGCTTCCTCCATGGACTTGCCTCTAGTGCTCTCGGTACTTCAGGAACCTCCCTTTGAGAACATCAGGGAGATTCCCCTCTTTCTCAAAAAGTTGCCTTTCTAGTTGCCACTACTTTGGTCAGAAGGGCTTCTGAATTAGCGGCCTTGTCTTGCAAGTCGCCTTACTTGGTCCTCCATAAGGATAAGCGGTGCTTCGACCGCAACATTCGTTCCTTCCTAAGGTGGTTTCGGCTTTTCACCTAAACAAGGACATTGCTTCCATTCTTGTGTCCTTGGCCGTCGCATCCCAGGAGGCTGCGCTACATACCTTGGATGTGGTACGTGCCCTACGGGTGTACCTGTCTGCTACTGCTCCGTTTTGGAGTTCTGACTCACTGTTTGTGCCAGTATCTGGTCCACAGAAGGGACTGACGGTCTCATCGGCCACCTTTCTAGGTGGATCAGGCTGATCGTCATCCAGGCCTATGCCCTTTAGGGGCAGGCGCCTCCCTTGTCACAGCGCATTCAACCAGGGCAATTGGTGCTTCCTGGGCTTTCCGACATCTAGCATCTGTCTTCAAGGTGTGTGAGACGGCGACCTGGTCGTCTGTTCACACTTTCCCAACGTTTTACAAGGTTGATGTGTGTGCATCTTCGGATGCTTCCTTGGCCGCAAGTTTTTGAAGGCGGCTGTTTTGAGGTTGCAACTCCTCCGTGAGGAGCTCTGTTCTTTTGGGGTGAAGTTAAGTCTTCCCACCCCTCGTTTTTTCTGACACTGCTTGGGGACGTCCCACTTTGTCAAGATTTAAGGAGCTGGGTCCGTCCATGGACGATAAGAGAAAATAGGATTTTTTTTTGTACTCGCTGTAAAATCCTTTTCTCGTTCGTCCATGGACAGACACAGCACCCACCCCTCCTTTTTTTTAGTTTTGTTCTGTTTTACTACGAACTAAGGCTGCTGACTGCAGGTAGGAGGGTTATGTACGGAGGGACCGCCCGCTGGGCGGCGCTGTTCAACTCTGTTAAAGTTACATGTTTTAAGATGACTAACATGTTCTGCCTAGTCCTCTCCTATGAACAGAAACATAACCCACTTTGTCAAGATTTAACCACTTGAGACCCGCGCTATAGACTAAAGACGTCTGCAGCGCGGCTCTGAAGTGCTGAGTGGACGTCCTGCCTTTTTCACTCCCCCTGCGCGGCGAGGAACAGCTGTGCAAGCCGTGTCACGTGTTGCCGATGCGCGTGCCTGGCGGCCGCGATTTCCGCCAGGTACACGCGATCGGCTGTTCGAGGCAGGACGTGGATCTCTGTGTGTAAACACAGAGATCCACATCCTGTCAGGGAGAGAGGAGACCGATTCTGTGTCCCTTGTACATAGGGACACAGATCGGTAACGTCCCCCACTCAGTCCCCTCCCCCACACAGTAAGAATCACTAATAGGGAACATATTTAACCCCTTGATCGCCCCCTAGTGTTAACCCCTTCCTTGCCAGTCACATGTATACAGTAATCAATGCATATTTATAGCACTGTTCGCTGTATAAATGTGAATGGTCCCAAAATAGTGTCAAAAGTGTCCGATATGTCCGCCGCAATATCGCAGTCCTGACAAAAATCGCAGATAACCGCCATTACTAAAATCTATCCCCTATTTTGTAGGCGCTATAACTTTTGGGCAAACCAATCACTATACGCTTATTGCAACTTTTTTTTACCAAAAATATGTAGAAGAATACGTATCGGCCTAAACTGAGAAAAAAAAAATGGGATATTATAGCAAAAAGTAAAAAAAATTGTGTTTTTTTTTTTTCAACATTTTCTGTCTTTTTTTGTTTATAGCGCAAAAAATTAAAACCGCAGAGATGATCAAATACCACCAAAAGAAAGCGCTCTTTGTGGAAAAAAAATGATAAAAATATCATTTGGGTACAGCGTTGTATGACCGCGCAATTGTCATTCAAAGTGCGTCAGCGTTGAAAATTGGTCTGGGTACGAAGGGGGTTTAAGTGCCCAGTAAGCAAGTGGTTAAGCATCGGAAGCAAAAGCCTGCCCACAACTGAGCCTGCGTGAGCCGCCATGCTGATACCCCAAAACTTGTTTAAAGCAGCCAGCACAGCAAGGGCTGGTATAGCAAATTTAAAAGGAATATGTGCAGCGCTGACGTGAAAAATATCTGTATAACTATAGAATGATCAGATGTATGTATCAACAAGTGAAAATCAGATCATATCTTTAAAAGATCATAAACCTACAAAGTACCACAAAAAAATCTAAACATGAATATGAAAATATAAATCTCACACTGATGTGTGAATAAACAGTGATCTAGATTCAAATCATGTGACAAAGTGGGATGACCACAAAAAGAGAGAGAGAGAGAGAGAATGGAAAAACAAATAAAAATGAGTCCACATAGGTGAATAAAACAATTGTTGAAATGGAATCCAAAAAAGGAGGGCAAGTCCTTATGGCTTCAGCAACAATCACGTGTGTAGAGGAGACGACCACCACCAACTTTGAAAAGGTTTACTGGAACGTGTGGGCTCAATAAGGCATATGTCCAATAAATCGACAAGGCTTTGAGGTGTATATACACCAATAAGATGGAGCTTCCACGCCCCTTAATCCTGGCCATGATAGGAGATGATCCCTCATTTCCTTGTACGGCTCAATGTTGTAATAACTGGTCAGGACTGGCAGCCTCAAGTCAAGGGGTGGACCGTGTCTTTCTTATACACCCGGTATAACCATATTCAATAGTCAAAGTAACGCAATGGCATCAGCAGGGCTCCTCTGAAGCGTTTCGTCTAAACAGACATCATATCTCCCCAGATGATTTCTGATTAGTCGAAACCTGCTGATGCCATTGCGTTACTTTGACTGCTATTGAATACTCCTCTAATTGCTTTTTATTCATGGAAAGGTGACTGTTCCTGTTTGGAAGATCAATCCTGGATGGAAGAGATGGTCCGGCAGGCTGGGATGGTCCTAGTAGATGGATATCCAAATAGATCTGTACAGACTCCAAAAATGAAAAAGGAATAGAGAGAGATGCTCCCAATGGTGTAGGTCAAACCACGTTTGGTTTATTTAAAAAAAAAAGTCATACATAAATGACAGATAAAAATAGTGGTCACAATAAAACATATAAAAAGCAATGTGGAGTGCAGTAATGCTAACCCGACGCGTTTCGTCTCAAGCGGTCATCAACTGTTGCCCCAGTTGATGAACGATTGAGTCGAACCGCATCGGGCTAGCATTACTGCACCCCACATTGCTTTTTTATATGTTTTATTGTGATCACTATTTTTATCTGTCATTTATGTATCACATTTTTTTTTAAATAAACCAAACGTTGTTTGACCTGCACCATTGGGAGCATCTCTCTCTATTCCTTTTTCGTTTATGGAGTCTGTACGGATCTATTTGGCTATCCATCTGCTAGGACTATCCCAGCCTGCCGGACCATCTCTTCCATCCAGGATTGATCCAGGCATCCCGGGACCACAAGGATCCTTTTAACACTGATCCAGACCATCTGGGATCATAAGCTCGCATTACCCACTGTTGTACAACAGATGAGTCCACCCCATTTGGTAAGAGTACCCAATTTGTTCATTTTGTGAAGCTTTTAAGAGCAACAGCAGACAACTTGATTTCCTTGTACTCTGTGCCATCTAATGGGAAGAATTTCTCTTCATTGTGTTTGCCTCACATGGACTTTTCTTTACACTGTCATTTGAAGCACCAAGGCTTCTCTGAACTTTTTTATTATTAGTTCTCATCCTTGTATATATTTGTTCACAATTCACATTGTGTTATTTCTAGTGTGCACATTTTATATTGTTGACCATTTAGCGCTGCACTATTTATCCACCAGTGATGTAATATTGCAGATTATACCAGTCCTTAGATGTGGTAACTCCATGTATGTATTTATTTTTTTCTCCTTTATTTTCACTTTGTGATTTTGCCAGTAATACACTTCCTGTCTTGAGGTCACAACACTCACTAACTGTACTATATAGAGGGAGAACCAGCGCTGTCAGCCTAGGACAGGCCTATAAACACCTTAGTCTATCTCTCCCCTTATACATAACAGAGGTGATCGATTCTCTAGATCTCAGAGAAAGCTGAGAATAATGTAACTGTTGAAGAGGAAGTAATCCCTGATGGGTTTTACTTCCTCTTTATTCCCCTGCAAAGTAAAACCATAATAGACTAGTGTGCATTGCTGTCATACAGATATGAAATATTTATTATTTGTGGAAATAACATGGTGTGGGGGGTTTTGCCAGTCAGTCTGGGTCACGCTCCTCCAGCCTGTGTCTTAGAAGAGGGAGGTGAAGTCTCCATTAATCTACTTGTAATATCCCACCCTCATTGTGTTTAGCTGGTTAGTGGGCATGGAGGGAGTGGGCTGTCATTTACCACTGTGTATATACCCACATGTGTGACTCTATAGTCACAGTTGTGATAGGAAGGAAATGCCTTGCATAGAAACTCGCTGAAAACTGAGCATGTGCAGAGTTGCCACCACAGCTTCAAAATCCCTAGCTGAACTGAGGACCTGATCAAAAGAGGGAGACAGAACAGCAGGGTCAACCAGTTTTTTTGCAGAATACAGAAAAAT
Organism: Rana muscosa; assembly: GCA_029206835.1. Classification (NCBI taxonomy): domain Eukaryota; kingdom Metazoa; phylum Chordata; class Amphibia; order Anura; family Ranidae; genus Rana; species Rana muscosa. Next base: position 196,405,581 of record CM055123.1, read on the forward strand.
AATTATCTCATAGTGACTGAGTACCACCATTTTATTGATTTTTATGATGTGGGTTTAGGGACACTTTAAAACAATAATGATTTGCCAGAGCTCATGGAGCATCTGCCAGGAGCCTTACCAGATCAGTGTCCACTTCCTCTTGAGCCAGTCCAAGGCAGTGGGAATCTCTGGAATGCCCTCTATACCATCCTAGGAAGCAGATGAGGAAAAGTGTAGAGCAGTGTGTAATGATCCCACAGTGTTTCCAGAGCATTCACTGCTTCTACTAGAGGATCCCTCTACCTGGAGACATTCCAGATTTAACATTTCCAACATAAATCTTGAAAAGTGCTCGTTGGTTCACTGTACATATTTCCAGTATTTAACTAATCTGGTATGAATAGCTACCACTGCTTGTTGGCCGACTGGAGAGACTTTCAGGATTCACCATATCTGGCATGGATTTTCCAGCAGCGGTTGATAGTGTTCTCTACTAAACCAAGGACTGCGTTCCTGTGCGATTCACATTCGATGCAATGTGATGCAAATTGAGCCTTTTCTTTTATTGGGATGAATAGCAGTGGCCCACAGTAAAAATTGTGCATGTACAACTTTAAAGAAAATGCAATGCAACTGGATTGCATGGTACTCCTGTACCACTGTGATCCGGTGCAGGCAACCTCTGTTTGAGGTGTTGGTAACTTAACATTGTTACCAGTTGCAGTGCGTTTTTTAAGTGGTGTGGGAACTGCACACAGAATGTGGGTTTCCCGAACTGCATTCTGGTGTGAATGGACTTAACCAAGAACAGCAGAGCTGAAGGCGGCACTAGCAACAAAAAAAAGACGGCACAGTGGTAGTAGCGTTATCCTATGCTGGGCAACAGCTTTTGTTGTCTGTGTTCATTTCCCCTGTATGCAGCAGTATAACCCAACAGTCTAAGAATTCCTCAATGGACGAGAAAGATGTCACCTTTTAGGTGGTTCTTCTGGATTGTAAACAATTGTATGTGTCTGTTATAATGGCAGTCCTTGGCATCACAGTAATACTATTGTTTCCAGGAATGTTTTAGATCTGGAACACAATTTTTCTGTAGTTAATTCTAGAGGAGTTTTTGAACGTAGCACTTTTACTCACTTTACAGGGACCTATTAAAGAAATTTTCAGTTGCCGCAAATGCAATACCAGATCACCATCCAGGAGAGGAAATCTTCCATTTGTCTCAATCAGGAAGGATCTTTAACATTTGTACTCTTAACCTGCAACACTTACAATCCATCTCTGGCAGCTCTGAAGAAATGATCATATTCAGGTAACCTAATGATCTTCTGGATCAGTAATATACTAATTTTGTAGACATATAGGCATCTGTTTTCCCTTCTTTTTCTGTATGTTAATTTTACAATAAATTGGGAAAGCTCAACTAATTCTTGGTTCACACCTACAGGTGCGACCATGTTTCTGTGTGCAGGGCAGCCCATTCAGTTCATGGGTGGCCCTGTGTGTGAGAAACATGGAAAATAAGTATTTGATTCTTTTTCAAAAACGTGCCACGATAATCTGCGCAGTGCTATGGCACCATGCTGTTTGGTGTGTGTGAAAATGAGCGCATTTGTGGGGGTGCCATTAACAATCAATGGTACTGCTGCATATCTGCTAAAGGGCAGCACAGTTTTGCATGCATTCCTGATGCGCAAGGGTCTGAGCCTAAGAGTGGACTTATGCTCTTAGTGCCAGTCAGGCTTTACACAAATCAGTTTGACTTTTGGAGGACTTTTACTGTCTTGTATTTTTCCTGTGCAATGCATCTCTGGCCTTAAGCCTGGTACACACAGTTTTTGTCATTCAACCGAGCGGACTAAACAGGAAAAAAAATTGAGGAGCCCAGGAGGAGCTGCTATACTAACAATCCTATGTTAGTACAGCAATCTCCCCCCCCCCGCTTAGCTATTGTGTTCTGACTGGGGGAACCCCCCGCCAGAACGCACTGGCCAGTGTTTTTCACTATTGGCTGAGAGCGCTAATCGGGTGCCGATCGGCAGACCTTTTTCCTGTCATGCCTATTCGACAGAAGCTGGCTTGGCTGCCATACACACAGGCTGAATATCGGCCCTTTAGAAATGCATTAAAATTGATTGCTTTACAAGTGCAGAGCTGTGTCCCTATTTAACAGATTCTGGAGAGCCAAGGACCACTGGGCAAAATAATAGTCTATGTCCTGACCCAAGAGCAGCTGGTTCCTTTTGGGCTATTAAAATTTCAAAGCAAAAATCCTATTAGTGTCATAGTATGAATCCCAACCATTGAGTAAACAATCAAGTTTGTGTCTAGCCATGGCCTAATGTGAAGCCTGATTGAGGCCCCATTTTCATTCTGGGATCTCTCAGCTGTTGATGAATTGCTGTCTGTTGTCTAACTGTTTTATTTCTTTATGCAGCTGTATTCCTGGAAATCAGCTATTGTTAGCCACAGAAGGATTCCTCACTACATTGTATCAGTTTAAGCAATGCCCTGAGGTACTAATGAGGTGGATGTTTCAGGTAAGAAATTTTTGTTGGTGGGGTAGTCGTAAAAATAATAGAGATTAAAGTGGAGTTCCACCCATATGAAATTCAGCAGCTACAAAAGTGTAGCTGCTGACTTTTAATAATTAGACACTCGCCTGTCCCCAGACCCAGTGATGCGTGCGAACGAAGCTCCGCTCCTCTCCCCTTCCTCAGCGCCGTCAATCTGACTGTGGGCAATCTTCTGGGACCTGTGACGTGTCCCAGGGGCAGAGGTGAACTTCTTTCCGACGCCCCGGGAGCAAGTGGGAGCTGGATGCCTCTAAAAAGAGTGTGTCCGCGACCCCCCCCCCCAAAAAAAAAGACATGTCAAATGTGGCATGTCAGGGGGTCAGCATCACTTAACGCGGAAGTTGCATTTTTGGGTGGAACTCCGTTTTAATAATGATAATAATTATAGATTAATAGAGATTAGTATTATTAATGGAGATATGACCATTTTTATTTTTTAGGTCTACCTTAAAGTGGTTGTAAAGGCAGGAGGTTTTTTCTTAGTGTTCCTAAACCCACAACAGTAAAATCAGTCTGTATATGCAGAATAGCATGCTTGTTATACTCACTATGGTACTTAAAGCGGTGTTCCGCCGAAAAAAAATATATTCAAAAGTCAGCAGCTACAAATACTGCAGTTGCTGACTTTTAATACATGGACACTTACCTGTCCCGGGCACCCGTGATGTCGGCAGCCGAAGCCGATCTGTCCGTTTTGCTCTCGGGTGATGCCGCCGCCATCTTTGGTAAGGGAATCCGGAAGTGAAGCCTTGCGGCTTCACTTCCTGGTTCCCTACTGCGCATGCGCGAGTCGCGCTGCGCATCCTCAGTGGTCCCTGCTGTCTTCTGGAACGTGTCTCCCAGAAGGCAGCGGGGGGACAGAGTAGGCACCAGACGTGGCGTAGATCACCACGGTAATCTATGTCAGGAAGTGGGAGCAAATACCTGTATTACACAGGTATCTGCTCCCTCCTCCCCCATGAAAGGTGCCAAATGTCACACCGGATAGGGGGAGGATTCCAAAAAGTGAATGTTCCATTTTTGAGTGGAACTCAACTTTAAGGGGTTAATCCTCTGCATTGTGTAAAAAGGCTGTTTTATCCTGTATGCATAGATCCTCCCCCTGCTGCACTTTCTATCTGGGGAAGGCCACCGAACACAGAGTAGCCAACCTGCACATGCTCAGTTGTGTCTTTTATGCTGGAGAGAACAGTTTCTTCTTCTCAGAGCTAGCCAGGTCACATGGTATTGACATCACACATGTGGGAATGTATACAGGCAGAACTGAAAATCTCCTTCTTCCTGTACTCTAAGCACTGGAGAAACTGTGCAGTTTAACATGTAACCGAGGTATACAGATCATCCAAAAAGGTATACAGTGGCAATAATTTTATGTAAAAATTAAGATTTATAAGCTGCGGGGCGGGGGTCAACTATTTTCATATTACTGGGTTTGGAAACACTTTAATAATTCTTCCCCAAGAAGTGGGAAAAAAAGGAAAGAGAGGCTGCAAAATGACGGTCCGCTATATCAAAATATAAATTTTATTAGTCAAAGGTAGTACCATCTAAAATCATGTTGCTGCGTTGCAGCCACCAAGTGAGGAAACACAAAATCTGCCTAGCAAAGCAAAATATGCACGCTAGCTGTGTCAATGACACACAAACACATGACATTAAACAGAAAACGTCCGGACGCCAAGTCAATTGACACAGTATTCCGTTTGGTCAAGTCCTTTACATTAAGCGGAATTGTACCTATCCAGCTGACTTTAGGCAGGAAAGCAATGACCTAATATAGATGCTTCTTTGAAAGAGGCTTTTCACATAGACAACTTAGGAGAGCCAAACAAAAAGTAGCCCAATACGATAGAAAAGATCTCCTTTAAAAAGAAAAATCAGAAAGATGGTGTAGCTAACTTGGGTCCAGGGAGAGCGATAACCCAATTTGGGACACAATGGCGCACAGTAAGATATTCTTTGCAGGCTTTTTGGTATTCTAACCAATACACCAGGTCTAGCAAACATGGTGGGCCCGGCCCCAAAGATGGTGGCTAGGAGAGCTAAGATCCTAGGAGATACCCTGATCAGGTCAGAGTTTTCCAAGGCACTGGGAACCTCCTGGTTTTAAAAATACTCAAGAAGCAAGGGTATGTTCCCATGCGGACACTACCAGGTATGCTCCCATGTGGATAGGACTGACACATTTAATGACGCTCTGGGTGAATGCAGTTTTTAAATAAAGGACCTAATAAACTGTGCCACTACCAAAGTCTTCTACATGTTGACTTGTCCCTGTAACAAGTACTATATAGGGAAAACAAAATGTCAGCTTTGGATACGCATAGGTGAACAAATGCGTGAAATTTGGATGGAAAAAAAACCCAGACAAACCTCTAGCAAGACATTTTGCCCAATTTCATGAAGGCATGCGGGTTAAGGGCATCTATACACTGAAACTGTCACTAATGCCCGTACACACGGTCGGACTTTTGACCGGCCAAAATCACATCAGAATTCCATCGGAGTAAAAGAGAACATGTTCTCTATCTAAACTCTGACCGAATTCCTCTGAATTTCCGATGGGGCATACACATGGTCGGAATATCCAATGAAAAAATTCCGTCTGACTTTTTCCATAGAAAATCTCGATTATGTGTACAAGGCCTAAGAAGGTGATTTCAGTCTGATACTACTACAGAAAGAAAAGCGGTGGATATACAGATTGAGATCACTCGTGCCAATAGGCCTTAATACTGAACTTAATTTGTAGGCGTTCTTGGAAAAATAACTTCCCTCCATCACTCGCCTCCCAACAGTAGCCTTTTTAGCAGTTCCTAACATCGGGGGTTTTCATATACTAGTAGTGCTCCACTCATCCACTCCAGTGTGGTCCGTGTTCGATGTGTTATTCTGTTTGTTCTATGTGTTTCTTATCCTCACCCTCTCCCTCATTGCTGCACCTGCCCATCTGTCTGTAAAGCTATAACTAGCAGATAACGGTTGGATGTGATCTCTTTAATGAATCTATTCTATATATAGCTCTGTGAACAGAATATTTGAAACTGCCTTAACACTTGAGCCAATACAAGAGCCAAATCATCCTTGAAGCCATTACGCCCAGAACTTGGAACGAAAATGAAATATGAAGTTTATCATAAAAATTTAACATTTACTTTAACATGATCACAGTACGGTATAACGCAGTAGGCTCCTTTTTTAAAGTAATTTGAATAGGGCCGGCTCTATCCGAGTTGAAGATGCATTGAAAGGGACCCCTCGGTTATCCACCCGATGTCCAGACGAAGCTACGCAACCGCACAGCGAAGCGCGTTAACGTCATCTCCCCCCTGACGCCACAGCCTCATTCCATATAGTGTTGGCACGCACACGAGAGGATTCGGCAGATTTGGAGGGGGATCTTTTGTGTCTCCCTGGCCGCTGGTTTGGCTAGTTTACATGTAAAGTACCGTGATTCCTAGAGGGAAGTGACCGCTACTGGGGATACTTTCCAAGCCTACATCCCATTTGAAGTGCCTTGACTGCAAAGTCCCAGGTGGGGCTGACATGGGAGTAGGATATATTCCTTGGGGAAAGGTCAGCTGACGGACATGGACTGAAGATCCAAGGGGAACGGTAAAGTATTGTGTAGATATGGATGCACCCATCTGAGATTGTATTTAACCTGAGGTGTTTTCTTCACAAGTCCCCACACTCTGTCCCACTTACTCCCACACCATCTCCCCTCCTTCTCCTTCTGGTTAATCCGCAGCACTTCCATCCATTGATGACTGATATATGTGCATGATTTTCATGGCAGCAAGACCCTCTGACCCATGGGTGCCACCCTCTGAAGAGCCACAGACAGTTACTCTCAAGTTTCCCATCTCAGCCAGAGAGAGGACGTCTGATACTATGTCCCCAGAACTTGAATAACTTACTCAGGAATAATTTCTTCACCAGCCTATGACTAAATCAGGATTTCAGTATCCACAACAGATGCGGATTATTTCTCTTTTTACTCAATGAACTGGGACATCTGCACCTGATTACAGCAATGTTTTTACTATATTCATCCACTTTTGGCTCTGGCCCATATTCCTTTCCTTTTTTTTTTTTTTAACATTTAGTTTGAAAGGAAACACACTTAAAAAATAAATAATGTACTTTTCAAAATGCACAACTCTAATGCTGCGTACACACGACCGTTTTTCATGACGTGAAAAACTGTGGTGTGTTGTATGCTCCAGAGCATTTTTCTGGACGAGAAAAATGCCCGAAAAAAAATTAGAACCTGCTCTTTTTTTCTTGTCGTTTTTCACGTTTTTTCTCGTCGTGTGTATGCTTTTACGAGGGGGGAAAAAAATGCGCATGTTCAGAATCAAGTATGAGACAGGAGCGCTCGTTCTGGTAAAACTAGCGGTCATAATGGAGATAGCACATTCATCACGCTGTAACGGACTGAAAAGCATAAAGACTGGAAAGCACAAATCGTCTCTCACCAAACTTTATTAACATGAGGATCAGCAAAAGCGTCCCAAAGGGTGGCGCCATTCTAATGGAACTTCCCCTTTATAGTGCCGTCGTATGTGTTGTACGTCACTGCGCTTTGCTCGAGCATTTTTTTTCACGAGCATTTTTTTTCACGAACATGTGTATGCAAGGCAGGCTTAAGAGGAAACACGAAAAATCACGTCGAGAAAAATGTTGTTTTTTCCCATGACATGAATAACGGTCGTGTGTATCCGGCATAAGGGTTTCTTCACTCATGCAGCTGGGGAAGGTAAACCACACCCCCAACTGCCCGCCAGAGAATGCAGGGCTGTATACGTGTCATGGCCGTGATGATGTGCTTCACTGCAGCATCAAAAATTAAACAGCATGTCCTATTTGGCAGGTGATCCTACTGCCGAAAGATCCCTGAAAAAGAGGCGCCCCTTTGAACATTATTCCAAGGCAGGAAGTGGCTGTATCCGTTTTTAGCCTATTGTCTGTTAGAGGGTACACATACACCTGCTGGTTATTGCTTTCTTTAAAGTATATGTTAAGGTAAGATTAAAATATTAAAGCAGAGCTCCACCCGCAATTTTTTTTTTTTTTTAAGTCAGCCGCTACTAACGCTGACTTTTAATAAGGACACTTGCCTGTCCTAGGCGCCTGCGATGATGGGCCCCCGACGGCGATCGCTCGGTCCTGGCGCCTCCATCCTGACTAAGGGAAACAGGCCGTGAAGCCTTGCGGCTTCACTGCCCGTTTCCTACTGCGCATGCGCGACTCGCACGGCGCTTTGTGAATGGGCGGCTGCCACCTGGGATACACACAGTTCCCAGAAGGCAGTGCACCCCATTCACTAGCATACACCGCGACTGAGGACGAGTAAGAAGACCACCACGGTGGATGAAGAGGCAGAAGAGCTAGTTCCGCATAGCAACCGCCCTTTCTGGTGAGTATAAAAAAAAGAAATTTTTCAAATATTTTTTTTCTATTTTTTTTTTTCGTGATTTTTGGGGGGGGGGGGGGGGAAATCAGGGTGGAACTCCACTTTAAGTATACCTCAGATAACTGTGTGCTCTTACCTTCCTGTTTGCGCTGACAACATTGTGTTTTGAGCTCTGAAATCCTAAGCACATGGGGTCAGCCCTGCCTACTTCATTTTTGATGGTTTGCAATAAAACACAGACCCCACTTCCATTACTTCCCGCTCAACACCTTCATAAGTCTTCCTTGTGCACAGAATGTTATGAGCTTGTGAGATTTCTGACAGAATCAACAGAGATTTATTTTGCACTTATAGAACAGATCTAACAAAAAGCCTTACATAGTATGTTTATCAGAACAAAAGGGATCAAGTAAGAGAATTTCACCATTAGCGTTTACATACACTTTAAAGGTATTCTACAGGCTAAAGGTTTTTATTTTACCTTCATGCATTCTATCCACAGAGGTAAAAAACCTTCAGTATGCAGCTTCCCCCAAATACTTGAGCCCGATCTCAATCCAGCGATGTGCACGAGGGCAGCTGCTCTCCCGGGCTCTCTCTCCTCACTGTCTCAGACACAGCAGCGGGAGCCATTGGAGTGGAAGAGGCATACTGGTCAGCCCTACCATCTCTCTTTTTCAAAGCACTGTGGAGTGGAGGCTTGGTCAGAGCAAATTACTGAAGTGAGTGAAAAATATTGGCCCTTATGGGCACCTTGAAGGCATTCCAGGTCACGCCTGGAGAAGAGGACCCCTCACTAAGGTCCCAGCGTTCTTGGATATAATCTGGAATAAGTTCTAAGGCCTTAGGATGCAAGATCCAATGTGCTCCCAGACGCCACAGGGATCTATTGCTATAATAAGCGTCCTTGGCTACAGGGCCAGAGAACAGTGGACCGATAGACTGCTCGGGAAATAAATTTCCACTGCATCAGCTAATAGTAATAGATTTACAAATGATAAATCTATTCAGGAGGAAGTTATGTATGGGCGTTGTGAGAAAAGAAATGAATATTGTGCTAGATAAAAAACAAAAACAAATAGAGCTGCTACACAACAATGTGACAAAAATTGCAAACATGGTGGATATGAAAAATGTAGCGCTAATGGTTAGGGAAACAAGTGAATGTCTCACTGGATAAATAAAGTCACTGAGTGTAAAAAAGTGAAAAATATAAACAAACCAACCAAAAAAAATGTGCAAATAAGTCCACATAAGAAAAAACAAAAACATGAAAAATGAATGTCCATCAATATGACATGTAAATGCACAGTGAAAAGAATAAACGTGCAGGCATATGGGTCATCATGGGAACCATTTCTTCCGACTAAATGAAATAGATGGAATACTCTTACCGGAACCCGTGGATCTGCCTGTCAGCGACAGCAGATCATGCAAGCATGGGAAATCCAAAAACGGAACAGATCGACTTGTCTGACTCCTGTGAAGTTAGAACCACAAACTTAGCCGTTGGGACTCGACAGTCCTCAGCTGTATACCCTGGATGGATATCCCGGATGAATGGAGCGAACCCGAGCTCACAGGGTGTCCACCTTGTTTCCAATCGGTGTTGAGGTGATTTGGATGAAAAGGAACCCCAAAGGGGTGAATGGACACGATGAAACGGCGCCAAATACTTAATCCAACACACATGCAAGGAGAAAAATAAAACATTTCTCCAATGGTGCAGGTCAAAAAGTATGAAAAGGTTTTATTTGAATAAAACCACAAAATTTGACATTTTAAAAGTGATCACAAAGTAACAAAGGCAATATGGGGAGTGGTGTACCAAGCCCTACGCGTTTTTGTCCGACTAGGACTTCTACTGGGGCATTTGCCATTAGCGCTACATTTTTCATATCCACCATGTATGGGAGTTACATGAGTAGGATCTAACATTGTTGTGCTTCCACCACCAAACTTCGGTAAGGTCCATGGCTGAGGCCCAAGCTGATAAATCTTTAATAACATTTTTGGTAGGAGTGGGTCTATCAAGAGTGGGTGCCATGTGTCATTAAAGTCATCCATAAACAATAATTTTGCAGGACAATAAGGGGCAGCCTTCTCCAGGAGAGCGTATAGCAAATCGTCAGAGAAATGGGGAGGCAGCTCTACATTACCTATTGCATATCTCTGAATTTGCCCTGGGTATCAAAATGCACATTCTCGATTACTCAAAGAAGAGATCAATATAGAGCCACCTCTAGAAAAGGAGGAATATATTGCGTGAAAAGCTTTTTGTACCCAGGGCCTTTTTTAATGCAAGAGTTTTGCTGCCCGTCAGGTTCAATTTCTGCAATGGCAGAATACGAGGGGTATGGATTTTAACATATTAAAACATTAGTGCTCTCTGGTAGGAGGTGTGTAGTCTGACATTCCAGAAGAGCACCTTCTGACTCAAGGTTACTTCTGAACATTGAGACACAAGAAATTCAAGATGGAGAATGCCATTGAAATATTTGGCCACCAATGTGAGACAGCACACCAGAGGGACACAGGAAATACAAAAATATCCCTGAATACAGAACCAAATGAGAACTTCCTGCCTGTGCACTGCATGATTATTTCAAGGCAAGCAGTAATGGGGATTATTCCAAAGAACAAAAACAGTATAACATGGTTCTATCCCAGGCAAACTAAGAACACTTCAAAAGCAGGGTGGATTTGATTTAAATCACTGGTAAAAGTGCTTGATTTAGATTACCGTATTTATCTGCGTATAACACGCACCCCAAGTTTAGGAGGGAGTTTTAGGGAAAAAAACTTTTAGGAGGGAACTTTATGGAAAAAGAACTTGCATGTAAATGCAGCCTTGTCAGTGCAGCCTTGCCAGCAGTGTCCATTGCAGCCTTGCCAGCAGTGTCCATTGCAGCCTTGCCAGCAGTGTCCATTGCAGCCTTGCCAGCAGTGTCCATTGCAGCCTTGCCAGCAGTGTCCATTGCAGCCTTGCCAGCAGTGTCCAGTGCAGCCTTGCCCCAGTATCCAGTGCAGCCTTGCCCCAATGCAGCCTTGCCCCAGTGCAGCCTTGCCCCCCAGTGTCCAGTGCAGCCTTGCCCCCCAGTGTCCAATGCAGCCTTGCCCCCCAGTTTTCATTGCAGCCTTGCCCCCCAGTTTTCCTTGCAGCCTTGCCCCCAGTTTTCATTGCAGCCTTGCCCGAATTTCAAAATTGGCAGCGCCAAAGTCGCCGCGGGGCGAACGCCGCCGAGAACGCAGGGACTGGGCGGAGCCGAGATACACATAGCCGAGTGTAGTCGGCTCTTCTCGGCTCCGCTCACAGTCACGCCGAGTCCCGCCCTATGATGGACATAACACAGGTCCAATGGCGGGACTGGGCGTGACTGTGAGCGGAGCCAAGAAAAGCCGAGTACACTCGGCTATGTGTATCTCGGCGGCGATCGCTCAGTCAGCGGAGATCGCCGGGATCAGTGAGTATCGGCGTATAACACACACCCACGATTTTCCCCTGATTTTAAGGGGAAAAAAATGCGTGTTATACGCCGATAAATACGGTAATTTGATTTAAATCATAATTTTTAAAGAACAACTGTCATCTCTGTCCTGCAGCGTTTCCTCCTTTGACCCACTGTTGATTCACGACAGTCCCATTCATTTTAATAGGACTGCTGGTAATAGGGCAGTGACACAACAAGGTGAGGGACATGGCAGCAGCAGGTGTGTGGATGCCCACTAACAGGCAGCCATGAGTGATGTGAAATGACGACTGCTCTTTAAATGTAAGGACTTATTCTTGTTGGTAGTTATAATATTTATTATTTGCAAACAAAATGAAGGTTTCCTATTTAGAATAATAAGCTGTCAGGTTAGTAAAGCGGCGATATCAGAACAGATTCAATCATACAATTTGTAGTGTACATAGATTTTGCAAAACAATGGGATAAAGGAATATACCTGAACTTTGTTTTATCTAATGGTTACTGTGACATTGTGTGAATGCATCAGTGCAGTGCATGTTATCTCGGCTTGCAGAGCTTGGATTCATTGATTTTGCCAAAAATGTAAATGCAGAATATACAGCCTCATGCTACATAACTAAGCTCTATTTCATGCAGGATAAACTAAATTATTAATGTACCGTATATACTCGAGTATGAGCCGAGGCACCTAATTTTACCACAAGAAAATGGGAAAGCAAATTGACTCGAGTATAAGCTTAGGGTGAGAATGCAGCAGCTACTGTAAGCGGAAAAGAGGGTCTACAATGCCCATTTGCACGCCTCACTGTGCCCATTGCCACCTCACTGTGCCCATTGCAGCGTACCTGAAAGTCTTGACAGGCGGCAGGCATCCATTTTTTTAAAGTTGCGGCTTCACGGAACAGGACGGGACCAGGGGGAAGCCACGACCTTTAAACAATGGACGCCCGCAGCCCTTCAGGTACACTGACTCAAGTATAAGCCGAGGGGGGTATCTTCAGCCCTAAAAAAAAGGGCTGAAAAACTCAGCTTATACTCTAGTATATACAGTATCTTAAATAGAAAACAATCTTTAGATAGCTTTTTACTCCAAAAGCATTTTATTTTGAGCCCTGTTATCTTGGAAAATGTTCTGTTAGAAAATCCGCACTACTCGGTAAGGGTGAGGTGGATAACTAGGATTTATACAAGGGGGAAAAAAAAAAAGATTTAACAGATTGCCGACCAGCGCTTAACGATATACGTCGGCACAATGGCACGGCTGCGCAAATGGGCGTACAGGTACGCCCCTTTTAAATCGCATCATGTGATCTGTCATGTCAGTGGTAGCCCATCTCCCCCCCCCACAGTTAGAATCACTCCCTAGGACACACTTAACCCCTTGATCAACCCCTGTAGAAATGACAATGGTCCCAAAAAAGTGTCCGATGTGTCCGCCATAACGTCGCAGGCATGATAAAAATCGCAGATTGCCGCCAAAAAATGACATTTAAAAAAATGCTATAAATCTATCCCCTATTATGTAGATGCTATAACTTTTGCGCAAAGCAATCAATATACGCTTATTGCGATTTTTTTTTTTTTTTACCAAAAATAGGTAGAAGAATACATATCGGGCTAAACTAAAGAAAAAATTTGTTTTTTTCTATATATTTTTTGGGGGGATATTTATTATAGCAAAAGTAAAAAATATTTTTTTTCAAAATGGTTGCTCTTCTTTTTTTTTTTTTTTTTTTTTTTTTTTTAAGCAACAAAATGACCATACAGGTGATCCAATACCACCAAAAGAAAGCTTGTGGGAAAAAAAGGACGTCAATTTTGTTTGGGTGCAACATCGCACGGCCGCGCAATTGTCAGTTAAAACGACGCAGCGCCGTATTGCAAAAAATGCTCTGGTCAGGAAGGGGGTAAATTCTCTGGGGCTGAAGTGGTTAAACTGGTAGAGTCCTCTTCTATACATTGAAGGACACAGCCAGATTGTAACCAGTAGGGTGTTAGGCCACTGGCAGGAGGCAGATGCTAGATATTACGAAAAAAAAGCACACCTGCTGTGATCAAACCCCCACCTGCGAGACACAGCTCATATTTTATTTTTTTCCCTTTCTTGGTGTTTAGGAGTTAAGACCTTTCCTATCTTCAGGTTTTTTTTGTTTTACTTGTTACTGTGTTTTATAGGAACTATCGAGCCCCTGCATCTATATTCGCCCAGTCAGGTTTTTATACCTTTTTGTAATCATCTCAAATGCATTATGACTTTGTTTTTTGTTTTATTCTCTATTTTGTCAATGCTGGAGTGATTATTTTTTCTTTCTGTATATTTGTTCTCTTTGGAGTGGATTTGTATTCCATATTGTCATTGTAAATAATTTTTCTTGCAGATGGTTTCTGTTCATCCATCTTACGCCATATCCATTAAACTTTTAAATGCCTTGATTGAAATAACGTGCAACCATCGTAAGTACATGTTCATGCATCTGCTTTTTTTCTGTCTTAGTAGATGATTATTACAAATATATTCTTTCCTATAGTTACAAATCTTGAAGAAAAGCCCTGGGTCCCAACTTTACTGGACATAGCAACTGTGTTTGCCAACATGGGGATTGCCTTCAAAACTCTTTTTTCTCTTCCACACATTCAGCCAGCTTTCAGTGACTCTGACCTAGTGTAAGTGCTTCACTTTTTATTTACCTGTTTTTCCTGGTTTGTAAAATATCTTGTTGAAATTTAGCTTGTTCGGGCATTAGTTCTGTGGAGAAATTATCTGAAATGCACACCTGGTGGTTGTTGCTGTTGTGAAGTATATCAAAGAATTGTATAGAAAACCTGCGCTGGAGCATAAATGTTATAAATGAGCAGCCGCTTAAGCAATTTGTGGCACCCACAGCCAAAATATAATGTATGGAAGCAGTGCTAAATCAATAAAAAGGTGATTAAATCCTGAATAGGTATTTGTTAAAACCAATATATTTTGTGTTATGACACCAAACTTATTTTGTGACAAACATAAAGTGACACCAAATGAATTTTGTGAAAAAAATAATCCGTCCATAAAAACCCATCGGTAACGGCATAAAAGATGTGTTGAAGAACAAGGTTCAAATCACTTTGCTATCCAATTATTCCTTGAGTGTCCCCACTTTCCCAATATTCAGTGCTTCCACCACCGGTTGACACCAGATAAATAAGCCTCTTATCGGATCCTGTGGACCATGATATAATATGGTCAAATGAACATGGTAAATCCCTTTTTGAATAGGAAGTCTTCAAACGCCAGGTAGGTTTTCAGGCAGGGTTGATTCATTTAGCTTCTCCACTCTTCCGACTCCCCTATGCTCCATGCCCCGGTACAGCTCTGGCTCAGCTCCTCATCAGCCGCTCAACTCCTCTCTGTGTCTGGAATAATTGGAATGCGAATTGATCCTTTTTTGAACTTTGTTCTAAAACACATCTCCAGTTGTGCAAATTTTATCTTTTTGGTCAGCTCCAGTCTGCCATTTCTGTCATACATGTATAAATCCACATTTTTTTGCTAGAAAATTAATTGCAACCCCCAAACATGATATAGTTTTGTAAGCAGAGACACTGTAGCATAAAATGTTGTTGCATTTTTTTTTGTGTCGCACGATATTTGTGAAACCGTGTATCAATCGCCGATTTTCAGGAAAAAAATACACTTTTAATGAGTTTTAGTAAACCCAATATAAAACCAGATTTTTTGGTAAAACCTAAAAGATGATGTTGCGCTGAGTAAATGGATACCCACTCTTTAAAATTGTGTATGCATGTGGAACAGCGCCAATCTATGATGAGAGAGAGAGAGCGAGAGAAATAAAAGTCTGTAGGTTAAACTTTTAAATTCTTTTTTTTTTTTTTATAGGTTACCACTTTAGGGTTACACAGGAGATCTGGCGCTAGAATTATTACTCTTGCTCTGACGTTTGCGGCGACGCCTCATATGTGATGTGATCACTGTTTACATATGCATGCGGGACATACATTTTGTGCTGATAAGTTTACATACCCTGGCAGAATTTTATTTCTTGGGCATTTTTTAGAGAATATGCACGTTAACACAAACATTTCTTTCACTCCATGGTTGGTGTTTGGCTGAAGTTATTTATTATTAATCAACTGTGTTTACACTTTTTAAATCCATAATGGCAACAGAAACTACCCAAATGACCCTGATCAAAAGTTTACATACCCTGATGATTTTGGCCTGACAACATGCACACAAGTTGACACAAAGGGATTTGAATGGCTATTAAGGTAACCATCCTCACCTGTGATCTGTTTAATTAGTGTGTGTGTGCATAAAAGGTCAATGAGTTTCTGGACTCCCGACAGACCCCTTGTATCTTTCGTCCAGTGCTGCACTGACGTTTCTGGATTCTGAGTCATGGGGAAAGCAAAAGAATTGTCAAATGATCTGCGCAAAAAGGTAGTTGAACTGTATAAAACCGGAAACGGATGTGGAAAGATATCCAAGGAATTGAGAATGCCAATCAGCAGTGTTCAAACTCTAATCAAGAAGTGGAAAATGAGGCATTCTGTTGAAACCAAACCACGGTCTGGTAAACCAACTAAAATTTCGGCCACAACTGCCAGGAAAATTGTTCAGGATGCAAACAAAACCCCCACAAACCACTTTAGATGAAATACAGGACTCTCTGAAAACATATGGTGTGGCTGTTTCAAGATGCGCAATAAGGAGGCACTTGAAGAAAGATGGGCTGCATGGTCGAGTTGCCAGTAGAAAGCAATCCCTACGCAAATCCCACAAAGTATCCCGTTTTACAATACGCCAAACAGCACAGAGACAAGTCTCAAACCTTCTGGCACAAAGTCATTTGGAGTGATGAGACCAAAATTTTGTTTTTCGGCCACAACCATAAACACTACATTTTGGAGAGGAGTCAACAAGGCCTATGATGAAAGGTACGGAGGTGGATCGATCGCTGATGTTTTGGGGATGTGTGAGCTACAAAGGCACAGGAAATTTGATCACAATTTAATGGCAAGATGAATGCAGTATGCTCTCAAAAAAAACTGGAGGAACATTTGCATTCATCAGCCAGGAAGCTGTGCATGGCATGTACTTGGACATTCCAACATGACAATGATCCAAAACACAAGGCCAAGTCGACCTGTCATTGGCTACAGCAGAATAAAGTGAAGGTTCTGGAGTGGCCATCTCAGTCTCCTGACCTCAATATCATTGAGCCACTCTGGGGAGATCTCAAACGTGCAGTTCATGCAAGACAGCCCAAGAATTTACAGGGACTGGAGGCTTTTTTCCAAAATAAATGGGCAGCTTTACCATCTGAGAAGATAAAGGGCCTCATCCACAAATACCACAAAAGACTTCAAGCTGCCATTGATGTTAAAGAGGGTGAAAGAAAAGTTTCTCTTATCATCCATGGACTGACAGCGTCGCTTTACACTTTACACGTGGGTTATGTCCCTGCTTGCAGGAGAAGACCTAGGCAGAATGTGAAATGTTATACATACATTCTAAAAAGCCAGAGCTGAACAGCCCCGCCCAGGGGGGCGGTCCCTTCGGACATAACCCTCCCACTGCAGTCAGCAGACCTCAGTTTTTTTCTGCCTAGCAGAAGGAGACGTGGCTCTCTCAGGAGCCAGTCTCCTGACCTATTTTTATTCCTTTTTGGAATTTATTTTATTTTTGAGATCTTCTATCAACTGTCGGCTGGGCAACAGGTTGGGTACAAGATATCCTCGTAGTCTTCCCTGTCCGACCATCGAGCGTGCTGATCCTCGCCTTGTGTGCGTGAGACTCAGTTCACGAAATGCCCCACGACTCCAGGGGTGGCCGGTGGGCTTTCATGCTACGTGGTCCTCTCAAGATTGAACAGTCCTGCTGTATCTTTCGCGGTGGACCGGGCCGACAGCTACTCAGTACCGCACTGTGATAGTTCTGTCAGAAACACACCAGTGGGTCCCTCGGGACGGGTGAGTAGCCTCTCCTGTCTGCAGGTGAGTACATGCTGTGTGTTTCTCTGTGTGGAATATTTTCCCTGTATCCCCCTTTTTTTTATTGTCACTCTCTGTCACCATTGCTGGCGCTGTGCTGTGGGGGGTGCCTGAGGGTCATACTGTCCTGGGGGGGGGGGGGGGCTCATGCTGGTCTGCATGTCGCTGGGGCTGTGTGTTTTTTGGGGTCTCGGCACCGTTCGGCACCATGTTTGTGTTTTTGTGCATTACTTTACATTGGCGGCCATCTTGCCGTGGATCGCCTGAGCACATTGCGGCGGCCATTTTATTGAAGCCGCGTGCTTTTCAAACACTTGTTTGCCCTCTATCGCTGCTGGGAACGGCGCTAATCTCCTCACACTCTCTCCTCTCAGCTCACTCACACTAAACAGCGCGGCGCAGAGAGACAAGGCAGCGGAAACGAGCGGTCCTGGTCAGGTTGGTGGGTCCCCTGGGCATTCCCCTACTCAGTCAGCACAGCTTGTGGGTGGACTTTTTTTCTGAGGAGTCTCAGAGAGGGACAACATAGAGTCAGTGTCTCCAGCTTCCCCTTACATGCCAGAGGCGACAGGCAGTGCTCCAGCACCTGCGGTCCCTATGGACCAGTTGTCGGCAGTCCTGGAATCCTTTCTGACCAGGATGGAAGCAGTGTGCGAGCGCAAGGGAGCAAAAAAGCGCCCTCTCCCCACTTTATCTCCACAAGGGGAGTGCTCTGATTCAGATATGGGCCTAGCTAGTGCTGCTCAGGACCCTAGCTCTGAATATTTGGATGGTTTTGAACAGGACATTCCTTGTGAGGAAGACTCCAGTTCTGAGTCAGTAAATGACAGGGTGCTTGTTAGTGAACTCATTGATGCGGTGAGGGACACTCTCTCAAGCTGAATGCTGCGGCTGCAGAACCTCAGGCGGAGGCAGTCTCTTTTTTCGTTCTTTTAAGGCCAAGCCTTCTAAAAAGGTTTTTCCATATGTACCTTTCTTTGACCAGCTCATTGATCAGGTCTGGGAAAAGCCGCAGAAGACATTTATGCCTAGCCTCGGCACCGAGGGTGTTCACCAAGGTGCTTGCTCCGGTTCTAGCTTTGCTGAGACAGCGAGGCATTGCTATCGTGGGCTATCTGGCCGATCTTCTAAGAGCAGACAGTGGCTCAGAATTAGAAGAAAGTTTGACTATCGTCTGTCAGACCCTCAGGGACTTCGGGTGGCTCTTGAACATTCAAAAGTCGGTCCTGGTCCCCACTCAGGATCTGGAGTATCTAGGTCTGATTCTGGACTCCTTGGAGGCGAAGGTATTCCTACCTCCGGAGAAGCTGCTGATACTTCAGTCTGCAGTGCGGGTGCTGACGTCCCGAAAGTGGTCGTCAATCCGTTTTTGCATGAGAGTCCTGGGACTCATGGTGGCCTCTTTCGAGGCCGTTCCGTATGCCCAATCACACACCAGGGCATTACAGAAAGAGATCTTGTCCACTTGGGACAAATCCCTGTTGTCCTTAGATCTTCAGACCTGGGTGAGTCACCTGGTCAGGGCGTCCCTGGCGTGGTGGTTAAGGTCCCCGGCTCTTCGGTCTGGGAAGTCGTTCCTCCCCATCCAATGGACGGTGATCACGACGGACGTCAGCCTGATGGGCTGGGGTGGAGTCTGGGGAGTCCTGTTGGCCCAAGGGCTTTGGACTCCGGACGAAGCCTGTTTACCGATCAATGTTCTGGAAATACGGGCAATCAGACTGTGCCTCTCCTCGTGGTCGGAGAGATTACAGGGTTGCTCCATCAGGATCCAGTCGGACAATGCCACGGCGGTGGCGTATGTCAACCATCAAGGGGGGACTCGGAGCTCAGCTGCGGCTTCCGAGGTCGCCCACATTTTAAGGTGGGCCGAAAGAAGCGTGCCGGCTCTGTCGGCCGTCTACATTCCGGGCGTAGACAATTGGCAGGCGGACTATCTGAGTCGCCAGACGCTGGACCAGGGAGAGTGGTCCTTGCACCCGGAGGTCTTTCAATTCCTTTGCCGACGGGGCACGCCGGATGTGGACCTGATGGCCTCTCGACTCAATCACAAGGTGTCGAGGTTTGTGGCCAGATCCAGGGATCCTTGGGCGGATGCCTCAGATGCGTTGGTGGCCCCATGGGGTCATTATCACCTGATATATGTTTATCCTCCGCTGCAGTTGCTCCCTCGCCTGCTGCGCAGGGTGGCGACCGAGGGAATTCCGGTGATCCTCATTGCTCCGGATTGGCCTCGGCGTCACTGGTACGCCCATCTGATACATCTCGTCGCGGACGTTCCCTGGCAGTTGCCAATGAGGGAGGACCTTCTTTCTCAAGGTCCTATATTTCATCCTGCTTTACAGTCTCTGGCTTTAACGGCATGGCTATTGAAAGCCAGGCGCTGAGAGACCAAGGTCTCTCGAATTCGGTCATTTCGACCATGTTAAGGGCACGGAAGTCTTCCTCCAGAAAGATCTATTACCGTACTTGGAAAGCTTACATCGCCATGTGCGAAGAGCTTGACTGGCGTCCGCGGACGTATTCCGTCCCCAGAATCCTGCGTTTTCTGCAGCGTGGCGTGACCCAAAAGCTTGCTTTGAGTACCATTAAGGGTCAGATTTCGGCCTTGGCCGTCTTCTTTCAGCGACCGCTGGCGGGTCATTCTTTGGTTGCCACCTTTTGTACAGGGGGTTCGCAATGTGCTTCCCCCTGTCAAGCCTCCTCTCCCCCCGTGGGATCTGAATTTGGTGCTCTCGGTTCTCCAGGTACCTCCCTTTGAAAATATCAGAGATATTCCCCTCTTGACTTTGTCTCAGAAGGTGGCTTTCTTGGTGGCCATTACTTCTGTCAGATGAGTGTCTGAGCTGGCGGCCTTGTCCTGCAAGTCGCCCTATTTGGTCATCCATAAGGATAAGGCGGTGTTGCGTCCGCGACCTTCTTTCTTGCCAAAGGTGGTCTCGGCCTTTCACCTAAATGAGGACATTGTCCTCCTGTCCTTGTGTCCTCACCCATCGCATCCCAGAGAGTTTGTGCTTCACACATTGGATGTGGTACGAGCCTTGCTGGTGTACCTGTCTGCTACTGCTTATATTTGGAAGTCTGACTCACTGTTTGTGACTGTCTCTGGTCCAAAACAGGGCCAAGCGGTTATGTCTGCCACCATTTCTAGGTGGATCAGACAAACCATCATTCAAGCCTATGCTCTCAAGGGGCGGGCGCCTCCCTTTCCGGTTACGGCGCATTCCACCAGGGCAATTGGTGCTTCCTGGGCTTTCCGACATCAAGCGTTGGTTGCACAAGTGTGCAAGGCGGCGACCTGGTCGTCCGTTCATACCTTTTCTAAGTTTTATAAGGTTGATGTGGCTGCATCTTCGGAAGCTTCCTTCGGCCGCAAGGTGTTGCAGGCCGCTGTTTGAAGTTGCAACTCATTCATTGAGGAGCTCTGCCTTGTTTGGAGTAAGTTTTTTTTGGGTTTTTCCTCTTTATACTGCTCCCATCCCTCTTGACACTGCTTTGAGACATCCCACGTGTAAAGTGTAAAGAGTCTCTGTGTCAGTCCATAGATGATCAGAGAAAATAGGATTTTTGTACTCACCGTAAAATCCGTTTCTCTGACATCCATGGACTGACACAGCACCCACCCTTCCTTTTAAGGTTTGTACTGCTTTGTAACGAACTGAAGTCTGCTGACTGCAGTGGGAGGGTTATGTCCGGAGGGACCGCCCCTCTGGGTGGGGCTGTTCAGCTCTGGCTTTTTAGAATGTATGTATAACATTTCGCTGTGTCAGTCCATGGATGTCAGAGAAACGGATTTTACGGTGTGTACAAAAATCCTATTACTCTTTCGTCCATGGACCGACACAGCTTCTCTATTGACAAAGTGGGTATTATCCGTTAATTAGGAGTGACTAGGCAGAAAAACTTGTAAAAAGTGTTGCATCACACCTTCTACAGTACCGCCCAGGGGGCGGACCCTCTGGGTATACCCTCTCAGTCTGCACATCGCAGATCAGTTTTTTTCTGTCTAGCAAGGAGTAGGACATGGCTCCCTTCGGGCTCATTGGTCCGGGGAAAAAAGATATATATATTTTTTATTTTTTTGCTACATTTGTTGTTTCCTGCGATCTTCGATCAACTGCCGACTGGGTGACAGGCTGGATCCTCGATCCTTGTAGTCTCCCCAGTTTCGGCCATCGAGCGTGTGCCGACCCTAGCTACGCGCTGGGTTTTCCACGACATGCCCGTCGCTCCACGGGTGGCCGGTGAGCCTACGCTCCAGGGCCTGCATCGGACCGCTCAGCTTCGGCTGACCTTACGGCCGAGTCGCAGCAGCCTGGCCGGTGAGCTTACGCTCCAAGGCTTGCATCGGACCGCTCAGCTTCGGCTGACCTTACGGCCGAGTCGCAGCAGCCTGTCCGGTGAGCGTCATGCTCCAGGGCATACATATGATCGTCCCTTCTGGGTCCAATCACAGCATGCCTGGCCAACAGTCACCTTCCGTGCGCGGACGATGATCTGTTTGGAATGTCTTCCAGCAGAATACATGCAGGATAGGTAAGTAAAACTCCCCTGCCTCGGCTGGGTGATTTAGCTGGACATTCCTGGAGAGATCAAGTAAGTGGTTGTGGCCCCTTTCTTCCCTCTCTCCCTGCCTTTCCCTCCTCCCTGGGCTTCTAGCTAAAGGTTGCTGGGTGCTGGGGGTCACCTAGGGGGTCCCACTGGAGCGGGGCTGGCTGTAACTAACATTTAAAAGAAATGTCATTTTTGCTTACCTGTGTTTCTGTGTCTCCATGCTGTCGGCGGCCATTTTGAGGTGGTCCATGCCAAGTTTGGCCTCTTGTAACTGCCTGGCGGCCATCTTCCTGTAGTTCGGCCACACCCACTGGCCCCTATCAGGTGATCGGCGGCCATGTTTGTCCACCCTGTATGCAGATATTGCCATTCGGCGGCCATCTTTTTTGTGGGCTATGGCTGCCTGACCTCTATCTTCTGTCGGCGGCCATTTTCTTAGAGCCCACATTATCTTCCATACAGACGGTTTTGGCAACCATTTTGCGAGAGCCTCCGGCCTCTAGGGTGCATTACACTGGCGCGAAAATTCACACAGGAAGTGCTGATAAAAGAAGCAGACTGACACAGCAGCAAGGGGACAGCATCATAGGCGCAGCATAGCAGTACCTATCCAGGGTGGTGAGTCCTCTGGGTAACCCAGCATCTCTGCAGCGCAGGAGGGTGGCCTATTGATATCTTGCCTGGAGCCCTGTGAGTGTCAGCGTGTGGTCAGCATGGCATCTGAGCCAGATGTCTTCTCCCCTGAAACACCAGATTTAGCAGCTGGTGTCCCTGAGGTGTCTATGGACGCTATGTCGGCAATCCTAGAGGCGTTTGCTGCCAGGGTGGAAGCAGCACACGGGAATACAGGGGGTAATAAACGCCCCCGTCCCCTGCAATCTTCTGGGGATATTTCTGATGCAGAACCAGGTCCAGCTACGGCTCATGGCCCAGATTCTGATGCATCAGAGACTGCAGACCGTGACCGATCGGACAGTGAGGAGGACTCCAAGTCCAGGTCAGTACGCGAGACGGCTTTGGTATCTGACCTTATTACTGCAGTGCGGGATACGCTAAAGTTGGAAAGGACTGAAGAAGTAGCAGATACTCCAGTCCCCTTTGGGTTTCGTAAACCTGCCCGCACTGCTAAGGTGTTCCCTAGTGTGTCTTATTTTGACAAACTCTTATACAAGGAATGGGAGAACCCACTGAGGGTCTTTACAGCCCCAAAGAGGTTTGCAGTACGGTACCCCTTTGAGGAGAGTTTTCTGAAGATATGGACCTCTCCCCCTATAGTGGACCCTTCGGTGTCCAGACTTAATAGAGCCACCACTATTCCAGTAGAAGGGGCTCCTGTTTTCAAGGACCCTGTGGATAAGAAGGCTGAAGCACTCGCTCGCTACCTATACTCAGTGGTAGGCTCAGCAGTACGCCCGGCATTGGCGGGGGCCCTAGTGTCTCAGACACTTACTGAAGGGGCAAAATTGCTACTCCAGGGGTTAAAGGAGCGAGATGCTCCTCCTAATGAGATAACTTTGGCCGACCAGTTGGTCCAGGGCCTTAAGTTTGTCTGCGAGTCAGACATGGATACTATTCCCCTGCTGTCAAGAGCTTCGGTTTATGCAGTAGCAATACGCCGCCTGATCTGGCTAAAGGGCTGGTCTGCGGACCAGACTTCCAAGAAAGCCCTATTGGATCTGCCTTTTAAGGGCGACAGACTTTTTGGGGCTTCTCTGGATGACATCATCAAGGATGCTACAGGAGGTAAAAGCACTTTGCTTCCCCAAACTAGCAAGGGTAGGGGACCACGCCAAGGGCAAGGGCCCTCCTTTACTGCACGTAAGCGGTTTTTTCGCCCTCTTAAGGCGACAGGGAAAAGACCCCAGGCCGATAAAGCGCCTGCCCAAGGACAAAAGCGTCCTTGGTCCCGCAGACCCAACAAGCCTGTGGACAAATCTGCGTCCACATGAAGGTCCGCCCCCACCCAGCTCTCGGGTGGGGGGACGTCTTCGCAAATTCGCGACTCAGTGGACTGCTCTAGTCTCCGACAGGTGGGTTTGCGAAGTAATCTCCTCAGGCTACAAGATAGAATTTCTCTCTTGTCCACCAGACAGATTCATCACCTCCAATCTCCAGCTACTACCGACCCGTCGGGAGGCCCTGTATGGGGCGGTCCAGGGTCTACTGGAACGCGGGGTAGTTATTCCAGTTCCAGAACAGGAACGGGGTCAGGGTTTTTACTCAAATCTGTTCATTGTGCCAAAGAAGGAGGGGGTTCGTCCAATCTTGGATCTCAGAGCCCTCAATTGCTTTGTGAAGGTACAAAGATTTCGGATGGAGTCGGTTCGATCCGTAGTCACGGCTCTCCATCCGGGGGACTTTCTGGCCTCCTTGGACATCAAGGACGCATACCTGCATGTCCCCATATACTCCAGACACCAGAGGTTTCTGCGATTTGCTATCGGGAAGAACCACTACCAGTTTGTGGCCCTCCCGTTTGGCCTTGCCTCAGCACCCAGGACGTTCACCAAGGTGCTCGCTCCGATTCTGGCACTTCTAAGACAGCGGGGTATCGCTATCACAGGTTACTTGGACGACCTTCTGCTGAAGGGCCCTTCAAGCTCAGAATTAGAGGTAAGCGTGTCCATTACCTGTCAGACTCAACGAGACTGTGGTTGGATACTAAACACGCAAAAGTCAGTATTGGTGCCCACTCAACGCCTAGTGTACCTGGGGTTGATTCTGGATTCCTCAGAGGCAAAGGTATTCCTCCCTGTGGAGAAGTTGCAGACCCTCCGGGCTGCAGTACGGCAGCTGACTTCCAGGAATTGGTCGTCACTCCGTTTTTGCATGCGAGTGTTGGGCCTCATGGTAGCCTCCTTCGAGGCGGTCCCATATGCTCAATACCACACTCGAGTGTTACAGAGGGAAGTTCTGTCCAGATGGAACAGATGCCCTTCATCTCTGGATTATCAAATCCGAGTGAGCCACCTAGTCAGGAGATCCCTGGTATGGTGGCTGACAGCACCGGCTCTAATGGCCGGGAAGTCATTTCTTCCGGTTTACTGGATAGTGATCACGACGGACGCCAGCCTTACAGGTTGGGGGGGAGTCTGGGGTGTCCAGTCGGCGCAAGGTCGCTGGACCCCAGAGGAAGCCCTCCTGCCGATCAATGTCCTGGAGATCCGGGCGATCAAGCTGTGCCTCTTCAAATGGTCTCAGAGACTGCAAGGGCGTCCAGTCAGGATCCAGTCAGACAACGCCACAGCAGTGGCATATGTCAATCATCAAGGAGGAACAAGAAGCTCAGCTGCAGCATCGGAGATCGCTCGCATCCTGAAGTGGGCAGAGAGGAGCGTACCGGCACTGTCGGCCGTGTACATTCCGGGTGTGGAAAACTGGCAGGCGGACTACCTGAGCCGCCAGATGCTGGACCAGGGAGAATGGTCCTTACACCCGGAGGTGTTCCAACTCCTCTGCCAAAGATGGGGCACACCAGACGTAGATCTTCTGGCTTCCCGACTCAATCGGAAGGTATTGAGGTTTGTGGCCCGGTCAAGAGACCCATGGGCAGACGCAACGGACGCGTTGGTAGCATCGTGGGGCCAGTATCGGCTAATCTATGCCTTCCCTCCCTTAAGGCTTCTTCCTCTTCTGCTCCGCAGAGTGGAGGCAGAGGGAATTCCAATGATCCTAATCGCTCCAGATTGGCCTCAGCGTCCTTGGTACGCCGATCTAGTACGTCTGGTAGCAGACGTCCCCTGGCGCCTACCACTACGGAAGGACCTGCTGTCGCAAGGTCCCATATTCCATCCTGCTTTACAGTCATTGGCTTTAACGGCATGGCTGTTGAGAACCAGGTACTGAGAGACCGGGGCCTGTCAGACTCAGTAATTTCTACTATGAGAAGTGCTCGGAAACCGTCCTCTAGGAAGGTCTATCACCGCACTTGGAGGGCCTACATCTCCATGTGTGAGGAAATGAAATGGCATCCGCGTACCTATTTGGTTTCCAGAATCCTGCTGTTTTTACAGCATGGGGTAGACCAAAGGCTTGCCCTAAGTACGATTAAGGGACAGATATCTGCCCTGGCTGTCTTTTTTCAGCGACCCCTGGCGACTCACTCTCTCGTGAGTACATTTGTGCAGGGGGTTCGACATGTGGCCCCTCCGGTCCGCCCCCCGTTACCTCCGTGGGACTTGAACCTGGTCCTCTCGGTGCTTCAGAAGGCACCGTTTGAGAATATTAGAGATATTCCCCTGTTGACACTTTCTCAGAAGGTGGTCTTTTTGGTGGCTGTTACGTCAGTTAGACGAGTCTCTGAGCTGGCAGCCTTGTCCTGCAAGGCTCCCTATTTGATTTTCCACAAGGATAAGGTGGTGCTGCGGCCGCAGCCTTCCTTTCTTCCGAAGGTCGTTTCGGCTTTTCATCTCAACGAAGACATTGTACTTCCATCCTTGTGTCCTCAGCCGTCGAATCCTAAGGAGTCGGCGTTGCATTCCTTGGACGTTGTCCGAGCTTTGAGAGTATACATATCTGCTACTTCCCTGTTCCGGAAGTCAGACTCACTGTTTGTTTCGGTGGCTGGTCCCAAGAAGGGCCAAGCAGTCTCATCGGCCACCATCTCTAGGTGGATCCGACAGATAGTAATCCAGGCTTACGCCTTAAAGGGTCAGGCGCCCCCCTTTCCTGTCACGGCGCATTCGACCAGGGCAATAGGTGCCTCTTGGGCTTTCCGACATCAAGCGTCTGTTTCCCAACTATGTAAAGCGGCGACTTGGTCGTCCGCTCACACTTTCACAAAATTCTACAAAGTTGATGTAGGTGCATCTTCGGATGCCTCTTTCGGCCGCAAGGTTTTGCAGGCGGCTGTTTAGAGTTGCAACTCCTCCGTTGGAGGAGTGCTGTTTTGTTTTTTGGGGTGAAGTTTGTTTTTATGCTGTTACCACCCCTCGTTTTTTCTCTGACACTGCTTTGGGACGTCCCACTTTGTCAATAGAGAAGCTGTGTCGGTCCATGGACGAAAGAGTAAATAGGATTTTTTACTCACCGTAAAATCCTTTTCTCTGAGTCCATGGACCGACACAGCACCCACCCCTCCTTTTAAGTTTGTACTGCTTTTTGACGAACTGATCTGCGATGTGCAGACTGAGAGGGTATACCCAGAGGGTCCGCCCCCTGGGCGGTACTGTAGAAGGTGTGATGCAACACTTTTTACAAGTTTTTCTGCCTAGTCACTCCTAATTAACGGATAATACCCACTTTGTCAATAGAGAAGCTGTGTCGGTCCATGGACTCAGAGAAAAGGATTTTACGGTGAGTAAAAAATCCTATTTTTTTTGTTATCATTTAAAGTCTCAGAAAAATGGCCAAGAAATCATCAATTCTGCCAGGGTATGTAAACTTATGAGCATGACTGTATGTGCTTGTTTTGCATTTGCTTTAATTTTGTTTTATTTTTACACTGCACTTATTTTATTTATTTTTTGTTTTTTCTATCAACTTTGTTGCTATCACAAGGGATGAACAACCTCTTTTGTGATAGCATGGGCTGTGACGGGTCCTCTTTTTGTAAAGATCTGGTGTCTGCAATAAGACAGGATAGATTTTAGATGTTAAAGAAAAGTACTGCAGATCTTCCTTTTTTTTTGTTTTTTAGATTTCCCCCATTGTATTAAGGTGATATTGGGTCTTAATGCATCTATCATTTTTTTTTTTTTTTTTTTTAAGAATTGTATGGGCAACAATTTTGGCAGCTGTATAATTCTTTCAATGTAAACTATTCCCTCTTTGTAGCATCAGTCCGTTTTTAGACCTTGACATGTACACATACATATGGCTAAACATATACAGTAGCTAAATATGCGTTTCCATTTATGACCACCAACTTTCTTTATTTACAGATCTGCAGTACCTGGATCGGTGTCAACAGAACAAGGAACTTTGTGCACAGAACAAATTTTTTCTCGTGTTCCAGCATCTCAGATAGCTCATGTAATTAAGGTATTTAAGATGATAAACTGATAATTCATTGATTTAGCCACAGGCACATCGTACGTGCAATTTGGAGCTGATGTGATGGTCAGGTGCATATAAGGTGTTCCTTATTTCAGCCAGATAACACCAGAATCATAAATGTAAATCATAAAATTGCCAATATAAGTTGGACCTGAACTTAAAGTGAAATTTCTTTTTTTTTATATATGTTATAGGGGACATCTAGAAACGTTAATTGTGCCTGGACAGTACCCTGATAACTATACTTTTTTCTTGTCTTGAATGCCTCTAGTAAAATAGCAGAGCACTTCCTGACATACTGAGTATGCCTAGACACACAGCTGTATATCTTCTGTGGCAGAGGAACTGCTTTTTTTGACAGTTTTTGCTGGAAAGATATCTGTACCTGAAAACTATTATAAACAATAATGGTGTCGTGTTCCATTAACAAAAATCAGTGTTAATGTCTCTTTTAAACCTGCCTTTCCATATTGGACACCAATCCTACAAATAAGGATTAATACGTAAACAATAATACAGTCCTTAAAAATGTCCTTTGATGTATGGGTGTTTGCATACACCTCCACTTGCAGCAGTGACAACACTTTGTATATTCAGGCATGCATCTGCTAAAAGATTGTCCACTTGTGATGTATAACTGCTTGCATACAGCTCCACTTGCAGCAGCGAAGAAACCTTGTTGATCTGTTCACACATGCATCTGCTAAAGTTGTGTCCACCTCCTATGTGCTCTAATATACAGCATGCAGTAGTGATTATCCCCTCACCCGATGTGCCCTCACCTGGGGGACAAAACCAAAAAATGGCGTTTTCCTACTTTGGGGGTCAGGGAAGATGTTCTTTCCCTTGTGGTTGCCTCTGGGTGTATATCCGCCTCTCAGTATGGCTAACTCCACTCATCCATATTGCAAAATAGAAAGCTACACATCATCATGATTATTATACAGGATTTATATAGCGCCAACACCTAACAGTTTGCGCAGCACTTTACAACATGAGGGCAGACAGTACACTTGCAATACAAATCAATACAGGAGGGATCAGAGGGCCCTGCTCGAGCTTACAATCTAGAAGATAGTGCTTATCCTTTTTTTAATTTTTTTTTCAACGTTCCGTTTTTATTAATCGTTCCTACAGTAATAAAAACTCATGTTTTACAGGTGCTGCAAGTGCACCAAAATATACACAGCAAAAGAATCCTCCTAACATGGGTATCAAGCCGCCAGACAGTGTTTGTTAGCACAATCTTTGCGTGGTGCGCCCCTCTGCATGACATCAGACTGGATCTGAAAAAGATTGTACAATCAGATTGTATAGTGTATGATGAGCTTCCCAGAACACACTTTTCCTATTTTCAATACCACAGCTCTACTCACAATGGGCTGTTATCTGATCACTCAGCACACTCTGCCCCTTGAACAATCTATGCAAGAGGATAGTTAAGGTAATAAAATAATTTGATGCCTGTGTATTTAGTGAGAACAGGGATCCCTGATTGATGGCATTTAATTAAAATAAAACATGCACCTGAAAGTGGGTGGTAGGTAGCTGGGTAGAGGATGCAGGGTGTGTGTGAAGTGTGCGCATTCTAAGTGCTGGTGTGAGGTCAGCTAGTCAACTCCTTCCTGTGTCATGATATGGTCTGTCCAGGAAGTCAGGAAGTAAGGCAGAAGTAATGGAGAAGTTTTTTTTTTTTAAACAGTCATGAAGACTGAGGTAAGCGTGTGTAGAATAAATGGAAAGCTGTTTTATTTCTGCAAAAGAAGTACATAAATGGTATATCGGTATATAGGTGAGCTTGAATTTAGAAAAAAAATACGTCAACAAAGGTGAACTTGGCCTTTAAGATCCAGACTATTGTGGGAATGGAAGAATGCTGAACAATATGATCACTATTATCAAAAATGGGCTGCTTGTATTTATCATACTACCACTGACACATGCAAAACCTCTATTAGCACAAGATTGAGCGGAATAGTGGTTCTTTTACCGACACAGTTGAGTTTGAGAGACAGTGACATGAGGATCGCGAGTAAAGCTGTGGACTGTGTGTTTTTTTGCTTTTTTTTCTCCACTTGGTTTGGGGTGTCCAACCTGCGGCCCAAGAGAGTTGAGCATGCCCGGGCACAACTGGAGTGATGCCGGAGATGCCATGCATGGTCTAGCAGTCGTGGTGGCCAGCACAGCCTAGCCAGGCCCAGGCACGCCTCGTTCTAGCGTCAGTATGTGCTGCATCTAATTTCCATTAGATTTACCAAAACTATGGCTTGGTAGAACCCACCTGAGAAATCCATTTAATTTGTATCAAATCAAGAAGGCCTTTGCACTACATAGCTGATTAGATAATACATTATATGTCCACCTTTAAAAAGAAGTAGGAAAGTGGATAAAAATGAAAATAAAACAGGGGTATATCAATGAGAGTGGAGTGGTCTAGAGTGGTAAAACACACCCTAATCTGTAAGGCAGTTGCATGATGGGATATGAAGTTTCCTGGAAGGTCACATGATGCCACGGGAAGTGATGGGGTCAAAAAGAATTTTAAAAAATATTGAACCCAGAGGTCAAGATTCAAAGCTGCCATGTACTAGGTAAATGAAAGATAAGCACATTGGGATGGCTTGGGTAGAAGAGACATTAGAAAAAGGTTTCTATGTATTATGAAAAGTGAAATTCTGCCTGAAAAAGGTTAACTTGGCCTTTAACATCACCTCTGTCTAGCGATCAGAGAGCAGCAAAGTGTTTTAGCTGGCTAGTGCAGGTAAGTGTGACACATAATTGGCTACTCAAAACTGCAAATTCTTTGTTAGGTAAAATGGTAAACTTGAATCTGCACTGCATATTTATCGCTTTGTCTGGAGTCGTACTTTTTTTTTATTTTTTATTTATTGAAATTTTTTACAGTACAAGAATAAAAGCATGTACATACCATAGAGATCAGTAGCCATGATTCATAGTGCTTTACAAATGCAAAAGTTGAACAGGAGGAAGGGGAAAGGGGAGGTATATTTACCCGTATATAATGAAATGGAATAACACACCAGAGCAAAATATAGTGAACATTAGTACTTTTCAGGAGTGGAAGCAATGTGGAGTTGTACTTTAAGATCAGGAATGCAATTACATTTTTTGATGCATAATATTCAGTATTTTTACATTTCTGTATGTTTGTTCACAGTTCTTAAGCTTGTGTACAGCAGTCTACAGAGAGAGCTATCGTGACCTGGAAATCCTTGCACTTTTGGTGATGCTTTTAAAAATACATCTGGAAAAAGAAATAAAAGACATTCCTGTGATGGACTTGCATTGTCTCATTGCAAATCTCCTTCAAAACATCAAGGACTGGGTAACTATTGTAAGTAAATATAGCAAATTAAAATAATCAATTCTCTGAGGCCATTCTGCTATATAAAATTCACTGATCTTTTGTTTGTCTCCAAGATGCCGGAATTGTGCTTTGCTATGAGCGAACTTTCCAATCACCATCATAATTTCCTAAAGCTGCTACAGCTTGTTCCTAACTTTGAGATTCGTGGCAGGTAACGTTCTGATAACTATATTTCTTTAATAAAACTCAATTAATACCGTATATACTCGAGTATAAGCCGAGATTTTCATCCCTTTTTTTGGGGCTGAAAGTCCCCCCCTCGGCTTATACTCGAGTCATCGGAATTTTTACATTGTAAATATTACCTGTAAAGAAGTTGCGGCTGCAGCGTCCATCGTTCAAATTCCGCGGCGTCCATCGTTCAAATTCCGCGGTCTCTTCCTGTTCCTTCCTTGATAGGCGAGTCTCAGCAGACACTCTCCGCCTATCACGAACGTGCTCTCATCCTCAGTTTTCCAGCAGACGTCTGTGATTGGCGGAACACCCAACACAGTGTCTGCTGGGAAAACTGAGGATGAGAGAGTGATCGTGATAGGCGGAGAGTGTCTGCTGAGACTCGCCTATCAAGGAAGGAACAGGAAGAGACCGCAGAATTTGAACGATGGACGCCGCAGCCGCAACTTCTTTACAGGTAATATTTACAATGTAAAATAGGGAACAGCGAGCTAGGGAACAGTGGGGCATCGGCTTATACTCGAGTCAGTAAGGTTTTTTGGCAACATTAGGTACCTCGGCTTATACTCGAGTCGGCTTATACTCGAGTATATGCGGTATATTAAAATCAATGTTTTTGCTAAAGGGCTTGGTTTTCCAGCTTTACGTGGAGACCTACATTTTAAACCAGGCCATAGATGTGATTTTCTTTCCTGCAACCATTTGTTTTTATTGTATGACCATGCTAGATGCACAATTTCAAACATCAGACATTGAACATTCCATAGTGTATTGTTGCAGCCATTCATTCAGAGCACTTAATTTTTTTCATTTACCACTCTTGATAGTAATACATTTTAATCGACTGACTGCGTTGATGGGGGAATCCATCCTGCAGAGCTATTTTGCTCTCCCGTCTCGGCTGAGATTCTAACAATCTAGTACTGGCTTAAGTGTACGGTATTGTGCCTTCCTTCCTTGCTAACAAAGATATATTGGTATCAGTCGCCAAGAAATGGGAATGGAAGGGAAGAAGCTTGGTTATAGGCTAAGGATTGAAGTTTTGTCTCAAAACAATAGCTTGCCATAACACCTTAAACCACTGCTCTCCACTGTACTTTTGAAGGGCTCAGATTCCCCCTCAAGGATCAAGGAACGATGTACTGAGAGAAATATGCAGTTCACCATTGCTGACCACGTCCAACAATGCTAGTTTCCTGGTTATCATGCTTAGCATGCAGATCTACACACTATTTCTTTAATATAGGACTTTTAAAGGTACTTCATGTGTCATTAAATGCTACTCATTAAAATTAATCATATTTTTGTTTACTCTTATTAAAATACCAATTTGCATATGTTTTCTATGCATTTATGGTAACGAATGTCCAATATACTATTTCTTCATTTCCTGTACCCCAAACCCGAGCATTGGAAACCATTTGTGCCATCTGTGCATGCAAGGATCCAGCCAGAAACTGAAGCCATGGGGGATCACAGAGGTTCCTGCCCCAATTCTGGTGTTGTCCTTAATATCAGAGTGTTGAACACCAATAATACATTATTTTAGCAGAAAGGAGGATTGATGTCTGAGTACAGTGTATATTAATTATTTCAAAACACTAGAAGGTGCTAGATTATGTTTAGACATCTATTTGGGATGCACAGACTTCATCTGTGTAATTAAGCATCCATCTTAAGACAAGCAGTCCCCCATCTATACATGGAGATCATAACAGGTGGTGTAAAAATCCTATTTCTCTTTCGTCCATGGACGGACACAGCTCCTTTATTCTTGACAGTAGGGTTATATGCCGTCTATCAGGAGAGGACTAGGCAGACATGTTAAACAGTTAAAAACATGTAACTACAGCAAAGCTGAACAGAAACGCCAGGGGGCGGGCCCTCTGGTTATAACACCTCACCCTGCACTCAGCAGCTCAGTTTTTTTCTGCCTAGCATAGGAGAAGGACCTGGCTCCCTGTTGGGACCATTGGTCCCGGAGATTTTTATTTATTTTTTTCTACTTTTTTGATCCTGAGATCTACTATCAACTGCCGGCTGGGTGACAGGCTGGATAATATAGATTGGTGAACAGGGTGAACCAATACTTGCGCTAAACAGTGAAAAAAGAAGTAAAACAAATATATGGAGCAGCGTGCACAGTTTGTAGATAAATCAAACTCAAAACAACAGCCTAAGGCTGACCAATGTGAGCACGCTAAAGAACCGCGGATTGTATTTTTTGCCTTGATCTTTTTACCTGTAAGTAGAATTTTAAATAAACCTTTCCTTTGACCTTACGGGCTTCACTATGCTGCCTTTTGTCTTTGTATGGGTTAATATCTCCTGCTGAGGTCTGCATAACAATACACATATCACTCAAGTCCTGGAGACTCTTTTTGATGCTGGCGTTATTGGATACTTCGGTTGCCATCCTGTCAAGTTTGGAGAGCTGTATCCATCTGTGACCTTCTACATTTCACTACAATGCTTATGACGTCCACTTTCTGGTAAGCAGATAGTGAGCAAGTTTTTGTGGTGGTGTGTCATCTGTTCACACTGAAGTCTTTGGTGGTGGAATCCCTTCTTCAATTTTTTTGCATCTGTTTTCTTATTGATTTATATGGACTGATATTTTTATTACACATTGAAGCGCTGCATTTTTGGATAATATAGATCCTTGTAGTCTCCCCAGTCCGGCCATCGAGCGTGAGCAGACCTTTAGCTATGCGCTGGGTCAGCCATGACATACCCCGTTTGCTTAAGCGGTGCCCGGTGAGCTATATGTTCCAGGGCTCACATATGACGGGCTACTGCTGTCGGAGTCACAGTGGGGCGTGGCCAACTGCCACTCCGTACTGCTCGGGTGATGGGTCTGTCCGGAATGCGTCCAGCTGTCCCCGCGCGACGGGCAAGTAGGGTTCCACCTGTTTCGGCAGTATGGAACAGCTGGGCATTCCTGGGGAGGTCGACTAGGGGGTCTCTACTCTCCCTTTCCTTTCTCCCTTTCCTCTCTGCAAATAGGAACGAACAAGTCTTCTGGACTGCAGCACTCCAAAAAATAAAAGCCTTTATTTTAAAATAAGGAATCCAAAATACATGCTGTACATCACGACACACAGGTGAAAAAAAATTCAGCTAACATGTTTAACACTATGCTAGTGCTTATTCATAGCTTTCCTCTCTCCCTGTCCTTTCCCTCCTCCCTATGCTTCTGTGTGAGCTCGGCCTGCTGTGTACCCGCCGGGGGTCCTCTGGGGGGGGCTGGGCTGGGCTGGGTGTCCGGGGTCCGCTCTCCATGTGGGGTGTTGTCTGACTGCATTGTGGGGGGCCTCCGCTCGCAGCGTGTTCGCGGCCTTTTTCCTATTACCTCAGGAACGATCGGTGGCCATTTTGGCAGAGCCGGCGCCATTTTCTTGTAGCTGCGCTAGTGTAACTGCTGAAGCAGCCGGCGGCCATTTTCATGTAGCTCACGCTCTTTTTTTCTGAGGCAGTCGGCGGCCATTTTCTTGTAGCTCCAGCTTAGTTGGCCTCTAGCGCTGGGAATGTCTTCTGAACGGCGCAAACAGCACAGAGCACCTCAGGCACAGGGTGCAGGAGAGAGAGAGCGGGCCGCGGCGCTGTGCAGTACCTGGGTCAGGGTGGTGAGTCCTCTGGGGGGGCCCCTCGATTCTGTAGCAGGTACGAGGGTGGACCTTTTGGGTATCTTGCCTTTAGTCCCTAAGTGGCTGTCAGGCGAGTGTTGTCAGCATGGCGTCAGAAGCTGGCACTTCTTCCCCAGACATCCCTGTGATAGCAACCTGTGCACCTGCGGTGCCTATGGTCGCTTTGTCGGCGGTCCTGGAATCCCTTGTTGCCAGGGTGGAGGCGGTGTGCCGTAAGAAGGGGGTAAAAGACGCCCCTCCCCCACCATCTTCTGGGGAAAGTTCAGATTCAGACTCGGGCCTGGCTGTGGCACACGGCCCCTGATCTGACGTGTCAGAAGATGCAGACCAGGACCATTCGGACAGTGAGGATGACTCCGTGTCCGGGTCAGCGCAGGAAAAGGCGCTTGTTGGAGCTCTTATTACCACAGTGCGGTAGACTCTTAAGTTGGAGGATATGGCGGGGGCATCTACTGAGGTGTCGGTCCCTTTTGGGTCCCACAAGCCGGCCCGCACTGCTAAGGTGTTTCTCTACCTAACTTATTTTGATACGTTTTTATATACAAAGAGTGGGAAAGACCGCAGCAGGCCTTTTCAGTCCCAAAGCGCTTAGCGGTCCGTTACCCCTTTTGAGGAGCGTGTCCTGAAAAATGGACATCTCCCCCGATTGTGGACCCCCCGGTTTCCAGGTTAAATAAGGTAACCACGATTCCGGTGGAGAGGACCCTTGCTTTTTAAGGACCCTGCAGACAGGAGGGCCGAGGCGGTGGCCCGGTCAATGTTCACGATGGTGGGGTCAGCATTGCGGACAGTTTTGGCCACGACCCTAGTGTCAGACACTTACTGAATGGGCAAAATTGTTGCACCACGAGTTGGTTGAGCAACAGGCTTCCCCGGTCTGCGTGGAATTGGCCGACCAGTTGGTCCATGGCCTCAAGTATGTCTGCGATGCGGCCTTAGATACAGCTCCCTTGCCTTCCAGAGCCTCAGTATCTGCTGTGGTGCTACGCCGCCTGATTTGGCTAAAGTGCTGGTCCGCGGACCAGACTTCCAAGAAGGCTCTGGCAGATTTGCCTTTCCAGGGAGAGAGGTTATTTGGAGCCTCGCTGGATGACATTATTAAAAATGTCACTGGGGGTAATAGCACGCTACTCACTCCCACAATACAGAAAAAGTAAGGAGCCACGCCGTAGGCCAGGGCCCTCCTTTTCCGCTCAGAGTTTTTTTTTTTTTTTTCGTCAGTCCGGGCCCGCAGGTAAGCGTTCCCAGACCGACAAGGGGCCAGGTGAGGGACAAAAGCATCCCTGGTTTCGCAAGCCAAACAAGCCTGCATACAAATCTGCAACTGCATGAGAGTCGGGCGGGGGGTCGCCTTTGCGAGTTTGCAGCTTAGGTGGACCTCCCTGCTTTCCGACCAGTGGGTTTGCGAAGTAGTTTCATCAGGGTACGAGATAGAATTTTTTTTTTTTTCTTGTCCACCAAACAGATTTTTTCCCTCCAACCTTCATCTTCCTCCGGCTCGTTAGAACGCCCTGTTTGGGGCAGTGCAGGACCTGCTGATGCGCGGGATGATGGCACCTGTGCCGCTGCGGGAAAGGTTTCAGGGATTCTACTCCAATCTGTTTGTAGTCCCAAAAAAGGACGGGATCCGTCCAATCCTGGATCTCAAGCCTCTCAACACCTTTTGTAAAAGTACGAAGGTTCAGGATGGAATCAGTTCGCTCTGTGGTCGCTGCACTCCATCTGGGGGATTTTCTGGCGTCCTTGGACATCAAGGACGCATACTTGCATGTCCCCATATACGTCGGGCATCAGAGATTTCTGCATTTTGCAGTCGGGGACGATCACTACCAGTTTGTAGCTCTCCCCTTTGGCCTGGCATCGGCACCAAGGTGCTCGCCCCGATTCTGGCTCTGCTGAGACAGCGAGGAATCGCTATCATGGGCTACCTGGACGACCTCCTTCTGAGAGTTGCTTCAGACTCAGAATTAGAGGAGGAAGTGGCTATAGCCAATCTGACCCTTCAAGAGTTTGGTTGGGTACTGAACCTCCAGAAGTCGGTGTTGGTGCCGACTCAGCGCCTGGAATACCTGGGCTTGATTCTGGACTCCCTCAGAGGAGTGGGTTTTTCTCCCTTTAGAAAAGTTGCAGACTCTTCAGGCGGCGGTGAAGGTGTTGGCACCCTGCAGGTGGTCGTCGCTGCGCTTTTGCATACGAGTCCTGGGTCTCATGGTAGCCTCCTTCGAGGATGTACCGTATGCTCATTTCCACACTTGAGTCTTGCAGAAGGAGATCCTGTCCAAGTAGGACAAATCTCCATTGTCCCTGGATTGTCAAATCTGGGTGAGCCAACTAGTCAGGGCCTCCCTGGTCTGGTGGCTGAGATCTCCGGTCCTTCAGTCCGGAAAGTCGTTCCTTCCCTTTCGCTGGACTGTGATCATGACGGACGCCAGCCTGACCGGTTGGGGGGAGTTTGGGGCGTACAGTCGACACAGGGTCGCTGGACGCAGGAAGAATCCTGCCTGCCGATCAATGTACTGGAACTTTGGGCGATCAGGCAGTGCCTCTCCACATGGTCACAGAGGCTGCAGGGACGTCCAGTCAGGATCCAGTCAGACAACGCCACGGCTCAATCGGAAGGTATTGAGGTTTGTGGCCAGGCCCAAAGATCCCTGGGTGGACACGACAGACGCGTTGGTGGCTCCGTGGGGACAGTATCGGCTAATTTATGCCCCCCCCCCCCGCTAAAACTTCTTCCCCGTCTGCTCCACAGAGTGGAGACCAAGGGGATTACGGTGATTCTAATTGCCCCAGATTGGCCTCGGCATCCCTGGTACACCGACCTAGTACGCCTGGTGGCGGATGTTCCTTGGCGACTGCCATTGCGAGAGGACCTTCTGTCGCAAGGTCCTATACTTCATCCTGCTTTACAGTTGCTGGCTTTAATGGCATGGCTGTTGAAAGCCAGGTACTAAGGGACCGGGGCCTGTCGGATTCAGTTATTGCCACCATGCTGAGGGCACGGAAGTCATCTTCTCGGAAGATCTATCATCGCACGTGGAAGGCCTACATCTCTGTGTGAGGAGGTGGAGTGGCGTCCACGGACATATTCGTTTTACAGCGTGGAGTGGATCAAAAACTTGCCCTAAGCACCATTTAAGGGACAGATTTCAGCCTTGGCTGTCCTCTAACGACCCTCGGCGGCTCATTCACTGGTGAGTACGTTTGTGCAAGGGGTTCGACATGTGGCTCCTCCGATTCGACCACCACTGCCTCCATTGGATTTGAATCTGGTGCTCTCGGTGCTTCAGAAACCTCAGTTTAAGAACATCCGAGAGATTCCCCTTTTGACACACTCTCTCAGAAAGTTGCCTTTCTGGTGGCTATTACATCAGTCAGGAGGGTTTCTGAGTTGGCGGCCTTGTCCTGCAAGTCTCCCTATTTTATCCTCCACAAGGATAAAGCGCTGCTACGCCCACAGCCTTCGTTTCTTCAGAAGGTTGTTTTGGCTTTTCATCTAAATGAGGATATTGTGCTTCCATCCTTGTGTCCTCGGCCGTCACATCCCAAAGAGGTTGCGTTGCATTCCTTGGACGTGGTCCGAGCTCTACGGGTGTATGTCTGCTATGGCTCCGTTTCGGAGGTCAGACTCACTGTTTGTGTCGGTGACTGGTCCAAAGAAAGGCCTGGCGGTCTCGTCGGCCACCATTTCTCGGTGGATCAGACAGATCGTGTTTCATGCTTATGCCCTAAAAGGGTGGGCGCCTCCCTTTCCTGTCACGGCGCACAGGGCAATAGGTGCCTCCTGGGCCTTCCGACATTAAGCGCCTGTCTCACAGGTGTGTAAGGCGGCGACCTGGTCGTCCGTTCACACGTTCACTAAGTTTTACAAGGTTGACGTGCATGCATCTGCGGATGCTTGCTTCGGCCGCAAAATTTTGCAGGCGGCTGTTTAACCACTTGCCGACCCCTTCACGGAGATATACGTCGGCAGAATGGCGCGTACAGGCACAATCACATACATGTACGTGGCCCTTTAACTGCCGACGTCGGGCTCGCGCGCATGCCGCCGGCGCGCTCGCGACCCCCCTGCCTTCCCCCGCAAAAAGGGACCTGGTCATAATGGCCCGTATTGGTCCTGGGCTTAAGTGGTTAAGGTTGCAACTCCTCCGTTGAGGAGCTCTGGTTGTTTTGGGGTGAAGCTTGTTTTAATTACTGTTCCCATTTGTTTTTGGACACTGCTTGGTGTCCGTTCATGGACGAAAGAGAAAATATGATTTTTGTACTCACCGTAAAATCCTTTTCTCTGAAGTCCATGGACGGACACAACACCCACCCCTCCTTTTTATGTTTGTACTGCTTTTTGACGAACTGAGCTGCTGAGTGCAGGGTGAGGGGTTATAACCAGAGTAGAGCTGCAACTAACGATTATTTTGTCTGTCGACTAATCTATAGATTATTTATTCGATTTAGTCAACGACTCTAACGATTTTTTATAAAAAAAAATTACCTAATCTAGTGTGTGCTTTTTGTGATTAGCTAATTAATCCTTTGGATAACTTTACAAAAAATAAGTACAACTTCTAATATAATATTTCAACTTTTATTAAATTTTTTCCAAAAAATAATTCAATGTGGTTGAAGTTTTTACAGTATACAAAATAAAGTGCCAAAAATAAAATGTAAACACTTTAGCATCAGCCATGAAAATGCCATGTAAATTCTGCCTAACACTTTACAAAAGAGGCATCCACGTCCTCTCCCCCACTCACTGTAATATCCACGTCCTCTCCCCCACTCACTGTAATATCCACGTCATCTCCCCCACTCACTAATATCCACGTCATCTCCCCCACTCACTGTAATATCCGCGTCATCTCCCCCACAGAAATTAAGCCGGCTTAATTTCTGTGGGGGAGATTGTGGATATTACCATCAGATATTATTATTACCATCAGATCCACGAGCGGTGAGGGGTGATGACGTCAGCGCGCACCTAGGCAGCCGCCGCCACCGGGTGTACCAAGATGGCCTGCGCTTGAGCTAGGCCAAAGCCGCGGCCTTTCCTAAGGCTGAGGCTGCGGAGCGAGTAGTCAACGTCTTTAACGCACGTCAACGTATTTTCGTAGTCGTCGTGGCAGCGCTAAACCAGAGGGACCGTTGCATGTTTTTAACTTTTTAACATGTCTGCCTAGTCCTCTCCTGATAGACGGCATATAACCCAACTGTCAAGAATAAAGGAGCTGTGTCCATCTATGGACTTCAGAGAAAAGGATTTTACGGTGAGTACAAAAATCTTATTTTCTCCAGTATTCTTCAAAGTGATATCAATGCCGTCTGCTGATGCTAAAACTAGTGTTTTTTGTTTTCAAATATTTTATTAAAGATTACACAATACAGTTCATATATGTTATACAAGATTTTAAAATTAAGTAGATAAGTGTAGATGGAATTTTTATCTTCTCTACAATTTTGTATATAAATATGGAGTAAAGAAAATGTATTATTGAAAATAAATGCATAAGTAATAACAATCATTAAATAAAACAGTATAATAAAAGAGGGAAGAGAGAAAAAAAAGAAAAAGGGAGGGGGGAGGGGGGGAGGGGGGGAAAGAGTAATATGTAATAAGAAAGCTTATCTTATACCATTAGTAATCAGATTTATCAATATCTAATCATAAGGAATACATAAAAGAAGATGAATAGTTTAATTGGGTATATTAATAAAAGACAGTCGCGGTCAACTTAAATCGTATCAGGGCCAAGGTCCAGCTAGGTGGCTTGGCGTGTCCTGAAGATAAAGAGGGTCGTCACTGTCTAAATGGACAACTATGTGTCATACTAAAGTCGCTAATGATAGGTCAGTGAACTAAATCATCCGTGGTATAAATATACATTGTTTTATTGAGTGGAAATACATTTTGTGGGTCTCTAATTCGACAAGATCAAGGTAACAGGGGAATAGAGGATAGAATGTGGGAAATTTCTCCAGAGGGAGTCAGGAGAGGGGGATATGTGTCTAAATAGGATTGGATAGTGATTAAGGCATTGTAATTAAGTCAGTACCAGTGCAAGGTCAAAGCCCTGTGGTAGGTGGTGATTTATCCATGGGCTCCAAAGTGCTTCAAATTTGGCAATTTTATCTAAATAGATCGCTTCTGTTTTAGCATGAATTAATGCCTGATTAATTCTATGTTTAACCGGTACAATGCTTAAAGTGGAAGTTTTCCATGCGAAAGCAATTGATTGTTTTGCAGCTGTAGTTACATATAACATCAGTTTAAATTGTCGGTTAGTAATATTTGGGGGTTTACTATTTAAAAGAGCTACTGTGGGGTCTGGTTGCAAAGTGGTGCTAAACATGGTGGATAATAGATCAAATATTTTTTTCCAAAAGGTGAGAACAATGGGACAGGTCCACCAAATATGTAATTGTGTGCCTTTGTCAGTGCAACCTCTAAAGCATTGTGCAGGATATTGTGGGTGGAATTTAGAGATTCTAGCAGGAACTAAGTACCATTGTGTGAGAACCTTGTAGTTCGTTTCTAGGGCAGCAATATTTGGTGTTGCTGAGTTTGTTGCTTTCCATATTTGTGGCCAATTTAAATTTCCAGGTTGGAGATTCAAATCGGATTCCCATTTAGATGTGTATGGTGGAGGGTTTTCAGAGATAGGAAGCAGTAGTTGTCTGTATAGGTCAGAGATCAAGCCTCGTTTATGTGGGTCTGTAATGCAGGTATGCTCAAATGTCGTGCGTTCATCAGTGAACATATTCTGAGGGTTGTTTAGCTGTATAAAATTCTTAATTTGTAAGTATCTGAAGGTTTCTGTTGGAGGTAGGTCATAGGTATCACTAAGTGTGGGGAAGGGGATGATTTCATTTGAATCAATAAATTGGTGTGTTCGTATTAGTCCTTTTTTAGTCCAAGTTGAAAAAGAGGATGGGAAGGTCCAGGCCGGATAGAAATCAGGGTTATGTAAGAAGGAAAGAAAAGGGTTATGTAAGGATTGTAATCTAAATCGTGATTTGAACATGTCCCAGATAGTCAGACTATGTTTGGTAATAGGGTTAGAAATTCTTCGCCGGAGTGAAGGGGGGAGCCATAGGATATTTGCCAGTGAAAGGGGGTCACAATCGGCCGATTCGATCGAAACCCATAGTGGAATCTCCTTAGTGGCATGATATTTAGGAAGTTGGGCAGCATAGTAGTATTTACTAAAGTTGGGTACACTTAGACCTCCCTGTGTTCGAGGAGTAAAAAGGGTATTTTGTGATAAGCGTGGTTTAATTTTGCCCCATATAAATTGCAACACTTTGCGTTGGATGATTCGGAAAAAGTAGGCTGGGACCCGGATTGGAAGGTTTCTAAAAAGATATAAAAGTTTTGGTAATATGGACATTTTAGCTACAGTTATTCTACCCAACCATGCCAGTGGTAATGTGGACCAATTCTTCATCAATGAGGTAAGTTGTTTTAGTAAAGGAGGGTAATTAGCTTGATATAAATTAGATGGGTCAGCTGTAAATGAGATACCTAGGTAGGTAATATGTGTGTTAGACCAGGTAAAGGGAAGAGAGTTTTGTAATTCCGTACATAATTCCAGAGGGAGTGAGATATTCAGGGCTTTAGATTTTTGGGTGTTTATTTTCAGGCCGGAGATCATACCAAATTTAGTAAGTGTATCTATAAGGTTAGGTGCTGATGTTAGGGGAGACGTGAGAAAAATCAAAATGTCATCAGCAAACATACATAGCTTATGTTGGTGTCCACCCAATTCAAGACCTTTAATATTGACATTTGTGCGAATCATTTGTGCAAGGGGTTCGATCGCTAAAGCGAAAAGGAGTGGGGATAAAGGGCAGCCCTGCCTGGTTCCTCTTTCTATTTTTATGGGTTCAGATCGAAATCCTGAGTATAAAACATGTGCTTTTGGATTATCATACAGTGATAATAGCCATTGTAGAAAATTTGTTCCGAAACCCCATTTTTGGAGAATAGATTTTAGATAATCCCAAGATAAAGTGTCAAATGCTTTCTGGATATCTATTGAGAGGAAGCAGGCAGGGATGCGCCGGGTACGTGCCATATGTGCAAGAAGGGTTGCCCTCCGTATATTGTCTCCCACGTGTCTGGATGGTATGAAGCCAGTTTGGTCTTTATTTATGAGTTTCCCTATTATGGGGTTAAGTCTATTTGAAAGGATCTTAGCTAGTAATTTGATGTCCAAATTTAGTACTGAGATAGGTCTATAATTGGACCAGGAAGTGTCGTCAGAGTTCGGTTTAGGTATCATTGATATAGAGGCTAGAAGGGTTTCAGGACGAAAAAGATGTCCTGAGAGGAGAGAATTAAAGGCTTCTGTTAGGAGAGGGGAGAGTAGTGTGGAGAATCGTTTGTAATATGTGGCTGAAAAGCCATCTGGGCCAGGACGCTTATGCAGTTTCAAAGTTTTTATAGCTAATTGTAATTCCTCTGTTGTAATAGGTTTTTCAAGGGATTCAAGTTGGTTAGTGTTGAGTGAGGGCAGTTGAATAGTAGAAAGTAAAGAGGATAGTTTTGTTTGGTCTATTTTATGGGTATCTTTGTATAAATCTGTCAGTTTCCTTTGGAATTTATTTACTATCTTTAGTGGATTGCTAGAAAAATAATTTTTTGTAATTTGCAGTCGTATTGGTTTTCTAATGTGGTCTGCTTTACGTAAAGCTAGAGCTAAAAAGGTAGTGGGTTTATTTGCTTTCATATATAATGTATGTCTAGATTTTCGAAGGATTTTTTCTGCCGAGTCCGTTAAGAAGATGTCTAGTTCCAGCTTTGCTTTATCATAGGTTAGTTTGTTACTGGGGGAAGGAGTTGTTTGAAAATCCTCTGAAGCTTTGTAAAAAGTTTCTTCCAATTTTGTCTGAATAATTTTATTCTGTTTTTTAAGATGAGCTGCTTGACTGAGGCATACTC
Source organism: Rana muscosa (assembly GCA_029206835.1). Lineage (NCBI taxonomy): Eukaryota > Metazoa > Chordata > Amphibia > Anura > Ranidae > Rana > Rana muscosa. Next base: position 196,449,717 of record CM055123.1, read on the forward strand.
CTCTTATTACTATAAAACTTATAAAAAACACAATCAAATCCCTGGGTAGGATAATGAAAGTTTTCTATAGCAGCGCCCAGGTGGTCAATAGACTCCCTTGTCCACTCACTCTTATTTACAGTTCATAAGAGTACATATAGGACTTATGAAAAAAATGTTGTTGTAAATGACATATAGCTCCAGATGTCTTCTTAATATGATCCACTTTAAATCATCAGTTGTATCCCCTTTCGGGTGGGTACTCACCACACACAGGATTTAAACAGGCACCTCACAGATCCCATCCGATGGTCATCCGATCATCCTAATCCTGGTTCTGATTACTCCTTCTAAAGCCTCCAGAGATCACCCCATAATCACCAGCAGATGTTCAAAGTGAAAAGAAAGAGAAGCCACCAATAGTGTAATCCCGTAGAGTATCTTTTAATCAGTCTATAAAAATTGTTTCCACAACATATCTTCCATATGGTAAAAATCAAGCAGTAGAATAGCAGCAGTGTAATTCAAAACCGCCGTGCTGTTCCCCCAGGCTCCTAACAGGTGCAGTGTATCAGCTGGTACAGCTTGTGTTTAACCAGACTTACTGCCGCTTCCTGTGTTTGGAGCGCACCTGGAACGCACCAACGTCACTTCCTTTCAGCCGCAAAGTCACACACTGACGTTTCGTCTTCTCGACGCCCTCAGAGGAAGTCGAGAAGACGAAACGTCAGTGTGTGACTTTGCGGCTGAAAGGAAGTGACGTTGGTGCGTTCCAGGTGCGCTCCAAACACAGGAAGCGGCAGTAAGTCTGGTTAAACACAAGCTGTACCAGCTGATACACTGCACCTGTTAGGAGCCTGGGGGAACAGCACGGCGGTTTTGAATTACACTGCTGCTATTTTACTGCTTGATTTTTACCATATGGAAGATATGTTGTGGAAACAATTTTTATAGACTGATTAAAAGATACTCTACGGGATTACACTATTGGTGGCTTCTCTTTCTTTTCACTTTGAACATCTGCTGGTGATTATCGGGTGATCTCTGGAGGCTTTAGAAAGAGTAATCAGAACCAGGATTAGGATGATCGGATGACCATCGGATGGGATCTGTGAGGTGCCTGTTTAAATCCTGTGTGTGGTGAGTACCCACCCGAAAGGGGATACAACTGATGATTTAAAGTGGATCATATTAAGAAGACATCTGGAGCTATATGTCATTTACAACAACATTTTTTTCATAAGTCCTATATGTACTCTTATGAACTGTAAATAAGAGTGAGTGGACAAGGGAGTCTATTGACCACCTGAGCGCTGCTATAGAAAACTTTCATTATCCTACCCAGGGATTTGATTGTGTTTTTTATAAGTTTTATAGTTTTATGTTCTGCAAAATATTTGTAGTGTTTAAGCGGCTGCTGATATAGATACATATAGTGAACATTTGGGTTAATGAATACGGTCACGTATTCATTGTAGTCTGTTATAAGTCACCTGTGAGCTTCTTTAGCGCTGGGATAGTGAAAGAAGGCCAGGGGAACTTCACTTTAATTTTTGTATACTCCTCTTATTGTTGGTTTGTGGGCTTCCCAAAGCGTCAAAGGATTAATATCTGGCGACTTATTATTTGCGTAATATTCTTGAATAGTTTTTTCAATTGTTTGTCTATAGGTCGGGATGGCTAAAAGATTGACATTTATAGTCCAAGAGCGATAGTTGGGTTTTGGGACAAGGGAAGAGAAGGTAGTGATAGTAGCATTATGGTCTGACCATGTACATGGAATAATTTGGGAGTGAAGGATAAGGTGTGCAGAATTGATATTAGTAAATAAATGATCAATTCGAGAGAATTGTTTGTGTGGGTGGGAATAGTGAGTATATTGTCGTTTTTTAGGATGTTGTTCACGCCAAGTGTCCAGTAGTGTATGTTGGTTGAGCAGGTTTTGGTAAGTGGGGCGGAGGTTTGAGGAAGGTGTAGGGGATTTATCCAGAATTGGGTATATTGCTTGGTTTGAGTCTCCGCACATTATAAGCATCCCTTTTTTATGTGTATCTACAATAGTGAATAGGTGTGAAAGAAAGGCAAGAGGGTTTTTGTTCGGGGCATAATATGTGACAATGGTTACTTCGGCATCTAATAATAAACCTGTGAGTATTAGGTATCGACCTTCAGGGTCTGCAATCTCAGCCTGGAGAGTAAATGGTGTAGTGTTATGGAAAGCTATCACAACTCCCCTTTGTTTAGTTGAGGCTGAGGCTTTGAAAATTTGGGGATATCGACGATGGCAAAATTTGGGAGAGGAAAGAGTAGAAAAATGTGTCTCTTGTAAGCACACAATATGTGCTGAAAGAGAAGAGAAAAATTGAAAGGCTTTCGTTCTTTTAGGAGGGGAATTGAGACCCTGTACATTTAGTGTAAGCACATTTAGAGAAGTCATGGTAATAAATGAGTAAGCTTAAACAGAATATATATATAGTGTGTAGGTAGTAGTTGGAGAGTTCAGGAGAAATGTACGTTAAATTGTTTAAAGCTAAGAAAATGGATATGAAAAGGTAAGTATCAGTTATGTATTGGGTAATTTTATTTTATTTTATTTCTTGGGAGGGGGGGGGGGAATAAATGAAATAATAAATCTGGTATTAATGTGATGGAGAGAAGTTATTAATGTGTTAAGTATTTAAGTTGAGCTCCGAATTGGAGCTAGTATCCAATGTGTGGCAACAGTTACCACACAATGGGTACTATTTCGTCCAAAGGATGTCTGGTATATTATACCAGGCACGTAAGGAACGTTTGTGAGGTGCAGTGGGCTGTCTACGAGAACTGAACAACCTGTATAACTTTATAACATATAACTTATTGTACTGAACAAGTTTTAAAGGCAAATTTAAACAAAACAATAACCATTTAAGTTTCCTATTAGGATCTGTGTAGGATAAGAAGTGTAGTGTCCCATGCGCGAGGCAGAGAAATAATATAAAGATTATGTAATTCATTTAGAATAACTGGGATGTATATAATGACCGTGGAGAATTACTGAGGAAGCTCTTCTCTTGGATCCTTCTGAGGTATTTTCAGGTATGGATAGACTAAGTTCTTTAATTATGGAGATAAGATCTTCAGTTGATTTGCATGTGTATGAGTTACCTTTATATGTGAAACGTAGGGCAAATGGGAAGCCCCAACGATAAGGTATGCGATTGAGAGGTCCTAGAAAACTTGGTATTTGTGCCCTTGGAAAATCAGAGCATCTTTATTGCGGGCTGCTTCTAGAAGTAGTTCCTTGGTATTGAAGTAGTGCAGCTTAATAACAATGTCTCTTGGGGGACCTTCTTCTTTTCGGGGGGCTAGTGTTCTATGGACCATGTCCATCTCCAAGCGTTCAATAGGAACTGCAGGAATTAGTTCATGAAGGAGTGTGGTAATTGTAGGTTGGAGGTCTAATATAGATTCTGGTATACCACGTATTCTTAGATTAGACCTTCTGGCTCTGTTCTCATATTCTTCTAAACGGTTGTTAAGGGAGATATTGTCTTCTCTCAATAATTCCAATTCGTCTGTGTTATATGCAGTTATTCCATCAATTTCATCCATCCTTTGCTCCAATACTGATGTTCGTCTGCCCACCTCACGGATTTCCCGCGTCAGTTTCTCTGTGATGGAATCTGAGGTGTTTTGTAGTGCCCTCTGTAAAACTCTTTCAAATTGGGCAATAAGGTCTGAATTTGGTGCTGTACTTTGTAGGATATTCGGACTCAAATTATAGTCAAGTTCAGGTTCTATATTATAAGCTGACTGAGCTTTACTCAGTTTCTGTGAATGAGGTAATTAGGAGCGGGAAGAAGAGGCTGCTGCCATTTTAGTCACAGCTTTTGTCAGCGCTTCAGGGACCTTTAGTGTTTTAAGCCTTGATCTTCTCCCACTATACATCATATATCTATGAGCCTGAGAGTATTAGCTATCTATCGGTTACCGTTCCGATACAGTTAGCGTCTTCAACTCGTTTTATGTCGGTTGTCAAGTCCCTGTAGATGCGGAGCGCTAGGTGGACATTACCTGCCTAGTCAGCCTCGCGCATGCGCCTCGCCAAAACTAGTGTTTTTTATATCCACATAGCGCCCTCTATCCTATGGAATATAGAACACTAGCTAGAGCATCAGTAGTCTTCATTGTCGACCTTCTCTGTAACTCAAAACATGCAAACTGTAGAATTATTTAAACTTCGCCTATGGAGATTTTTAAGGGTAAAAGTTTGTCGCCATTCCACGAGCGGGCGCAATTTTGAAGCGTGACATGTTGGATATCAATTTACTCTGCGTAACATTCTTAAACAATATAATTTTTATTTATTTTTTTAAATGGGCTAACTTTACTTTTTGTGTTTTTATTTAATTCAAAAAAGTGTATTTTTTCCGGGGAAAAAAAATTGCTTGTAAGACCGCTGCGCAAATACGGTGTGACAAAGTATTGCAACGACCGCTATTTTATTCTCTATGGTGTTAGGAAAAAAAAATGTATAATGTTTGGGGGTTCCAAGTAATTTTCTAGCAAAAATAAATATATTTTTAACTTGCAAACAACAAATCTCAGACGCTTGGTTCTTAAGTGGTTAAAATTTGTTTTGTGTGTCTGTGTATATAGAATTCTCAAGGAAGGGAGGATTATGGTATTCCCCGATTTATGTTGGAAACCATTCCTTGTACATTTACTCTTTGAAAAGACTACAAGCTTGTTCTGGGTTAATGATCCTTAAAGTATTAAAGCAGATCTTCTCCCTCAAATTGAACTTCCCATCTCTCCACCCCTCCTTCCCTCCTCTGCACAAATTGCGCACTTTTTTTAGATGTTTATTTATGTTAGGAAAATACTTTGGGCCGCCCTCCCGCAATACACATCACTCGCCTATGCGAATGACATGAACTGGGATTTTCATGTCACATATACTAGGAGGCAAAGCCCTTTTTTCACAAAGAAGGGAGGGGGGGCAGGCCTAGCAGCAGGTCATCAGGAGGCCGCCAGCAGAGCCCGGATGAGCCGTCAGTCTCACAATGATGTCACTAAGAACACGGCAGTGCGGTGCCCAATCAGAGGATTCTGCACAGGACAACCCTAGATCAACTGGGTTAGGTGACCTTTGCAAAACCTGCAACAAGGTAAGCAGGGGTTTAAAAAACAAATGGAAGTGGGTGCAGATCTGCTTTCAAGAATATACTGTATGTATTTAAAACATCACTATTATGTGTGTGTATGTGTAATATATATATATATATATATATATATATATATATATATATATAGCTGAATTTAAAGAAGAACTAAGCTGTATTTGAGCATCACAAACTGAAATTGCTATATTATTTTTTTTTAAAGATATTTTTATTGGGTTTTCTTTACATACAAACGATATGAGAGGACCTAACAAGGTCCTTCACACACCACATATACAACTTGCTCCTATATCAGTCTAAACAAAAGAAGATCTGCACATCCATTTAAACAGTATAATAGAAAGACAAAGTACATCAAACATAATATACCTGCATGACAATCATAGCTGGTGAAATTGCATAGGAGTGTAGTTGTGGTACAAGGTACGCTGCTACCGGTTTACTCTCTCATGGCAGTATGGGGGAAAGGGTCAGGGGGCTAGCCAGCCACCTGCCCCAGATTTTATGAAATGTTTTCTTTCTCTTGCGGATCTCAAAGGTGAGTTTATAAAGTGGAAGGGCGTCGCTGACCAGTTTCAACCACAGTCCCATTGTTGGGGTTGCTGCTCCCCTCCCAGGTCAGTAAAATTGATTTTTTTAGCATAAAAGTAAAGGATGCGAAGTAATCGTTTGACCTGGGAGGGAACCGTGAGATCCCCAAAGACCCCTAGGAGACGATTCTTGGGGTTGAGTTTGTTGGGAAGCCCCAGCGCTGAAGAGAGAAAGGAGTCTACACTCCTCCAAAAATCCTGCACTATGGGGCAACTCCAAAAACAATGAATGAAGTCAGCTGTATGTCCACATACCCGAAAGCACTCAGCCGAGGATAAAATGCCAATTTTGTGCATCTTAGCTGGGGTGAGATGCGATTGGTGGAAGATTTTTATTTGGATTATCCTGTCCCTGGAGGATATAACAGAAGCCTTGAAAGTGTTACAGAATTCGGACCAGTCCTCCTCTGTTATAGATATATCTAGGGAGTCCCATTTGCGTTGTGACGCCTTAAATCTAGGGTTGGAGCCTACCGCCAAAGCTAAGTAATAAGTAGAGAAGTTTTGTGCGGTCTGGGGATCGCAAGAGTTTTTCTAAATCAGAAATCACAAGCGGGTTATCTAGGGAACCAAACTGTGCTCGCACAGCATGTCTAAGCTGGTTGTAAAAAAACAAGTAGGTATGTGGTAAGTCAAATTCATTTCTCATCTGTGCGAAAGATTTAAATCCCTGAGGGGAGTATATAAATGTGACCTAAATATTTGATCCCTCGTGAGGTCCACCTTTGTGGGTCAGGCAGGGAGTTAAATTCTGGTAGTGTAGGGTTAAACCAAAGTGGACTATTGGGGGAGACCGACCAAGAGCCAGGAGCATGTTTAAGTGTCACAGTTTTAAACAAGCATAGAGATGTACGTAAAATAGTCAGTCCAGGTCCCGGAGGCGTGCATCCACGATAGACAACGTTATGCAGTGTTTTGAATGATGAGACCATGGCACCTTCAGTGGTGGTACAGGCATTGTTCGAATCAGGGTATAGCCAATCATGAATATTAACCAGTTGAGATGCTTAATAGTAAATGTAAAAATCAGGGAAAGCTAATCCTGCTAAGTGAGACGGAAGGCGCAGAGTTTCCAGTGCCACTCTAGGGGGCCTACCATTCCAAAGGAACGCTATACAGATCGAGTCAATACTCTTAAAAATTGTTTTGGGAATTTTGCAAGGGGAGTTAGCCAGGGCATACAATAGTTTGGGCAGATATATCATCTTCAGGATGTTGGCTCGCCCCATCAGGTCCAGGGGTAAGTCCTTCCATTGTTTAGTTTGGGTCTGCAATTGAAGCAGTAGAGGGCCTAAATTATTGGTAATATATAGGGATAACGGCAATTGAACCATAACCCCTAGATATCTAAAGGATTTAGCTATTTGTAATCTAGAGTCTGAGTGAACCTGTGGAGCAGGAGTCTGATCTATGGGGGAAGAGGGTAGATTTCTCCCAATTTACTAGAATCCGGAGAAGTCTCCAAAGGTGGTCACCGCGGTTAACAAGCTAGTGAGTGAGTCCTGAGAGTCTGCTAAGTAAACCAATGTATCATCTACATAGAGAGAAATCCTTTCCTCCATCTCATTTATGGGCAATCCGTGAAGGAGCGGGGAAGTACGAATCCGAATAGCAAGGGGCTCCATGGCCAGGGCAAACAGAAGGGGTGACAAAGAGCAGCCCTGTCTGGTG